>CM067488.1:11973211-12316180 GCA_034552555.1 Semaprochilodus insignis
AATGCAGAGGGCAGAACCTTGATGTCAGTGAGTTGCAGGTTTGATATTGTTACTGTGCACAGCATGTGAAATCAACACTAACTTTTACTACACTTTAAAGAGCCCATATATTTTCTTTCCGTGTTTATGTGGTTTGTGGACTAAAAACAGACATAATGTATTACAGCAACTTACTACTGACTTATAATGCCATAGGAGGTGTGGCCATGCAGGAGGGACTCCTGGGAAGCACTGCCTTTGTTGTTGCTGCTAGTTGGATGTGGTATTCTGTGCTATGCTGTGGGGAAGATCTGCAGGAGATCTTCATGTCTCCCCTCAACTTTACATGTATGGCTAGAGGTGACCTGTCTGCTTCCTGTTCCCTCCTGTTAAGTTCTAATAAAAGAGCTCAAGGAGCTTAGAGCTCACTGTTTCCGGTGTGGTCTTCTATGGTGAGGCTACAGTGGTATCAGAAATGAAATGAGAGGAACAGCACTACCACAAACTTGAAGGTGGTGAAGACTGAGGGTGAGCAGGCCAAGGTCTGTGGAGAAAGAAGAATCACAGCGTAGACTGGTGGTGAGGACTGTGAAGAAAGTAGTGTGGGAAAGCTCTGTAGCTGAGGTCGGTACGGTATGTGTTGACTACATAAACTGGGGAGTAAAAGTAGTTTTAAAACTGTAACAGTTTCTCTTTCCTTAAATGAATTGACCCATAGGATTCTATATGTGATGCCATTGAAGAACCGCTTTGGTTCCTTGAACAACCTTTCAGTGGCTGGTTCTTTGGAGAAGCATTTTTGTAGATCAGATGAATGAGTGTGGACAGCCCATGTAATAGAATGTAAAGGTTATAGGGAAAAACCTTTAATTGTGTGAAGTGTATTTAAAAGGTCACCACAAATCCTATTTCATTAGATTCTTTAGGATACCAGAAGAGGTTCTTCTGTGGCATCTCGCACAATTCTTCGATGCACCTTTTTTACATTATGCTCTTTTATTTTAAAAAGGGGAGGAAAATCTAATTTGCAGGATACATCCCCTTTAATATGATTCAAGTCAAGTGAGTCCCTCTTATAATAAGGTCACGGTATTTCATTTTTATGTCTTGTAAGAGGGTGAGTTATGTCAAATTTAGACTTAGTAGCTGTCAGGAATTGTCTTCTCTTGCCATCAATGACTAGACATTCTCACTTTGAAACTGAATGGAGTGAGCAGTGAACACAGGAACTAGTAGTGCATCATGTCTCCTCAGAGCGTTCTTTACTTCCAGAACATTCTCCTTCCTTGGGCATCCTTGTAGCTTCACGCAGAAAGCCTAAGGGCTCGTATACATCAGCAGATGTTTTCTGGGTCATGTTAATGCCAGTGTGACTGATGCCTGCTGGAACTTGTTTAAAGAAATGATGATGGACTTTGCAGAAGATTGTGGAACTGCAGCATCAGAAGGCTTCCTCCTCCACTCGCTGATTAAAGGCTCGCTGGGCAAGGTGTGGGAGTGAGCTGGCCGAGAGTTCTGATGCCTGCTGGGATTGCAGCGTTCTTCTCGTTGTAGGCCGGTGATGAAACCTCTTCAGACCTTTTGTTATTGAGTCGCTTCTGATTGGTGAGATGGAACCAACTCTGATTTAAACAAGAATCGCCAAACATCAGTAAATCAACTCGCTCTCTTCGCTCTCTCGCTCTCTCTCTCTCTCTCTCTCTTGTTTTAAGCCACTCCTTTCTGTCTCTTCTTGTGCTCGCTTTCTTTGTCTCTTTCTCACTTTCCACCTCCCTCTTCTCTCCTCATTCTCACTCCTACTATCTCTTTCATGCTTTAAACTCTCTCTGTCTCACTCTGTCTCTCAGGCGCACTCTCGCTTGAAGGTTCAATGCTACTGAGGTGGACTAGTGTTAATAGAGCTGTTCACTCTTTATGTTTATTGCATTGTGATAGGAGATTTGAAGGGGTTATGCCCTTATTTGCCATTATAATGATCATTACCAGCCTCCAGCAACTGTGCTTATTCTCTTCTGTAGCAGCAGAGGAGAATCACTCCTTTAGGTGAGATATTTTATGTTTTTCATGTGGTATAATTAGGCAATAGAATATGCAATGAGTGCATTATTGTGAATGATATCATGGCTGTGATTCGGTCGCAGGCAGGAACTGAAAGCAAGTACATTATCTCTATAGAGCCATCATGTAATTATGAGTGTTCTGCTGCTTTTGTGAAATAGTCCTGTGAAATGAAGAACAAAATCAAATGTACCCAATCACATCTGTCTATTGTGCTTTAAAACTGGCCTCTTGCATTACTGCAGTATGAAGTTCAGCTTAGCTTTTTCAGTATTTGCCAGATTAACCTGAATGTTGATTAGGTCCAGCCGGGCTGTAAACGGTTACACAGCACATTTCATTCGCAGAATTGTTTTCTGTTTGTTTTGGACTAATTCCAGTTTTTACCCTATGTTCCCAAATGTACCATTTTCTTTTGTTTGTATGTGGTAAAACAGAAACGTGTTGTATGTTAACTTCACTTGAAAGGTAGAGCTCATAACTATGCCTTGCGAGTATTGTTGTTGATATGAGTGGTAATGTTTATGATGTATTTACATTCTCAAAACAGTGCAATAGATTTTACCAATTATTATATCTGTATGTTGACGGATCTAAAGCGGTGGTCATTGAAAAGCGGTGAAGTGGTTCTCTATTGCTGTCGATGGTGTCAACATTCATGTTGATTTGCATACTCTGAGGTTGGAGTTGATAAAACCATCTTGGCTTTTCCAGTAGGAATTCTCAGTTAAGGGGACATGGAGACATTTTCTTTGATTGTTCCTAGTCGGAAGTGGGAAATTCCAAGTTCCACGATTTAGACAAACACAGCTTTAATATCAATTAGCTGCAGCATTACTTTGCAAACAGAAGTGAAAGGCTGGGACCAAAATGGATCCCTGAGGCACTACTGAATGTCATCCACTCAGTATCTCTCAGTGTCTGTATTGTAAAATGGTATTGCAGAGTGATTTTGAGGGCACTGCGATCTCCCACAATGCATTAATGGTTCAAAGTAAGCACTACATCAGCTGAATGTATACTCAAGTGCTTTATGCGTTTCTTTTTATTAAGCAACAGACAGAGGAACGCAACATTAACGATGGCTGCTGAGCCACTGAAAACGAAACTTATCAAAACAAAACTTATCAGACTTCACAACTCCCTGAAGAATCGCTACAAAAACAGAATCGCTGGAGGAATTCCACTAATTATCCAAAAGTTCTTCAGAATTCGGTGTTGAAATGTAAAAAAGTAGAGTGATGGGAAGTTCTTCAGTCTAGAAAAAACTCATCATCTCTAATTCCCTACAGTGGTGTTGTGTGCATATATATGTTGGATGTCTACAATGTTAATATAGTAATTTTATTTACTGTCCAAAACCTCTATGCTCTTCTGAGTTTGTGTGTGTAATTTAGATGATTGTGAAATAGTGGTAAAACTGAGGTACTGTTTGTGAACTGTTTTGCCTGAGGTTGCCTGTTTTTTGCCAAAGCTTAAAAAATTATGAAATGATCAAATACTTCAAAGAAGATAGGCCTTTTATCCACTTTACTGCTGGATGAGCTTCCAGGGAAGGCTCTTTACGGAATGCTGGCATAGCTGGGTGGATGAACCATAGACGTACGTAACTTACAGATAGATAGCTAGATGGCTGGATAGTTAGCTAACTTACTAAGATGTTTACAGATTATCTTTACCTCTCTATATTGCTCAGACTTGGAGAGGGTGGAACCATGTTAGCCTTGTGATTGGGAGATGGATATGTTTACAGAAGCGTTACTCAAAATTGGCACCACCCAGTTTACGTAGAGAGAGGACAGGAATATGGTGAAATACAGCAGACGTTTATTAGACTTTGGTAAGATCTTCATAAGACATTCTTTGTACATATATTTTGTGTCCCAGAAGAACAAGATTAACTTAGTTAGAAAGAAACACAGATTTAGATTCCCAGGGGCTTTAGGTTCAGCAGTATTATCTGAAGATTCCAAGAACAGAACTGTCAGTCAGAAGTACAATTCTGAACTGAGCCCAATGTTCACATGTGCCTCTTACAGAAGGAGGCATTATTATCCACCTCTTGGCGCTGATGACTAAGAGCTGGAGTCATTGTTTAGATAAATGTGTATACAGGCCGTGCAGGTGAAATGCTTCAGGTCACCAGGCTGAATAAAACCGGAGAGTTCTGCCACTTTTATAGGGCAAAATGATGCTTGGCCATAGAAATGTTACATAACTTCATGATTTTATAACTTGTATGCAAGTTAAGCACTGAATTCACTTCCTGTTCTTAAAAGCTTTCATTTGGGCAATTTGGCATTTTAAGGCACAATAGCACTGATTAACTGTTGTAGACGCCTCTGAGTTCCATGCAGTGAAACATAGCAAAGATTCAAGGTAAAAGATAAAGGTGTTCTCTCTACAGCTGGATCTCGGGAACATAATACAATAAAATGAAAGTGTACAGTAATATTGTTTTTATATAATGTGCCCATATCTTTTTTAAATGAAAATGTTTGGTGTTGTATGTACCATTCACTCCTCATTTCAGGTGATCCATATAAGGAGACTTAGCTGTTGGTATTGTTGGTATTAAGCACGTGAACATCAGCACATTACATACAGTACTGTACATTCAGCATCAAGACCAGAAGCATATATTTAACAGACGATTATAGAGAAGTATAAGTATATAAACGATGAAATATAATGTCATGCTGCTAACTAAGAGCTGGCATGCAGAGGGTCATAAAATGGTTTTAAAGATACAGTTTATAGTTGCTTATGTGTTGTTCTTGGTTAAAGTGTGTTATGTGTGTTATTCTATTTGGGGGTGTGATTATTTTTTGTGTACACACCTGAAGTGTGACCCCCCCCCCCCCTATAGTTAATGGTGATCTTCCTTGTGAGCTATGTGTGTGCCTATTCCTGCTTGTTCTAAGTACAGAGCTGTTTTCAGATCAGAGTAGTGACCTCATTCGATTCTTCTTTTGACCACCATTGCAATATCTATTTTTGTCAGTATCTTTGGACCCATTCTTTGCCTTTATAACAGCATTCATTCTTTTCAGGAGACTTGCTTTTGGGTTTATAGAGTAATCTGCAGGGATATTTATTCCACACCTGCAAAGTTCTCATAATCAAATAACCCCAAATACATTTAGTGATGTTGAGGTCTGGGCTCTGGGGTGGTCAGTACATTGTTCTAAGAACACCAGCAGCGTATTTGTTTTAGTTAGCTTTTTTTATATATATCATTTCCATTTCTTAGCAATGTTTTCACAATGTGTCTTCTCACAGTGGAAGGATGGGCAGAAGCACCTGCGAATGTTTTCAGATCTGATGCAAGAATGGAGCGTGATTTTGTCCTCTCTCAAAGATGAAAGTGGGGACAGTTTTGGACGTCTACCAGGAATTCCATTTTCCTTGTTTATAACTTTTTTGAACTACAATTTTGGTAACTCCTTTTTTTTACTTAGATTGTCTCATATCTAATGTCCTCAGAAACATCTTGTATATATATGACTTATAAAGGCACAGTAACAACAGCTTGCTTAATTCTGGGGTATAAAGAGAAGTTAATAATAATGTGAAATTGAAAGACAAGAAATGCAAAGACAATTGCAGGATATGGACCCTATAAGAGAGAAGGACGTGGAAAGATATTGCTACTGTTAAGGCAGATCATTGGTGAGCAACCAAACATTCCAGTATTGTGACATTACTGCAGTGTCCTCCAAAAGCAAATAACATTGGATTTTTGTTGTCTAACCAAACAGTTTCAATAAAAGACAATAAAACAAATGTAAGGCAGCAGCATATGATGTCAGTCTGCCCATGTGCTTTCTCTTTTTTTAGAATAGTAGCACTTTTTGTTTTGCTACTTCCTAAGTGACAAATCGAGTTAAATGAAGGTGGTATAAAAGTTACTGCGGGTTTCATTTCCCTTACATGCAGGATCTGCTGCTGTCTGCAACCCACTGGCATCACTAAACCTCTGCCTTTGATATCTATCTTTGGAATCAGTATGCATAAACCATTATGAAGTCTTGAGAGCCAACTATGAATGAAAAGCAGGCATTTGGAGGAAAGCATTCCAGTCAGATCTGTAATGCAATAACTGCCCATGGCAAAATGAACTATTTGGAATATTATGGGAATGCTAACATTGTTAATAATCAGTAATATTGCTAGTAATTAGCAATAATCAATCAGCAATTCAAGTTATAAAAAGAGTAGAAGTTGAGCAATTCCAAAGGTAAAACAATCCCTGAAAAGACCCCTTAATTAATCTGGACAGAGGTGTGGAGGAGATCATAGAGAATATGAAGTTAATACATGGATTAACATTCATCATAATTGATATTCCTCCATGCAAAGATGGGGTAAGAACCAGCCAAGTCGCCAGAGGGGGTTGAATCACTATGAGAGTGTCACAGATTCCTCATCTCAAAAAAAAATGATGACCTAATTTTCATACCAAGATATGTGAAACCTTTCCATTGTGGAAACGATAGAAGAGTTCACATATAAAATTGTTGCAGCAGCATTAAGAATAAATTAATTCCAATTCATCTTGTTTCTAATCTTAACATGCTGAGTGCCAGATGAACGAAGGGTTTTGCTCTAGGTTCAGGCATAAATGTGGTGTGTGGTGCCTCAGGCCTGCAACAGATATTCAACAAATTTGATGATCAAACCAAATGAAATCCAATAACTGACATGTTTACCACTTTTACTAGTCCAGGCATTTTTGTCAAGAAGCAAATGCTACAAGCTTTGCAGTCTGGACGCAAGGCCGACTCCTCATGATTTGGCACCCACATTTCCTTTGGTACTGATATTTATTGGAATGATTATTTTCTTTCTTTTATTTGATTTGAAGCCTGCACTATATAAGAATATTTTTGTTAAAAGCTAAAATGTGATGCTATGATTCTATGATGCTGCTATGAGTCACCCTGTAAAACCAGAAAAAGAGATTTACAAGTCAGTTTTGCAGGAGATGTTTGGTCCACGTCATAAGTCTTTACGTATTGACAACATCCACCTTGATATTTTGGTCTCAAGCACAAAATCAGCATTATTCTGATGAAGATATGATGGCAGAAGTAGACAAAGCACCTCAAAAGAATATTTTTTCAGCTCATTCAGAATCAGCAGATCCATCCACTACACATATTTCCATTACAGAGGTCTCCGAATCCTTAAACATACATAGTGCAGCTTTCATTTTAGGTGTTTTATGACCTACAATTTATTGAACTGAATTATTCATCTTTTTATTTATCTTTATCTCTGTTTATTTGTTTTCCTTTTTTCTGTTTTCTGTTTGTTTTTCTCTTCTGCTGTTTTTTGACTCTTGAAATACGGTACTTTTGTATACTTTTGTGCTCTATTGTATACAAGTACTTTGGTATGTCATATATTTCAGTAGAACATTGAAGACTCCTAATTAAGAATTAAAAACAGTGTCATAATTATTTTTATTTTGTCCTGCAACACTTACAAAAATAGCTGTGAGTTCCTGGTGGGAGTGATTATGCAGCAGGTTGAGTGCCCCTGTTCAAATGACATGTTTTATTGATGTTCTAAGTGAAAATGAGTTCATGCGTCCTGACTGCACATTTTAATGTGATATTAAATGCCACCAGCATCTTGTTTGTTTGATCTGCTTTTGTTTGATAGCGTTGTTTTTTGTCGATTTCCTTTACTCAGTAAGGGCTTCTTGACCTCTATGCATAGCGTTGAGTTATCTTCTCACAGTGGAAGGATGGACAGAAACACCTGTGGATGTTTTCAGATCTGAAATAAGAGTGGAGCTTGATTTTCTCTCTCTCAAAGATGAAAGCTTAAAGTGCTGTTTTCTGTTTTAAAGTGCTGTTTCTCTCTCCCATTTTCTATTTTTTTCAGTTTTTTCTTGATTTTACTAAAAAAAATTCTTAGGAACGTCTCCTGAAAAAAGAGTAATTTGTACTTGTTGGCCATTTTGACTAGAAATTAAATAAATGAAGGTTGGTCGTTGATTTTGTACATGTGTTGGCAGTTTTGCCTTTTTTCCTTCACATTTTTTTTTCTACACTCAAATGGGTTTATCCTTCAAGTCATTGTGAGTCATTGTTCTGTCCTTGTACAATTCAGGATTTCAGAGTTTCGTGATTGGCAAGTCAGAGGTATATGAACCGCATGCAAATTCAACAAAGGTCTTGTTAATCTCCTTCCATTCTCTCGTAGCACAGCTTTGCTTATCTGTAATTACATTAACAGGCATCTCTCACAGTTCTCCGATCTGAAGTTGAGGAGCCTGCTGGGAAGGTCTGCACTATTGTACTACAGATGTCTTATTTTGTGTAGCTGAAATTTATCTCTGGATGGTGATAAGCCACCTCACTTACTTTAGGCAATGGCTAATTCCTTTGGATAATACTATTTTATAGCTTATCAATCAGTGAAATCTCTTCTGCTAATTATGCTATGTTGTTACTGCAGGAGTTTAATATACACCCACCGGCCACGTCATTAGAGACATTTCCTTGTATCTACAGTCATTGTCTATTTTATCAGCTCTACTTACCACAAAGTTTTACATCTTTTTCTATACATTATTTGTTAATCCCCTATTATGGATCAGTGACAGCAGTGCTGCTGGAGTTTATGAACACCTCAGTGTCACTGCCAGACTGAGAACAGTCCACCAACCAAAACTATCCCACAAACAGCATCCTGTGTCAGTATATCAGTAACTCTGTATGTATTTTCTGTTGGCCAGTGTTTTGATTACAATGACTGAAATGTACAGCCTTTACTTTGAGGCACATTTCAACAGTATGAAGTTACACATTACTGTATGTGGAAGATTGAAAGAGATTGAACAAGATTCACATTCTTGCTGTTGCCTTTTGTACTGTACTCTGTTGACACATTATGTCATTGCAATACCAAAACGGAAGACAAGATTGTTTAGCACAAAGGAAAAATACAAAATCAGACATGTAAACACAGGAAACACTCCTTCGGCAGAACTATACATACAGCACTGTATGAGGAATTACAGCACAATCTTTCTACACCTTCTACACCATGGCAACTAGCAGGGTCATCAGAGTATGTTTGAATTGAATTAAGGACACAGTTGTTCTCCCAACATTGAGTGACGCTCATTAACCAGCCGTGCCTATTGCAAGGCCATGACTGATAACATGGTCCACAGTTGTGGCCCTTAGTTCATCTGGAATGTACCTACGTTCCTGACCTCTTCTACATCTTGCTCTGTTTTGAGTCTTTCCACCACACATCCTTACTCCTCTTCCTCTGTGTTGCGCTGTGACTGTTTATGCTTGGCAATGGAGGGTTCATGAAATACACCTCTAAGCTATGAACTGTTTGATCACTGGTTCATCTAAGGCTTCACACACTTGCTTCCAAAGTGAAACACATGATTCCCCTGAAAGCTAATCATCAGTTCAGGAGACTTTTGCCAAAGTCTAACAGAAATGTGTAAAATACGCTTCACAGCTTAAGACAACTGGTTCAACACTTTTGAGTGTAATGACTTATGCAATGAGCTTATGCTTATATGTTTTGGGGATTGGCCTGTTCAACAGACAGCCGTATAAGATCATCTAGAGCATTAAGCCAAAGCATTAGCTGTTTGTCCAAATGGCTTTTATGATGTGCACAAGTAACCAGGTGATGTGGAGTTTGGACAAGTAATACTGAGAAATTCAATTCTGATCTAACTAATGCACCAAAGTGGCTGAGAAAAACTGTATTATCTGAGGATTCATAAGTTCTAAAACTCTCATTCTGCATAATGTGAATAGCAAACCTTCACTTCTTCACGTAAGGTACTGTTGATTAGAGAATAAATAAACTACAAGGCCATGGTCTGATCTGGGTATAGGAAATGTGTCAGTTTTCACATCCAACAAAAAATGTTTGAAAAAAAATAGAAAGTAGTCTATATGATCACAGCCTTGTGTCAATCACAGTCTTCTAGGAAAAAGTATAATCTTTTATTCTAGGGCTTTAGATTTGCTTCTCTATCAGTATGAAAATACTAATTCATGTAAAACACAGTATTACAGTCAGCACCTCTTTTGCACTCAACAAGAGTGTTAAATCAGTGCCTACTACTAAGGAAGAAGTTGTGAAGTTTCAGTAAATTGTAGTGCTGTGAAAAACATTTTCCTCCTGATTCCCTCTATTTTTGCATATTTGTCACACTAAATAGTGTCAGATCCTTATATGTAAAAGCTGTAAAACAAGGAGAACATGAATCATTTTTTAAAGATCATTTCACTAATTAAAGGAAAAAAGTTTTTCAACTCCGGCATTACCCATGTGTACTACCACGACCATATACTTCCTATAACTGGAGACTTTCACAGGTTTTCGCATCGCTGTGAAAGAATTTTGGCACACTCTTCTTTGCAGAATTGCTTTAATCCCGTCACATTGGAGGGATTTTTGGGAATTAACTGCCCCTTTTGCAGTCCTGCCACACCATCTCAAAGGGGACTTAGACTAGGTCACACCAAAATATTTTTTTGAGCCATACAGAAGTTTACTTGCTTTTGTGCTTCAGAGAGTTTTTGCTGCATAACTCAATCATGCTGGACTTCAGATCATGGCCTGATGATCTAACATTCTCCTTTCTGGCAAACAGCAGGGGATTATCATTAGGGGCCTATCAGTTATGACAAGTCACCCAAGCTCTACAGCAGCATAACATTCCCACACCACACTACATCCAACATCAAGAGAGCATTATTCCATTCCCAAGAATATAATGATTGCAGAACTTACTTGAGGTGAGCGAGGCCTGCAGTGCCTTATACGATTGTCTGGGTTCTTTAGCGACTTCTTGGATGAGTCGTCGGTGCGCTTGGAGGAATTTTGGTCACTTCACATAAATTACAATAAACAACTAGATTTGGCTAATTGGTCTGTTGTGTAACTATGGGAGCAATTACTTTTTCCACAGAGAGCCAGTTGGAGTTGAATAAACCTTTTTTTCTTCAAAAATTTAAATTATCATTCAACAACTATATTGTGTTTAGGGCAGTCTTTGTCTTATACTGAATTAAGTTTGAAGATCAGCAATTAATAATAACAATATACAGCTACATGTAATAGATATGTAAATATAGGAGCTGGGCAAATACTGTTTCATGGCACTATGGATGGAACCATCAACTTCTATTGCTTTAAGATACATAAACACAGAATGTGCAGCTATTCTGCATTTGCTGAGCATCAGCACTTTTGAGATCTTAGCAGTGAAGGAAATCAAGACGTGGTTAGAAAGTTAATTCTTGCACATTCCAAGACAAAGTCAATATGAATCACGTTAGCAACCTCTCTTTCACTTTCATATGTGGGCTAGTTTGAAAATGTAAAACATTGCCATATTCTTTGTCCTTCTGTAAGAAAATTATGTTAGAAAGCAGCTGGCATCTAAATGAATACATATGAAAACAAGAACAAGAGCTTGTTGTCTATCTTCGATGTTAAAACCATCATCATAAAAAGAGCTAACAGCTGGGGAAAGTGCAAGACACCACTTACCCCAATTGCTGAATTGCTGATGAGAACACACACATTTTCAGAGTGCTCATTGTGATAAAAACCAAGGCATCTGTCCCCTGGAGTACAAGTACAACAATATTAAAATTAGTCTGTCAGTGCTGTATGTATCTCGAGCCTGCAGCTAAACAGTTTGTAGAATCGTTGAAAAAAATGTCTCAGCTAGGCTTTTGAAAGGAGCACTAGGCTACGAAATGAACACAGCTAAAGAAACACAAAAAGGAACACAAATAACCTACATCATCCAACAACACATGAGGCTCTCACTCATGGTCTGAACAGAGACATGCAGTTCTACAAGGACTTGGATTCCATCTTTCCGTCATCTCCAGGGTAGCAAGGAAAGGGCTACAATTAGAAATGGAGAAATTGTCGAGGTGTCAGCATGCAGATCAGAATGATGTCCGTGACTATGTCATTTCCCTGTAGAGTATTTGAAGAAACTGGAGCATGTTTATAATGTGGGTCATAGGGATACCACCTCTTCCCTGCTCCCTGGATAGCTTGTTTGCATTGTATTGTTCAGAATATAGCCGTCATTCGGCTTCTTATCCTTTGGTCTTTTGTCTCAGAGGTTCCCAACATGCTTAACAGCATGGACCGATGCACAGAACAGTTGCAGGGGCTATCGGGACTTTCACACTGGTAATTAGTCTATGCAAACTCAGTTTGGAGTTTGCAAACCCAGTTTGGATTTCGCAAACTGGATTTCAGGCAAATCCACTGTGTATCTTTATTTATCTGTTGTTTTCTGCCTGGTGATGGTGCTTTTTTGATTTTGGTTTCATTTTCATCCTTTTCTTTCTCTGTGTGTGTGCAGTCCCAATTAAATATTTTACCATTGTCAGTTTCACTCTTTAGCTGAAAATGTAATGCCATAAATTAAATAAAAATACATTTATAATAATATTGTTTATAATAATGGCAATAATAAAAGTTACTAGTGGTTTGCTGTGGCCCAGTATCAAACAACCCTCGTCCCAGTACCAGTCCGCAGCCAGCAGTTGGGAACCTTTGTTTGATCTGATAAGCTACATCTCAAAGAGATACCCAGGTAAGCGTAGATACCACACAAGCATTCTTAAAATCTGAGGTTCAGACTTGAACCTTCTAATATAGAAATTTAATTAAATTGTAATATAAATAGTAATTTATTATTTAACTGCATAATTAGTGTGTATTTTCTTATAAATACATTAATACATTAAATACATAAATACATCATAATGCAAGATTACTGTTTCTGTGAGAGTTATATATTGTAGCATATAGTGTGCTTGTATAGTGAAGCCCAAACTCCATCAGTACTCCAGTATTCTCCTAGTATTCATCAGTTCATTCTCCAGAACACAGTACATCCATATATTGTTGCATTTGGAAATGCCTGCAATTCTGAAACATGGAACAGAACAGGAATCGTCCAAATCGTTTGCACAACCTTTATTTAGTTACCTTTTTTATTGACTTTCTAAGTGGAATAGGTGAATATGTCCTCTCCAGACAATCCTTCTGCATATTTAGGTGCACAGTTTTTGAGTTTACCAAAAATAAGAAAACATAAAATATAAAATGTGTAATAACATTTGCACTTATGTTATTTGTTTTCCCCCTATATTTTAAATACAGGAACAATAATTGTGCATTAAAATGTGCATTAAAATGTGTTCTCTGTAGAGGATGTGTTAATATATAATACATACAGTCCTTGACTTTAGGCTACTTTGAAGATTACGTTTACAGGAATTTCATATAAATGAACATTTCTCACTGGAGGTATAAAAAGATCCCGAGTTATAGCTCTTAGGTTGTCTTGTGTAGCTTTTGTTGTCTTCTGTTACTGGTTGGCAATTGTGTCTAAAGATGTTCCCAAAAGTACTGTTTTATTCCAGTGCTTTTCTTAGCTGTATGAATATCAGGTTACCAGGTTTGCATTTTGATGAGGAAAGGCTCACAAATATGAAGCATTTTAAGACCACCATGGTGTTCCACTCACCAGGCCGGCAGTTTGTTTTACACTACAGTGAGAAATGCTAGATATTTTCTCATGTTTGTCACCGTATTTATAATGCATTAGACAAGGCAGTGGAGTTCACTGTATTCGTACGAGGAAAGTAACCCAGCGGAGAGGTTGATTGAGCGCTACAAAGCAGGCTGGCACAGAGGCAGTCAGAAGTGGGAAGAAATGACCTCAGAGACCGGTGTGGTACACCATTTGACTCTTTTCATCTCCAGCCATTTACCAACCTTGACGTGACAGTTGCAGCTATTTGGCGCTCCATGTTGCCTTGAATATGATTTCTGTATGATGGCTGGGAACAGAAAGTGACCCTGACTACAACTCTATCAGCAACCATTGCAGAACACCATGTGCATGTTTCTCCTCCACAACTTCATCATTATAGTGAAGTCAGGAGAGGAGTTTGCTGGTTTATATTATACACTAAACTACACGTGAGTGCGGTTGGCAAGTGATTCTATGTTCGGGTTAAAAGGGGAAGTGAGAAAATTAGATATTTTTGAGGTTTTCTTAGTGGGGATCAGAAATAATGGTCTTGTGAGGTTGCTGATTCCAAGCATGTGGTGGCACTGGATGACAGCATTGTCACGGAAATGCCAGCCAGCACTGTGCAGTGAGGAGGTGGCATATGACTAGCATGGTTCTCAATTCTCTGTTCGTATGTGGGTTGTGGACCCTGTAGTGTCAGTGCTCTGGGTAATTGCATAGTGCTCCCTTTGTGTGATGTGAACAGGTTGTACCTGAGATTTGTGGTCAATTGCAGAAGAAAGTTTTGCTAAACCTCTAGTCCACTGTAACAAATGTGCCAAATGTGGCGTTTCAACTGAAATGTAACCCAAGTTGGATTTATATGGTTTCTGGGTAACTTACATTCACTTTGCATGGAATGTATTTGCTTACTCCACTAGTTATCCAAACTGGGAGCTCACATTGTTTAGTACAATATGTTTTTCTCCCTGTATAGCGTCAACTGTGACATGTTACTTACATTCGCATATTTGCAGTATTTTTATTATCTTTGGATCATTGCCTTTAGTTGTTGCTGTTCTTACTTTCTATATATATATATATATATATATATATATATATATATATATATATATATATATATATATATATCCATTTTTTTACTGTAGTATACTGTATCTCTGAGTTTTTAATCTGTTCTGAGTTTGTAAAGTCTTTGAAAAGTAATGTGCAATTAGTCATTACAGTTGTACTTGAAGTCTTGTTCATGCTGTCCTAGAAGCGCTGCATGTTCATCGTGGAGCTCATCTGGCCTCTCTTCTGTGATAAATGTCTTGCTTTGATTCCCAAAGGAATCTCTGCTCTGTATAAAATCAGGGGGCGTCAGAAAAGAATAAAACAAATCTAGCTTTGTAGATCACGATAACAGCAGGCCACAGAAGATTAAATGCTGCACATGTAGCCATTTAAACTGCTGTTAGAGTTAGTTGGCTTGTCAGCGCATCTGGTCACAGGAAACATTAGCTTTAAGAAACTCATCTTTGCTGTCATGACAAAATCTAGTGTCAGTCAGGGGCCTAATAAGTCATTTTCTGTTTTCTTTTCCTGCCCACTGATCTTGTAAAACCAATGGTTTTAAAGTATTGTAGCATGCAGCTACCAACTCGTTCAGCCATGGATGTGCAGGAGACGTTGCCATGTGGAGCAGTGTAAATATGTAAATAGCTTTATGGAGTTTGTGGAGGTTCGAGTGTGTGTGAGGCTGGTGAGGGAGCCCTAGCAGCACGCTGGGCCAACATGTGTCTGCGATATGTGTTTGCTGGGAAAGGGGACACTTGTAACCCCTTCTGTGCAACGGGGAGCAATGTAGCATTCCTGCCACCTATTTGACCAAGTAAAGTGGCAAGCATGGAGCACCACGGGTAGCGCCTCAGCAGGCGCAAGAAGACTTCAAATATGTAAATAGTTGCCACTATTAGCTTTAATATATATGTTACATGGGCCATTCTATGCTGTGGGGCTGTTTGGTGGGATAGTGTTGTGTCTACTGTCAGGACAAAGTGTGTAGCTGTTGGTAACCTGTCTGCTATCCCAGTCTTTCAGACAGCAGTCTATCTCCACTGCTGCCATGTTCAATAAAAGAGCTTTCATCTGAAGCAATATGTTTCATGTGCCTTCTTACTCTATGCCAACAATACAGTACTAACATTCTGTAAACAGCTGTGGTAACGCTAACGCTAACAACTACAACTACAGTGCTAGATTATTCATCATCTCCTCTTTTGACATCTCCTAATTTTACAGAACTGAGATTCACTTAGGATGCAAAGAATGAAATTTTTACCAAAGGGGAGACTGAAATGCAGTTTATGAAAAAAATGAAATCAAGTAGGATATATTCATTTTTCAAAGGCAAATCAAAAACAACAAATATAGGGTAAAGAAGCATATATTAATTATAGATAAATGGCAGATACACTGCACCTACATATTACACCTACAGGAGTTTTTATGACATCCTATTCTAAATCCACGGCATTAATATAGTTTTGGTACCCATTTGTAGCTATAATAGTTTCCACTCTTCAGGGAAGGCTTTCTACAAGCTTTTGGAGTGTGTCTGTGGGAATTTTTGCCCATTCGTCCAGACACTGATGTTGGACGAGAGGGCCTGACTCAGAGTCTCCATTCTAGTATATTACAAAGTTGTTTGATGGGGTTGAGGTCAGGGCTCTGTGCAGGTCAGTTAAGTCCTTCCTCACCAAACTCACCCAACTATGCCTTTATGGGCACCGCTTTGTGCAGTGGGGCGCAGTCATGCTGGAGCAGAACAGTTTTTACCAAACTGTTCCCACAGAGTGGGAAGCATACAGTTGTCCAAATGTCTCAGTATGCTGAAGCATTAAGATTCCCCTTCGCTACGCACTATGACCCTCATCCCTCAGCAACTCTGTTCTGTAACTTTAAGTGGTCTCCCATTTTGTGACTGAGATGCTGTGTTTACTATACACTTATGTTTTTTTAATATTACCACTCAGGGTTGGTCATGGAAATTACACAAACTGACTTGTTGCAATGGTGGCTGCTTATTACAGTACCATGGTTAAAGTTAGTAAGTTCTTAAGAGTTTGTATGACTATTGTCTTGTACTGTCTATCGTCAAGCAGAGTTGTGCTTAGAACTAACCTGCCTGCCCGCCTGGATCAGCTAACGCTGGTGGCGGTTCTCCCCAGATGTGTTCAATAATAGAGCATTTGCTTGAAGTACTGTGCTTCCCACATACTTACTCGACACTGATGCTACACTAAGAAGGTGATAAAAATACTGAAATGTGTAAATGACACCTCAAGGATAAAAAAGGCAAGTTAATATTTGATAAGACTGTAAGCTTTCAGTTGATAACCTTGTTTGTGTTTGTAAGTATAATTTGAATTTAGCCAGTGAACACAGGTAGCTAGGCTAGGCAGTATGTACCCTAACTGTGTGATAACAAGGAAAAATAATAACTATCTATCTATAATAAGTAATAATGGTTGGCTCATTATTATAGTTCAGTGCAGTGTTCACCTCCAGTCAAAAAGCCAGTGCCTCTCATGTTCTTTAATGGTGTGAATGTTGCACATGGCTATATCTGCTCCCATATGCTCCAATTCACAACACTCAGAATTCATCACGCCTGTTCTCTTCCTGTACCTCCATATGTTCATATGATACACTCTAACCTTGATGTTAAGTATTGTAACATTTGTTCTGTTGAGCATTTGTTCTTGTGTGTTGCCGCAAACAAGGATTTGTCACGTTTCTGTTCATTTTACTGTTTATCAACATTTGCTAAAAGGACATAACAGATGCAGCTTCATGGCTTAATGTGAACTTAAACTTGGCTTTTCTATGGCGTGTGTAAAGGCAAAGATAGCAGATCAGTGTGTGTATGTGTGTAGTGTTGTTTTTCCCCACATGGATTTTTTTTGTTGTTGTATATTTTAAATACTGTCCAAAATTCTGTGTCTGTGCTGTGCATGTTGTAAGCTGGTTAGAAGAACACAGCTTGAAGTAATTGAAGTATAGTTAGAAGTCATTTTATTTAGGTTGCACTTTTTACAGTGTATACATCAGTTGATCCTAACCTTGCTTTCAGGGACCCTCAGCCAACCTGTATTTCAATTCTATTACATTATATTATAATTATATTACAGATACTAAGACAATCTGAAATTCATGTAAACATTCTAAGATTTTACTTTTAAGTCAAATTGTCATGCAAATCATATCATATTATAGTCTTTTTCTTAGAAGATGAATACATATAAATAGGCTGCTTCTTAATATTAAACCAGCTGAGCTTTACAAGTTCATTTACAATCTGATTTAGTGGTTTTTTTTTTTGTATTTTTTGTATAAAATAAGGCTTCTGGTAATAATAAGTGAGGGGAGATTTTCTAATGTGGCTCAATCACTTTAGAATCTAAGCAACTGCAGTATGTATAGCTGAACAAAGGTGGTCTCTACAATCAAGCACTTTTTGAGTAGAGTGGAGCAGCAGACATTTCTGTTTTCCGCTCAACACTTGCTCCTTGCTCACTTATCAGAGAAACCTCTCCGCCCTGTGTTCACACCATATGATTCCTTCCTATGATATGTATTTTATGTCTTGAATGCATGGACAAAACATTGCACACTTTACTGCATTAATAATATCATTTATACCTGTTATCAAAAGAGAAACTAGTTGAATATTCTGTGCGGCACAGGCTGTCTATTTACGGTTAGGCCTGAAGCGATCTAGAAATCTTACAAGGTTAAACAAACGCACATGCTTTTAACATGCTCTTCTTTACCATTCGTGCAGCAAAGCTTCCTGTGATTGCTAAAAATTTCCAGTATGTAGGTGTGCTGAACATTTTCGCAGTGCAGACACTGTGACTGAATGGCAGTCAAGTGTGAGCTGTAGCAGTCACTCATGTCATGCAAAGGTAGTCAGTGTGGAAAAAAGAACTGTCTAGCTCACAGGATGGAGCGATACAGGAGCAGTTTTGGGACGAGATAGAACACTGACACTACGACACTGGATAAAGGTGGACTACACAGCCAAATGCCTATAGAGCAAGATATTTGTTTCACATAAAAAGCTGGCTAAGTTTAGCTTTGAGTTCACTTCACTCTGTGGTAACTGATGCATTTGGGTGATCTCTTAAATTAGCATATTTGAGGTATTAACACAAGTATTCGATCTGCACAACTGGCAATGTCTGCACTCTCTGTCACTATTTGAGCTGCAAATCTTTGCCCATCATCATTGTACTCGACTGAGACACCTCACCAGTGCTTGGCTAACCAAACATCCAAGGTAGGCTAACAAACCCTGTTTTTTCCAGTTCTGAGAGATGCACAGTGGGTTTCTTTTCTGTTTGTGGTTGTCACTGAGGAATTTCATGGCACCCCTCATCTGTGTCTAAACAGAACCTGGCCAAATGCCAAAAAGGTAACTTTATACAAGGAAAAACATTTATAACTTTTCAATGAATGTAAAATAGATTTCCAAGTGTTAGTTCATTCCTCACAACAATTTCACACAGTGTGAATGCTTGTAAGGTAAAAAATATAATTTTAAACAATAAATGATGTTAAAAAGTTAAAATAAAAGACATAAATGAAGATACAAAGTTTTGTCTTGATAGCAACATACATATTATTACTATGTGTTTCATCACCATTATTCTCAGCTAGAAATCCAAACATAATCTAAATGTATTCAATATATCAGCTAAATTTAGAGCAGCTATTCTTTCACTGTGGGTGCAAATACAGTTGCATAATGTTTTTGCTCTTCCATCTCTATTGTGCTTAAGCATTAACACTGTAGTGTGTTTCTGGGATTAGACTGTATTATACTCAAATACATCTGTTAATCCAGGCATTTAGTCATCCACAGAGTCTGTCGTAAAGCCCATTGCATTGTACTGGATGACTGTAAGACTCCAGTGTTGAATTGCTGGCGGTTGAGGATTTATGGACTGGCCTTCTGTCAGTGATTGCGGCAGCTGTTGCTCAGGCTGTAGTCTTACTTTTCATCACATCACAAAGCGCTTGGCAGGATTGATACTGACATTGTCAAACAGCCCTGAGTCTGGTCAGTTTTTTTTTTCTTTTTTAAATCAGACCACGATCTGCCATTCCCATGGAAGCTGTAGCATGTGAGTTCAACACAGTTCGGAAAGGAGGCGGGGGGCAGTAAATGAGAGATAGGGAGAGGGAGAGAGAGAGAGACATCTTCTCTTGGCAGGGCAATGATGCAGTCATCCTAGTGTGGACGATGGTGCGCCCAGGGAAAAGGCAATCTCTCAGCGGGTGTCATTACCTGTCATTCAGGCTAACTATGTCCAGCAGGCGCCTTCAGACAGGCCTGGCGTAATTGTCTGAGATAGAGAAAATGAGAGAGAAAAGGAGAGTGAATGGTTGAGGAGATGGGTAGATGACGAGCAGGAAGACACAGATGGACATCAGCGACGCCAGCTGACAAACATTCTCTTGGAGAAGCAGATGGAAAACGGTCCAGTGGCCAGCAAGCCAGTAAAACTAAAGAAAGTCACAAACCAAGAATGTTTAAGGCATTCATCATGGATCATAATGAGACCAGCTGTGTAGAATATAGGTTCTGGAGTAAAATCACTTTCATTCTATCTTAAAGGGGCACAGTACTGTACGAAAGTCAGAGACTATTCTTTCATTTATTGGCATTTATCTCCAGCTCAAACAGGCAGTAAGCCATGTTTTTTCATAATTAGGGAAAATATGTATGTTTCACAGAAAATTACAATAAAGAGTCAATAACTAAATGTAACATCAAATATCACACCTCCAAAGTTTAGTCTTCTTCAGACGTTGGTTGCAGAAGTTGGTTTTACATTAAAAATTTACACTCATCAGTCTGTAACGTCCTATTTCACTTCTCCAATGTTCAGTTTCAGGAATCTAGGTTTTTTTTTTTTTTGGTTGGGGTTTGGGACGCTTTCAGACTCAAGCTTCATTCTGGACCCAGGGCCGCTTGAGTTCAGTAGGTTTGGTCAAGTATGAAAGCTGTTTTCTGGTCCTCCTGTGGTTTTCAGCAAACTGGTAGGCTGTGCATGTAGAAGCTATCCACTCCAATTTTTTTTCCACTGTACTGAACCTTCCATTCTTTAAAGCATGTAAGGCTGGATAATGTTTCAGTGAGACACATGGGGTATATATATATATATATATATATACCATATTTATACCATATTTCTATTACACTTTTTAATTAATTGTTTGTTGGATGTTTAATATAATGCTTGATTTTAGTATCAATCATACGTTTTTAATTTTTTACACAGTCTGGGACTTTAACAGCTTGAGTTAGAGGCACAATTTGAGGCAAGTGTGTTAAGATTTGTGTGCATGATACTAATTAGTGTACTTTAGCTTCTGTTACTCATTAGGAAAACAGGACCAACCCTTGGACACAAGACTTATCTTGTTCGACTTCATTTGTGGGAAATACTGTATGTGTTCATTTGACTTTTCACTTAAAACACAGTACTGAGAACATGGCTGGTATGTAAACCCTTATCTGTGGTTTCCAGTCCTCGTTTTTTTTTTCTTTTTTCTTCTTCTAAGCAAAGTCACCAAGAGGACAGAAAAATCTTAAATTATGTTGGTACCAGCTTTTGGGCTGCCTATCTAGTTTAATCACATAGCTTTTACAACTTAAATACAGCTTAGATGTGTGGTTCCCAGCCAGGTCCAGGATATCTACCTTCCTCTAGAGTTTAGTCCCATTCCAAATCTTCTGCACATAATCCTTCCTATCAGCGTCTGCAGAAGACCTTGAAGACCTGGATCAGGTGTGTTACAAACTGCAGGGAATTAGAAATGATGTACTATATTAGAAGCTGAATTGTGCTGAGGTATGAGCTGATATAGATTGATGTCAGGGTTTTTATAAAGATGTGAACTTTCTGTGCCACGAGTTGCTTTAAAAGGATGGTGTGGCATCAGCAACTCTTTCGGTCATGGCTGGAGCGTTGGTTTCTCCAGGCTGTAGCATAGATCGGTCTGTGCCAGATGTGGCCCCTCGGCTGCTATCGACTTTGCTATGATCTGGTAGATCCTCCATGTTCTGACATGTAGCCCACCTTGTGGTAAATTTGATTTCATTATTCATGAGAACACCTCAGCCCTGCACCAAGGCCCTGTGAAGCATTAATATGACAGGCCGTGAGCAGCTCTTTTAGTGCATGTGCTGGGTGAGATAATGTCACAGAGGTCTCGTTTTTCTTCCACTCCTCCAGGACAGCTTAGTCCCTGCAGAGCTTTATTAGTCTGCTGTCAATATCAGTCAGTTAGTATTGAGCACTAGCGAAAATGGTGCAGAGTAAGTTGAGGTGAGTCAGATCTTCCCTCCTGCTTTTTTTGCAAGCTATTGATTAGAACATTCTAAAAATGAAATGACATTCAGGTAAGAGTGAAGTCACCAGTGTGATTCAAAGGATGTAAGAGCTAAATGAAACCAAACTATTGCCAAACATGCTGTCGTAAGTACACTTAAAAAGGGACTTGGTTTACAATGCTTTCTGTATTGACGTTTAAGGCCAGTTTGGCTGAATGTATCTAAGCCAAACTGGTTGTTGGACACCTTGTTATCCACTTATTCCTTTGAAGGCTTCTTATGTTCTGGGAATTGTTGGTAAAAGTCAATGTGACATTTTTTCCAAATATGTGTGGGAGTCTGCAGAAACCGCTGAGATGTCACTTCTCGTTTGCAGTAAAGTAATTTATTTGTTTATTTATTCATTTAATGTACCTTTTAGGAATATTGGACCAGGCTAGTCTTTTAGCATCTAGGCTATTTTTGCTTTTCTGACACTTTCACCAAACAGAACAAGAAAAAAATTCTGTATGGTCATAACTATGACTGGCTATGAAAATCAGCAAGCAAATGAAACTAGCTAGCATGTTAGGAGGAGGTGGTTGGTGTGTGCTCCACCCTCATCTGATCCACCTCTGCAACAGTGCAAACACTGCCAGATGTGTGAACAACTTAAATACATGATAAGTGGTTATTTTGCAGATGGTACCAAAAACTGAAAGAGAAAGTGAAGTATGAAGAAAGGCAGCCATTACTGATGTAACTAAGAGAATAGCACAATAGCATTATTTATTATCGTATGTGTGAGTTACATATGTGTGAGTAACCATGTCATTTATAGGGGTGTTGATGACATTTGGGGTTGAATAAGGTAATAATATTTATTTATTTATTTATTTTTGAGCATGTGGTATGTTAACGAGTTAAAATGAAGGTCCGGCTCAATGTTTAGGTCTCCAATGCAAAATCAGCATTATACTGATGAAGATATGATGACAGTAGTAGATAGTTCACACATACATGACATCGCCACTTGTTGTTATTGTATAAGCAAGTAAATTCTTACTGCACAATTAAATACCTTTTACTCAGGTACACAACACATTTTCACAGGACTGTAAGTTTATAGAAAACTGTATTTATATTGGTCTAGTTAAGTAGATACTGGTACATAGAACTGGCCTACAGTTCAAACACAAATCCTGCATTTGCAAAAGAGAGCAGTAAAACTGGTCAGTTCCAAAATCCTAAACTGTTATGGGAGACTAAATAGTATGATATCCCAGCTTTTTTAATATGGAGGTTCGATTTATTTTCCAGTCTGTGTCTATTTTGACATGTTGCTTCTCTGTAATTATTGTGGTGCCTCACTAAAAAAGGGAAACAGCTTGTTTTATTCTTGGGACAAATTATAGGACTGTAAATGGGCCTGTAAAACCACAACATCACATTTTCATCCCAACCAAACTCACATACCTTCTGTTTGGACATGGGCAAACAAATACTAAATAAATGCAGTCTACGGCACCTTTTATGAACTCTGAGCAACACTGTTTCTCAAATGTCTTATAAGACTATTGGTTGACCTGAAGGGAAACCTTACATACCATTGTATGTAATAAAATAGTTCCATACTATTGTAGGTACTTCAGTACAGACCATATAACACTACCACTAAACTGCTATTTATTCATAGTAACTCATAGTAACTACTGTGCACGGTATGTAGATACAATAGTAGGGAAAGAGTAGGTTTGCTGACAGGTCCTTAGGGTATAAGGGGTTAACAGCGATTCACCGGTGGCCTCTGGAAGATCCGTGTTAGCCTTTACTCCATTGACATTTCCTCGAACTTGCCATACCGCCATCACCCCCATGCCTCCCTCCACATGACACACAGAAAATTGCATGTCAGTCGCTGCTGATGTCCGTCCGCTTGACTGAGTGCACAGGAGCTTGGTATCCATTCTGCAGGCTTAGCCCATAACCTAGCAGCTGAAATGCACATTAGTGGGTTCACTCACAAACACAATAAGAGGAAGGATCGCTCATGAAATATCGACTGTTTTAGCTCAAAGGCAAGAGGGCAGGCGAGGACACTCTGTCGCAAAGTCACTGCCCTTGCCACTATCTATCACATATAGAGACTACAGCAACGGTCCTTTGACATTTCAGGCTCTAAAGAAGAGCTGCTTCTTTTATCGTATCCAGTATGACGAAGTACATCTCCTCTAGCTGCTTAAAAGTTGCAGTAATGGAAACTCGCATGGCTGAGCTGTGTTTCGGGGCATCAGATAATATGGTGTTTGACCACTATCTTGTTTTAGACACTGTAAGAGGAGAGGAGGCCAGGCCTTTCAGTTCTCAGAGAAGCAGACTGTCCTACAAAAAAGGTTGTTAATAGCAGTTACAGTACAATCATGAATCAAACTCAGAATCCAGCTTATTTCTTGATCTTTTCTACCTCCCTGAAGCTGCCTGATTCTCCTTCGGCTTCCATTTAAAGTTTCTTTCCTTTGATGATGACATGGGTTTGTTTAAGTTCCTCATAGGGCTTGTCCCATTAGTGAGACGTATGATTATCCACCTGAAAACATGGCACTTGTTGTCAAAGCCTCGTAAATAAGCTTGTAAATTATGCGTTACCACTTATTTTACAAGCTCATTTATGAGGCTTTGACAGACTGGGAGGCTAAACATTTTTCTCGGCAGTAAACTGCAGCATAAAGTATAGAGCGGCCAAGAGAGATTCTTCAAGAAAGGTTTTTGGGAGATTGCCACCAGTAGGTTTCTCAGTGCCAGTATGTTTTAGAGGACTTGCGGCTTGTCACCCTTATTGCCCATCAGCTGTGGAACCTCTCCTGCTGGAGTTAATGAAGCTCCCGGGATCGGTGAGGGTAGGGAGTGTTGATAGTGAGTCATCAGCAGGACCGGTGCAATAGGAGAGCGCCTATGTGCCTGTGACCGGCGTCTGGCCTGCTGTGCCCTCATTACCGAGCGGATTCGACAGCATGGGTCTGATCGAGGTGATTGGGCCCAGGAAGCCTAAAGCAGCACCGATCCCTCCACCTGCCATTATTGCCGAGTGCACACTACACCATTTAATTCAATTGTCCTGTCATTCTCAGACTTTTTGGATCCGTGACAAACTTGCCCACATCAGAGACAAATTGCCTCGTTAAGTGTGAGAAGTTCAGAGAGGAAATTGACCCTGCCTTTGATTTACTTAGTCTGCGTGCTGTTGCAGACACCATGGTATTTTACAACGGGGTTTGAAATTATTGGTGATAAATCTTGCAGTGCCGGCACAGCGGTGGACAACGTGTACTTGAGTGAAAGTACAGATACCCTTTGTGAAATATAACTGGAGTAAAAGGAGAAGTGTTCTGTCTATATTTCTACTGCATATTTCAGTCATTGAGATGTGAACAAAGACATTTAGAATGGTTTGATGTGATTGGGTTAATTGAAGAGAAACTTTCATACAGTCGTCTTGATGGTAACCAAGGGGTGAAATGACAATACAAATATAGCCGTTTAACTTTACTATGCAAAATAGCTGTCATCATATATCATTGATGTCAACCATAACATCAAAACCACCTCCTTGTATCTATACTCACTGTCCATTTTATCAGCTGCACTTACTATATAGGAGCACTTTGTAGTTCCACAGTTACAGACTGTAGTCCATCTGTTTCTCTGCATACTTTGTTATTCCCCTTTTACCCTTTTCTTTAATAGTCAGGACCCCCACAAGACCACCCCGGAGCAGGTTTTATGTGGGATCATTCTCAGAACTGCAGTGACACTGACATGGTGGTGGTGGTGTGTTAGTGTGTGTTGTGTTGGTGTGAGTGGATCAGACACAACAGTGCTGCTGGGGTTTTATACAATGTGTCCACTCACTGTCCACTCTACCTTGTTGATCCACCTCGTAGCAGAGTTTGTGTTGGTCATCCTCTTGTCCTTCATCAGTGGTCACAGGACGCTGCCCACAAGACGCTGTTGGCTGGATAGTTTTTGCTGGTGGACTATTCTCAGTGCAGCAGTGACACTGAGATGTATAAAACTCCAGCAACACTGCTGTGTCTGATCCACTCACACCAGCACAACACACACTAACACACCACCACAACGTCAGTGTCACTGCAGTGTTGAGAATGATCCACCACTCACATTATACCTGCTCTGTGGTGGTCCTGGAGAGAGGACACAGTATGCAGAGAAACAGATGGACTACAGTCTGTAATTGTAGAACTATAAGGTGCACCTATGTGGAAAATGGAGCTTCTAAAATGGATAAAGAGTGTAGATACATTGAGGTGGTTTTAATGTTATGGCTGATTGGTGTATAAGGGTGCTTAGGACAGCAGCAAGTTAGCTGTCCTTTTAGTTAAGCAGCTTTATCACAGCAGCTGAGGTTTAAGATAAAATGTCATTATATAGTGACAAATTGGAGAATATATCATATTTTAAAGGAGCCCTCCACAATAATAGGAGAAGCACAGAATACTTGCTCTCATTTGCTACATTCATACCAGGTTTCTTGGAAATGAATGCACACGAAAGAGACTGTTCTAGCTGTAGGGTCTAATACAGAGTAAGTATGTGTTTATTAGCTACTGCATTAGCTGTGAAGCTGTTGGAATAATGCTTAGCAAACAACTTGGTTTCATTTTGTTCGCTATATCTTTACTATATCCCCTATCCACAACTCAAGGTTCGCCTTACTGCCCCCTACATTTATTGTACTCTTTAAAAACATCAACCCTGATGCTGTAGTATACCGAGAAAGCATTATAATGAATTTGCAGTTTTGCGGTTTTGTTTTTGCTTTACTCTGCTGGTGGTCATACTGGTGGTCCAGTTCAATGGGCAGAATCTTTCCATTCAGGCCAGTTATGTGAAAGAAAATTGTTTGGTGAAGCCCAGGGAGGCCAATCAGATCAGTGCCACCCTAGCCATTCCTCTGAACCACCAAAACATAGAGAAGGATACAAGATGGGGAGACATTACTAAATAAGTACAAATTACTCAGGCTGCTTTCTGGCAAAGTCATATGATACACATTTATTTGTGTGGTGTTTGGGAATTTGTTGGGATCCCTCCAGGTGAAGGCTCTTGTGATTTGTGAGTAAATCTTCACATGAATGTATTACAGATCAGAAGTAGTTAATGCCGTACAGTGTGAGCAGTTTAAGGATGTCGAAAGTTGCATTGTGTCCGCTTGGCCTTAATGAGCCAGGGCGCTTAGCACAGAGGCACCTGCTTGGCAGTGTGATGTCGTCGCTGGAACATCCAGTCTGGCGTGGGAGTATGATGGCAATAGGATGGAGCAGAGGAGCAGACAAAGCTGAAGCACCGGCCCCAGTGTGCTCTCAGCGAGGTTAATGACAACAGTTTCGATTGGACCTCTCTAGAGGGTAGAAAGCTCGTTCCAGGTCACTCGTGGCTGACCTCCCGCTGCTGGTTATTGTAAGGGAATACAGGAAGCAGCTCACCCTGAAGATTTAATTGGACAGCTGTATTCCCCTCGGTGATTGCTTTTGTTACACTGTTAGCATGAGTGCCTGCACACATACGTGAGAACTTGCTGTGGTGTTGTAGGCTCCCTGGCTTCCTCCAACAGTGAGCTGAGCTACAGAGAGCATAAACCAGTGGGACAGCACCGACACCAGGGTGATGTTGACCTTCACATTTGTCTTATATTATAAACAGACCGGAGTCCTGTCAGTGACGTCAGATGTTGAAAGCATTATACGACCAGCATGTGCACTGCCTACGCAAAACTGCCGCAGTGCTCTGGAATGTGTGATTGAACCCTGTGTTGGCTCTCTGCTCAGCAGGAATAGAAGACCTGTTTCTTCTGGCCGGATCAGCTAATTGGTCTAGGGCTTACAGGCACATGTGCACATTTCCATGCATAAGTGAGGTGAAGACACAACAATCAGAATTTTTGTCTTTGGAAAGTATGTAAAGGCTCAACCTTGGGGTTCTGTAATTGGGCAGCCTGGCTTTGGCTGTGCGGGCATGATAAAACGCACAGTGCGTTCTTACCTCGCTGGAAGTCATTAACCGCCGGCCTCTCTGCATTCCCTACTGGGTTTAATAGCACAAAGTACATTCTGCCTGTCGATAAAAGAAGAACCCACGTTCGACAGATCTTTTGGCTTCTCTGACCAATCTAATGTGTGACGGCAGGTGGCTACATGAGGTGTGAGGTGCCAGCAGTGCCCCAGGCTGGGGGTGTCATGACCGGGCACAGCCTGGGGGTGTTGAGCCCTGGAACTTGGCACAGCTCTCCGCAGGAAGTCATGTCTAATCCGGGATCAAAGAGTTTTCAGAACAAGCGGGGAAGCCAGGCGTCCACTTCTCCTATATCTTAAACAGCCGCAGCACAAAGTGACACATGGCGCGTGCCTTGCAGTTAACACTTCTTAACTCCTGACCTCAGAATCATGGGGCCATGCTTGGCTACAGCTACACCTGATGAGCCACACAGCAACAGGCAAAAAGGAATCAAGCAGGATCAAACTTTTTTCCCTTATTCTAAATGTACTCAAGACGTTTGGTGCGCAAAATGTACTTTAACTTTGCACTGGAGCCAACAAGAGGCTAATTTAGCTAACAAATAGTGGAAGCTTGCACACCACCAATTAGCACAGTGCATGCCCCCAAACTGTGAAGCTGTTAGGTTGTCTCATAGACTTACATATGTGATTTCTGATACTGTATGAAGTGTACATTCAGCGCAGAACAAATGAACACAATTCTGGGCATTCACCAATGTCTCCCTACATTTTATTCTTAAATTCGTTCTTCAAAAAGATCATCATCTTGAAAGTCTACATCAGATTCATGACTTGAGTGTGTGTAGATTCTGTCCTTACCTAAGAACAAATCCCAATTAAGAAAGCATTAGATCATGTGAGAATTCTGATAAAAACAGTGTATGTTGGTGTTCAGAAGAAATTAATAAAAGAACTTAATAAAATAATTCTTAGAGCTGTTGGTGAATGAGGCCAATTGTGTGTTATCACCCAAAGTAGGCTAATCATATGCCTACCGTATAGTTTCTAAAAGCCTTAAAGAAAACTCTAAGGAAAAATGTTATTTCCTAGTGTCTTCATGGCTGCTGACCACTTAAACTCTAAGGTGTTTGACTTTTTTCAGCATGAGAGACTCCTCTTTCTTTAGCACTCCCAACCAACGCTTTAAACTAGTTCCAGCGGCTCTTTTTTAGCAGTTTTTATTGCAGTGGGTATTGAGGAAATATCTTCGGAAATATAAATGCAAACACTTTTAACTGATCGAACTACAAATGGTTTTGTGCAAATGTGAGCTCTTACTGACTGTTTGACAGGGGGAGTATAAGCTAATATACTCTTACTAAAAATGACTGTCTTTCAGAATATTCCTACATTTCTAACAAAATACATGCATTTTTGATAGAAGAAAGCAGTTGTGTAAAATATATGTCTCAGTGTGCAGGCTGGACATAAATGCATTAGTAACAGTCCAACTTGAACATGCATATATAACATTTTTGCTGTATTAGCTCTGTCTCTGATTTTTTTTTTTCTGCTCCCCTCTCACTCCTTTTTGTCATTGCCCTCACCTGGGTCTGCAGTCCTGCCCTGTAATTGTGCTCTTGTGTTTCACCACTACAGGATTTTTTTACACATTGAATAAAAGTCTTTACTGGCAAACAGACACCCTGCAGTATGATGTACAGGAAAATGTAGTAACTCACAATGTTACACTTAAAAGTTATTATGCAAGGATACAAAAAATTGTTTGCTTTGCTATATATTGCTATATATTCAGGTATATATAGTACATATGTAGTTAATGGAAACATTTAAGTTATTGTTATTTTAAGAGCTAGAACCATAGCTCTTAGTAGTTAGGTCTGAGCAGTTTTAAACAGTAACTTGTTTGTCCATGTCATTCATATCTTTTTTGCAGACACATTATGTGAACGACGTTGCAAATTGAAAGTGCCATAAAACCATGAAAAACTATCTTCTTGCCCTCAAGAGGTTTTGTCTATCAGCCCAGTTTGATTATGTAACTAATTGCCTCATAAATCATCCTGCATAAACCTATAAATCAGCCTAGTTTGTACGGGCTTGGAGCAAATGTTGAACATCAAGTACATATTGGACATCCCTGCCTCATGATTTAACACAGAAATTGGATCAGACCCTCACTCTGGGGTCTGTGGACAGTTGGAGCCTGTGCATTTCCTTGTCCCAGAACGATTGAGGAAAAATGAGCTGCTCATTTCTTGCCTTTTTCTAATACCCCATCATCAGTGAAGTCCTTCACCTGGTAGAGGACAGCACTGACTGCAGGCCCTTCACTCTGGCCTAACGCAGCCACTGCAGCAGATTGGATTCATAGAAAATCAGAGTCTGTCGCTGGCATTGAGTTTTAGTGACAGGATCTGACATTGAAGATCACATTGTGCTACTTTTCCCTCATAGAAGAACTCACCTGTCAAGGTATTGTTTTATGTAGAATAAGACTTGGCAGGCACTAGGAGCAGGAGCTTCCAGCAAATATATTTCAACGTGAATTTCCTTGGTAATATTTGACGCAATAGCACACGCTTTGCATTACTAAGGCGCAGGTAGTATCTAGGTCCAAAAGGTTATGATGTTAGCAGCTGGTTAAGGCTTTCATAAACAATAAATAATCTGCTGAGGGATTGGACTCCAGCTCAGGCTGCATATTTTCATTCTCTGATGGTTTTCACATCTCAACATGTCAGCAAGCATCTTCTTTTTTGAGTAGTGATGGATTTTTGTCAAAAATGGCTTTGCAGATATGTAATATGTCTTCACAGGAATCTGTTCACTGCATAATGTTTATAGCACCTCCTGCAGTCTTCCAGCAATGTGTGAAACCCCCTGATAAATCAGTAACAGTCACACTTCTTATTTCAACTGTGAATATGTTGGAACTGTCACTGAGAACACATAGTCATGGTCAGTTTGACCAGCAAAGGGTTTCTGGCTGTTTGTTTGCATGCTGTGATAATCACTGAGTACTACTTTCTGTGAGACTTTGCATAAATTTAGCATGTTTGGACCAAATGAAAGTGAAAACTCTGGGCATCATGTTTGGAATATCATCAGATGCATTATCCTTAAAATGTTGAAGGGTTTACACTGCAAACTCCAGTAGATTTCCTGTGGAGTAAATACACTTACATTATGCATTACTCGTTCTGCCTTTGCTGCTGTGCTCAAGATTAAGTTGGACTTCTCAGATGAGCTTCACCTGTTCACTTTTACCAGTATTTTATTTCTTTTATACTAAAATACTTTCAGTCTAGGAGCTCTTTACTGTTCACTGTATCATATAGTACAAACTGTGGAATGCAGAATATGGAGAATTTCCGAGACTGAAGTGTGACATTATTGTAAATAGCATGTGCAGAAGGAGTGGGGGCCTATATCTGGACACTACCGACAGCACTACGTTTTTAATCTAAACCCAGCCTCATCCCTCTCAAGATGCATGTTCAACCAGAGAGCCCCAAGGCGACATTTCACTGGTTGAAAAATGAATGGGAAAGCTTGTAACACTCAACATGGCATCTGTTTACCGGGAAAGCCCTGCCCTTTAATAAAAAGAGCCGGTTGACTTTCCGGTAAAGCTGCAAGCGGAAAAAACCCTGCCTTGTTATGGAGATATGTGCGCGTGCAGATGCCAGAACAAGCTGACAAAACACTATAAAATATTTATGGCAAAATATTTATGAATTTTGTCACATGTTTCAAGTATTTTAAAGTCTGTTTTTGAAATGTTTGTATGGCTCTCATTGTCAGGTTTATAGGTCTCTCGCCCATTTAAAGAGCCCAAAGTTTCAGTTTTACAAACGCTAACAAATAAAAAAACGTAGTTAGCTAATTTTGCATAGATGGTTAACAACCTATGTAAAAAAATTTATCTATATACTGTATGTACAAAGGACACTATTTATAATGGTAAAAAGCACTGATGTCACCACTGTCACCATGTGCTTTTTATTCTTTATATCTGTGTAGTGTGACTTGTTGACTCCACTTTAAAGCAAATATTTCTAAATTGACACCATAAACATAAAAAGGGGATTAGAGTGGTTCACCTTCATTGGAAAGCTGTGCCGGTTTGAAAGTCCCAAACTTAAGCTACTCAGGGACCTGTCTCTTGAGTTCCTGGCAAAGTTTCAGCTTCAGAAAAACCAACAAAGAACCACGGTTGACCTGTTTCAGTTAACAACTTTCTCTGTCAACCTGTTTATTCCAAACCTCTGAACTGCTCTTCATGTTTTACTTGACTGGCTGTTATAAACATCACCCTCTCACGTGCATGCGCATGAGGATTGATTATAATTCCAGCTTTTGTATGTAACAGAGAGGTAACAGCCTGAGGTAACAGAGGAAGTTGCTAATTGCCAGTGTGTGAAAAAAAATCCCTGGTATTCGGGGGTCCCATGTTGGCTGAATTCCCATGCTGGCTTACTCACCATGGCAGTGCTGATGCTAAATTTAGTGGCAGTAAAATGCAAATGCTGCATTGGAAATCCTCTTTTCTTGTGTGATAATGTGCTCTTCCACCCATTAACTGAGATCTTACACATCTCCTGTTTTATGTTTGGTTTGAGAAATTAGTAAAAATTCAGTCTTTACACCAAACTCTCAGGAAAATTGGGCAAGTTTACAAGTTTATAAATATGCTATGGCATGGTTGCAATTGTTAGGTTATGAAGGACCAAATGGGTGAACCAATTTGCTACAGCACCACCCTGAGGCAGACAAGTGTTGCAGCTCTAGTTATTTAAGAGTACTAAAGACAGAAACTTGCCGATTGTAGGTGAAGCAGCTAAACCTTAGCATTTCCCTGAATTTATATATGAGTATCTATTTTACCCTAACAGACAGCCTTACGTCAGCATTTGTTATTAGTCTAATTTCAGGGACCACCTAGAATTTTGAATTTGAGATATTCAGGATGTGCAAGAGGTTAATTAGGGGGTAGGGGCATAGCATGAACTTTTGGAATGGGGTTTGCCAGGTAACCCTCAGAGATTGTATTTGGGTAGCAGACTGCTAGGAGAAAAAAAACTAAAATAACAGTATAGCATAGAAATAAGATAAAAAGTTGTTTTATTGTTTTATTTCTCTGTACATAATTAAATCTGTGCATCTTTTTCACATGAACAGTACAACAGTACAATTATTCTTTAAAGTTAACTGAAAGTCAAAACTAAGTTGATGTATTTAAGTCATTCTAGAAAATATTATGCGTTTCAATAATGTAAATTAAATTAAATCACCTTTTTTAGTGCAGGCACTACATGTTATATGTGATTCTAAGGGATGGAAAGCTAGCCAGACTTGCCCTGTATAAAGCAACCAGATACACACACATGTATTCACCTGTAAAAATAAATTAGTGTGATAAATGATTATAGCTGACTGTATTTTGATAGTTAACACATCTTGCCATCTAATGGCCTACTTATGTAGCTCACAGAACAGCAGTGCTGAAGGAGCCCAGCGGACATCCTGTTTGCTGAGCAAATTAGCCTACCACAGTAAGGTACGCTAATTATTAAATCCACCATTATCAGACTCTTTTAACTGATTGCTAACTACCCTGGAGGCTGATTTTCACCATGAGCATGACTGATGTTTTAATAATGATGGCTAACTTTCTCATTTGTACTAACTTGGTTGGCCAGGAGACTGTCCGTGCCTCATTCTAGGGTAAAACTGGCCACCCCCTGGCTATGCCTCTGGCCTTAGGTTGATAAAAAGTGATCCACAAGCATGAAGTGTTGTCAAGTCTCAAGTTAGCTGGCTAAGAAAGAAATCCTGTGTTGTACAAATTCTTTTTGAATGTGATCCAACTGGAACTTACACACGCTCAGTAAGAAGCTTCTCACAGCCGTTTTCCTATGTACAGGTACTGGACTACGCTGCCTACACTCTGAGTGAGGTATGTTTTATGTTGAGTAAGACTTGGCAGACACCAGGAGCAGGAGCTTCCAGCAAATGTATTTTAACATGAATTGTATTTGTTATGTTTGACACAGTAGCACATGCTTTGCGTTACTAGGGTGCGGATCCAGCAAACTTGCAATGTTAGTGACTGGTTGGGGCTTTCTCAAACAATGAATAATCTGAATGTGATTGGACTGCTCAGTCTCAGGCTGTATATGTTTCATTTTATGGTGATTTTCACATCATAATACATCAGCAGAAACTGACTACAAGCGGACAGCTTCCTTTTCAGTACAGTTGCTTTTGTCAAAAAAAAGGCATTTCTATTCATAACATGCATTACGTCTTCAAGAGAATCTGTTCACTGCATAATGTTTACATCACCTCCCTCCCTCCCCGTTATCCAGCGATGAAATGTGAAATGTAAAGCCACCCTATAAATCAGTCACACTTCTTATTTCAAGACTAAATATGTTGGAACTCTCAGTAAGAACACATAGTCACGGTCAGTTTGACCAGCAAAGACTCCTTTGTTTGTATGCCATAATAATGAGCAGGGTACTGCTTTATATGACTTTGCTTACATTTTGTATGTATAGAGAGGAAGAAAATCCTGGGAGCCATGTTTGGAATATCATCAGGTGTATTATCCTTGGAGAGTTTAAGCATTACATGGCATACTCAAATAGACTTTTTCTCTGAAATAGCTGCACATCAACTTGAGTGGACACCTTCATTATTTGCCACTGCATCTGTGTTTAGCAGGAGTGTCACTATACGCATGTCAACATTTTTTTTAAACATATATATATACGTATATATTGGTGTTGCAAAACGACACGCACAGTGAATTCAGTATGGTTTCATTTTGTCAACTGCCATGCGATATACTGAAAACGGTTTCTATAGTTCAGTTAACTACAATTCAGGGCATTCCTACAAAGTGATAACTACACATGTAAAAAGCACATGGAACTGGAAAAATTTGTTTTGATTAGACTGCCTTGGACAGTTGACTAGCCAAGTTGTTTGAAATAGCAAGCAGAGAAAGCATGTTTGAACAAGCAGAATCAGGCTCACGTTCATCTCCTGTCCAGGAATTTTTCAGTTTCCCAGTTAAGTTCAATAATGATGAAACTATTTAAACAGTTTTGTTACTTATTGTCACTTCCAAGTGAGTCCATAGCCACACCCCTAATTTTTTTGAGGCAGTGAGACTGCATTACAGTTTCATCCCCATGATCACATGGTGAGCAGATTCCATTGTTATGATTGTCTTGGTAGTGACTAAATGGTATGTTAAGCATTTGTTTTAATTATAATGGATATGTGTATGTGTGTATATATATATATATATATATATATATATATATATATATATATAGAGAGAGAGAGAGAGAGAGAGAGAGAGAGAGAGAGAGAATACAAAAGGATTGTTCTACACTGCAGGTCAGGTCAGTTAAAAAAATGTGATTCTCAATTAATTTAATATTAAAATAATTACATTTTTCCCCCTTTTAAATAAAAATACTTTGAATACCTTTGAAAGCATGCCAGCAGCTCTTCTATTCGCGTGGCACTTATTGTAATGTATTAAATAGCATGTGCAGAAATATGCTGGGAGCAGAAGCCTTCATTTATTTATTAAAAAAGAAAAAGAAAAAAATAAATAAACTTGAGCTACAGTTGATTGTGCTGCACTACTCACAAGGGAGATCCACGCTAAAGGACACTGAAAAGCCAGCAAGTGTTTTCATCCTCTGTTGCAGGCAAACACTGGCATTGTTTCAGACTGAAAAAGCTACACAGATCCTCTCCTTGTCAAAGCCCCCTTAAAACATGTCTGTCGCCTGTCGCCTGAGCCATTCTGGGCAAAGGGATGTGAATTTAAAAAAAAAGCTGGTGGGATTGTTTAAAAATATCCTCCACCTGCCTGTGACTTCCCTGAGTTGTCCGCTTTGCTGATTACAAAAAAGAAAGGAAAAAAAGAAAGAGGTGAGGTGAGAAACACAGAGAAGCAAAGCTATTTTCTTCCTTGTCAAGATGAATGGCTGTCTGCAGGTGGCCAGGTGCACCAGCCTGGTAGTCTCTGAAGCAGCTGTTTAAATGCAACTAATCTGGTGCCATCTCCTTCTGTTTATTGTTTATGCACTGACCCAGTCTGGCAGGCTGTGGGTACAGGCAGACGCTAACACAGTTCCCACTCAGCGTGGCATTCACACACTGTCTCTCAGCCACACCCACCATCATCCCCTCCTGTGCCACACTCATTAACAAACTCCCTCCAACACTGGAGCTGCAGCAAAACTGTTAATTACTCTTACCTAGGGAGAGTGGGGTGTTTTTCAGCTTGTTTGTTTGTTGTTGTTATTTGTTCTGGGTGATATGGCCAAAACTTTTATCTTGATAGAAGTTTTCCCAGATCATTCAGTATCAGCCATTTTTTAAATGTGTATCTTGCCTATTGAGATATTATCCCAGAAATCATTTTTCATTCTGAAGAAAACAAAAGGCATCTGACTGAAAGGGCCCAAATCAATGTAAATTCAAGTTTTCAGTCCTTTATTAAACATGGTTAAAGCTGCACTACATAAGATTGTTTTGCTAAAATTGAAAGAAGTAGTATTACTGAAAAATGCTAACATGTGTACACGTAAATTCAACCTGTATATCCTGAAAAGCCAGAGGCGTCGGTGGGATTTTTGGGAGTATTAGACTGTATCATATGTACATATTAACGTCAAACACACACATGCTCAGGAACAAGGTCTGACTCGATGTATAGGTTTTAGCAAACAACTCTACAGAGACTGTGTTGCCACAGTGTCCTGAGATATTTTCCTCAGTGTCCTGAGAAATTTTGGAAGAGTTCAAGCCATGGCTGTTAATACTGCACTGTAAAGGAGAACAGCTTGATACGTTTAGCAAAATCACACTGTTAATAAAAGTTTGAATGTAATAGTTGTCATTATTATAGATCAGTATATTCTCCTGTACATGGATCCCCTGCTTAATTCAAAGGTGCTATACCAATTACAACCTTATGTGTAAGTCAAGAGCTATTTAGGAAGCCTTGCCTTTTAAAGAGAGTGTGGTATGCTCTTTTTCATGGTTCATAACTCAGGAATGCATTTATATGCTTCAGTTTTCCCAAGACATCATACTTTTCTCAAACTGTACATCTGTATTCACCATCTGTCTGAAACACACTATTAGAGCTCCTGTGTCTATAACCCTGCTTTCCAATGAGCCCAGTGTGCTCTGATTGGTCAGCTCACTCAGTTCCACTCCCACACTGGAGAGGATAATAAGTCCACTTTAACAATGCATGGTGCCTAGCACAGAGTGGCACATTGTTAACACGTCCTCACTGCGGTCAGTGTATCTGGGCTATTAACAGAGACCTGACCGGCCTCCAGGTGATCAGAGCACTGAATGGTTAGGCTTATATTGCCTTTTAATCACTCTGCTGTCTCCCTGGGTCGATGTAAACATTAATTCCCAAACCGCCACCCCCCATCTGCAGATCTGTTCGAGCGCTTACACTGCAAAAGCACCATTAGCGCAAACATCTGTCTGCTCCTAATGTGCCGTGTGCCCTCGCTGGGAGACAGAAAGGTGAGAAGTGCCATATGAAAGTGAAGCGGGTGGCTGGGGGCGATGTGGAGTTTACGCTTGTGTGTGTGTTAAGTGAGTGCATCAGAGAGAGAGCTCTTGTGGAGGAAGAGCTCTTATCTTGTGACTGAGAGGCTGTAGAGGGTGTGGAGGTTTGGGGTTCTTGTATGATTTCTAGCCCTTTACATAGATTACAAGGCTAGGCGATAGAAATGTATGTTTTGTCTTTTAAGAATGCATACTAAATATTGCTTTCAGTAATATGTTTTATGATATTTAGTGGTGATGTTTACCAATACCTTGGCTGGGGCAGTGACTCACTATCTGGTTTATCGGGGCTTTTTGTCATAGCTTAGCCTCTTCTATCCCTCCAGCAGCCAGAAAATAATAAAAAGAAACCTTAACTTATTGTGTTGTTTGTTTTGTTACTGTTGTATTCTATAGCTCAGGATCCCTGAGAATCCCTGAGGCATTAACCACTTGTGACTGCTAGCTTAACCACTGATCTATAAGCTAAGAAATACAACTCTTAGCTTGGTCATCGATTGTGTCTTTATGTAGCACAAAATCAGTGCCAGAGATACAATCTTTTACCCTTTCAGCTAGAGAAAAAGAGCAAAACTCAACTCTGAATATCCAGGTAGCTGTCTTTTGCTAACTCTCATTTTTAACTGGTTGTCCTGTTCTTCTCATAAGTCATTTCTGCCATTCAAGTAATTTATTTCCTCTGTTGTACTGACGATTTGAAGACACTTCAATTACAGTTACACTACAATTACAGTTGCACTAAGAAATTTGGCTTACTCAGAGCAATGCTAGTCAACAGCCTTCCTTAAATGTTACACAGCTCCCAACAGTGTTATCTTGTGAGTGAGGTTGAGCATTCACCAGCGTCCTCATGGCATGAATTGTTAGAGTTCAAACGAGGCACGCTAGTGGAATTTCTCAATTGGGTTAATGTTACAGGCCACAGCATTCGTTGGAATTCTACAGAATGCTTCTCGAGCCAGTTCTGGACAACTTGGGCCTGATGGCCCGGTGCATTATCCTGGTGGAATGTCCAATCACTGTGGGGGTACAGGAAGTCCATGAAGAACTGCTAATGGTCACCAAGCAGTGAAATGTAGAGGGCACTGGGCAATGTGTTTAGGCTGACCAGTGCACACAATCCATGTCATGAGAACACAGCCCACACCAGTATGGAACCACTACCAGCCTGCACAGTGCCTGGGTAACAACTGGGGTCCATGGCTTCATGGAGTCTGCATCACACATGATGAACGCTACTATCAGCCAGAAACAATTAGCACTGTGACTCATTGGACCATGCCACATGTTGCCAGTCCTCTAGAGTCCAGTTATCAACCTTATGAGTCCCGGTGAGGTGCTGTGTCCAGTGTTGTGGTGTTAACAGAGGTGCTCTAGTGGGTCTTCTGCTCCCATATCCCATGGGAGCTAAAGAACACTGCACTGACCTGCGGGACATCTGTGTGGGACAGACTGCCTTGAAGGTGGATATGATTTCTGCCAGAGTTTGTTCGTTCTAACATTTCTAGCCAGAAGCTGCTAGTCACAACCACTAAGCAGCTGTGGGTGGCCACTGCACTGTCTGCTGTGGATGGTAATGCTTACGATGACATATGCCTGGTACACACATAACACTGTGGATTGAGGAATGTCCCACATAACTTCAGAAATGGAATGTCCCATCCATCTGGCACCCACTATCATGCCTTGTTCGAACTCTGATAATTCACTTTGCCTTGCCATGACCGCGCTGCCAGTGGTCCCAGCTTAAAGTATACAGGTGTGGGCATTCTCAGTCCGTCCCCTGAGGTAATGCCACTTCATAATCAATTTACATACTGATATCCCTTTTGGTATGTCAGAGTTATCCAATCATACATCTAGTATGTATAGTGAAATAAAATGCCTACTGACAGCACTAATTGTGGGAAACAAAACTATGCAATGTATGTGGAAGGCTGATCTGTTGTAAAGGAGGTTGCTCCTCAGAATGTGGTCTTAAACCCTGAGTATTGTATTTGCCACCACCACAGACAGTTCTAGCACCTCCCTAGCATTTCATTCTTTATCTTTAGCAACAAGGGGAATCGAGGGGAACACTAAGTAGAGAGAAAACCGCAGATTATCACAAAGGAGTTGTTTGTGTTGTTTGTAATAGCTAGCTGAACTACATCTTTTCTAAGTTAACGAGTCTCCGTTATTTAGGAAGGCAAAGTTGAATATTTTAAAAGCATTCAGGTCTAACAGATGACCTTCAATCATACATTTTTCCACATTTCCGGCATGTTTAGCATTTTTCACTTGTGTAAAAGGTTGAAGGTCACATCACACAAACGTCGTAAACCCGTCTAATATCCTGTGTTTATAAGTTCATAAAGCTGCCTTGACCAGCGACAGCTGGACAAGCATTTCTCAAGATCATAACATGACAGTGAAAGCACACTGTATCAGTGAGGGAAAAATAAGACTGTACTGGAAGAAATGAAGAATGTACTGTTTATATCTAAACATTTGGCACATTTTCACTGTATTGTAATCAAAACTTAGATTTGATCTGAACCAAAATCCATAGGCATCATTAGAATCGGATTTGTTATCAGTAAAACTGAATCAACACCCAACGCTGGTCTGTATGTACTTCTGTGCTACAGTGTTGTCATATACTTGAAAAATTGTTATATAATATCTAGGCCATGCAGCTCACCCTCTATCATCACCTGGTCAGACTCGCAAGCTATCCTTTCTGCGCTTCATGCTGAGCAGGTGCACCCGAGGCTCCTGCTGAAGTCTGTTTTCAGCTGCCGTTTTGACCGCCACCTTATTTGCTGTGAACGGCTGATAGGTAATGCACTAGTTTCGTGCTCCGGCTGTTGTTTTATGTTGGGCTTAACGTGCCATGTCTTGTTTGTTCACCGCTGCTCTCCCTTTTCCCTCTATCTCTGTGCGAGATGAAATTTACGCTCCGTGCCTCCACTGTAAATACAGCCACCGGGTAGCAAGGTGCCATTTGTCTGTTGTTTCATACTGATTTGGAATCATCAGCCTGAACCACTGGCATATAGGGGTGTGCATGTGTGGGGACAGGAAGGGATATTGCACTAAACAGTACTGTCTCCCTCATAATGATGCAGCACAGGCTTGTTTTCACGGTGATGCAGTGTGCTCCGTGTGAGGTGGCAGACTGAATAACAAATCCCCAGGTCCAAACTAGACTCAGGGGAGGCCATTACAGCAAGTGGCACTCGGGTGGAAGTGAAACCAATTGAATTTAGTCCACCGCAATTCTCCATCATGGTCCCCACATGGAAAAAATAGGGTGAGGAGTAAGAAGAAAGACAAAAAAGAGAGATTTGGTGCTTGGCTTTGATAAAGCTAACGCGGGAGGCGCTCTCTGTGCTGTAACAGGGATTTGTATGCTTAACTCACTGTTTACTGGAGGCAAGATAAGAAGAGAGAGAGGCAGACTTTCCTGCTGATTTCCATAGACATCGGCCTCCCTCTGACATGTTTGAAACACTTCCACTGCAAAAGGAAACGTCATGTGTGGAATAGCATAGTAATAAGAAGCTGTTTTTTTTTTTTGCTCTTTGATTCTTTATTCCCCAGGTGCTGCCACTTCCTGTTGGAGTTGAAGTAGTTAAGATAGTGTGTTCTTATCCAAATGCCTAATGGCCATCAACGACAGCACTGGCTTAGCTTTTACTGCCTGTTGAATTGACACGGTTAGCACCGCTAGCAGGCAGCATTTTGCTTCAGCCATAACTGTGGTTCGGTAGTTACAATGATGGTGTAGCGAGAAATCGAATGTACACAGTTTCCCCTATTACCTTCAATGTGATTTGAAGTGTTGTGTCTGAAAGTTGATTAGTTTTGTACTGAAGCTATGAGGCTAACACCAATAAGCACTGTGCACACCATATGTCTGAATCATCACACACTTTTCAGACCACTGAAGGCCATATCTGAACGCGACTGTGTCGAAGGCACCTGCAACTAAATTGTGTTTGAGACGTGCTTCGAAAGCAGTGATACTGGACGATGTTGGCAAATGAGTTCACTGCTCTCTTTATTGTTTAACTGTGATAGTGTTAGTGTCTCTTACTTGTTAAATATGTTTCTTGTTATAGGACCAGTGTACTATACTTCTTATAATCGGTATGTGGTATTTTACATTCAGCATTCACAAAAATAAGTTCTAATGCTCAAAGGGTTTATTGGCTGGGCTACCTACATAACTTTCCTTAGGTAGGCTAAATTTGCAAACAGACATAATAAGAAGCTGCCATCTTCTATTATGACAGAATAAAGTAATACAATACACTGCCTTTACCAAGTGTTCAAGTGATCCTCAATCTCTGTCAATCAAGACTTTTTTCCGACCACATTTCTTCTCCGAAGGTGACAGTTCTCCACTATACTTCCAGGGTTTAATAATTTCTTAGACAGTTCCTAACCCAATTCCAGTCATTCAGCTTCTCCTTAATGTTTTCTTTGCTTGATGCAGACCAATAATTTGACCCTTCTGAAACACAGTAATATCTTTTCTGCAACCACAAGATACATCTTCTGCCATGGCTGTTTAGGAAATGAGAAGCTGCTCACTGCATCAGTTGTTGCCAGCTAAAGCATATTAATCACTGCAGTAATTATCCAGTCAAAGGCTATTAAGTATTTGCTTATTTAAAACAGTGACTTTTTTGGCCAGGCAGTATAAAGGATACATATATAAAAGAGAGATATATTCACAGTAGCTGTGTAGCTGAGATTAATCTTAGTTTGGCCAAGTTATGAAAAACAGCCTTCATGTTCAGTATGTACTTCAATATCATGCAATTTTACATTGAACAGAATGCATCATGCCATGCTACAATGAGTCAAGACATGACAATAGATTTTAGGTTTTAGGCGAGGCCGATCATAGTCTGAGTAGAGTTATTAAGTCAATTTGTGCCATTTGTGCTTACACACATAGGAATTTGTCTTCTGCATTTAACCCATCCGTGACGTGAAACACCCACATACACACACTTGCCCGGAGCAGTGGGCAGCCATATGACCCTCTGATCACAAGAATGGTTCCCTAACCTCCTGCCCCACATCAGATAACACCTCAGACTGTTCACATGCATCATCATTCTGCACTTTTCCATATTGGACAGGGCATAAAAAGCATCATGTTAGAATATTGTTTTGTCTATGAAACCAGTACTCTTAATATAATCCTAAGCTGCTGTGGGGCTCAAAACTGGCCTATAACTTCGCTTACGCTTTCCGTCTTTGTACTCTAACCTGCTTGTGTTTTAGCAATGGTCCCCTCAAAGCAGCCAACAGCTGGCAAGAAAAGTGATTTGGCTTGCTGTAATGAAAACACAGCCTTAATTTAAACAGTACACAGCTACTAAATGCAAGTGTGCTCACGCTATTACAAGGTACAGAATTTTCATTGTAATTATTATTATTATTATTTAGCAGTAGGCCCAATATCTGGAGGTGCTGCAACACCCCCATTTCCCATGTCCCTGCCTGTGTGTGCATGAGGTGAAACAGAAGAAGCACTGCTCTCTCTCCTCCTCTTCCTCCACCTCCCAGCCCCTGCGCTGGTGCATGTGTTTGTCTGCCAGGTGATAAAGTGTGCAAAGCAGGGATTAAAACAGGGAGCTGGAGATGTAAACAATTATCTGCAGCGCACACACATCCCAGGGGCTGTGCACCAGTGGCAGACTCGATGAGCAATTGCCACTGTTAATGCTATCATTATTCCTGTGCTCCTAATGGCTTCTCTCAGTGTGCACTCACACACTCACACACCCCCACTCAGACAGAGTTATCACAATCTTACACACGACTACACACACACACACACACACACACATACATACATACATACATACATACATACATGTACCTGTAGAGTGGTTGGCTCCACACTCACATACACATATGCATGCACAGCACATGACCACATACATCACAGTGTCATGATCAATTGTAGAGAAACTCCATTTTTTGCCCCCCCCCCAAGCTTAATCGTTCTGGAGCACTGCTGGGTGCCAACTGTTGCATTAATGGAAGAAATCCATACCTTGCAGATAGATCCACCCTTCATTCATTTCATTTCCAGCCAAAACAGCTATTAAATACAAATTATTCCTTTTTCATTATGTAAGATAATCCACTTAGAAAGAAGGGGGTAGTCAAAGGAAGACAAAAAATACGAGTTTACAAAACTGCCATTATTAAACACAACAAAGAAAATGAGACTTGTGTTGACAATGTAAGACCTGGTAGAGCACCAAAACGGTCACCTTGCTGTAATAAGTCAAGAGATGACAATAGATAACTCACACTTCAGACTGGTCATGTGCATCCTCACTCTGCTCTCTTCCATTTTGGACAGGGCATAAAAAGCACCATTTTACTGGAATATTGTTTTGAATTTAAAAACCAGTACTCTCAGTATAATACCAGGCTGCTGTGGGGCTCAAAACTGGCCTATAACTTTGCTTACGCTTTTAGTCTTTCTACTTTAACCTGCTTGTGTTTAAGTGATGTGCCCCCAATGCAGCCAACAGCTGGCAAGGAAGTGATTTGGCCTGCTGCAATGAAAACACAGCCTTAATTTAAACAGTACATGGCTACTAAATACAACAGTATGCTCAAAGGTTCTGATTTTTAATTGTTATTATTATTACTTTAGCAGTTGTAGCACAGGTGTTGTTGGTCACCATGAAAAGTCCTGAACCCAATGTCTCTGAATCTGTTTAGAATTATAGGATCAATAGAAACAGAAATTGCAACTTCTAAAGACTATTACACACCAAACATGTTACGAAAAATGATTCAAAAATATGAATTATGGCCGTTACACAAAGAATGTGATTTTTGACAGTAAATTAATTAGTGTCTGACTGATGGTCTCTTACACAAATGCAGAAATGTGGCACCATTTTATTATTTATTTTATTTACCACCTGCACACTTTCTTTGGACAAAAATTCACCTGACCAATCACCATCATGTCTGTTGTGCTGAGCAAAGAATCAGATCTTATTTGCACCTAAAAGCATTCAGTTTGTTTGTTTAGTGCTCCGTTTAGTGGAGCTACATCTCCCAAAACAGCTCAAACTCTGCTAAGATCCCAGCTGTCAGTGAAATTACTCACAGCTTTAGCTTTTGAAATGAGTTGGAGCAACTCCACGTTCTCCTTTTGCTTTCCCACATTGGAAATCCTGCACAATGCCACAGTTTGCCCATTCTGTGAGGAGCAAATGAGATCTTATTTGCGCCTACTTGACTGACTTATGGAGATCCGAGTTGTGTGTGAAAGAAGTTTCAGTTGTCACATCATTTTGAGAAGCTCTCCTCCAAAACGTTCGTTTTGTGAGATGTAAAGGACACTCTCACAGATGTTTTATCTGTTTTTTTTACAGCACAAAGAAAATTTGGCAAATTAAAAAAAAATGTGCTGCATCTGGAGTGTATAGTTTCGAAGCAAAAAAATGTGTCTGAATAACAAGACTGAACTTTGAAAGTGTGGAAAAATAGCCCTGCAGATTTCTTTGATAAAGTCAAAGCAAGTCTCAAAAAGTCTCAAGCCTCGTTCACCAGTAAGTTTTTTTTTTTTCTTCTTCTTTTTACATTTGTTCTTGAGAAATGTCCTCAAAATAGTAATTCATGAAGTGTTCTTAAATTGCAGAATTGTCGGCATCAGTTCTAACCCAAGAACATAAATGATAAATAAATGTCAAGTGGGTTTAATGTAAGAATGTAAAGTCTACATGTATGTAAGGTATGGTGTGTGTGTGTCCGTGTGTGTGTGATAGGAATGTTTTTTTTTTGTACCTTTGTGAAATGTTGTCAGGCGCTGTTCACTGTTAGCCACTGTCACCAAAAATAAATTCCTTGTATGTGTGAACATACTTGGCCAATAAAGTTTGATTCTGATTCTGAAAAAAAAGAAATTTGAATGGCTGGTAAATGAGACTCAAAGAGTAGACAGATTTAATACTGAAAATTTGACATTATATTTAGTTCTTGAGGTTTCTGTGTAATAAATATGTTTTCTGGTTTTTTTCCTGAATCTGAAAGATTATGTGGTTCTGTGGTTATTAGACATTTGGCTGCAAATTATATAAATAAGAAGAGCCTTCAAATTTTGTTTATACACTGATTGCATAGTATATGTACTTTCCCATTATCTCCTTTGGCCTTTTTCACTAGGAACGTCTTGCTAGCTAATGTAGTTTCGGATTGTAGCTCATCAGCTGTCATGCACAGTTTGTCAGCTACCCTCTACCCCATTCATCAAAACTCCAGCACTGCTTCTGGGCCTCTGCTGTGTCAGTGTCACTGCTGTGTTCAAAATGATTCACCATTTGGATCCACAGCAGTCCTGTGGTCAGAAATAGACCAGTGTTGTGACTAATTGTGCATGGCAACAGATGGAGTCCTGTCTGTAATTGTATTTAAAGTCAGCTCCATCATTATTGGCACCCTCGGTAAAAATGGATAAAAGTAAAAGGCAATTCCGCCTGAGTGTTCTGGAACTCTTAGGCAGTCATTAGTAGAGCATAAACATGAGATGACACTGAGGACAAATTCCCTTACATATTCATCAACATAAGAATGATCAGAGAATACACAAATGAAATGAGGCGTGTGTGGATTTTGGTAAAACAGGCAAAGGCTATAAAGAGCAGATATACATCTAAAAATGTCCATAGTTTAAATCAACCAGAGCTGTAGTGAACTTGCCTATAAGGGTATACAAGTGTAGATGGTCCCCTGGAACAGTAAGGAAGACAGTAAGAGTGTCAAACATTTTTCTTCAAGTTATTGATCTGATTAAAGATCTACAGAAGCACTTTGGAGTCACCAAGTCCCCACGCCTACAATACCTACACTGTCAAGAGAATTTTAAGGCATTCTAAAAGATGTCTTAAGTTCGGTGGAGGATCTGTAAGGCTTTGAGGCTGTTTTGAGAACGTTGACAACCTTTGAGAACCTTGTTAGGTCACATGGCATCATGGTTTTCATAAAGTACCAGTAGATTGTAATTGAAAATCTGGCTTGTGGTTGTCTCTTTTGGAAGGAAGACTGCAAACTAAATTCACTTTAATTAAATGTTAATTAATTTTCTCATATTTCCAGTGTGCCTCAGAGCTATTTAAGCACTAGGGCCTGACTTTTTTGTACCTATCATTACCAAGGTAGCCTGTAATTATGAAGCTGACTCTATATGGTGTCTCTATAGCGTAGGAGAAACCCAAGAATTGTTTAGAGAGTGAAATTGCAAGTTATGTGTTTCTAAAAAAAGTGGATTGTAAGTGTATGTTTTTGTAGTATGTGACAAAGAAGTCAGAATCTAGGCTAGGCAAGCCTAGTTTTTCTGGACCACCATTTGATGCTTTCCATTTGTCTACAGTACATGTAAAAAACCCTTGCTGTCTAGCTAATAGCATGTACTGTATGTTAATAGTGCTAGCATTATAGCTAAACTATTAACTATTACCTCTAACTAATGTTACCTGTATACATCTAACTAATGTTACTCATATACCTCTAACTAATGTTACCTCGATACCTCTAATTAATGTTACCTCAACAGCTCTAACGTGGGCAACAACCACACAGTAAGGTGTGTAGTGGCACCTACTGTTTGTCTTGTATACTACTTGCACATGCATGTTTCAACAATGGACATCAGTCAGTCAGCCAGTGACTCAGTAAGAGGCAGCAACTCTCGTAGGCAGGCCCTCTGGGCGGTTCAGATCCTAGAACATTTTCAGTGCTGTAGGCCTCCGACATCTGAGCTAAATGGAAGGCTTCACTACATTGACGCCTCATGCCTGGGGTACTGCAGCACAGTTCTTTCGCTTGACACCCTTTATACAAGGGCTCCTTTGACCACACGCCTCTGTAACTGACATTCTGTGCACAAGCTTCTTCCATATGTTCTGTGTATAACCCACGTCCTTTGCTATGGATGAGGTATACTCTGTCACTCCATACACCTACGTTCTTACAAATCAGGGTGGCTAAAAGGGTTCTTTGGAGTGATGCTGTAGAAAAACTGCCTTTGGTTAGAACCTGTAACTAAGACATGTGTGTATGAAGTTTTAAAGAACCTCCACATTATGTAATGCTATGAACATAGGTGAAAAAGACAGTGGGAACAAGAGGGTCCTGACCCCCGTCTTCGTGGGAAAATCAGAGAGTTGTTCCCCTCAATATATCAGTGTAAAATGTATATAATATAATATAAAATTTATGTAATATTGTTATATGTGTTGAAAGAATTTCTTTCTTTACTTCTTTACAATTGCATCCCCCCTTTATATGCCTCATAGTGGTTTAGTCCACTCCTTACCATGTCTGAACCATAGATATACATACATAGATTCCATGTTGAATTCAACCAGGCATGTCAGTGCTGCTGCCAATTTGGGGCGGTCAGCAGAGCTACTGGACTGGACTCAGTACCATTACAGAGCAGCAGCATTTAAGAACGGTACTGCAAAAGTTTTACTTTTCAAGAATATCACACTCAGAAAGCAGGGTAGGATTGTATAATGGAGAGAACGCAGCAAGCGACACTCATGTTCGTGTGATGTTTATGTGTAGATATGTGTAGAAATGTGTAGAACCATATCACGGTACACATGTATATGTTTACAAGCAGATCTAGACTGCCTTAGGTAGTGAACAACAGACAACATGATATCTATGTATTTATATCTACACTCTGAACCCCATTTGGCGTCCCCTTTAGGAATTGCTTTTGAGAATTCTTCTATTTATTGTCCCCTCAAACAGTGAAATGAAATATCCTCCCATGGCTGTGAGTGTGAACAGCAGGTTCACTTCAGTCTCTACCCCTGCTTAAGGATGTAGCACTGAGCAGCTGTTCTGTACAGTTCAAGCTCTGAAGAAGGTTCCTGGTATCAAAGCAGCTGTTTTCAGTTCTTTTCACATGTGGTTTGATTCCCACAACTGCATATACGCTATGCATACTCTTCTGTCATCCTGAATGTTCTCAGTGTAAAAGACAGAGAGAAACAATATGCTTTACACCTCTAGTGGGTTGTTGCCAGTAAAGTAGCAAAGATATATAAGCACAGCTTACAATGCATGTTTTCTACAGCGTGTTGATTTTATCTTCTTTGTGATGGGAAGGGTAAGCGCAGATGTTGTCTGTTTACCATGTTGGAGGCCTCGTCCCTTTCCTCTGTTCTAATGCATTAGCCTCTACATCATTCCTTTTTAACCATTTTTCACAGTACCCAAAAAAAACTTTGGGACGTCCCCCAATTGAAGCATTTATTTTCTTCAATAACTGCTGATCTGATCTATATCATTTACAGACTGTATTTCTTCTTTGTAGGTGAGCTAGCACATCAATATTTATTCATATAAATGTTTTTGTTTAAATGCATTTTTTTATTCATGATCTTTGGATATCAAAAAAGCAGCAGGTCTTTGTTGTGTCTCTGCATGGCAGTCTTTGCGGGAAGGTGTGAATTGTTTTCACAGCAGGGTGTTCTCGCTCCTCCCCTCTTTACCCCTCACTGCTTGCTAGCAGCTCAACACAAAGTCAGAAAAGTTCACTCACAGAGAGCCATCAGTGTCCTAGTTAATCTGATAACTACTCTGATTATTTATAAATATTTATTTGTATGAATAAATATTTAGTAATATTTAGTATAGTTAAAATGTCTGCATGATGTTTGCACTTGTTGACTAGAATTATTTATCCAGTGCTTCTATAGTTATATTGGTGGTGTTATTCTGTCATCATTTCTGCTACAACAATATATCATCACTGTTCAAAGAGAAACAAGTATCTCCAAACTGGTAACTTTACAGGAGAAGGGGAAAAACCTAATTTCATTTCATTGTAAGTCTCCAAGCAGATTTTGAGCAATTTCTGTTTGTCCATTCATAAATGGCAGCTGCTGTGTTCCAATGATCCATAAAAGAGAAAATCAACAAAAATAGAGATACATGGTTTTCATTGGACAGCGACAATATGAAAATTGCCATTGTATGAGGATGATTGGGTTATAAATACTTGCGGGGTGTTAGTGACGGGATGCATAGATTGAGAAGAGGTGGTATGGTGTGGAAAATGGGTCCAAGGCAGATTAATGATTAATGTTAATGATTGGCAAAAAGGAGTGACTGCATTTGGGTGTGCCAAAGGCCGTAGTGTGGAGGAAGTAGCTGAATATGCAGGTGTCTTGAAGCATATGGTCATACAGGTCTACCAGCAGTGGCAAAAATCCCAGTCTACAAGAAATTCTCCTCAGAATTGGGCCAGGGAAGGCATCCATGCAATTTGGCTGAACTGCACAATTCTTTGATGCAAAAGTGTCTGAACATTGATCCAGAAATATCCAGAAACTTGTCCAGTTCATGACAAATCTAATCACAGCTGTTTTTTGCTGTACTGTATATGTATTACACCCTATTAGGTACGTTTCAGTCACAGATGATGATTTTTGCCAAGTGTGCTTATATCAAAATGGTATCTATAGTCATTTCTTCTTGAAAGTGGTATTCTTGAAGGAATCAAGCATTTTCCAAAAGGGGAGGATGGGTTTGACATAACTGCAGTCGTTTGGGATCTTACTAATACTGCAGTGAGACCAGCAAAGCAAACAGTGCTGTGCTAGCCTGGTGACCTTCTGCTCTACAATCCGCCCTCAGATGCTTGTCCACAAGCTCCGCTAATTAATGTCATTCTTGGAATTGCACTAGAGTTGTATTCCTGTGGTCTTAACAGCAGTTTAATTAAAAGCTGTAATTAAGCAGTTCATTTACAAGGCTAATCATTCCCCTCAAATAAAGATAAGGAATCTGCATTTGAAAAGTACTGAATGGCCATGTAAGCCAAATGAATGTCCTATGTTACAAGCTTTTGCCTGCTTGCTGTGTGTGTTTTTCCTGTATATGTCTTTGAATGTGACTTCTCACTAGGCTTTAGATATAGCGAGGAAAGCGCAGTTCTTTTAGGTGTAATTTACTCCGTTAGACATTATTACTAACCTTGAAATCACTTTTGGCTCAGCTTGTATTTTACTCAGGGAGTAAAATGAATTTTAATCAGCATTAAAAACATCCTGCTGGCCTTTCTCAAAGCTGAGGAGAGGCAGGTGAGGAGTAGAATACTAATTAAACAGTCCATTCACGTTTGCAACAGAGGTAAGAGACTTAGGCTTGACACAGTCAAGCAAGCTTCAAACGCACTTCAAAACATTTCCAGTTCATTATCCCTAAAGCCTGTGCCATTCCCACAGCAGGGCTGTAATTTTAGATGGCTGGAGGGGTGTGGAGGGGTTCTTTGGAGAAGTCTCTCCAGGCCTTTAGTGAACTAGACTCAATTAGATCCTCTACTGTTCCCTACAGAGTGTAGAGGATTGGAGGTGGCTGATATCTGATATATGCATATCCTCTGATCTTTGTGTTACTGAGCTGCTGAGCACCTAATAATACCGTAATAACAACTTCCTGTCTTGAACCCCATTGAAAATGGATGTTGGATTCTGAAATTGTCAGTCTATCTGTGGGACTTTTGTAAGCTTAGGTAACCGTAAATGGTTCTTCTAAATCCCAATTTTCAAAGTGATTCAAGACAGACGATTCTTTTCTAGAAACCAGTCCAGTTATTTTGGTTGTATGATTGGGCTCATTCTCTTGTAGAAACATCCATCATATCCCCACATTTAATGTTGTGGCTAATGTGATTATATTCTCATATATTCTCCTATATTCTCCTAATAATTCCTAGTATTTATGTCTTCTTTGATGATGTGTAATGTCCCAGTACCTTTTTCGGGGAAGCAGCTCCATATCATGATGCTTCCACCTCCGTACTTTACTGTATGGCTTTATGACTGTATGGCCTTTCTTTCTCCAAATATGATGAGATAAATTATTACCAGTACCAATAATTACAAGTGTCAGTGTAACTATAACACACAGCAACACAAGATTGAGAAACCACATATTTGTAGTCATGTTAACATAATTTCCTAGTTTTGCACCTTTTGCACCTTCCATCTAAAGTACAGCCTGAATTTTTTCTGTATAAACAAGTAATAATAAATGATAATAATAAATAATAATAAATAAAGTAATTTCCAACCACTGCACATAAGACTTAGTACCATTCACTTTTTTTTCAGAATTCAAAGGATTGAGAAATGATAGGTCCATCAGAGGGACCCCTCAGGACTTCAGAATGAAACTGTGGATGGTTTGAAGGGTCAAACTGGGAAAGTTAGTTAACAGTGTTAAAAATGTGCTTTAGTCATTCATCATGTTATTGTGTGTGCTAAGCACCCAACCCTTGGGCACCAATAAGAGCTCAGAGAAGGTGGTGGCTAAGCCTTACATACTGACAACTGCCCGAGTTGCAAGATAAGCCTGAGCTGGCTCTGTTGTTAGACAACACATGCACCTGGGCTGAGGGAAAGAGAGTTTGCTGCTCTGTTGCTGCCTCAACCCTCATTCCACAGCTTGGTCTCCAGTATGAAATGCAAGGCTCAGCCTGGGAGGCGGGTTTTGTGGCACAAATGACGTCCTCTTGCCACTCACAGCTCTAGTCATCTTCCCACGTTCTCTCCTGGTCCTTGAACAACTCCTACCTTTATTCATGGATGATGGCCTCCTCCTGCCATCTCTGATGGTATATAATATTTGGCCCCTGCCTTCTCGTCATCTCTCATGGCTCTCGTTGGTGCCAGAGGCATGGATGCCTGGCACACCATGTTAAGATACGTTAAGATAGTATGTCAAAACAATGGTAAAAAAGCTGAACTTCTAAAGGTTAGTGAACTTATTTATTTATTTATTTTATTTATTTAACTTCAGTAGTTCAGCAAAAAAATGAGGCGCTTTAATCTCTTTTTCAACTGAGCCCTGGCACTAACTATAAGGAGAGAAACTCCCTCCTGACTGGCAGATGCTTCTGAGCAATGTCCACTGGTGCCTTACCAGCTGTGTGTAGAAAATTTAGGTCAGACAGAATCCATCACTTTTGCAGTTACAGGGAAAAAATGCAGCACCATTTCAGTGAGAAGTGTTCTCTTCTACTTGTGAAAACGGGGAGCCTCTTCACCACTGTCTCCTGAACTGCCCGAGGACTGAGTTAGGTTTGTTTTATTGTGCGTTGCTTTGAGTGCCACAAAAGCTGAGCTCTTCCCTCTAGCTTGCTGTGCTTCTACATGCTGAATTACCTGCCATGAGAAAGAAAGGAACAGAAGTATTGATGCTTGAGGCCTATACGTACAGAACAGCGTTCATATTCGTTAGCTAACACTTGGCTGCATTTATGAGCAAATTAATTAAGGAATTAATGTTGCCATAATTGCTTATATTGCTGGGATTCTTTGCCAAGTTGATGTGGCGACCGTTTTTCCCCATGTCATCACCTATGTAATGCCTGTGAGTGTTATGTGACCACCCCTCCTCACCCACCTAGAGCTACTTTGATATGCTTCATGGTTCATTTACATCTAACAGCTTAAATGAGAAAGCGTATTATGTCGCAGTTAAGGTGGTTATAGGTGGCGCAGTAGTCCATTTGATCGGGACTCATGCACTCAGCTTGATTAAACGTGAGATGGTGCTTAGATAATAGACAAGCAAGCAAGCAGAACTCTCTCCTGTGAAGCATAAGGCTGTACAGTATGGCATAACTGTACTGCCATAATATAATGCATATAATATATATTGCCATATACATTCCAAAATGTTATTTACATTGCATTCACTTTCTTGATGACTAATAGCCATTTTGTGGATCATATATTGCTGCACAGGGGGAGATATTCTGCCGTTTACTGTGTTGTAAACCCACTCCGAAGCGATCACAGAGGAGTGCTTTAAACTTCACCTGTTCAAATAGCATATTAAACCATGTCTTACACCCAGAGGCGTTAGCCGTGTCCCATTTAAAGGTGACATACATTGTCTTTTAGATTCCACTAAAGATGATTAAGTTTATGGACAGTCATTGTTTATTTGTGCATTAGCATTTTCCACCCTTACTTCATCTCTAAGAATCAAACAGGCGGTTCTCGCTGTTGTCCTTTTAACCATTTGCACAAGCCATGCAGACTTTATGCACAATGTGGGTTAAATATGACCAATATTCATTTCCTTGTTATTTCATGATTGGCTGAGTATTTCTTTGCTATACCTTTTGAGGTGGAGGACCTGTCAGCAAAAAAGGAAGGCTTATAGTCAGTGTGTGTTGGCATAAGGACATGTCCTGTAAACGAGTCCTCCCGTGCATGGCTATTACACACTGCACATTGTGCCTCGGCACGCACCACTGCTCACTATTGATTCCCCTAAAAGGGTCAGTAGCTGATCCGTGTTAGCAAGATTGAATGCATACCTCCCATACGGCCCAGCCAGCTGCATCACTTTTTAAAAATCGCCTTTGTCTCACAGCAAATTCCCCTCGCCCCCTTTAGTAATTCTCTCCAGTTGTGGGACTTTGCTCAGCTCTGGCAATCCCAGCGTGTTGGTTTGATGTCTGCATTTGCGCTGCTGGATTGGCGACGGGAGAGCTAGCCCAGGACTCAGCAGAGGGCCAATGTTTCCATTTGGCGCTCTTTGTTGCGAGCACTGGGGGGGGCGGAGGCTGGGAAAATTGCCCAGCTCCCGTGCAGGAGAAACAGAAAGCAATTTGCCAAAGGCTGCAAAAGAGTGCAAAGGAGGCGGAGAGTCTTTTACCAACAAGCCAAGGTGGACGGACATGTCTGAATGCGGCGGCCTTACAAGTGCCTTTCGCGGTCAGGGTTATTGCTTCCCTTGTCGTGGTTGTTCATTTCAATGCAAATGCTTTGGTGCCAGGGCAATTAAACATTGACCCTGCAATCTATGGCAGGAAAAGTTATTAGTGATGGCGAACTGTTTAATTAATGGGGCACTTCTCCAGATATGACTGTACCTTAAGCGATAATGCCTCTTTAAAATACTGTTTTAATTATTCCCTGGTGGATTAAGTTCATGGGGGAGACAGAAATCTATGTTTTCTCCTGCTAAGTGCATTAGCCCTCATTTAACTTCTGTATGTTGTAATTTAATTACTTTCTCCCAAAAGCATATTAAGGATGCAAGATGTGGCTAGCTGCGCTAATTGCTCCTCAAAGATTAAGTGTGTTTGCTCTGACTTATAGCATTACAGCAAACTTTAATTTATTATCCTTAAACAAACCTCAGGATACTTATGGCCATCCCTGATGGGTATCAGATTTATCTTTCTCTTATTCAGCTTAAAAGATGTAGCTTTTGCTATGCTGTTTGATTTAAGTCGTTTGCCTGGAGGCATTCTGGAGGTAAGGCTAGGCTGACCCATTATTGTAATAGAGTCCTTTTTCACACTTAGATGATGATATGCTTCCTTGGTCTTTGTAATCTTTGCTCACGGTAAGTGCAGTCTGTAGTGTGTGAGTAGAGTACTTAACACAAGTCTCATTCGTTCTAGAGTGAAGTCGATCAGTGCTGGAACCCCAGAGTTTATATGTGGTTTAGCCACTAGCCAAAAAAGGCTTTTGACTGCAAAGCTAAAACCCCTAAGTGTCCTTCTCCTAGTTCCAGGTCCTCCTGGACCCCCAGTCATCCACATTGTGCTGTCAGGTAATCAGGAACTGTGAAGTGCAGATCACTTGGCTCAGGTGTTAACAGAGCTGGAATAGAACTAGTTGAGAGTTCCTGAGGACTGGATTGGGATTCTTTGCTGATGCTCATTTCCAGAAGTGTGCTGAAATATGGAGTATGGTTATACTGCTTTACCCCTGCCACTTCCAGCAATGCTTTCCAGTGGTTATGGGAACCATTACCTTTCCTGACATGTTTCAACTAAAGCCCTATTCAGACTTGATTAGTCTGACCTGGAGAGGAACCATGACTATTAGAACTAGGCCTTCAGTGTAGACCAAAATGAAATCAAAGCTTGATCAAAAACTGTTGCTGATTTCCATTTCTAACATCTGACTTAAACAATTCAAGCCAGTATTCACAGTCAGGGAAATCCAAAAGGCCAGGTGTGATGAAATTGGTCTCATTTGTTGTAAATCAAAATTTGATTGCTGATTCCACTGTTTCTTTAGGACGTTCAGAGAGGCCTTGGGTTTAATTTTCTGGACTGTTATATTGAGACCAAGACTCTATCTTTATCTTGTGATATCAAGATTAAAAAAGTTGTTTTGTTCATATTACAGCTTATCCTGAGCTCACAAGGTAAACAAGTTGTAAACCTGAGAAAAAGTTTTTGGTTATTTTGAGATAACATGACAAATAAGTTGTGGTAACAAGATATTTGAGTCATGGTCTCAAGATGTCTAGTCGTAGTAGTAGAAAGTAGAAATACCTGAACTTCAGTAGTTTATAAGTTTCTGGTAAGTATTCCCTCAGTTTAGCTCTTAGCTTGAGTATGGACAGTTTCACTTGGTGTGTTTCAAGAATTCAACCGTTTTGACTAATTCTGAGTAGTTTTATAATGTTGTTCACTGTCTGAACAATCATGTTTGGAGTGCAATACATTATTAGACTGGCGGTCTGTCCAGGGTGTTTCCTGCTTTCCGCCCAATAAGCACCGGGATAGGCTCTAGCAATCACTGCGACAGAAATATAAGCAGCTTAAGAGATGAATAAATGACTCTATTTATTCATCTGAGTAAATCACACATTTTATGCTGCTTGACAACCATACTCTACTGTTAACAACCTACATTGCTTGGCAGAGAAATTGTTTATTGTATTTTTTACCAATAATACACTTTCTTGAACAGTGTTATATGTTATTGTTAGATGTTTATAAAAGCAGTGAGGCTCAAGGCAGTATTACAGTGGTTTTACTACTCTGGAGGCGGCTTTAGGCTCTTCACTAAGCCGATTAGCTAGTAAGCTCATCACAGTACACTGTGGTAAATGCACTTAGAGATGTATCATTGAGCTCTTCTGGACTATTAAATGACTGTATTGCTGGATATAACAAATTTGTATTACACGAAATTCAGCTAGTTCTTACTTTGAAACAGTGTTCCATCTCGCACTGAGCATTCAAAACAGAAGCAGTGTGAGCAGATATTATATACCAATCATGTGGCTTTATACACAGCAAAATAATTACAGGCTCTGATGAGCCTCAGTTCTTTCTATAACAATGTTGGCATTCTATAACGTGATTAATGTGCTGTTTGACGGCATGAGAAAGAGTAACTCGAGTCATGCTGCTGGTTTGCCAAACTGTCAAAGAGTAGTCAGCCTGGAACTGCATGAGCATAGCAAATGGTTTGTTATTGTTGTGCTGCCTCCAAACAGTCTACATTACTAATGAATTACTCATAAATATCATAGTGTAACATTGTTGTGGATGATGTCAGACACTTATGCTTTACATCATCTTATTATGAAGAACAGCACAACACAACAGAACCGCTAGCACACCTGCCTGCATGGTAATGGATCATACCAAAAATAAACAGTGCCAAGAGCTGAAGTTAGAATGACACGCATCACCTTTAATGGCACTAGAGCTTTAGTTTTAAAGCTGCTCGGAACCAAAAACAGGACTGGGGAAATGACTTCGTCTAGACGCCGTGCCAGATTGTGACAGCTTTTTATTACATGGTATCAATGGCTCGATTTAAAGCTTGCTCTTTCAGGATGCTATGTGGAAAAAAGGATTATGTTTCAGCTATTGAAATAATAACAAAACCCATTGCCTATGCTTATGCCTATGCTTATATCTATATAGATATAGATAGATAGATAGATAGATAGATAGATAGATAGATGTAGCTTATGTACCATATTAATTGCCTACTGGAATGTTTCACTAAGTCCCTAATTGACCACAGGACTTTCATGCAGTCTGTCAAAAACCCTAACAAAAGACTTGTACTCACTTAAGTAAACAGGTTTGTGAAAGGGGTTTATTATATTGCCTGTGTTATATAGTGTTGGGAAAGACCCCACAATACGATATTTTCACAATAGTAAATTTATAATACAATATTACTGCTTTTTAAAAATACTGTAATATGTCAAGTACTGCTATAACATATACTGTTTTTATCTATTTATTTATTGATTTATTCATTTATTTATTCATTTATTTATTTATTTATTTGACTGCAGATTTTGTTTTGAAAAAAGTCATCATCTGACTAGATAAAGTGATTTGCCTGTTCATCTTACCTCTACAGTAAAATGGGATTAAGCAGAAAGACTGACTAACATTGTCATGAAATTATAATAAAATATCATAAAATGTACATAATAAAAATATAACAATAAATAAGTGTCAATAAATAAATATTAATTCTTGGTATCTGTAAATTGACAAAATATTGTGATATTAATTTTCTCACACCACTAGGGTTAAAAAGGTTAGAACCACTTTATAGCCACATATTAATCATTTTAAATCATATATTAAGAATTGCTCTTTTTATTTTATATTCTCTTATACAATGCACATATTATAAGCTAGACAACATCAAGATTTTTTTTTTTTTCAATATTTCAAGCTTCTTGGGAACACTAAAAATGATGATAAATGCTAAATAATAAGCTGAAGTTGTTTACTAATAGTCATTTGTCAATATATCATAGAGTTCGTGCTTTAAATACAAAGTTTTCTGGATATTAATTTTCTTATAATGCCATCCTCAATGTTATATAGCTTTCCCAATTATTATAGAATTGTCTACAACTTTGCTCTTCATTCTAGACATTGATTTAGATTTCACAGCTTCCTACTGATGAGTGAAAAAGGTGTAGAGTAATGGAATCATTTTCAGCCTTTTTTCTGCAACCTGATCTCAAACTTTTTCAATGTGATTGCGAACACTTAAATGCTGCTGTATATTTGATTTATGGTTGCGATATTTGAATAATATCTGATGATTACAACAATTAAATTAGCATCTTATGTTTAGCCTTCATGTGCACTAGTCTTTAGTACTGGGCTCACCTAAATGCATAACGTAGTGGATAACACCAGTACCCTATACACAGAGGACTGTACCTTCCCTTCAGGCAGGGGTATGCACTGCTGCACTGATAAGAGTATACACACACTGCTAGTCCTTGTGTGATACTTCTAACATTACATTCCTCTACCACTGTAAGTTAAGGTCAATCAATGATATATATTGCTTAACCATATTGAAGCAGTTGACATGCTAATGATTCATTTTACGAATTTGGCAATGGTATCTTAAAGATTTATTTCATTTAAATCACTCATTTCATTTGAAACATCACTGAGAAACCATGTGATTCACAGAGAAGAGCAAATTAAACAGTAGAAATAGTCACTTTTTGCAGCAGCCTTTGACCTGTTAAACACACACAGCACTTAATGTATGGTTGATTTTATAGACTTGTTTTAATATGCAGTATCACCCTTGAGAAGGTGTGAATTATCGGTAAATGTTTTTGGCTCTTCCCTGTATTGTGAATAGGCCTGTGCTGTCCAGACCCAGCAGTATATAGACTTTGACAGTGAATGTGTAGGAAGTAGTACCCCTCTCATACTGCCCCATGCCTCTGCACTATGTTAAGATATTTTTATGACTAGCTGATGGCTGTTTGAGTTTCGGCTGTCAGTTTTTGGCTCTTCTGTCCTAAATTTGTCTTACGGTAGACGCATGACATATTCTGTCTCCCTCTCTCTCTCTCTTAGCTGCCATCCTCGATGACCCAATGGAGTGCAGCCGGGGGGAGCGCTTGGCCATCACTCTGGCGAAGGACAGCATCAACCGCTCCAGCAACCGTTCTACCACAGGCAAGCTGGAGGTGGACATCTTTGAGCTGCTGAGAGACAGTGAATATGAGACAGGAGAGACCAGTAAGTAGAAGCCCGAGGGGTGAGCAAGAGCACTGGGCCTGTACAAATTAGAGATTGAGAGAAATTTTGCTGCAGATACAGGAGCTAAACGTTCTGGTAATACTAGACAATAACATTTAGTCAAACATGAATAGTTTTAATTAAACAGAACTTCACTGACTGATGTGATTGTCAGTTGTTGAATGGTGTGATCTCAGTTCTTAGTACTCAGATAAATAGCAGGAACTGACAAGTGGCTCTACAATATCCTACAATACAGTAATTCATTTTTGCTTAATGATCATTTTCTAGACTATTTTTACACCACACACCACTCAGTTTTAGCCCCAGGCAGTTTTAGTCGCAGGCAGTTTTTAGAGGTTGCTAAGAAAAGCCTTCGTTTAGGGGTAAATCGGCATTTGCTCTGGGCTCATGAATCAGCTCTCAATAGACATGTGTGAATTGTGACTTGTGAAAATGGCCATCAAAGTGACTTGCAGATGCCTTGCAGATGACCAACAGATATCAAGCAGACTAAATATCTGGACCTGCAGGGAAGTCCTAATGCTGTAGCATGAAAAGTGTTGTGATTGGCAGGAAGTGCACAGATGAGCTACAGCCAGTGTGTCTGTACTCGCATGCATTTTCATGACAACACATAGTTTGGAGACCAGACAGACACAACTGGGATTCCTCCTGCTGAAAGATCTAGTAATGCGTGACCTGTCGCCGTGCAGTCATGTAGTGTGCAAACCAAAATGACTTTAAGATTCCAGGAAGGAAAGTTTAATGAGATCTGATGACTTTGAAAGCCATGATGTGTAATATTTAGAATATTATGTCTATGTTTTACTATGCCTTTATGAGTGGTATGTGCAAATGACCTAACTGCTGTAGGCTAAAGGGGTGGATATACAGTATGTAAAAGACTTGACATCACAAAAACTATGGCCTTCAAGGCATGTCCATGCTGAACATAATAAAATATATCAGTATGTTTACAAACTGCATCACTCATTCACTCACTTATCTTCTAAACCGCTTCATCCTTCTGGGTTATGAGGGCTGCCTATCCTGGCAGTCAATGGGCAGAAGGCAGGAAACACTCCATCACAGCAAACTGTATTAAAGAAAGGAAGAGTTTGCCTATTAATGATATAGGTCCTTCAAAGGCTATAAATATAAAACAAGCCACGTATTGACAAAAAGAGTAATCAGCAATCGGAATGTTCAAAATAGCATCATGTTTATTTCTATTGTTCTTTTTAACCTTTAAAGAGACATTATATCTGCCTATGCGGATAAATGGGATATTAATACTGGCTGATCCATACAAACAATATATCAGTCAGGCTCTAATACATTCTGACCCACTGAAAGTCTTTCACTTACTGCTACATTTGTTTGCCAGTGTGAGTCCTGTCTTGTTCCCCTGCAACTCTTTCATGTTGTGGAGAAGTCTTATAGCATAATTCTGGTCAGATCACGGAAACGGCTCTCACGTAATGGTAAATTAATGTGTAGTAAACAGTGTAGTCACAGCAGCTGAGAATAGTAGGCATTGCCGTCGTTTGATGTCTCGGGAGTTGGTGTGTACGTGGGCACCGAGTCTCAGGACCTGTTTTGTTGCCTTGGTTACTGCTGGCTCTTTCTGAGACCAGCTACTTCTGCAGACACGCTTTAACACGGTTGGAAAAAGCTGCTTTGTTAGTTCCTTAGTCCTAATGAGAGGAGAGATTTAATTATACGAAGTTTAGTATCGTTGTTAGGTTGGATTGTGGCCGATCGGGGTGTGTTTTCACCACTGAACAGAGAGGTTACTAATCCTCCATATGTTTTTCCCATTGAGCCCTAGAAATCTAGAGTCATTGTTGTTGTTCTGCAGTATAATTTATATTTAGATTAATACATAATCACAAAAGTACATACTTAATTACACCTGTGTTCTGTTTTCATTCTGTATAGACAGGGCTGTTTGAGATACTATTACAGACAAACTCTATTAACATGTTTGATCAAGTATAATGCATTGTCATTGAAAAGCCATTTAAAATAATGACACAAATTTATACCTGGTTTTAGAAAAATATGCACACAAAATTGGTCACCACTAGCGGCCCAAACTGAAATATTCAGTTATTCATTTTTATATGATGCTGTCAACTCTGAGTTTCTGAGTTTGAAACTGGACCCCAGGGACCCCTAGAAGGCCCAGATTTTTTGCTCCAACCTAACTCGCAACACTGTCAAAAGCATGGTAAAATGCAAGGAGCATCTGGGAATCCCTGAGAACTGGACGCATCCCAATTTGGCGAACACATGCCACATTGATGCCCAAGGCTTGGTTTGGCTCTGAGGTCACTTCTGTTGTAGTAAGTCACATTATTATATTTAATTAATTAGCTAACTAGCCTGCACCATTTTGTAACATACATGCAATCATTATGGGGTTAGCCACTGCAGTTCTTCTTATATTATGCATGCTCATAACATAGACGTAAACATGTACAGCATTGTAACGTTTCTAGCTCTTTGATGTTCTTGTATGCACAGTATTCCAAAGCCTCAGCTTGTGTTTCTCGAAATAGCTCCTGGTGCATTTTGAGTGATGTGTTTGATTGCTGTCCTGCTGTAGAAGCTAGTCTCTTTTCAGCTTCACTCTCTTGACCAGCTGGGTCACATTTCCCTCCAGAATTTGCTGATATTTAATGGATTCCATGCACTCCATTCTGTTTACTCGTTTAATGTTTCATTTGCCACTGGCTGCAACACAACCCCAAAGCATAATAGATTATGCATTTATTTATTTATTTATTATGCATGATTAACAGTTGGGAAGGCATTCATGTCATCAAATACTGCTTCCTTTTTTATCCAGCCATAACTTTAGTGATTGTGGGCAGAGAGTTCTGTGTTTTGATTTCATCAGTTCACTGCACTTGTTTTAAAATGAAACAAGTAAGACAACTCAAGTGGTTTTGTGTAGTTCAGATGTTGACTTTAGTGTTGAGGTTGCAGGTATGGTTACTTACTGATGACTCTACCATGCAGATCATGTGTAAGCAATGTTCTGTTACACAGGGTTTGGATTTGCTGTTTGGGCAGCTCATCAGTAGTTCTGTTTGAAGGTTTTCTTGGTGTTCCAGATCGTGCTTCAAATTTCACAGTTTCTGATTTCTTTATGATATTTTGGACAGTGGAAATTATAAGATGGATGCACTTTGATGTCTTTTTATAGTCATTCTCCACTTTTTAGGCATCAGTTAGATTTAATTTTCAGGTCCTTAGCCAGCTGCTCAGAGGAGCCACTGGTTGTTGAGTGTTAGCACAACGTGTGAAGAATAGAATTCCAGCCCTTTTCTCTGTTACAAAGTGACATAATTAGTGTTTAGACTTATCCTCAAACTGATACAGCAGAGCCTACGCTGTTGTAAGAATATACAGAGCCGTGTGGGGGTGGAACTTATAGCAGGATGCTGCTCTGGTGGTTAATGAATCAAATCAGAGTAGGCAATCTGACCAATCTGAGCACACTGGGAGGTCTAACAAAGCAGTTTACACAGAGGACAGATACAGGTGTAAAGGAAGCAAAAAAAGTCTTTAGGGAAAACTGAAGCATGTCAATCAATTCCAGAATCTATTTCAAAAATAATTATAATTATTTATAATTATTTATATATTTATGTATAACATTACTGCATGCTGTACTGTATGCTTACTGTATGCCATATCTGTGACTTCTGAGGGTGAAATGATTTTTTTTTTTTTTTTTTTTTGTATAATTCTGTCAAAGCTTAACGTGTTTTCCACAGGTGCCAGTAAACCTGTTCTGTCTCATCCCTCACGTAGTGCCCCTAACAGCCGTAATGCTTCTGTATGTATCCGGAAATCAAAGAAAGCAGGCCTAAACAAAGAGGCAGAATGGCTTACTCAGACAGAGATATCAAACCTGAGTGAAGCTCATTGCTGTGAATGAGTGGAGACAGCAGCTGAATCAGGGCAAGAATAAGCTCTCATTTACAGCAATCAGAGCTGTTGAGGCTGATGGCGATTAAGAGCCTGGAGCCTCCCCTTCCATTCATTCAGCCATGGAAAGACCAGCCTGTTTACATCATTTCTCTCCTGTAGTCTTTCTCCCTCTTCCTTTTACTGTACCGCGCCAAAGTCAGAGACCACCCTTTCATTTATTTATTTTCCAGTCATTAAGCACTACTTTGTCAACATCGGGAAAAAAGGCAGAAGAAAGCAAATTACAGCTGAACAACTTTGGAGAAAATTACATTGCAGTTTGTTTCTCTTTGCAGTATGAAAGCATAAAGGAATTTTCACCTAATGACCTGAACAGCTCTATTTGGACAGAATTGATCATTCTAGAATGACTGGGGGGCTTGTAGAAGAAGTTCATCTGCATAATAATAAAAGTAATAATAATAAATATCTTTAAAATGACTTTCTACTCTGAAGAGTGCAAACCGTGCTTTCCTGAACTGTAATGCTAAACAGTTGGTTTCAATGCACCAAACACAGAAACATGTTAGCTCTGTGACTGCTCTACTAAAGGGTTTTTGGAGGAAAACCGGAGGCAGTTTAATATACTGACACACTGGCCGATTCACCATGACATCACTGTATTCATAAAATACTCTTGTATCAACCCAGGACAAATTCAGCCGTCTGACATGCTGTAATATTAATAATGCATGTTGCTTACCCTAAAATACCCTTGACCTCCATCATGGACTCACCATTCATCACTGACTCACCCTCCATCACTGACTCTCCCTCCGTCACTGACTCACCCTCCTTCACGGACTCACCATTCATCACTGACTCTCCCTCCATCACTGACATACCCTCCATCATTGACTCACCCTGTATCACTGGCTTACCCTCCATCACTAACTCACCATTCATCACTGACTCTCCCTCCATCACTGACGTACCCTCATCACTGACGTACCCTCCATCACTGACTCACCCTCTTTGACTGACTCACCCTCCATGACTGACTCACCCTCCATGACTGACTCACCCTCCATCACTGACTCACCCTCCATCACTAACTTGACCTCCATCACTGACTCACCCTCCATCACTGAATCACCCTTTATCACTGACTCACCCTCTATCATTGACTCACCCTGCATCACTGACTCTTCCTCCATCACTGACCCTCCATCACTGGCAAACCTTCCATTATTGACTCACCCTTTATCACTGAGTCACCATCCATCACTGACTCTCCCTCCATCACTGAGTCACCCTCCATCACTGACTCACCCTTCATCACTGACTCTCCCTCTATTACTAACTCCCCTCCATCACTTTCTGTCCCTCTGTCAATGACATATGGAAAGCCGAACAAGATTTGCAAAGCAAATGCATTTTCTCAGTATCAGTTATATAAATTAACATAAAGTAAATGAACAAAGGCACGAAAATGTAGTATGAAATGAAGAGTTTATAGATCAATCAGAGATTTCAAAGCCAGATAACTTGCGTTCGAAGATGGTGACGAGGTGATAGGATTATTAATTTTCTAACAGGATTAGAACGACAGACAAAAATACAGATTACAGATTACAGATGAAAACCTGTTTCCTCACATAATGGCTGCAGGATCTGTTCTGTATCCGTGAGAACAGGTAGAGCAGGTTCAGCTCCAACTGTCAAGCTATGGGTTTTAGCATACCAGCTAATCCTGTGAAGTGAAGATACTGATGCTCCTCAGTGAAATGTGTTCTATGTCGTGTTGTAGATGACACCGCTAAACAAGTCCAACACACGCTAAACAACTTATCCAGTTTTTATGTGTTGATACCTTAAAGGTACTTTACTGCTGGATGAGCATCCAGGGAATTCACACATACGGAATGTTGTCACAGCTGCATAAATGAACCTCAGACGTACAAAACACACAGATAAATAGATGCACAGCTGTAGAGCTAGCTGTCTTAATAATTTAGCTTTAGCTTGCTAGATTGCAAATACAGCAAGCATTTATTAGACTATGGGAAGCTACTAATACAACATACTTTTAGCATGTATATTGAGACCTACGTTTAACTTGTTAACTATTAGACATGAAACGCATATTTAGGATACCCTGAGTCTTTAAGACCAGCAGTGTCCTAACTTCTGTTTCTATTGTTTTATACAGTGACTACAGCAACTATAAATAGCATAACAACATTACATTCATCTGCATTGTAAATCTGTGCTTTCACTGGTATCTTCTTTAAAAGTTGTTTTTTCTTTTGACTTTTTCTTTCCATATGAAAGTAGAAAAAGTTCTTTAGGAAACATTTCTGATTAGATTGGCTAAGACAGTCAATCCAATCAGAAATGTTTCCTAAAGATGAAGAACTTTTATGTGGCTGGTTTGAATGGACATTAAGTAAATGAATTGTGTGTCTCTCTCTCTGTCACACTCTCTGTCTTTCTCTCTTACTCTCTCTTGCGTGTGTTGCCTCTCTCTGCCTCCCACTCTCTCTGTCTCACTCTTACCCACTGTCTCTCTTGCACTCTCCCTCTCTCTCTGTCTCCTTTAAGCTTTTATACATTTGTGTCGGAATGATAGTACTGGAATGTTGTTGTTGTATTGGTGAAATTTCCTGTATTCTCCTCACCCTTTTCCTCTTCTTTCGGTCTCTTTAAGATGTAGAACTTCACTTTAATATAAAGGGATTTTAAAGTCAAAGTCTCTCTCTGTCTCTTGTACTCTCTCTCTCTCTCTCTCTCTCTCTCTCTCTCTCTCTCTCCTCAGTCATGTCTGGTGTAATTCAGAGTTGTGATAGTTTACAGCAGGAGGGAAGAATTGGAGAATTGGATTAGAAATGGACCTGTGCCACACCCAGACAGAGAGAAACACCAGAGCTACCTCTCCTCTTTCACACACACACTCTAAACCCCTTACACAGCTGTGTGTGTGACCATGTGTGTTTGTTTTGATGGATTCTTGGGGCAGACATGTTGTGAGAAGGGCAAAAACAAGAAAGAACTGAAAAACTGAGGCGATTCAATCTTTTCTCCTTTTCCGGGGCGACAGAACAGGCTTTGTTTTGTAAAGCGTAATGCTCTTTTTACTAAAATCTTCTATGAAAGGTTACTAAGATTAAAGAAGGTTTAGGGTTAGGCCTATCATGGACTATTCACACAATCTGAAGAGCAGCTGGGGTTTCAATTGGTCAAATGAGACTTCGGGTCCTCACAAGGCATGGAAACAAATGTCTGGGTGAGACAGAAGCTTGCCATTCTTTTTTCCACCCTAGCTGTTGCGTCACTCGACCGTAGAGTAAATATTTCTTTCAATATTTTCTCAGCTTTTTTTTCTGCTGTGTCTGTTTCTTACCTGATTGTCTATTCATAGCTGTTTTTCGGTGTGCACTTTCTCTTACTGTGAAAGTGTCTATTTTGGTCACGCATGTACAACATGAGTTGCACTAGAAACATGCAAGTTGAAACATTCCTTAGTGCTATTGGTACTAAAACAGCTCCAGTAACAGTGGTGACATATTTGCATATTTAAAGATTTATGTGCATGTAATTTCCCTACATTTGGAATTCCAGTGCAGGAGATCACATATATAGTGTCAACAAAGTGTTGCAACAAAGTCAACAAAGTCTGTGCTTTTACATTTTCTGAAGGTCTATATAAATCTGGCCTAAAACATGATCAGATTTTTATGTAAATTATAACAACAGATATAGAGAACCCAATAAAACATACATACAAAACAACACACAGGCAGTTGTAGTTTTTCATTCACTAAACTAAACAAAATGGTCCAACATTAAATGTCTTTATTGCCAAAAGCAGCTGAACCTCTAGAATGATATGTTTGGTATTGTAAGTGATTAGGGGCAGGAATTTGAATCAACTGGATGACAAGAAGTGTGATTGTGTGCCCCTGCCCCATGTAGAAGCTATACTGCAAAAAAAACAGCTCATGTTGAATTCAGTCATTATAATCAAAGCAAATAAACAGTTCATGTTTAAAGTAGGTAACTGGATGTGTTCATGTGCCTTTTATACATATACGTAAACAACCCCAATTCAAAAAAAGTTGTGACGCTGTGTAAAATGTAAATAAATGCAATGATTTGCCAATCTCATAGACCCACATTTTATTCACAGTAGAACATAGAACACCTATTAGATGTAGATAGTAGATTAATGATAGATTATCATCTCATGAAAATTGTAAACTCATTTGGAACTTGATTGCAGCAAAGCATCTCACAACAGTTGGGACAGGCCATGTCTACCATTGTGTAGCACCCTCTCTTCCTTTAACAACAGTCTGTAAACGTCTGGGAAGTGAAGAGACCAATTGCTGGAGATAGGCTCAACAGTTCTGGATCTTTTGCCGGTTTTTACGTTTCATGATGCGCAAAATGCTTTCTATTGGTGAAAGGTCTGGACTACAGACAGGCCAGTTCAGCACCCTGACTCTTCTTCTGCAAAGTCATGCTGTAATGCAGCATGTGGTTTAGCATTGTTTTGATGATATATGCAAGGCCTTCACTGAAAGAGACATTGTCTGGATGGGAGCACATGTTGTTCTAAAACCTCTATATACTGTTCTGCATGCCTATACCATCACAGATGCATTCTTTTGGACTGTGCACTGATAACAAGCTGGATGGAATTTCATCTGTCATTTGCCTATGCTCAACCATATACATTTAGTAATTTAGTAATCTATGTTTAATTAATCTGGGCTGTAGCACAGAGGGGAAAAGGGGGAAATTTATATGTAGCACTGGAAATTATTTTTAGTGAGAAGTGTAAATGAAATCCAAATATGATCCAGACATGAAACATGTTAAACCATGTTAATGTAGGGTGTAAACAAACTATTACATTACAAGCATGATAATGTTTTTTAAATGATTATATGGACAGCGTTCAGATACAGGGCAGTGTAAGCGGGGGTGTAGCTATTGATTGGAGTGAGCCCACCATGCCTGCTTATGCTTGCAGTTTGTCCTTGATAAACAAGGTAAGTTGCTCTCCTGTGTGAAGCCATCAAATGGAAAGCAAAAGTGACATATCAGTGAGCTTGTTGTAGTAGTGTAATCGCAGCAGTGGAAATCTGCTGAGTGGAAATGATTTGAGATGACGTCCTGCTGACTGAACTGCGGTGTGCACACCTGTAAGCAGAACCTCTTGCTTGCCAACAAAAAGCAGGTAACTGGTGAAACTCCCGGGTGACTGGTTATCCAGTTGCTGTAGGTCTGCTGCAAATCAGCTAGTGCAACACTTGGTGTCAGTTGTATCCAGGTTGATAAAATTTTAATCATTTGCAATAGAGTTTCTATTTTAATTCTAAATGCAGTACACATAAGTTTCTTACCACTCTGGATTACTAGCTTGTTCTCCGTAGCTTACATTACAGAGAATAAATGAGTTTATAATAATTATCTTATTGATACTGAGGAATAATAGAGCGGTGATAGATTTCTTCAAGTAAGTCATTCCTGTAGCAGGAACGAAAGTCATGTGTTTAGCAAATGTTATAATTAGAAATGATGTATGTATGTTTAAGGTGCTAAACACTAGACACTAGGAGTTTGTACAGTTGGAAACCCAGCAAGAAACAAAACTTTTGAACCAGGAACATGTAAGAAATATGGACCATTGAAAGTGAATTTTGCTGGCCAATGGCATATACAGCGCCTAGCAGAGAACAGACACAAAGCAAAGAACTGCGAAGGAGTACACTGCACTGATTAGTCTGCCCTTTATCTTGGAGTTTCATCTGTCTTTTGTCTGTGCCCAACCATCTACGTTTCTGCTGTATAATGTCCTTCCACTTCAGAACCTGTTGCAGTTCAAAATGCTTTGAATTTTGGAGCGTTTTTTCTCTGCACGCAGGCACCCTTCTAGTCCGACAGAGCTAATGTAGCATCCTAACTGGCGTATACTGGGGGACTGTGTTTCTGACCAGCGTGTAAGCACCCTTAGGTTCCATTTTTTAGCACTTTCACTTCAGTGAGTAAAACGTGTGATAAAAGACTGTGTGATTATTCACCTGTGAAAGAGACATGATTGTTCTGTAAGGGATAGTGAGGATGTGTGAGGGGATCAGGTGTAAACAGGATCTTAAATGGTCTGCTGTAACACTGTGAGTCTGCACAGTGTGGCTCAGTAGAGTGTCGCTCCTGTGGAGTGAGATAAGGGCAGCAGTGCATGTGCAGACTGAGTGTCGGGTTGTACAGAAGCAGGTTATGGGCTGAAGGTCCTCACTCACTCTAAAACGCTGTTACACTAGTAGGAGAGAGGCAAGCAAGCATGGATATGGGGGGCCATATTAGAATGAAATACACTGAAGCACTTACACACACAAACACTTTCACATACACATTACAAGTACATCTTAAAACATCTTCACATACAGATACACTACTCAGGTTTGTGTGTTGGAATGATTGTGTGTTTGAATGATTGATCATGTAACAGGATGGTGGAGTTCTACAAAATAAGAGCTTAGCAGCACTAAGAAAAAAGCTTTCTGGAAAAGTGCTTTTTCAGTCTCCTTTAAAGATGAACAGACAACTGCTCTATCAGTTGAATCAGTGTTAAGCATTATGCTTTTCCCAGCTTTTCTCTTTCCTTTAGAGAGTTACGTAGTTTCTTGTGCATGTAAACCATCTTCAGAGTTATAAAGCTCCAAGTACATGGCAGCGGGAGAAACCCTCTCCTTTAAAGCACTCTTCTCAGCTGCCTGAAGCTAAAATGAAGAGCCTAAAATGTTGGAATTCCAGCTCTTTTCTCTGTTGCAAGGTAGCTTACCACTGTGAAACGCCCTGCTCAAGTCTAGCTTGCGAAGGTGGGCTTACCAACTTGTTCTACCTGACTTTCAGGATCTGACTGGACAGAAGTGACACTGTTGTAGCACACTGGCCTGTCCTGGAGGCGGGGCTTAAACACAGGCGCTCTAACAGAGCATTTCAGACAGAGGGTGAATACAGAGTACAGTGTGAGAACAATATCGTGGTTTGGGAAAATTCTCAGTCTCCCCCTTCCTCTCTCTCTTTTTCTTTCTCTTTCACTCTCTTACTTCCTTTCTCTGTCTTTCAGCTGCTTCTTTCTTTCATTCTCCTACCTCTACTCTCTATCTCTTTTAGCTGTATCTTTCTCTTACCCTTTCTGAGCTGCTTCTTACTGTTTCACTCTCTTATTCTCTCTCCCTTTCTCTTTCAGCTCTTTCAAATGCATCCTTCTGTCTCACTCTTTTACTCCCTTTCCCCACTTTCTTTGAGCTTCTTTCTCTTTTCCTGTTAACCCTCTCTTTTAACTATTTCTTTCTCTCTCACCCTCTCACTCTCTCCCTCTTTTAGCTGCTTCTTTCTCTCTCTCACTCTTTTACTCCCTCTCCTTCTCTTTCTTTCAGTTGTTCCTTCTGTCTTTCACTACTACTTAATCCCTCTTTCTTTCAGCTGCCTCTCCCTCTCTCTCTCTCTCTCTCTCTTTCTCTCTCTCACACACACACACACACGCACACACACACGGACACACACACACACACACACACACACACTGTATCTCTGTCTTTGTCTCTGTCTCTGTCTCTCTCTCTCTGTCTCTGTCTCTCTCTCTGTCTCTGTCTCTCTGTCTCTCTCTCTTTCTGACTCTGAGGGTCTCTTGACTCTGCCCTTACAATCTTAATTAAAATAGGGGGATTATAACCCCAGCTGAACTGACATTCTGTTGCAGTGCTAAGGAAGATTAGAAGCTAACTCATGTGCAGGAAGGAAAAACGAACAGTCTGTTTTTTGCTCCTCTTCTCCTCCCGACTTCCAGGGTAATTTTGGGATGCACTTTTTCACAGGTCAGTTGCTGCTGCAGCACAGCCGTGCGCGTGTATGTGCTGGGGATGTGTTTGTGTGTGTATGTGTGTGAGAGAGCAGATCAGGCTCCCTCTGATGGGTGGGATGTTGTTATTGGCTGCTGTTTGAAACTTGCAGCTTCTATATTTGGAATCATTTGAGCTTCATGTGGAATGTTATGTATTAATGTTTTGCGTTTCTGCATCTTGAGTAACAGATAGCAGAATCAATCTGCATGCATAATGTATATTGTAAGCAATTTTACCAACCCAATTACAGAATAATTGGAATGCTTTCCTGAACGCTGCTTTTATGTATAACGGTTATTTCATGACCTTACCTCTAAATCATTTTGATGGTACACTGACTTATAATAGGAAGAATGGCATCTCTGTCATTGGTACTTTGAAACACCTTGGGCCTGGAATGCCAGCTCTAAATAATAAGTCAAATCACGTTTATTGACATGTCACATTTACACAGGTGTGACGGTGAGTGAAAATCTTAGGTGCGTAGTCCCTTGAAGTACTTAAATGCAAAACATATAAATATGCAATAATATATATAATACAAGACAATAACTAAACACAGTACTAAACAGTGTCCGAGTAGTTCTGTTAAGCCAAATATACAGTTTTTATAACAGAATTTATAAATAGAAGCTATGATATATACACATGTACACAATCCTGTATATTCAGTTTGGGGAGTCTGAGTCTGTATGTGCAGGTATAGATATGCTACATGTAAAGTGCAGAGTGATAGTGAGAAAAGGTGGGTGGATTATCTGTGGAAATCATCGTGCTGATAATTTAGGTGAGATGTGTAGTGACAGTCCTATTGACTGATATACAGTATTAGCACTACTGGCTGTTCAGCAGCCTGCTGGCGTGGACTAAGAAACTATCACGGAACCGGCTGGTTCTAGACTTTAAGCTCCTGAACCTCCTCCTGCTCAGCAGCTGTGAGAACAGACTGTGGGTTATAAGTAATATAAGCTTACTTATAAGATAATAAGTAGTGCTAAGTAATTTTGGAGGAGCAGGTACGAGACTTCTCGTGAAACCTCAGTGATCCCTTACGAGACCATATTACACAAAAACAACAAATGTGTTTTTTTTTGTGTTTGTTTTGTTATCCGGGGTCGACCTGAAGAGAATGGCTTCCCCTTTTGAGTCTTGCTTCCTCTCGAGGTTTCTTCCCCCTGCTCTGAGGGAGTTTTTCATTGCCACTGTTGCCCTTGGCTTGCTCACTGGGGGCTCGGACCAGGATTTTCTGTAAAGCTGCTTTGTGACCTGTTGTAAAAAGCGCTATATAAATAAATTTGACTTGGTCTTCAGCTAGATATAAGAAGAAGCTAGCTTGGTATTCCCTGTATGGATATCATAGCAGACACTGCAAAGAGACAGAAGAAGACTTAAAAGTAGGGCTTTTACTCCTTGGGAAGAACTAAGAAACATAGAAGGATGCAATACAGTCTCACGGCTAAAGACAAAACAACAGGCGGTGTTATTTATAAAAGCACATAGGATGTAATCTTTTCTCTGTCGTCCATGTCTCACGGAATCAGGCTAGCATGCAAATAAATACATTCATCTCGTGCCAAAAATTTAGCTCACTCTAAATAAGCCTTGAAAGTCCAACCTCCTGCAATAAAATTCTTGTGAGTTGACATTACAACATAGAAGTGAAATACACGCAATCTCACATAATGCTGCTGTGAATTGCACTTGTACCAGTTTTATTACAGACGTAAATTTCAGAATGAGCATGTACTGTAAATTATCAAATAAAACTAATTAGTCTTTAGACAAACTTTTTTTTGTCTAAATATAGGTCAATGTAGATTTGTAAATCACTGCTTTCTGTTTTTATCTGGATTTTACCTGCTGTACCAACATTGAAATTGTGATTAAAGAAACACTGGAGTCAAAATATAGTAGTGGAGAGGACAGGTTCCGCTGGTCATTGTCATATGTGTAACGTTCATAAGCTATGAAGCCTAGAAAATAGCCAAATGGAATGCCTGCAAAGTGTGGGCATCAGGTTCAAAGGGTTAATACAGAAGTTCTGTACTGTAAAACATATAAATAATGTACATATAAAACATTGTGGTTCAGTAGTCATTAGGCCGTCCCTACCAGTAGAGCAAGCTCTGTCCATGCAGACAAAAAAAACCTCCAGGTGATCAGGTTCCAACACCTGATTTTATTTGATCTTTAATTATTTAATTTAACACACATTTTCACTTTTTTTGTGAAATCCTTTTTTGTACAAGTCATGTTTATACAGTATTTTGTCCTTCATGGTAGTAAAGTTTGAAGATGATGGACGAACTTTTAGACGAACTTCAGGTACATAATATATGTTAAAAAATAAAATATTCCAGCTTAATAGTTAAAAAGCTGTGTCAGAATGCAGAGTGCCAAAATATAATATCACAATTCTTGAATAAAATGTGCCAGCAAAAGAGCAGTGCCACATAAAACCACAATTTATTTAACATCTGCAGAAATAAACTAATTAAGAAGGAACAGGGGGAAAAACATGCAGTTGCCAATAATACATGAATAAAATAAGATAACTGCATAGTAATGGCACCTAATGCTGTTGTTATTTACAGGTTCTCTGTAGTTAGACTGAAGTCTTTTTTGGGTTGCCTGCAGGTGTTCAGTGTTCTTGTGCTGGCAATGCCCAAAATAAACTCAGTAAAGAGTATTGCGATATACTGATAGAAGATAAGACTTGTCATACACTGCTCAAAAAAATTAAAGGGAACACTTTTTAATCAGAGTATAGCATCAACTCAGTTCAACTTCTGGGATATTGATCTGGTCAGTTAAGTAGTAGGGGGGTTGTTAATCAGTTTCAGCTGCTTTGGTGCACTAGAGGAGCAACAATGAGACGACATCCATAAGAGGGATGCTTTAAAAGGTGGAGGTCATTGACATTTTGTCCCCCCTCATCTTTTCTGACTGATTTTTCACTAGTTTTGCAGTTGGCTTGGGTCAGCGTCACTACTAGTACCATGGTACAGTACCTGGACCTGACAGAGGTTGCACAGGTAGTCCAACTCCTGAAGAATGGCACATCAATACGTGCCATTGCCAGAAGGTTTGCTGTGTCTCCCAGCACAGTCTTAAGAGTATGGTGGAGATTCCAGGAGACAGGCAGTTACTCTAGGGGAGCTGGACGAGGCCGTACAAGGTCCTTAACCCCTCGGCAGGACCGGTATCTGCTCCTTCATGTAAGGGGGAACAGGATGAGCACTGCCAGAGCCCTACAAAAGGAACTCCAGCAGGCCACTGCTGTGAATGTGTCTGACCAAACAATCAGAAACAGGCTTCATGAGGGTGGCCTGAGGGCCCAACGTCCTGTAGGGGTCCTGTGCTCACTGCCCAGCACCGTAGAGCTCGATTGGCATTTGCCATAGAACACAGGAATTGGCAGATCCGCTACTGGCGCCCTGTGCTTTTCACAGATGAGAGCAGGTTTCACCTGAGCACATGTGACAGACGTGACAGGGTCTGGAGACGCCGTGGAGAACGTTATGCCACCTGCAACATCTTTCAGCATGACCGGTTTGGTGGTGGGTCGGTGATGGTCTGGGGAGGCATATGCCTGGAAGGACATACAAACCTCTACAACGGCACCCTGACTGCTATTAGGTATCAGGATGAAATCCTTGGACCCATTGTCAGACCCTACGCTGGTGCAGTGGGTCCTCCTGGTGCACAACAATGCCCGGCCTCATGTGGCGAGAGTATGCAGGCAGTTCTTGGAGGATGAAGGAATTGACTAGCCGCCGCCCCCCCCCCCCCCCCCCTCGCCTGACCTAAATCCAATAGAACACCTCTGGGACATTATGTTTCGGTCCATCCGATGCCACCAGGTTGCACTTCAGACTGTCCAGGAGCTCAGTGATGCCCTGGTCCAGATCTGGGAGGAGATCCCCCAGGACACCACCCGTCGTCTTATTAGGAGCATGCCCTGATGTTGTCAGGCATGCATACAGGCACGTGGGGGCCATACAAACTACTGAGTTCGATTTTGAGTTGCTGCAATGGAATTTCGGTTAAATGGAAAATGATTAAATGGATCATTTTCATTTCCATCAAACAATGTGTCATCCTTTCGTTATTAACACATTACCCAGTCCATATGAGGAAAGATATTCTGCATGATTTTTTTCCCCCATTGAGATCTGATGTGTTTTCAAAGTGTTCCTTTAATTTTTTTGAGCAGTGTATATTGTCATAGCAGATTGGTATCAGTATCAGACAAACCTGAAAGGATTAAGTATCAATATCATAAAGGAAACAATGGGATTGGGCCATCTCTACTGTTGTGGATCTGAGCTTGTTTTAATGCTGCCAAGTCATGGAGTCTGGCTGAAGTATTTGACTGCTGCTCTTTCTGCTGTTCACTGACAGTGTGCCAGATCATGTCCAAGGGGGTGGTAGCGGTCCTCGGCCCTTCTGCCAGCCCGGCGTCCAACTCCATCATCAGCAATATCTGTGGAGAGAAAGAGGTGAGTGCTGGCTCTTTCCTGCTTCTCCGTTGTAGCCAAGATCACATTATCCAACAATCATTCATATCATTACCATCATTACTACAAAATACCGAGCTGCAGCCCGAGACCTTCCATAGCCGGAAAACTGGGACAAGCAGAAAAATTGCATGCATAATCTATAATAGCTGCCTGATACACATAATCAATGTGAAAATGACACTTGATATCTGTTCTTTCTTTCTTTTCATATTTAGATGTATTCTTTTAGACCCAAAAGCACATCATCTTGAAATTTGATGAACATCTAGCTTGAATTACTGTAGATGTGCAAACTACATTTTGCATTATATTTCAGTTTAATTTCATATATACATTATCACCTGACTGTTAATGCAATTTAATACTATTATTCATTTATTCACTTTACCTGTGTAGTTACACATAAACAGGACATGCTTCAGTAATCAAACTACTGCTGATGTATGTAGTTTCACTAGTCTTTTGTATGGGCATGAAACTGGAGCCTGAACTTAGCCTTACCCACGACTTTAACACTGTACACAGATCACAGATTATCACAGATGTTTTGCTACATAACTCATCTAATTTACCTCAAGGCTGAGTGTTTGCTGTAGTCATCTATGACTTGAAATGGAAATGAAATGGCATATATTTTCAGTCAGTTATTATACTTTTTTGCAAACGGCTCCTAAACTATTGTAAAACAATGTCTCAGTCGTCAGCCAGCATATGTATAACCTATTGTAATAACTTGTGTAGGCTTTGGAGCTTTTAAACACTTTGGACATTTGGTTCCTATCACCAGTGGACCAGTCTCTTGAATGGCATGTGTTACATCAAACCACTCTCAATGCATCTGTTTTACATCTACCAGGAATTTGAAGAAATCTGTGGTTCTGCTGTGAGGAGGTATTCTGACTCTGACTTTATATCTAGCTAGTAGTTGCTACAGATCGACTGTATCCATGGTCCCTACAACACCAGTCCTGCTATTATAGCTCAAAATACTATCACAACCTCTACATTGTTTGTGGCTACAGTGTGTGCTTTTCACCTGATGTGATTCACAGTGAAGATGGCCCTGAGTCATTTGTGAATTGTGAACAGCTCCTCTTCAGCAAGCTTTTTTTATTTGTCGTCTGTGCTGAACAGGTAGCAAGACCTCCAGGCTTTCTACACATGCATGTAATGTGTGTAATGGTTCACTTGTTACTTGTTCCTTCAGATGAAAACAAATCAACATGAAAACGTCACTCATCAGGAAACAAACATCAGAAAGTCCACTGCTGGCTTTGAAAAATTAGCCCAAACCTGGTTGGAAACTTGTGGGCCCCTGTTGGGCCAGAATAGGGAAGCAGAACCTCTAACTGTCACAGATAAATTACAGCAGTGCAACGCCTGTACACACATGTGTATTAATTTGCTTTCAGTATTAGGTAATGTAGGTAAACAAGTCCATATTGAAAATGAGAGTCATTATGTTTTTCATGAACTGCTGCGTTTTTAATAGGACTTTTCCTCCGATTATACAAGGATATGTGTAATGATCTGCATTATGTGGGTACTCATGCAGCTACCCAGGAAATGTCACTTTTCCTAACGTTTATGCACTTGGAGCTGTGTGCCTGAACATGGTAACGTCCAGGCTTTAAAACAAGCTTTAATTTGAAAGCACTTAGAGAGCAACAGCACAGTGCGACAAGAGTACTTGTGTGTGTAAATGCTTGTGTAATACTTTGTGTACTAACTCAGAAGCCTGGAGTAATTTGGCAGGACCTACAGCCTATCCAGTGTTTAACAGTTATTTTATTTAGCCCTTATGTTTCATATCACTAATATTACTCAATGGTAGGATTTTGGGAAGCACATAAATTATACACTGTATAATTATACACGGTACAAATTCCCACCTTTTAACCGTATGATTTGCCTGATTTGTGCTCTAGCAAACTCAGATAACATGCACAGCAGGGGTGGAAAACATTTGAGTAATTGTACCTAAGTACTTTATTTTTTAATATTTATGATTTACTTTTATAAGATTAAAATGTAAAATAGGGAAAATTAGAGGAAAAAAATCAATCCCTACATTTTCATGTAGGTGTTCAAAGTACAGCATGAAATATTCAAAGCTAAAAAAGATTTTTCTCCTTCTTTATTGCCAATCAGACAAACTAAAGTATTATTGTTGTTAAACCATCTAATCAAGTTCATATCAATGTAAAACTAAGATGTTAATTAATCGTAGTAAATTTAACAAACAAAGAAAAGACAGAAAACACATAATTTATTTATTAAAACAATTACTTTCTACTTGAGCACACTTTTAATCATGGTATATTTAGGCTTCATGACTCCTATTAAAAATTAAGTAAATGTTTGATACTGTTCCCATTTACCCACTCTGGTGTAGTTTCTCTGTACTTTCTTAGTCCCTGATGATTTTTCTTTTTTTAAAGTAAATACGTAAGTAAATCTTTTAACCAAATCTAACTTAAAAATGCAAACATGGTATATTAGAATCTGCACTTTCAACGGAATTCCCCGCTGGCTTCCTTGAGCTCAATATTAAAAAATGTCATACCCCTGATATCGCCAACGATAACTGCAACCTCTGAAGCCGGTTTCACACTTTACTACCTCTGCATGTTGTGAGCGATGTGGAACATTTTCCTTTTCAAAGTGTTTACACAGCCTGTACTGTGCAGCAGTGGGTCCCAGAAATACCTTGGAGGCAGCGTGACACCTAGGGCTTCTGTATCAGGCCTGTTTTTCTGCATACATCACAATGTGCTTAGCAAAATACAGTGAAATCAACCATGAAAATCAATTCAAATTAAAGAAAAAGACAAATAACACGTTCAAATGTGAATTCTGTAAGCCATGGCCATTAGCAGAGATATACTAGTTAAACATTGTGTGCTACACATTTTCAAAGGACAATAAACTCCTAAAACCTGGTGGCCACTAGCCAGGTGGTTTCTTTCAAGGGAGTAAGTCACATTTTGAATTAGTTTTAACCAGGTTAAAACCAAGTTTTACATATGCTGATTATGAGGAAAAGTGTCACATTTTCTACCCGAGTATAAACTTTAACTACGATGCATATACACCCACTGACAACATAATTTAGTACACCTTCTTGTAGCTACGCTCATCGTCCATTTTATAAGCCCCATTCACCATATAGATGCACTTTGTAGTTCTGTAATTACAGACTGAAGTCGTTTCTCTCCATACTTTGTTATCCCCCGACACCCTGTTCTTCAATAGTCAGGACCCAACAGGACCACCACAGAGCAGGTATTATTTGGATGTTGGATCATTCTTAACGCTGCAGTGACATTAACGTGGTGGTAGTGCGTTAGTGTTGGTGTGAGTGGATCAGTCAGATCAGTGCTGCTGGAGTTTTTAAATACCTCAGTGTCACTGCTGGACTGTGAGTAGTCCACCAACCACAACCGTCCAGCCAACAGCATCCTGTAACCACTGATAAAGGATTAGAGGATGACCAGCACCAACAAACTGTGCAGCATCAGATGAGATACTGACTCTAATAGAGTGGACAGTGGAGCTGATTCTTTTTATGCTTGCACTGAATGGAGAACCAGGGGACGGCTAAGGGGTTGAGTTCTTTATTTCAAGGCGACTGCAGTTGAGTCTCAGCTCTTGTCTGAAAACAGTATCTGAAAACACATGCTCTCTTATACACAAACATCGATATACGACAACAGTGAGTGGACACAGTATTTAAAAACACCAGCAGCACAGCTGTGTCTGATCCACACACACCAGCGCGGCACACACTAACACACCACCACCACGTCAGTGTCACTGCATACCTGCTCTGTGGTGGTCCTGTGGGGGCCCTGAGCATTGAAGTACAGAGTGAAAGGGGATCAACAAAGTATGTGGCTAATTAGCTGGACTACAGTCTGTAGTTGTGGACCTACAAAGTGCATCTATATGGTGAAGTGGAACTGTTGCATGCAACTCTTATTTTTGCTTTTAACAATATAAGCATAGGTCCAAGCTGATTTTAAGTAGCTTATGTCAGGTATGCTGTATGCGGTATCTGGTGGGAAAAGAAAATATACCTATAGATATACCCATAGCATGTAAATATTTAGCTGCAGGAAAATGATTTGCAAGCCAGAGTTAAGGCCAAAAAATATATAAATATGTGATGGGCCATGTGGAGCTATGGATAATTCCCAGCATAACCCTGCTGTGCCATTCTGCAGTGCAGTTGCTATATGTGTGAACAACCAACACATGCAGTCAGACTGTTAATGTCACTAATTCCATGCAGAGGTAGTATGTGTAAGAAAGGCCTAATGGTTAAACTGATTGCACTGGCTGCCTGCATAGCGCTTTGAAGTCAGTGTCAGTGCAGTATCTCTGTCTCTGTGCTACTGTATATTTGTGAGGTGTCACTAAACACAGTGCTCTCACCCTAATTAGTCTTTAATTATGCATGCACTTTCTCCAGTATTGTGCTGTGTGATATCTCACGCTGGCCCTGCTCTCAAAAGCTGAGCTCTGCTCTTCGCACTCTGCCTGAGAATACATTACCCAGCTGATGAATAATGCGCCTTCCAACAAGTTTACTCCGCGTGCTCCACTGACGAAGCATCAGTCCTTAATGTCCTCATAATTCATAATCAACTAGCGCTTGCCTTGCAAAGTGGACTTTGGGCATAAATATTCATGGCCACGCTCTACGAATGACTGCTCGGGTCACAGATCAAGCTGGGACTGATACGAGCTTTAATGTTTACATCAGCTATAACACCCCGTCATGAATATTTATCCAGATGGAGATGTTGTGTTTGTTTTTTCGGAACTAGTCCCGGTCGCTCGCTGAGGGGCTGTAATGGGTGGGGTCATTTGGCATGCAATGGAAAGGGCAGGGTGTGTGTTAGTGGGGTGGTGTAATGGACGCTCACGTGTCTTTGAGGAAAGGGCTCAAGATTACGTTCATTGTCCTGCACATTCATCAGTACTCAAAAGGTTCTTGTAGTGTTTCAGCACTAGTCAGCCCTATCCAGTTCATACCAGTTTGTTTGCCAAGTGGACAAATCAATGGACAGTCTCATTAGCGGACAGCTGAACCAGCGAGTGTGTGTTTGTACAGTACTCAGTAACATAAGGTGTAAGGTAAAGGGTAGTCTGCAGGGATATTTTTCTACACCTCAAATGTTCAGTCTTCGAAGTTGGTTGCATTTTCCAGTTCAGGTAATCCTAAACACATTCAGTAATGTTGAGTTGAGAATATTAGTAGCTTCTTTCTTTGTCCATTTGCAAATGTTCTTTGTTTGTTTTTCTATTTCCTTTTCTCGGTAAGGGCTTTTTTGACCGCTGAACTTCTCACAGTAGAAGGATGGGTAGAATCACTTGTCAGAGCTAAAGCAAACGTGGAGCTTGATTTTCTCCCCTCTCTCTCTCAAAGATGAAAGACTGTTTATCTGATGATGACAGTTTTTTTGGTCTACCAGGAGTTGTACAATTGATAGTCCCATTATCTCTGTATCTTTTAATACTGTTTTGAACAGATTTGGAAACTTGTGTTTTTCTATTTATTTTCCTTTGACTTTCTAATCTAATCTCTGTCTGAATTACTCAGAACTCTCCTAATGAATAATAAATAACTTGCACTTAAAAGCACAATTAACTATTCAAACTGGTCCAATTTTTGTCATTCAGAAAATATCTTCTCAAAGTCCATGCACGTCCCCAACTCTGTAAATAGGAAATGAACAAAGTGACTCAGCTAGTCAACTGAGTCATTTCTGCTGTAATGAAAATATGAAAACATATAACTTCTAAAAAATGCAAAATGTAGTATTATATCACAATGAAATTGGCGAGAGACACGTCTATGACCGCCAGTATTAAACTGAAGATCTTTAAGTATTTGGCGGCCACATACACACATAACCTAGCACCAACACCAGAAAACACCAGCCATAACAAACCAGCAGCGTCATAATTATTCAAGTAAAAGATGCTAAAATGAATTTTCTATATTTCAATAATGTAGTCTCACAAATGAAAACGAAAGGAAAGCTAAATGCTGGAGACTTCACACCGTTTATTCCACAATCCAATGTACACTAAACCACTGCAGGTTTAAAACAGAGCAGTATTCAGTACTGGGTAGGCAGGTGGGATACGTAGTGTTGTCCAAAGTTGGACTTGGAATTAGATCAGCCAATTTTAAGGTTGGGCGGATCATTTTAATTCGGAGCAGGTGTACACGAAACAACAGCTTTAGCAGTGTATGTAGCCACATGGGATTAATATAACCTTTAGCATCGCCTCATGTTTTGACCGCTGCTTGTAACCCTGATGTGTGAACTGTTCCATGACTATTCTGACTGAAGGGCTTAGACTGATGATGTTTTAGCAGCGGGGTGCCTGATAGAACTGAACTATTTTACCTCACAGAATGTTGATAAACAAACTAATCTTGTCTTCTGTCCTGTAATCTTCAAATCTAACAATAAACTGTGACAACAGAGCTGTGGTATAATTGCAATAATACACCTGAGGTTTGTGCTGTAACGTTATAGCCCTCCCTCTTGTATGTTTTTGCTTAGGTATGTTCACTGTGCAGTGTGTTATACCTTTAGAGGTCTAGAGATACAGAAACTGTTTTGTTTTAAATAAATTAACTTTACATAATTGGTTTAGTTTAATTACATAATTAGATACTTAGTTATATAATAAATTACATTTGCATTCACCTTTCATTCTGCATTGACAGCGTCGAGCCTGCACTTCTGATTTCTTTCCCCATTTGTGTCTCTTTCAACAAGTTACTACATGACTATATGGATAACAGCTTTTCATTCAAATCTTACACATCTGAACATTTCTACAGAATTTCTCTGCTCCTTTCAATGAGGTACAAGCAAGAAATCATTCATCAGGAATAAAAAATTACATATGTACTGCTGCCTCTCAGAGTCGGGGTACAGGAGATAGCAGGGCACAAATTCACAGAGGGTAAAATGTAGCTTGATCGTTTAATGTAGTTAAACAGATTCATGTTGAATGTGCTCTTGTTCATGTTCCGATGTTCCCACTGCAACATCAACTGCAAATGTTAACAGTAATAATACCGCTAGTAATACCGCTTACCCTGAAGACAGCCTAAAGCAACTTAAATAAGTACCCTGACAAATAGTGCCAATAACATGTGTAGCAGGCAATCGAACCTCGATCGAACTTCGATTCGAAATCGAAGGCTGAACCGTGAAAGCTGGTGGCCTAAACTCAACTTTGTGGCCTTCCTGATTTAGTACTCCGGTCTGTCTTGTCTCGGTTTTGGGATAAAGTGGATTCAGAAATTGTTCTCGAAACCAGTCGAGTGCAGTACCTCCATCTGAGGAACTGAACTGTTTTTCTGTCATTATTGTTCATCATTATTATATATTCAAAAACAATCAAATAGCCCTTTTCTACATGTTTTAAGGTTTAAGGATCTAATTGATCTTCAGGCCAGCTAACTGAGTATTATTGCTTTAGCTGATCAGAATGTTGTTACTGTTATTCTCATGTTTTCATTAATTAATGAAATTGGATGTGTGTTGTTTGGTTTATATTCTGATGAATTAAGGTTGTAGGTTAGAGAAAAAGGGACAACATCACTACCATCAACTTCCAAAAGTTACCATGCACAGTTTGACTGTAAAATACTAATAACTGATATACATTATTTAATGGTCTACTGATTAAAAACCAGTAGGTCTTAGGTCATGCTTCTTCTTTGGTGCTGTATAACAAACATACTAATTACTTTCTTTTCTACCTTGTATGTGTGTGTGGTGTTTTTCTTCACCATGTTGCACATGCTTGTGTCCAAAACTCTAATCTAAGTACACAGCTGCCCGCTAGCTGACAGTCAGGTCTGCAGAGAGAGTGCAATATGGAAATACAGCCCTCAATGGCAATAGCAATGCACAAACCATTACCTGGCCTCCATCTATCACCTTGAGTGCTAGTGAAGGCTTTTTCCTCTCTTCTTCCCATAATGCAGTTTTGTTGTCCCATCTGGCCCTGAACCAGAACAAAAGACAACTATCCGTGATCAGTCTGTGCCGTTTGAACATTCTCGTTATTGGCCAGAGTGTGTGTTTCCCTCGGCATGCTGTCTGATTTACTCAGCTGAGTCCTTAAGTGGACGTTTACACGTACTGATAGTGTACATTATGGCAGAACGTTTTCTTTGTTAGAACCAATCATGGGTCATCGCTCTGGGTATAGAATATGAAATATCAATGCAGGAACTCCTAAGCTCATATGTGTCGTCTCTCTTGGGCCTCTTAGGCTGATTGAAGCACTTTATTAGGAACATGTCTTTATTTCTACACTCATTGTCCATTCTATCAGCCTTACTCACCATATAGGAGCACTTTGTGGTTTGACAGTTACAGACTGTGGTCCATCTATTTTTCTGCATACTTTGTAACCCTGTTCTTCATTGGTCAGGACCTGCACAGGGCAGGTATTACTGGGGTGATGGATCATTCTCAGCACTGTAGTGACACTGACTTGGTGGTGGTGTGTTAGTGTGTGTTGTGCTGGTGTGAGTGGATCAGACACAGCAGTGCTGCTGGAGTGTTTATACACCTCAGTGTCACTGCTGGACTGAGAATAGTCCACCAACTAAAACTATCCAGACAATACCGTCCTGTGGGGAGCTGTGGGCAGAGTGTCTAATGGAGTGGACAGTGACAATGACTGCTGTGTCTGATCCACTCGTACCAGCATAACACACTCTAACACACCAGCAGCACATCAACGTCATTGCAGTGCTGAAAATGATCCACCACTCGAATAATATCTGTTCTGTGGTAGTTCTCTTGGGGTCCTGACCTTTGGAGAAAAGGGACTAACAAAGCATTGTAAGAAACAGATGAACACCCTGTAATTAATTTATTCAAAACCTGTATCGCACATGTGAAAAAGTAATTGCCCCCATGCACCTAATAATAACTGGACCTGCTTCATTGTCATGCTACATAACACAACTGTGCTTGTGCTTTAAGCCACAGACAGATGGGTGGATATTCTCCTTCAGGATTTTCTGAAAGAGAGTAGAATTCATGGTACTATGAATATGACTTCCAGGTCTTGGAAAAAAGCAGTCTAATCACATTACCACTGCCATGTTTGGCTACTTACTTTTTATTTACTTGGATTATCTTTGTAAGTGAAGGTGATGAATTGGACAGTGAGTATAGATACAATGAGGTGTTCTTGGTGAGTGTATGTGTCAGAGGATCTGTGACTGCATTCACAGTGAAATGGTTCTAACTTAATAAACATGTACCAAATGTCTTTCTATTGGAAAAGATTTCCCATGTTCTGTTGTATGTCATTTTTAATGTTTTTGTTTTGGTGTCCACCAATCTTGACTATTAGCCTACTTACAGATCTAGTTACTAACAAGCTAGCATTTGTGCAACTCTTATGTCGGTTGTTGAACAAATTTGTAAAGAAAACAGCAATTTTTCTAGTCACATAACAGAAGCCATTTTGAAGTGACATTCAAGTAGTGACCTTGCTAACATTAACTTGAGCTTGTTGTGTTATCTGCTGAGGCTTTTCTGTCATTCAGGTAAACCACTTCCTTCATCCTGTCCCCATACATCATCAGAAAAGGGGGTTCTTTAAGCTGTAGTCTTGTGCCACTGCTGTAGGAGGCGAATAGATATCTAGCAATGGTTACATTTTTCATTTTGAACGGGTTGTCCCTTTAACATAGTGGAGAGGCATCAATTGCTGTAAAAACCCAGCCCTGTTCAGTGAGTTGTGATATGTGAGATCTCCTGGTGTGAACGCTTTAATCATATAATTTATGACATCATAAAGGTGTAAAGGTAGCTTCCCACCAGCATCCATCCATTATATAGATTTTATCTCACCGCAGTCCATTTGTGCAACTCGTCATGTCTGACTTTTCATAGTGATAAATTGTCTAATAATATATGTACAGCCTTGTCTGATCATTTTAAATGATCACATACATTACACAAATATTCACAAGTCAAGGAAGGGTGGTAGCATCCTGTATTGCCAATGCTATATAAATGCATTGTATAGAAGGTGTAATATTGTGTAATGCCTGCCAGAAGCAGTTAGTTATATATAAAGTAGTTATAATTACATGTGTAACACTTCATAAAGCAGGGGAATATGACTTCATCATGTTAAGTTTCGTAATGCTTTAAAATATCAGCTTATTAGAACACCTTAAACTGGAGCTGTGACAATAACCACATTACTACACGTAACAACAACACTGCATGTGAGGCCTACCGTGGTATGGAGCTCATTACCGTCATCATCACATTTTCTTATTTAATTTTTTATGGTGACCAAAAAAATCATACTGTCACAACGCGAATATGATAAAGAAATGACAGGTTACTGGTATTTATTTCTGCATAACATCAAGACAATGAATACCAGCTTAGCTAAAACAAAGAAGCAACTAAGCATATGTTTTGTAATATGTAAAAAACACATGTAGTGTGAATTTGACAGTTGTTTATGTTTAGCTAACTGGTAACTGAACGGATATTATACTATGATATGGAGCCTGGCCTTACACAGTCATAATCATGACTGTTGAATTCCTGAGTGCACCTGAGTTTACTAATCATGAGGGCATCTACTTCACAGTATGTCTACTCAGGTGTGTCCTTTTGTAGGTAAAATATAAAATATTAAAAGCATCTAATTTAATCTTGACTGGCCAGCTCTGGTTCCTCTGGGTTCCTATTGACAACTCAGTGTTGGCCCTCTACTGGCCACTGACTAAAAGAACCACAGCAAAATGGACTTGTGGTACAAGAAGTGGAAGGGAAGGTTTATCTTCTGCTTATTTCTCATAAATATTAATTGCGTGTTTGTAGTGCAGAGAAGGGGCAGATGAGAGAGGCAGCAGGCTGTGAGGAGCAAACATCAACACACCTACACCTGATCATACTGTGCTCAAGACTGCCCTTTGAACTTGACTGAGAGGGAGAGAGAGATGGGGGGAGAAAAGAGAGAGATGAAAGAAGGAGTGTGGGAGAATGAGAGAAAAACAAGAGGGAAACAAGAAGAAGATGGAAGAGGACGAGAGGGTGAAAGAAAAGGGGAGAAGGGATAGGGAGAGAGATGAGAAAAAGTGGGAATGTTAGTGAAGGAGATAAAGGAGAGATAAAAAGAATGAGAGAGTGTGAGAGAGAAAGCAAAGCAAGAGAAAAAAAGTAAAAATATAAAAGAAGAAGGAAAGAGAGAGATATGTATTGGCAGAGATACAGTCAGGTAAAAAAGGGAGAAAAAAGAAAGAGAGAGGGAAGGAAGAAAAGAGAGGCAGAGGCAAAAGAGAAGGACAGAAGAAAAGGAGCAGAAGCTAAGGAAAGAATGAGAGAGAGGGAATAAGAGAGAGAGAGGGAAGGAAGAAAAGAAAGAGGCAGAGGCAAGAGAGAAGGACAGAGAAGCGGAGCAGAGGGTAAGGAAAGAATGAGAGAGAGGGAATAAGAGAGAGAGAAAGAGAGAGAGATTCTCCTGAGGACACAACACCAGTTAGAACCCTGGAGAGTTGTGCAAGAAACACAGCGTCTCTCACATAGCCTTGGCTTACTGCGCATTAATATGAAAATTGCTTGTATTCCAAATGTCATTCATGTGCAGATATTCAAATCTCTCTTCTTCCTCTAAAGCCTCTCTCCCAGGCCTCACTCTCTGCCATGGTGGCACTTTGAGGAGAAAAAAAATGTGTTTTTTTTTTTTTTTTTGAATAAAAAGAAGTGTGATTTTCCCGCTTTGGCGGCTGTTCGAGGTGGGATTTAATCGAATTACGGTATGGAGCTGTCCTAATTCACTCACAAGCGTGGCTGGTTATCTATGATATTGCATATTAATTTCGGATTACTCCAGTTGGATGAACCTGAATAATAAACTAAGTCCAGTAGCCCTGGACGGGGAAAGGCATGCGAGCACTGGCGTATGCTAATAGGCCGCCCCTCGTGCGAGGGTTGTTTATATTTGTTCAGCGCGGGGTGATTCGGTTAGCGCTGCTGCCAGGCTTCCGTCGTCTGAAGACTGATGCGCTTACTTGGAGCAGTTTGGAGCGGCCTGTCCAGCATTATGGAGGACACTGGGTTAGAGCCAGCGAGCTGTAATTATAATAGACAGCAGCAGCCCAGCAGGAGCTTTCATTCATTTCACTTCAACAGAAGCTGATCCCCCCCCCAAACCCCATCCTTTCCTTCTTCTCCACAAGCAAATATCCACTTGCATAACTTTTCCCTTTGAGATGCTAGTAAAAACACCCACTGTTGCTTAGCCAGCGTGGATGTACGACAGGTAAAGTGCAACCTGTCCAGCACAGAGGGGTCAGTTGAGGGGATGATGCAAACTGGACTGGACAGTGGCAGGAGATGAAAGGACTTTTATCCTTGGATACACTCAAACTTTATTGGCTGAAGGGATACATAACTAAGGTGGCTGTGAACACTGCATGCAGTGCCAAAAACATCACTGCTGATCGAGAAGTCTATAAAAAGGAGGCTGTTATGAGGAGATGAAAGTCAAAAGCCTCGAGAGTTGAACAAAGTACATTCACTAGTGCTAAAGACATGACAAAATGGCTGTAACACTCGTTTCAAAATAGCGGTGCCAGAAAGGGTTCTTTGGAGCGATGCCACAGAAGAGCCACTTTTGGTTCCTAAAGCAGGCGTTCTCAATTCAGTCCTCGGAGCATAAACCCCACACACACACCCCAAACACACACACACACATGATTCACATTTTACTCCCAACACTTTTGGGGAATTGAACCTGTTTTCAGATTTACACATGTGCTGTGACATGTTGTACAGTTTTCAGAGGAATTCTGGACATAGTTACAGGTGCTAAGGTATGATCCAGTTTGCTACAGCGCCACCCTGAGGCAGACCAGTGATGTGACTCTAGTCCAGAAACAGAAACTTGCTGATTGTGGGTGACAGTTTCACAATGACCCAAATTTGTATTTGAGTGTCAGTTTTTCCAGACAGCGTAATGTCATAATATACTTTGCTTTGTTGCATCCAGGACCCCCTCTGTTTTGCACATTGCAAGCATTTCCATCACGTTCGCAGCTGTTTGTGTAGATTTGATGACTTTTTAATTGCCTTTAATTGCTGTCAGCAGAGAATTCTGAGAGAGAATCTTTCCTTTTCCCCAAACATAGCACCGCAGGTCATTGTCAGACCACCCACAGATATAGCATTTAATTTTATGGGCCAATCTAAGCTCAAATTATGTGTTCTGAGCAGGTGAGTTTCATTGCTGCATATTCTGATCTCTCCTGTGTAATGGTAGGCATAATACCTAAAATAGCAGTAGCTATGTTTCCACCCACTTCCTGTTCATTCCTATGGTTTCTCATATGTTCTTCAATGGTCAGTACCCCCACAGGGCAGGTGTTATTTGGGTGGTGGATCACCAGTGCTGCTGGACCTCAGTGTCACTGCTGATAAAGGACTGGGACACAATCTGTGCAGCAACAGATGGTCAGATCATCTTCAACATTACATCTACAAGTTGGAACGTCATGATAAGGTAGAAGTGTCTAACAGAGTGGACAGTGAGTGGACACAGTATTTAAAAACTCGAGCAGCACTGCTGTGTCTGATCAACTCACACCAGCACAACACACACTAATACCACTAATACCACCATGTCAGTGTTACTGCGTTGCTGAGAATGATCCACCACCCAAATAATACCTGCTCTGAGGTGGTCGTTTGGGGGTCCTGACTATTAAGGAACGGGACAAAAGAGGATAACAAAGTATGCAGAGAAACAGATGGACTACAGCCTGTAATTACAGAAATACAAAAAGCAAAGTGCTAAGTGGAGCTGATAAAACGGATAACGAGGAGGTGTTCCTAATAAAGTGCTAGGTGAGTGCATGCATATAATAGATGTGGGGTTTCAAAAAAAGATGTCTAGTTTTTAACATATGCGCTTGACCTTTGCTTAACAGCAAAGTTTTAACAAAAACGCCTAGAAAACAGTTCAATATTTAAACATGAATTGTATTTGCATAGCTCTTGAACTAAATAATTACACATTCTAAATGCACACTGGATGTGTGGATAGAGCATGTGGGCGGTCCTTGGGTTGCTTTTCCAGCAGAATATATATATAAATTTATATATATATATATATATATATATATATATANAGAAATAAGGATTAACATCATTTTAGATTTCAGTAAGAAGTTCATAACCCTTACTAAACGCCTGATGTCTCAATTAATCATTCAATAATCACAGTGACGATAACTGTGTGACTCAACAATCCGGACAGTAAGAAGCCAGCACTAATGAACTATTTACTGAAGTCTATAATCATTAAACAAATCTTAATTAAAGTCATAAATATGTACCATAATTAAGACACTTTATAAATGTTTAAGAGCTCAGAGTTTATCAAGCATATATCAAATTCATATTTAAACCATATAGTGGTTATGTAATATTTATTAAATGTTGTGCACACACACACACACACACACACACACACACACACCCACATATATATATTTATATATATTTATATATATATATATATATATATATATATATATATATATATACACACACACAGAGAGAGAGAGATAGATAGATAGATAGATAGATAGATAGATAGATAGATATAGATATAGATATATGGCAGCATTCAGCCATTAGTGAGGACAGGTATTAATGTTGGATAATTTGATCTGGACCACTCCCTCCCATATTGGATGGAGCTCCACCACTCAGAGAATGTAGTTCCACTGTTCCGCAGTCCAGTGCTGGGGTGTTTACGCTCCAAAGCGTTCCATCTTTTGTGCTAAATATGTATTGGATTATAACATGAATAAAAAATATATGTAGAATCTCGACTGGCTTATACTAATCATAGATCCTCTGGTTCTCTAGTTACTTCAGTGTCAGTCCTTGATTGGCCAGTGGATGAAAAAACAGCAAATAGACTTGCAGTACAAGAAGTGGAAGGGAAGGTTTATCTTCTGCTTATTTCTCATAAATATTAATTGCACGTTTGTAATGCAGAGGAGGAGCAGATGAGACAGGCAGCAGGTTGTGAGGAGCAAACATTAACAAACCTATACCTGGTCAGCACTGTACTCAAGACTGCCATTTGAGCTTGACTGAGAGAGAAAGAAAGGACAGAAGAAAGAGAGAAAAGGACTGGTTTGAGAACCACTGCCATATAAACCTCTGAATGGATTGGTGTCAACTATGTTTCATCTATTGAATGGTTCTTTATGGAACCAAAAGTATTTTTTTCTCTGCCACTGGTTCATACTACCCTTTCAGATATGAACACTATGAGGGCTGTGCAGTTTTACAGAGGTGAAATTATTAGTCTTCTTTGTGTTGAAAAGTGGAGAGAAAGTTCAGGGTATGGTGCAGGCACGTGGGGTTGAAAGCTCAGCAGCTTGGATTGGAAGGAAGCTGCTTGTGGCTTTGAATCAAGAATCTTGCACTGTCCCTGAGGATAGTTCATGGAAGACTGATGACCTAGGTCACAGCGAAGGTCTAATTCATGTTGACTTCATGAGAAGAGGGTATAAACAAACATTTATTTCAACAAGCCTCGGTCAAAGTTTAAGGAAGCATGTTCCTGCATGCAGCATTCTAGTCTTTGCAGTCAGTGGAGTTGGTTTAGGAGAGTATTGCTTACTTTTTAAATGTATTTATATATGAATATCAGTACAATAACACACATGTAATAATGTGGTAGCCAGAAAGTGTAATAAACTTGATATAAATTTGCACAGTCTTGGTGTTCTTTCAAGTGGCTTCATGAGCAGCTACCTTTCTATTTTTTTTTTTTTTCAACGGCTCAGGCATTAGTTTTCAGACCAAAATATCTTTAAGCTTGTGAAAAGCATACATTTAGCCAGGTGTGCCCAAACTTGACCGGACTGGTGCTGGATACCAGCATATCCACCTGCTTTGACGATTTGAGATTCTTTTCATGTATTGCGCCATGCTGGTGCAACCAAGGCACAGAGGACGCCAAGGTAAAGCGACTGTGCCATTACTTTTTAAACAAACCCTGAGCCTCTCCTGTTGTTGTAGAGGCAAAGTGCCTGGCTGTGCCTTTGAAATGGCAGTGTCTCAGGGAGTGTTTCAAAGAGGTAAAACTCCGTGTAGTGCAGGTGAGGGTTTATATTTGCGGAAAGCACGTCGGAAGTGGATGACGGCATCACAGTACTCCTGCTGTTGCTCATCCGCGTGCGTGCAAACAAAACACAGGTGCAGCCTCCTCGTCCATGTGTTCGTAATTAGAGCTGCGCAGCTGTCTTGCTAGTGCCGCTAGTGACCCCTTCCTTTTCACTCTGCAATTGATCTGTTGCTGGATGCTCACGTGCCCGTATCCGCACCCATAGGACCACCGCGACCCTCTTTATCCAATGCAAATGCACAGGTTTGTGAGTGCTCCTTCACTCAAGACCTCTTAACACGGGAGAGTCTCTTTCATATGCAATTGGGGCTGTTTGTTTTCCACACAATCAGGGCAAATGAAGCGCTGTCTATATTCCATTTTCTCTTTGTTCCCCGAGTGTCGGTGCAGCAGCGCTGTCCTTTTGTGGAGGCGTGTGTATGTGTAGTATATCGGGCCTCAACTCCCCCAGCTGTGCCTCACAGCACCGGAGAGTGGAATTATTCATACGCTTCATCAGGGCCAGCAAACAAACCCCAGGCACAGGCAAACTGCTCCCAGTGTAATATCTGAATCACACCGTGGGAAGACCTTGTAGATTAAAGTCCATATCCAGGGTAAGTAGGCTGGGCGGCGGCACCCATTCCTAGTACTGGATCCTGATCTCGTGCCTGGTTTACAGTGCAGCAGGTCAGTCTGCTTATCCAGTGTAAAAGAGGATGCCATCTGTATTTTTTAAGCTGTCTCTGCCAGGCAAACACAAGTGGTGCAGTTGTCTAAACACTGATTCTATCTTCTAGAGATTGCAAGGTTGATCCATTGCAATGACGCAGCCATCCATGTCCCCTAGACCCAACCTCTCCCTAACCTCAGAAGTCCTAAGACTGGATTGTTTTAGAAACAAACAATGGTTTGTTATGTTCCCTGCTGTGTACTAAACAGCATATTAAATGAACAATACAATTGTATAGTATACCCACAGAATATGAGCCTCTTTACTATCACCAACAAGACACAAATCAGTCATTACTGATTTTGTCTCTGTTTACTGTTTATAGAATTTCATGAAATTCTTCTGAATTCTTGGACCTGCCAGGACTTGTGCATGAACTGCTCCTAACTCCTTATTGTCATTTTCATGACAATTGTTCTATAACAGTGATAATAAAGGCATAGGCACTGATTTACATTACCTTATTTAAAATGAACAAATGATTGAATCTGTTAGATCTGTTAGCAATAATCATTCTCCTCCTCATGCATTAAAATGTTTACGTTTATTCAATTTAAAATAATAAGTCAGCTGAAGACACAGACTCTTATTCTGTTAGCTTGCTGTTAGAAGTTTAATTAATTTAATTAACTCAATCTTTGAAGGAAGCCTTGCATTTTTTTTTAATTACATTCCCAAGAAATCTGCTTTTGTGCAAACAAATCAAAAATAATCTCTTAAATCTTCTGGGAAGCCCCCCTGAACCCCCTTAAAAACTGATGACAACAATTTTGTATTCATGCCAGTAAAACTACTAGATTTTTAATTTTTTCATTTTCATTTAATGAAAGTCAGTATTTTTCATTAAATGCTCTTATCTATCAAGACCTACACCACACACATATGCCTGTACTGATCTACATTATAAACACATATTTATGCATAAACTAGACAACAAACACTTTACTGGAAATATCTACATTATTGGTCTTCCCTGTAAAGTTAGTCAAAGTCATAGTCAAAGACAGCAGCTCATTATTCACAATTCACATCACCTACTCCTTCATTAGTGATCAGTTTCAGGGCACAGTAGGTTGGATATTTTTGTTTGATGGACTATTGTCAGTCCAGCAGTGGCACTGAGAGGTGTCATACTAGTGCTGTTATTGTCAGTGCTGCACTGATGGTGGTCCACCACCCAAAAAAGCGAGTGATGATTCCGTGGAGGCCCCTTTTCACTGAGAGATAGATTAGCATTTCTCTACTGGTTTTGTGGGACAAGCAACAATAAATAAAGCTTTTATGACCAGTGATAACTGCAGCTTCTAAACCTTAAACAGCCTGAACCTTGTTATTTACGTGTCTGGTGAGAAATCAGAGGAGATCTGTGAAGAATAAGACAAGTCAGACAAAAATAAGAAGAATAAGACAGGACAGAGAAGAATAAGAAGAATAAGACAAAACATAGGACATTTCATTGATCTCTTTCCATAGCCTCAGTGATATTCACTCAGTGAGATTTCACCACATCTTTATCAATTGCTCCCTACAGCTTTGACAGTTATCACTGAACAGTTTGTGTGAGCATGTCTCTCGGTTTGGCCGTAAACGAGGTAGCACATGTATGCACATGTGTGCATTTCTTCAGGCTGCTGATAGCTTATGGCTTATTACCCTACATTAACCTAAAATGCACATTTAAAAGCATAGGTGCCTGAAGGGTTTGCTGAAGTGGAGCCACTTCAGGTTCCTTAAAGAACCTTTCAGTGGACGGTTCTTTAGGGGAATGCATCATTGTTTTTCAGTTGAATTTCTCCATCTGTTGCTAACCACAGGCAGTAATTTAAAAAAGTTTAAAAAGAACAAAACCCTACAAAAGCACACTTCAAATAGGAGCCAAAGGGTATGGTGTTTCGAGTCAGCGAGTTTTCTGTTTTAATTATTCCTTTAAAGCAACGATTCCCAACTTAATAACATCATAACCTTTTTACAGTGGTTCAGCCAGTGTCAAGCAACATTTTGTCTTCTAATGGTGTAAGTACCTTGAAGCTTCATAGCTTTTTTCGCTAGCTAACACAGTGTTTTTAGAGCATTAGCATAACCAAATCTTACCAGGCTGTCTACCCCATGGAGCCACACAATTTTGTCTCTGTTGTCATGGCCAGGCTTGGTCTTTCTTGACACTTTCTCTTGAGTTCACAGAAGGGACATTCCCTACCAATCCACTTCTGATACCACTGTAGCATCAGTGTAGAGTATGACAGAGGGTAAGACCCGATAGCATTTTGCTACAGTCTTTTGTGTAGCTTTTGTCAGATTTAATCGAATTGTTTTTGTCTTTGATGTTTTTGTTTGTTTTTGATAACTGAAGTTTGCAGCCCCTGTTAATAGTTTGTTAATGTCACCAGATCCTTCTCTTATAATTAATAACTTATAGTGGTTTCTTTATGGAATTAATCCATGTTACTCTTTTTGTCACTTTTATTTTTCGTGTTGTACAGTGACCTTTAGACTGCTCTCTACCGTGATGGCAGTGTTCTTCAGCAGTGTAATCCTGTTTGTCTGACTGATGAAACTAGTGTTTGTTTGCCTCAGCATGTAATAGTAACAATAACAGTGGCCAGCTTGGTCTTTTAGTTTTACTTCAAGGCACTCCACACTTTTTTTTTCTCACCTGCCATGCATGTGCAGTCAGCTTGATTCTAGCAGAGTGTCCAGCTGCAGCGTTTGACACCATGGCCTCGGTTAAAGGCAGTGTGATCTTTTATTAAACATGAGTTTTGTTCTTCTGGCACACAAGGTGCAAGTAGCAGATGTAAGATCTCATTATATTCTGCTTTGCCATATGGCCTGGCTCAGGAATGGGTGTTTGTTCACATCACAGAACTACAATTGAGTTGGACACTTGTCAGACTCTCACTAGGGGAGTAGGTTTAACCTTCAGCCCAAGTGGAGAAACACCCTGCAAATGAGTCCTAATCGGCACCTAACCAGCTAGACATGCTTCATTTGTGCTGTGTGATAAATAAAAAAAATAAAGCTTATGGCAAATTGTTGTAATTCACAAATGTTTCCCTTTTAAAGTGGAAATAGATTACACTCTTCAGAATAAAGGTTCCAAAATGGTCCTTGGGCATACAGCTCTTTAAACTGGTGTACATCTTCATGTGATGTGAATTATTTTTTTACACTCATACATCTCATTTAAAGAATGGTATTTTAGGGAACCATTATGTTTAAGAGTGTACACATTTAACATGTTAAGACCTTAATTTGCAAGAGCATGTTTGAGAGATCATTTGGACTCCATACACTCATCACCAAAAGAACAGGTGCACCCAGAAGGAAGCGTTGGATTGCAATGCTATTCGGAATGAAGATGAAGCTACACATACAGAAGTACTGTCACTCAGTATGGCGTTGGGCCGCTGTCCATCTCATGCAGCTCGAATATTCTCACACAGTTCCTGCAGATTTTGTAATAGGGCTGGAGGTGGAGTGACACCAGGCCTTCCGGATGACAACAAACCGTTCATCATGGAGGGCATAATTGCTCACTGAATGTTCACAATCGTGGCATGTCGCTGGTGCGTGCCTTCTATCCACTGCCACCAACAGCGTGCTCTGGTTATGTCTGCATGACCCGTGCAATACAATAAGACATGTATATGATAAGACCATTCGGTCTTCCAGACTTGTACAATGCAATCCCTCTTGAACTTGTCCAACTGCTTGAATTGCTTTCAAAATCTTCTCTGAGGTATACTACGCTGGCAAAGGATGCTGCCAACACAACAGGACTAGTCAGAATAGAACGCACACACAACAAGACGTCTTTATATAGTCAGTCAGGTTTAGTGCTAAGACCCATCCTTACTTATGTCACATGCATGGTCAACCATGAAATTGAATCATTCTCATGTCTCATGATGTCAAACCTACCACCGAGTTTCATTCCTGTTGGTTGATTCCTGCTGGGTGAAACTATTTTTTGATGATGAGTGTACTTACATTCCAGTCATAACGACCATTAATCAACGCTGATTAGATCACTGTCTCTGAAAAAAATGAAATATACAAAAATCAAACAAGAATCAAACAAAGAAGGTGTAGAACACATTCAGACCAGGCCTTAGCATGGAAACTATATCCACAGTACTGTATTAATTTCATAGTGGTAAATAAAATTATTGATAGTATTATTGAGCTTGAAGTCACAATGTGACTGTGTTAATATTAATAGTAAACTTTTTCCATTATGTAATGTGAATGGTAAATTTTATATTTAGGCGATAAAGTGAATCTTATATTCTGTGAGTCAGGTCTGATCTGGATGAGCACCCTTCAAAACCATTTATTCTCCCTGAATGCAAAAGTGCAAAAGTCCACAAGTCGACTGAACCTGCTCGCACTGAACAGTTCCCAAACCACGCCGCACAAATCCTTTTAAATAGTGTCGGAAATGTCAGAGATATGTCATGGGAAATGTCATGGGATTTCAGGCATCATCATGAGTGTTGCCTCGTGTCTCTTTTCTCAAAGCTTTTGAACAGTGAGAGTGCATATACTGCAGTGATCAGGAGAGGAGTAACGGTTAAGAAAGCACTGGGAGCACTCAGAGCACAGGAGAGAAGCATCAGACCAAAGGAAGAACTCAAGCTGAAGAAGACCTGGCTTTTGGAATTTGACTTTTCAAATTTTGTTTCCCAGTCAAGATCAAGCTATCAGTGCCATCAGCTAGCTATCACTGCCAGATAAATGTCAGTTCTGTAAAAACTGTATACTGTATGTATCTTTGGGGTTAATTGTCTCAATCTCACACTGAACATAGATGAGAAACTTTTAATTAAAGTGCATTTCATCTAAGTACACAAAACCCCTTAACAATTGTTTGAGGAACCTCAGGTCAGAGGCTGCAGAGGCCTCATTTAACATCTTTTGGGACTCCAAGAAGCCTACAATGCCATGTACCTAAACACGGTTTCCAGGTCTTTTAGAAAAACAGTCCCAAAACATCACAAATACTACGCCATGCTTTCTCCACCCTGCTTAGGGTCATTTACTGTACTACCATACTTTTACACCAATTTTTAGGTGTTTGTTACCAAAAGGTTATGTTGTTAAAACAAGTTCCAGTCAGATTTCCTGTAGAATCCAGCACATTCCAGGTCCTGTTATTTGAGCTTAGATGACAGAAATGGCTTTCCTTGGGCACACCTGTGCTCAGCTGGACTTCCTGTCTATGTGCGTCAGTCTGTTCTACACTGTTCTGCATTTTTATGTAGTGATAGAAAACATGGTAGCACTGCAATAAAACATATCAGCAAGTTTTCTATCACTGCATAAAAGATCCACAAGGCTTCCTTTACTGTTGGACATGCATATAAAGCATCACAGAAGAATGCAGATGAAGGTCAAACTTTTGTTTATTTTGCTCTGTATTTGGTGGAGTTTAATAAAAAAACGTTTTATTTAATTTCGGGAATTTAACGCATCTAATATCAGACAGCAGACTCGCTGATTTAAAGCTGAAAGATACAAGGTAAAATGTAATATGTTTAGGCTAGTAAGATTAGCTGAGGTAACATACAGTTAGCACTTGTCTATGTATCGTAATGACTTAAAATTTACCTCCTTTCTTGGTATAAATTTTAAGCCACGTTCAGATCACCTACTACACATTTTTTTGGTCTTGTTCTGAGTTTAAATTAATGCAGTAATAGTTAAATACAGAGTGGAACATGGTTCTAAGAGGAATAGAGCAGTGCTGGAAGTCACTGTGGTTTGCATCAGTGGTGTGCATCCGTTTGTGAAAAACAATTATTTCAAATTTCTTGATGCAGCCGGTGTTCATACAGTCTTAAGAAAATGAGATTTGGCTTGGCATATATTCACTGATGAAAAGCACATAGTACACACATAGGTACATCAATAATAAAACACAGGCTTGTATGAAAGTGCATACCCCGCATATCCAGATGCTACGCACCATGTAATGAACAGTTGAAATGCAGACAGCGTAATAGCACCTATAATCCTTGATTGTAAGGTGTTGAATAAGAGTGTACTCAGACTCAGCAGAGAGGCCTGTGGTCCCCTAAGTGGCCTTGCTGGGGTCTCTCCAGGTCCCCACGGTTTACAGTGTGGCTGCTTGTGTGGCATCATTGCGCTCCTTTGGCCTTTGCTGAATCTCTCATTAAAAGGCTGTCAGCGGCGCATCTGCAGACTCTGACAGCCACTCTGTCACCCCGCAGGAGCAGACACAGCTCAGACAGACAGAAATTACCCTCATATTCTCCCTCTGGCCCACCGTTCCCATACCACAGTCAGGATAGCTTCTGCTCAGGCCATTCACACCCAGTCCTGCAAATAGATCTGATGCAAAGAGCATGTAGCGAATGCAAGAAAATACAATATATCTCCCCCCCTTTGAATGACCTTGTATTTCCCTGGTGTATGAAGATTCAATATGTATTCCAGTGAATGCGGCAGGGGTTATAAAGCGTACATGGAATGGAGGCTGAAAACTGATGTTTTTCACAGGAGGTAATTGAAAATAGGAGCAAAACCGTGTGAACTGCAATGTGGCTAATATTAAATAAAACAATATTATTGTGTTCCAGTTCATTTCCTTAAAGTCAGAAATTAGAAAGATTTTATTGGCTCATTTTGAGCAGAAAGAGTATTCTCTTTCTGTTCTGTCCACACCTCCTCTGCTGTTATTACTGGTTAGAAACATTTCAAGCAGTGGTTAACCTTTAAAGGCTGGTGCTAAAGGTGGCTATTTTAGCACTTTAATCTACTCTTCTCTGTTTTTCACAAGACATCTGTTGTTGCACTGTTTTGATGTGTAAAGAATATGATCTAACAAGGCTGTAAATTCTCTGATTTTCATGTTTTTTTTATCACAAGCTATTATTTTGAACAAGAAAACATACATAGAAATATGAATCCACACATTTGGAGCAATTCATTCTTACTCTAATTAAATAAAACAGTAACAAGCATTTATCAATCTGCGCTGTAAATAAGCTTACACATTCTTAGAAAAAATCACAGTGCATTTAACATGAAAGGAAATCCATTGCCTCTTTTATATAGTGATAGAAAACATGGCAGCGCACAGTAGCGATGTGCAAAGACATTTCGAGGGGCTGTTTCTCTGTCCTAAAAAAAAGGGCAAAAGAAACTAGAGGAGAATTTTGGTTAATCTGCGCTAAACAAGCTGGTTATGGGCTGTAGAATAGTAGTGCAGAATTGTTAAACCTGACACTTAGTAAATTCAAACTCTGACTGTGGTTCATCTCAGTTCATCTCTTTTAGGGATCTGCAGCTCCTTTTACTGAACACAAGCTCATAAAGGATTTACTGTTTGGGAATTACCCTGCCTCCCAGTTGAAATAGAGATTCTGGTCCTGCCACTGAAATGGAGATTCCAATTGGGTCTGTCGGCCAAAGTTTGGCCAAAGTCCTTATAGGAAAGTTTACTCAGCGGCCATTTTTCAACGCTGCCATTATTTCCAGTCATACAAGACCAGTTCCTCTCTAAATGTGGAGAGACCAAAATACTGAATTAAACTGAAGTTCAAATTACTGTTTCAAAAACATACAGTATGTGACATACAGTATAGTTTGTATTTGGCTCAATAAGGCACAAAGACTCGTTTTTGGCTCATTCTGGCTACGGTACCTGCACGGATTTCCACAACAAGAGGCATTTTCCCCACTCACCCCACAACACAGGCAGTTGGTGTAGAATTAGTAGTAAGGTCTCTCAGTCATGTTATTAGCAGACTTCCTTTAACAACGGCAGCATCCATATTGCCTAGATCTAGGTAAGGGCCTCAGAGCAGAGTTGAGGGAAACTTTACCAACAGACAAAACAATATTTAAATTCTCAGGAAACACTTACTTCATGTTATTATGTTATCAAGTTTGATTTTTATGACTAGAGTTGGATTACATCCGTGCAGGCTGTTTTGATCGGAAAGACATTCAATTTTTAACACTACTAACTCGATCACTGAACTTGCCCTTTCTCAGCTATTCCCCTGCACCAGGTCTCAAAGTTTCAATTCTACATGCTTATATTTGTCACATGGGCCAACATGCACAGTCTGTGTCTCATGGGGCAAAAGGACATTGACCCGCCACTTTTTGATGAAGCTGAGGACACTTGTTTTGAAACCACACCAACCTGTGGCCATGATTAGACAGACAGTCAAACTAAGATAAATAAAAATGTTCACTGTGCTGTTAAATCCAACATCCTTTCAAATACAGAATTGATTAAAAGAATTTCATTCTGTCATGTAGATGCACTGCCTGGCCAAAGGTTTCTGGACACCCTTGCAAAAAAATGGAGTTCAGGTGTTTTAGCAATACCCATTGCTAACAGGTGTACAACATTAAGCATATAAACATGCAGTCTCCATAGACAAACAGAGGCAATAAAATGGGTCATGCTGAAGGGCCCAGTGACTTTAAATGTGGTGATGTCATAAGATGCCACCTCAGTTTGTCAAATGTCTGTCCTGCTAGATCTGCCCAAGTTCACTCCTAGGTGTTGTAACTGTGAAACGTAAATATCTAGGAGCAACAACAGCCATGAATTAGTAGACCATGCAAACTCAGAGGGCGGGGTGCTGAATGTTGAAGGTTGTAGCATATAAGAATCGCTTATTTTCTGTTGCATCACTCACTACAGTTCCAGGCTGTTTCTGGCAGCTACATCAGAACTGTGCATCAGGAGCTTCATAAAATGGGTTTTGAAGGCCGAGCAGTTGTGCATAAGCCTATGATCAAAATGTGCAATGCCAAGCATTGACTGGAGTGGTGTAAAGTGCTGCCACTGGACTCTGGAGCAGCAGAAATTTGTTCTTGAGAGTGATGAATTACGTTTCACTACCTGGCAGTCTGATGGATGAGTCTAGGGTTGGTGGATGCGAAGAGAACTCTACCGGAATGTATAGTCCCAACAGTAAAGCTTGGTGGAGGAGGGATAAAGATCTGGGGCACTGTTTTTCAGGCTTTGGTCTTGGCCTTGGCCTTTTACTTCCAGTGAAGGGTGATGTTAGTGCAACAGCATACAAAGACATTTTACACAATAATATGCTTCCAACTTTGTGGGAAAGCCTTTCTTGTTCCAACTTGACTGTCCCCCTGTGGACCAAGTTTAGTGCGAAAGAACTCAGTGGCCTATGTAAAGACCTAACCGCAACCGCAGTGAACATCTTTGGAATGTTTTGGAACGTGGATTGCAAGCCAGGCCTTCTCATCCAACATCAGTGCCTGATCTTTTGATTATTACAGCTGTAAAGCAACTTAATATTAATGCCTATTGTATAAAAGAGAAAAAAACAACATATTCAAAGAGCAGTTTAATAGGTTGATGTGAGGTGTCAGTGATGTTAGGTAGAAATGCTGAAATGTGTTTTGAGAAGCATAAAACCCCTTTGATTGCACTCAACATTTTGTAGTAAAGTGCATTATCTACCACTAGTCTCTTAAAAAAGGAGGCAGGTGCTCCAAGTATACAGTTAAACAGGACAGAATGGATTTGTCAGATGGATGGCATGATTGTTTGGAACAGTTTTTTTGCTAGCAATTTTGCTACTTTAATGTGATTTTTTTTTTTGTCAAGAAAGAATCAGAAGTTATTTTGATAGAATTTGGCCAAAACGTACCCCTTAGGACAGAAAGGCTGTTAGTTTTAATAAGATATCAGTCCTGAGAACTCCATATAACACTCCATAAATTGAATAATGTTGTTCCTACACTGCTGACACACATAGAAAAAACTCATTCATAGCCAACACCTCCACCTTTGGATACCAAACTCAATTTAACCCTTGGTTTCCACACTATATGAAATTTCCTAAATGACAGTTCCAATATTACTCATTGAATTTGATGTTCTTCAAGTGTGAGCTCGCAAAGTTAACTAGCTGAGCAATGCCCAGTGAAGCAAGAACAATGAAAAGGTTAATTTGGACATATTGTGTTAGAGCCATGCAGTGCTTGGCTGGCTCATTTCAGCCAGGATTATTTTTTCCTACCACGTTTTGAAGATGTGGCGCCACCCCTACCCTAACAACTTTGGTAGCAGAGGTTCAGTAGCTTCTCTGAATTGTTTGCCAGCAAGACATTCAGTTATGTCAGTGATGTTATATCATAAATCTATGAAGGTATTTGCTGAGAGAAGCCATAGAAAGCAAATTAGCTCTTCAAAGCTTGCTTTTCTAAATGAGCTCTTATTTCTTATTTCTAGCAAAAAGGCCCTTGACCCAGCGTCCACAGGTGCCATGCACCTCTGTCTGTGTGTGGTGTGTTTGAAGTGTCAACTTGTTAAAGCACTCCCACGTTCATTACTCACTGCTGCTCTGTTCTCCAAAAACCGCTGGCCGCACCGTTTGAACCGTTAATTAGTTCAAAGAAACCAATCACAGTCAGTCTGATCTGTGTAAACCCGAAGCAGACTCTTTTCTCTTAGCTGCTCATCAGCGTGTTTCTCTGCACACTCAGACCGAATTCAGTCACCAGAGACGATCATCTTCAGAGTAATGAGCGCATGACACCTGAGACAGTGAGAGTGAAGTTTCTGTATCTGGAGTTGTGGAGGAGAAACAGTGAGTGCATGAGCTGTAGTGTAGCTGACACTGGCTTAGATGCAGGAAGGAGTGACAGAGAGAGAGCGAAGGAGAGACAGAATGACAGAAAGAAAGAGAGAGAGGGACAGGGGGATGTGTGAAGAGAGAAAAGGTACAGAGGCAAAGGAAACAGAGAGTGACAGAAAGACATAGAAAGAAAGAGACAGAGGGAGACAGAGTGAAACAGATACACAGAGAGAGTGGGAGAGAGAGAGAGAGACAAAAGACAGGGAAACATGGAAAGAGACAAAGAGAGAGAGGGAGACAGACAGAAGACAGGGAAACATGGAGAGACAAAGAGAGAGTGAGAGAAAGAGTAGGAGAGAGAGACAGAGAGAAAGAGTAGGAGAGAGAGACAAAAGCCAGGAACATGGGGAGAGAGAGATAGAGTGAGAGAAAGAGTGAGAGAGATTGACAAAAGACAGGGAAACATGAGGAGAGACAGAGAGAGTGAGTGAGACAGATAGACAAAAGACAGAGAAACATGGAGATAGAGAGAGAGGTAGACAAAGGACAGAGAAACATGGAGAGAGACAGAGAGAATGAGAGGAATAGACAAAAGACAGGAAGACAGGGAGAGAGACAGAGACAGAGACAGAGAGAGAGAGGGGAATAGGGTAATGTAAAAGTTAGAAAGTTTATCATTCATTTCTAGCTAACATGTTTTGACCTTCGACACCATTTTCATGCATTTCAGTAGAAAAGACTGTTTCATGTTTCAGAAAGAGTTTCAGTGTGATATCATATGTACATATAAGTCACATATTTTATGCAATCAGTAAATGTTTAATACTTGTGTAGGGTTTGACGTCTGCATGTTTAAAAATATTAAAGTTATCATTTGCATAGAACGTGCTGATGGGGCTTCCACAAGACACCTCATTCTTCTAAAAGTGACAGCTAGAAAAATGTTGAATTTGAAAAATGCTAATGTAACCTTATCGGACACTGAAGGCATCACAGCACCCAAGGCAGCAACATCAAATTCAAGAATGAAAATTTAGTTTTGAATGCATTTGACCTGAAAGAGCCATTTAAATTGCTAACTGTTACGTTTAGCAAAACAGGAACTTTGTAGAAGCTCCATCTCCTGCCTTGAGTTCCAATTCCAGAATGACTTGATTCTACAAAACTGTGCCCACCAGGCAGTGCCACATCCCAACATCCCTTTTAATTTTTTATCACTACTATATGACAATGAATTGACACTTTCCACCTACACTTTGGAAAGCCACGCATTAGAAAACCATGTGCCATTTGTATCATTATGATCATATTTATGCTGACTGCACATGACCTGACTAAACCACCTCATTGGTTCCACAGTTACACCAGTTTTTTTTCTGAATAATTCAGCCCTTAAGATGTAAACATTTGGAGTGGTTTGATGTGAAATGGCTCACTGTAGAGAAACTTGCAGACTCAGATTTCTTTGCAGTGCCGATAGTATAGTATTATAGTAACCCGGCGTCTACAATACAATACAGCCATTCTGATTACTATACAAAAACACGAACACATCTTCTGAAGTTTTTGTATGCAATGGTAATGATGGTTTTCTTTGGGGAATATTTTGCCTTACAACCCCCTACATGTACCTCTCTGCCATGGACAGATTAAATACTATCACAAAACAATGTGTCAGGCATCAAGCAGTGTATATCTTACTATTTCATCTAATAATCTTCTTTCTATGCTGAATATCTGAATCATGTAGAATTTTTGAAAACATTCCCCAGTGTTAGTTTATCTTCCCCTGATAGACTGCTTGTTAGATAACTCTGTCATGGCTGTTATCATATTTTGTATAGTTTGGCTGCTAAGGGATAAATCTGCACATGTTTGAGGGGGCTAATCTTTTCCATTTTTAAATGTACCACTCCCCACACGTCCTTCAGAAAGTGAGCATGTTATGTATGTATGTATGTTGTCGCACGTTGCAGGTGGAAACACAGTGGGATAGAATTGACAGGGTTGGTGAACTGCAGTCCTGGGGTGTTCTGCCCAGCATAGTTTGATGAGTTACCTGCACTTCACATTGGCAGTTAGCTGCTGAGTTTATTCAGATGTGTTTAACTGAAGAATAGTTGATTTTTCCTTTACAACTGTTTAAGTCTGTAACCCATGCTTTAGCCATACAGACAGTGGTGCTTCAAAGTTTGTGAACCCTTTAGAATTGTATATATTTCTATACAAATATGGCCTAAAACTACACCGTCTTAAATGTAAATAAAGAAAGCCAATTAAACAAATGAAACAAAAATATTAGTTATTTACACTCATAGTGAGTAGGTTTGAGATCATAAGACATGCGAACTAGCATGTTAGTGCCAGCATCATTTGCAGATGGCTGCATAATACAGGACTACATGTACACAGACTGCTATGATGACTGTGCCCTTAACACCACTTCAGTGTCAAGTCTGGTTTTGTGCCAGACTGTCACGGAAGCAGCGGGTCATCTTCAGTGGTGAATCCTGCTTTTGTCTTGGTGGAGACGACCACAAATCCATGTGTGGAGACGCCTTGGTCAGAAACAAGATGAGCGGTTTGTTGTTACGTGTCACACATCCAGAAGGCCTGGGGTCACTCCACCTCCACCACTACAGCAAAATCTGTAGGAACTGTATGAGAATATTTAAACTGCATGGGGTGGATTCTCGCAGGACACCATGAGGTACCTCTACAACTCCATGCTGAGACGTCTGGCATATTGCATTAGCAAGCATGCCGGCCTGACCCCATACTGAGAGACACTACTTCTGTATGTGTAGCTCAATAAATATTGCCCCATCAGACTAAATTGTTCATGTGTTAACTTTTGCTTCCTTCCCAGTAGGATTGCAATCTGACACTTCCTTCTGGGTGCATCTATATTTTTGATGATGAGTATATTTCTATATAAATTTGACCTAAAATGTCAGGTTTGACAAACTAGAATTGACGCGTGCTGAGCTGAAGGAAAAGCAAGGATTTATTGTTAATAACGCAGCAGTGTAGTTGAACAACAGAATCCAAGCAAACATATCAAAAGGAGAAGGCTGAGTCATAAAACCAAATGGACAGGCAAGAGTCAAAACCAAGATGGACAATAAGAAGGGCAACCAAAACAAGAGGACAAAAGACAAAAGAGTACACAAGAAACAAGCAAGGTCAGAATCAGAGTGACAGTCAGAGAAAAGCTAGGAAGACCGCTCAGTAATGGCACAGGGTAGCAATACTTCCCAAAGGGGGTGTGTGAACCAGGAGCTTATAAGCAAACAGACAAAATGAGATGCAGGTGTGAATAATTAATACTGTGGTGATGACGAACGAGGAAACGAGGCGTGATTGGGCAATGACGGACATGTGACTATGACATCATCAGGTAGTGGGTTCTGGAAGTTGGAGTTCCGGAGATCAGAGTATAACGAACTTCGGTGGTTGGGTGAAGGCTCCCGGGGAGAGAGATGCAACACGTGGTTAGCTACTTGCCCTGAACTCCGTAGAGAAACCCACTCGGGAGACAGCCATTGCGGTGTGCTGGAGACCATTTATTGGGCAGGGGAGCACCCACACCTCATTCATCACAATCCCGAATAACAGCAGCGCGGCAGAACATACAGGCTACAACCTGGAGCAACCATCCCGCGTGCGTAACTGCTATATTGTTAACGTTTCTTGTCTCTCTCGCTCACACTGTACAGCGCGCATGCGCTCAATACAAGCACTTAAAGTGACCGTTACAAGAGGCAGAGGGGAAACCCGGAAGCGTGACATAAAACATAATCTGTCTTAAAAGTAAATAGAAAAAAAAAACAAATAAACAAATAAAACTAATGTATTAGACTTGGCCATTTATTTATTCAGAAAAATGATCCAGTATTATATATCTGTAAGTGGCAAAAGCACATAATCCTCTATGATTAAGAGCACATTAACAGATGAAGTTAGAGTCAGGTGTTTTCGAACAGTGCTGCGAGAATCAGGTGTGAGGGCCGCCCTGTTGTTTTTAAAGAAGCGGGATCTATTAAAGTCAGATTTTCATAACATATTTGTAAAGATCACATGGATTAGTCAGAAGGCTGCTAGAAAAACGTTTTACATGAGATCAGGTGAGATCAAAACAGAACTTTAATGAGAAACGTTATGTCTGGACACTGCATTCCAGCGTATGAGCCATATCCCCTCTGTGAAGCACGGTGGTGGAAGTATCATGGTTTGGGCCTATTTTGCTGCATCTGGGCCAGAATAGCATGGCATTATAATCAAACAATGAATTCTGTGACATACTTACAGGTTCTTAAGGAAACAGTCAGTACATCTGTCTGTGAGCTGAATCTCAGGAGAACGTGCCTCATGCAGCAATTCTACCATATTCTACCAAAGAACGGTTAAAGGAGAATAAAGTCAAAGTCATTACATGAGGCAAGTAGATTATGTAAGGAAACCCACCAACTTCCCAGAGTTAAAGTTCCATATGAAGGATTGGGCTAAAATTCCTTTAAGCAGGACTGATTGACAGAAATGTTTAGTCACTACTGAGTCACCTCAGATACTGAAAGCAAAGGTTCACATGGTTTTGCCACTCACAGATATGCTATATTCAGATATCACAGATATTCAATATTGGATCATTTTCCTCAATAAATAAATAACCAAGTATGATATTTATTTCTCTTTAATTGGGTTCTCTCTACTTTTACACTTTTATTTATGCAGGCATATGGAACATCACTGGAAACTTTCAAGTACCACTGTAGCATTATTTGTCATGCCAACATATGCCAGTACACCCTGAACTGAACTGAGGGACAGAGATATGGGGTAAAAGAGAGACAGAGAGACAATGAGAAAGACTTAGAAAGATGAAAGAGAGAGAGAGATGCAGGAGAGAAGTGGGGGTAGAACTGAGTTTGTGTCCCTACTGTCTGCATGGCCATTACCCGCTCCTCACTGGCCGGTCCTCAGAGTCCCTCAGCGAACAGGCCAACACGCTCCATCCATCCATGCTGCTGGAGACTCCATTACAGCCTGATGGAAAGCGATGGGAAACCAATCGGGGATACAGGGGCGAGCGAGTGCACCACGCGCTCACACAGCGCTGCACAGACAGGCAATCTGCCGTGATGAAGAGGCCTGCACTCCTCCCTCTCTCTCTCTCTCTCTCACTCTTTCACTCTCTTTCTGTCTCTCTCTCTCTCTCTCTCTTTCTCTCTCTTGTTCTCTTTCTATCTCTCTCTTTTTCTCTCTCTCTGGGTTGCCTGCGTCCTCCAGGATCCCCTTCAAGGCCCACTGAGCCCTGCTGCACCCACACATCAGCACATATCAAATTAGAGAGAGGCACACAGCGTGGCCTCTGGGGAACACAAAGTTGGATGTGTTTCTGATGCAATAGTTTCTTTTTTTTTCTTTTCCCCAAGCGCACTGTGCTGGACTGCAGGAAATTCAGTTCGTGCCACAGACTCCTTCCAGTCAGATTTAGATGGAAATAACTCTGTGTATGCATGTGTGTGGCTGTTTATATGTGTGTTTTTTTCCTTTGGTGCTGTTTTTTCTTCCTCTTTCAAAAGCTTCCAGGCTCCAGGGAACATTTTAGAACTCTGCTTTTCAGACTTGTGTATTTTACACTGTATTACCGTGTCATGACTTTGATTCACACAGGAAATGTGGTGCAAACTCTTGATTCTTTGAGCTCACTGATTTGTCTCAAAGTCAGTGTTAAAGTCTTCTGTTTAAAGACCCCATATCCTAAAAAAAGATAAATGTTATTTGCTTTTGTATTAAATAAAAATGTTTGATGTTCTAAGTTTCAAAATGCAAAATTTCACTTCCCTGTCCATGCAGTCCAGATATGGTAATTTAGCTGCAAATAATGGTTAATGGTATTTGTGACATCACAAAAACCATACATTTACATATATCTGTGTATTTAGCATATAACAATTTAGTTCTGCCCAGCTGTATTGATGTTGGAGTCTTGGAGACACAATACAGGACAACCAATCAGAACATGGTGGTTTAAATATATTACCCTTAAAGACACAGTAACAAAAACAACCAGTTTATTTAAAACAGATGCAGAGGTTGGAAAATTGCCATGTAAAAGTGAATTATTATTCTGCTTTTGGTACATAAAATCCCACAAATGTCATTTAAACCAACCACAGCAGAAAGGTGTAGGATATGGGCCCTTTAAGCTGGCTAAAGTTTTGCTTTTAATCTGAATGCTCTCTAAGAGGGAGTTGCTGAATTATTTAAATGAGTTCTTATTAGTTTTAGTGGTAAAGTGGATATAATTAGCCTTATGAGAATATAATGGTCTGTGCTGTACTTCTACCAAGTAGCGCTTGCATTTTGCAGCAGAGCACGGGTGCAGTAAACAAAGCACATTGCTCCCTCCTGTAATGAACTTTCATCCAATTTTACTTCAGCAGAGGTTTTAACAAGCACAGCTTAGCTGAGTTGATTTCCTAAATGGGGTACTTTGTGTCCCTGTGCAGGTGCCGTATGTGAAGGTGGCTCCAGAGGACATCCTGAAGGTGCAGTTCCCCCGCTTCACCACACTGGACCTCAGGCCCACCAACACGGATGTCAGCTTGGCTGTGGCTGGCCTCCTCACCTTCTTCAACAGCACCACGTCCTGCCTCATCTGCGCCCAGGCCAACTGTGAGTAACATGTAAACAGTGCGTATAGATCAGATAGCAGATGTTTCACTGTGGAGCCTTTAAACTTGAACAGATTTCTGTAATTAACACTATTAACACTAGGGTAAGTGAGACCATTAAAACCATTAAAATGTCCAGTGTTTTTATCTATGAAAAAACAAAGGGGGGCATTTCCATTGTCATGTATTTTCACTATGGAAATGAGTGTACTGTTATTGTCCAAATTACAGGGGGGTCCTGGGGGATCCAGGAATCAAAATTCTGGCGATCCATAAAAAAATTATGATATTTTGCGGTCTGTTAGGGAACAATAAAACAATAAAAATGAAAATATAAATAAAATATAAATAAAATATTTTTTTAGCTGCATTACCCATAATCTGTGAGACTGGCATTCTTCTCTAACTAAAGATGCAGCACTGGTTTGTCTTATAGCCTAGCCCATGCTGATGTAGTCAGCCAACATGAGACCTCCTGAATACCAATGGGTTATTTAACACACTGACTGTAATAAACTATAGTGAAGGCCAACTGATAAAACTGACTACTAACTAACTTTGTAAAGCATGTCAGACAATCACACAGTAGCCTAACATAGGGAGGAAAGCCATGGTAGACTGGAATACTGAATAATAATAAAAGATTTACATTTCTTGCTCCCCCCAGTGAGAGATTTGTCACTCGCTGTGTTTTAGAAATAAAGTTGCTATATATTAAAGTCACTAGCGGCTAGTGGTCTAGCAGTCTAATATAGCGGCTTAGGCAGAGATGAGGCAAATCTACCACAAAACATACAGTGGTTGCATTTATAATTCTTATTCATATTAAATATTTTGCCAATTAAAAGAGACCCATGGCTTCAGATAAAAGACCTGTGGCTATAACCAAGTAGCCAGAACCTAAACACACCCCTGTGCAGCTCCAGTTCTGGAGAGACAGACACGGCTGCTATAAATATATGTCGTATGATATGTATAGATAGCTGAGGTAAGGTGTCCTATTTGTAGATGACATGGTAGCCTACTTTCAAGTAGACCAATCACATGTATAGTATGATTCAGGATCTGTAAACCCTACCCCTTCTTTTAATCTCTGGGTTTCTTTCCGCTTGTAAGGGAGGAAATGAGAAATGGGAGAAAAGCTAAAGCAAGAGGTAAATGTGTCACAAATCCATTAAAGTTGGGAAACTATGAGTGGGGGCTATGAGAAACCTGAGAATTGAAACCCCAAACCTGACAAATAGTTGAGAAATGATGTATTAACCTGACATAAATAGTCAGGTCCCATTGGGTTTTAGCAAATGTATCAAGCTTTACTGTTGACTTACAGTACATTATTGCTTCTTGAAAACATTCTGGTAAACTTCTATACCACTGCTTCTCCAACTGAGTCATGGGAACTCTGTATGCTGCCCTCAGTTCAAAGAGTTTTTAGAAGTGCCAGATGAGTTGAATCGGATATTTTAGAGCAAGGAAAAGTCTTTGAGGTGTTTTGACAGATGTAGAAGGTTACGTAAACATACAAAGTGTCTTTTTAAAAAAAGTAAACAAACACAAGCAAATAAGTAAATAACAAAATGGGGGAAAATAACTCATTCCTTTCAAACCAATTGCAGGAAATACCTGGCAACCCTGTATTACTGTTGGAAGTGGAAGATCCAATTACAGCACCGTAATATCATGAAAGTACCTAACACTTACATAAAAAAGTCTGGAAGGTCAACACATACTGGGGCAAGAAAGCTTGTTATAGTTCGTAAAATGTATTAGAGATGCCCCAGTACTGTGTTGTGGTTCTTTCTGATTGATCATATAGAGCTATTGTGGCTAAAGAAGTACCTCAGATGTGTGCTGTGCTGCTATATCCCTGCTATGTACAAAGACACTTCCAAAATTGCTCAAGGCACAAAGTGCTCCTCTGTGGTTCCATACTGTTTGCCCCCACAGTCTCCTTCTGTGAGCAAGTACCTTCAAAGACACATAGACACATGATGAGTATTTTATAAGATCCAATCTGACATTAAATTCCACTATTCCTGCCTAGGAGAACTGCTATATGATGACACCTCATAACCTCATACCTTAATGCTCATATAATGGTATTGATTACAATATGCCTTTCCCATTATTCATGTTGTGGTAATGTAAGACGGTTCCTGCTGTGCTGTCACTGTCCTTCAGGCTGTCATTATGTTTGCTGTCCCCCTCGTTCACCATCAAACAACCCCCCACCCCCCACAGCTGACAGGAACTTCTTTTCTGGCAGATGAACATCTACACTAGTACACCAGCACAAGTACTAGTAAAGCAAATTACTGAAGTACGAATAAAGTAATAAGTAGTTTGTTGGAAAAACTCTGGAATAAACAACTTTTTGTATCTCTTTAAAAACAATTAGAAAATATTTGATGTCATGAAATTTGAATATTGATGAAGAATAAATAATGAATGTATAAAAAACTGTACAAACAAAACTAAATCAGAACATGAATTTACAGAAGAAAAACGTTTGAGACCTGAGAGTGATGAGTCTGCTCCACTAGTGCACTCATCTCAAATATCTGTGTGCGCAGTGTGAGGAATAAGGTTTGGATTAAACTACATGTATTTCACAATTAGATGATTATAAATGATGTCCTATAACATGTGAGTTCAGTAAATAGATTTATTCTAGAAGAACAAAGTAAGAAGAAACTAGTGAACCCAGTGCATGTTTAGCTAGGATTAGCCAGCTAACCAGCTGCTCTCTCAGGCTGAAGATAACGTGATGTCATATAAGAATGAATTAAAAGGACCGCTTTGTTAAAGTATGCTCCATGTGTGCTGATAACGTCCTCCTCTTCTTTCACCACTGAATCTGATCTGTCTCTGAACTCATCAAGGCTGAAGTGTTGTTTTAAATTTGACCAGGCTTTCTTCTAATTGGTTGATGAGTTGAAGTTGTTTTACAGCTAAAATAGCCAAGTTTAAATGCTTTTTTAAAAATGAACTCCAGCAAAAATGAAAGTACGGCATCGATTTTAATCTAATCCAAAAAGTACCACTGCATGGAAAAAGTACAGTAACAAGAGTAAATGTACTTTGTAACAGTTCCATCTCTGTACCCTAGCATTCAAAAATTTGGAATTACATATCATGATCATCATTTCTCAGTAATACATAATACCATGTACATTGTACACCTAAAGGTGTTTTTATATCTTTTCCTCAAAATTTCACATTCCATCAGAGCAGCAAGTTACTAAATGATACATGAGATAAATAGAAATGTCTTGGTCAGTTATCAATGCAGGCCAAGCTTGATGTTAACGACTCAGTTCATTTTCAGTTCTAGCATCGTATTGGAATCAAGTTGTGTCTTTCTGCATGTCCCTTAGCAGCCAATGCAGAATGAAAATCGAGTATACCTTATTAATATAATCACAAAATATATACAACAACAACAACAACAACAACAACAACAATAATAATAATAATAATAATATATTAACAAAATATTTCATCATTTTGCTATCAGATTAATTAGGACCCTGTTGGCTCCATGTGAGTGAAATGTTGTGACTTTGTGTTGAGCTACTAGTGAACTATGATGTGTCATAGGGGAGTAGTGAGAACCCTGTGCTGTGAAAACCGCTCTGTGTATCAAGATATAACAAACAGCAAAACTGCAACTTTTTTTCATATCAGAAAAAAATCATGTACAACTGCCACAAAAACCCTCATATTTTCCACTATAAATGCATAAATGAGGCATTATATAGCATACATAACAGTTTGTAATATCTGCCCATAAGAATACTGTAGACAGTGAATTGTAATGCACCATATTCCCTCTTACAGGCTTTAAGTGAAGTGCATTCTTTTGCATTATACTTCATAGAGCATTATAAGCCATCTTATGAGGGGGCTCTAAGTAAAATGAGATTAACAAAGCTTGTTTAAAGTCATAGCTAACATATTACAACATTCAAGCTTACAGTTGTTATGAACAAATATTATTGTGCATTGTAAAAGCTGACATTATAAAGTTACTTACTCTGCTTTTATAAAGTGTTATTATAACTAGTTGTATGTAATTATACAAGTGTATGCCTGCAATTATAAGGCATTATGTATGTCATATGTCACCTTATATTTCACCAAGGTTGCAAATACCATATTATGTGAATTTAAGAGTTTTATTTTCACACAACAAAATATGTCATTTGGCTGGACGTGTTTAAACTTTTGGATTTGAAATAGCATTTATTGTTTTCTTTCAGAAAGGGTTAAACAGCATCACTTCAGTAACAACACATTGTATATTTATAAGAAAAGGAAAAAAATATCTTTAACTTGTAATATGAGTTCATTAATTATGAAATGTTTGCACAAGGGCAGCTTGATGTTTTCAAATGATATAAACAACAGGTTACAAGCTTCTGATATATCTGCGTCTGGTGTTATATTATTATTAATATTGACTCCAAAGCTTTAAGCAGTAACTTTTTGATTGATATTGTACATAAATGCATGAAGAGGAGACAGAAATGAATGGAAAAAAATGGCAGGTGACAGATCTTCTTATTAAGCACTTTGGTGGTTGATTAAAGTCCAGTCCTCTCTCATCTTTCTCTGAATAGAGCTGCAATTACCAGCACCTCAACAAAGTCACACTGACCCCTCTGGCAGACCCTAACCCCCTCACCACCACTCCCCCCCACCCACCCAACCACATCCCCACTCCTCTGTTAATCAGCTTAGGGCTTTGAAGTGGAGGGCCTATGAATTCCCACAGAGATTTCACAGAGGTGAAGCAAGTTAGCACAAACCTTCTCCACACTCCAATAAAGATACTCCGAAGGAGAATTGGACCAGGCCACTAGGAACTCTCAAGACAGGAAAGAATTATTTTCTTCAGCCGCTGCAGTGTGGACTCAAAGTATTATAGCAGTGGGGGACATACTGTTCTGTGACTGTGAAAGTCACAGGGTGATTGGCATGTCCAGACCTCTGGATCTTGACCAAAAGGTATTTAACTGATCTGATGTGAAACAGAGGAAGCTTGGCCTTCATTTCTTTGTAGCTGCTGTGTTATATCTCCTACAGTACCTACACTGTTTTGGATCTCCAAAGAACATTTCAACAGATTTTTCTTTAAAAATAACACATGGGGTGAACAACCTTGTAAAGCATTAAAACCCTCAACTTAAGTTAAAAATTCCATCTGAAGGTTTTTCCTAATCGTAAACGTAAATCCCAACCAAGGACCATCTAGGATCTGTGTTTTTTTTTTTTTTTGCATCTGCAGTTGTTGTTGAAATTCCTGTTGAAATGTTAACCACGTTTTAGGGCCACGCTTGCATCATTACTCACACACACTTCCCCGTTTATTCTGGGAGTAACAGCCCCAACAATTCAACAGAAAAGCTGTTTTATCTGCAGAGAAGCTGGGGGAACACAGATAGCACATTGTTTTTGCATCTTACTTTAAAAAGGCTCCGTGCCCTCCCAATGGAATTCCTCAAGGAAATAAAGCACATTTCTGAGGAAATGAAGCACATTTCTAGGCAAATCGTCTAAACTGGCAAAACTTCCTGCAAGATGCCGAGGTTCCCCAGACATCTCCATAATAACTTTACCCTCAGCACTGTATTAGAATGGCAGAGCTGAATTAGTACTTTTTACTGGTTTCTAAGGTGAGCGTAGATACTGTGCTGGGACTAACTCAACATTCTCAATCCTGATATTTTGTTCATTGTTCACATTCAACACGGTTCACATTCGTGTTGCTAATTGACCCATTGTCTGTGATTAGTATGGACACACCTCTGCCCTGAAAGCACCATGTCCTCCATGTCCTCAACCTGAAATAAACATGGATATTTTTTTTTATCTTGTTAGTTTTTGTTCTTGGTCTTATTAAGCATGATGTATCATTTAGAAGACACCACTCTTGTTTTCTTAGCATCAATTCAGTTACATATGGTTCAGTTACATCACTGAGCATGAGTGGGTGGGGAAAATACTATTAACTAATTGATCCCTGCTCAATCACTGCCCAGAAACTATCAGCAAGCTCAGAAACTAAATAAGAGATACAATAAAATCGAATGCCATTGTGATTTCCAGCTCACTTTAAGCCAACAAATTCTGATCTGCCCATTGTCATTATGGTAAAATGGCCACCTATCAGACGTGTGGTCACTCTACATGTGCATATGGCTGAGATGTGATATGAGACAGCTCTGATTTGTGTCACATTTAGGCAAAAGTAAAAATACTTGTCTTGTTGAATCTGAAACATTTTGATCTATATGCTGTGATTACAGTCTGTGTTGCCTGCTACAGTGCGTCAACTATGATTTTCTCAGCTGTATTCCGATTAGTGTGCCCCTACATGCCAATCAAACACAGCAGTCTGTATTGGCTTTTGTGCATATCAGTCAAATGACCCTTTCCTATCAAAGCAGACAGATCTCTCTGACAATGTGAGAGTCCCATCTAAGACTACATATAATGGAGGCTCAAATCTAATTAAAAGATAAGAAGTAGATGTGAGTAATGTCTGTGACATTTAGGCACAGTAATGTATTTGCATCATATTTAGGCAAAATAGTTTATACTAGTTTCATCATTACAGCCCTGGTGTTACATCATGTTTGTTTTGTGAAACTGGGACAGAACGATTCCTAATGGCTGGTGCAGGTACAGACCTCAGGCTGGTCTTCCATTTCTGGCCTTTTGCCTGGTGCAGTGGGTGGTGGTCAGTCTGACTGAAGGAGGTCAGTGTGACCATTGGGCAGAATAGCAGCATGGTTGGGGGAGGTCAGCAGGAAATGACATGGGATGCAGTGATTGCAATGCACCTTTAGCCTTTCAGCACTGCTCTGTGGACAGCGCCTGATGGCTGCCTCTGCATGCTCTCTCTCTCTCTCTCTCTCTCTCTCTCTCTCTCTCTCTCTCTCTCCTTCTCTTACTCTGGTTGCACTGGGCCCATTAATCAGCCTGGCTGGTGACAGCCTAATAGAGCGTGGCCCACTCATGAATATTTCTCTGCTCTGGCTTGTGGTAGAGTTGGAAAGCAGCTATTCTTCATGCTATCCTACATCTCTGCTAGGCGCACAGCCACAGCGGCAATCATACAGTCACACATTCAAATCTACGCAGTCCACTAGACCAGATTCATACAAGTAAAGGCACCAGAAAGGGTTCTTTTAGACAATGCAATAGAAGAATCACTTTTGGTTTCCTTTCAGTGGAAGCACTTTTGTAAATAAGATGTGTGAATGTAAAATAACTAAAATGTTATGTACCGATTCTATGGCCAGATTCTAAATGACCAGTCCATGCCCACAGATGGATTCTTTCATAGCAGTTTTGTGTATGGAGTTTGGCTTTTTTTCCCTAGAACCGTATTCCCAAGCCTGGAACTATTTAGGAGACCTATTTTTTGAAGTAGTGTAGTTTTTAGAGTAGACTAGCATACACCAGTTACAATGGGTCGGGCTCAGCTTTGGCCTTATCAGTAGTGACTCATTAGCACAGGACATTAGCCATGCTGAGGTCAGCCAGCATAAGGCCCAGGGGATCTCTCGGCCGCCAACTTCCACAGGAATTACCCTAAAAAGCTTCCAGTGGGTCAGCCAGGTGAGCGGCAAAAACGCTTTTATGTTTGTGCTCTTGAACTCCCAGCAACCCTGATTTTAATTGAAGGGAACTGAGCTTTGGTTTCCTGTTACAACACTCTGACACACACACACACAGACACACACACACACACGCATGCATGTACACCAACAAACGCACGCATACAGAGAGCACACCACAGCACACGTTTCCTGCCAGTCTGGTAAAGCAAGTGTCTTCCTTTGGAGAACAATTACAGGCGGTGTTTGCTCGACACTTTCCTTGCTGCTTTGAAATGCCACAGCTGATGTGTAATTACAGTTGATCAAGTAAAATACTTCAATCCCACGCCCCCTGGAGAGCAGAGCACAGAGACACTGGTAGAAACAACTGCGGTACAGCCTTCTGCCTGTGATCTGTTTCAACTGCAGATATTGACTGCAGCATGTATGGAATATAACAAATGCTGAGCCCATGACACATATAGTACCAAGCACAGAACTGGCTTGATATACATAGTTTGTACTGCACGTATTATCACTTTTTTCAGTTAAATATACACTTCTTTATTGGTAATACTATTGGAATTGTAATATTTTACCTGAAATCGCCTATAGCCACAAATGCTCAGATAATGATAAAATATCTCCTGTTCTATTTAGAACTACACATTTAGTATGGAATGACGATTTATAATCCACACTTTCGACAGGGACTCTTCACTTTTCCCAGATTAATCACATTTACATGCAGCCTAATAATCCATTTATAATATGACGAATAGCTCTGTTGCAATAGAATGCACCCTCAGACTACTCTGATTAAGGCTATTACGAAGACACTTTCTATCTGATTGAACAATGTGGGTAATCCCGTAAATAATCCACTGTATAGAAGAGTAATAGCCATGTGAACACCTTTATCTAATTACATTTCCAATCTGAAAGTTTTAAGTATGTTGTTCACATGTGCATTTGTGGTGTAATACAGGGATTACATACAACAAGGTGGGAACCAGAAGCTGATCCTCAGGCTTAAAAGCAGTCTGCAGGATAAACAACCATGAAGTCAGTGGGTTTATGCTAATTATAGAGCAAACTGGCTGCTGACTGTCTCATTCTGACCGGACCCACATGATGCGATGGTATTGTCTACACTGAGCATTACTCTACTCTAGATTATTTGTAGTGTATATATAAATGTAGATTATTATCAGATTGTGGCGCACAGTGTAAATATAAAGTGAATATATCTCAGTTTCAATCTTGAATTACTTTTAATTAATGCATCAAAACACTTTGATGAAAGCATGTAAACACAGCCAATGAGTAACCAGTAAGGAAGGTCTGTAAAAAATGTCTTATGTATGAAATCACATTTTACAAACTGAAGGTTTCAAACATAAACACGTTTTATTTAATCCACTTATAACCTTCTGTGGGTTTATGCACCAAAATGTAGCAAATCAGTTCTGAATTACACAGGCTGCTTTTGTTTTCTTTTGTGTGTTAAGTGTCTGTGTTTATATTGGCTGTCCTGTATTTGCTATCCTTCAAAAAGCAATCTAAGCTGAAACACTCTTTATAACTTTATGAATGGACACTGCTGCAGGCTGAATATATGGATATGTGTAAATATTTTGGTTATCGTGACATCAAAGATGAAGTGAATTGAAACCAAGCTGTTTTCATATTTGATTTTCTTGATTGATTTGACGATCTTTTCTTTATAACTGCATATTTTGTCATGACAACTCACATAACCCTCCATAAATATAATACCTATACCTATAGACATCATCTGTCATAAAGGCCACTTTAGCTAACTTTGATTAAAATTGCCTAACCTAATCTCCTTTATATTAAGATTTATGTAGGGATATGTCAGATGTTAGAAGTCATGACAAGCTTCTGGAGGTGTCATGCAGCCCTATGAACAGCGCTCAGTACCCTACAGTAAAGTGTTACCCTTAAAAACGCCAAAAATGGTTCCACTATTAATTCCTTACAAAAACATTTCAACAGCTGGTTCTTTGGAGAACCATTTTGGTTTACTTTGATTTTACTTTTCTAAATGGTATGTGTGAATGATAAGAACCATTTTATAGTTTTAGGGACCATCCAAGAATAAACCTTAAATTGGTGCACAACCTTTGTGTTATATTATGGTTGGTATTTGAAACCTTTGGAAGGTTCCTCACACTAATAAATTCCTTTTTCAAATGTGGTTCTTTGTGGAACCGAAAGTGTGACATATTTCTGGGTGAAACATGGTATCAGTGAGGGTCCCTGAGGCAGCTGAGTCTTTGTTTGATGATGGTTGGGGGTGAAGCTGGGATCAAAATTGAGAAGATGTTTTAGAGGTGGGCAAAAGCCATTTCATGTTGATGTTGTGACTTTTGTTGCTTACATGGTATGATATGATGAACCCTGCTTAATATGAGCAAGAACAAGGTGAAAAGGTTTTGATTTCAGGTTGACTTTAAACTAATGTAACCATATCATTTTGTGTCATCACTGACAATAAATACATAAATTTTAACTATACATTTACAGCAAACATTTAACTGTGACTTCTATAGCTTAAAGGTGAGCATCTATAAAGCAGTAGATCATCGGTTGAAAGTGTGGCCATTTTTCCATTGCTGTTGTTGTTCTGTTCTTCACTCTCATCCTTATCATGATAGAGAGATAGAATCAGCTCCTGAATCATGATGAAGCACATCTGGGCTGCCCCAAGCCCTTCCCTCTCCGTTTTAAGAGGAGGCTACGGTGCTGAAAGAAGAGACAGTGGGCTTTCTGCTTTGTCTTGCTCTGTTTATTTCTAAAGCTCTCTCTCATTTGACGGCAGGCATTAATTTGACGTGATAAGGGCTGTAATGGGATTTTGACGTGCTCTGTTCTTAAGGGCATGAAGACAAAAGCGCCCCCTCCCTTTTCAGCATACCTTTTTTGCGTGTAATGAGAAGAGAGGTAGCGAGGGACGAGGGAATGGATGGGAGTTGAGTGAGTGTGCCTCTGGCAGATGGAGGGCTGACTGAAGCGGCTTTCAGTGGGAGCTGATGTGGAGGCTTCGCTCGGTTCTCCTCAGCACAGTCCCTGGAGCCACAATAGGCAGAAGTGAAGTGACCTGCCTGAAACAGAGCACTCATTAACAGAGCACTTTTAAGTCTTTATTCTGATGTTACGTTAATGAGGTTACGTCTAAAACAGCGGGAAAAGGATGTTTTAACTTCAGGCTCTTTTTTCAAGATAGCTGCAAGTATTAGATATGAACAAGTGTTTGGTTTCTCTTTTTTTGTGCAGTGCTTTCACAAAAAAAAAAAAAAAAAAAAAAAAAAAAAAAAAAAAAATCGCTGAGGCATCCCCTTGTGTGGGATATGGAGCACAGTGCTGAGAGTTGGAGCAGTTTTGGAAGAAGAGCTTTTAGTCGCCGGCAGAAAACTCACATTTGGATATTTAAAGCAGTAGTTTGGCAAAAAAGCATTTTTTTTCCTTTACCCCAAATTAAGTGAATCAGCCAAGACAGGCTGTCTAAAGCTAAGAAGTTATGAAGGCTTAATCATAGGCAGTTCTTGTGCACACTCCTCAAACTCTGTGTAGTTAATAAGTCTCGCTTATATCAGAATCAGAGTCTTTATTTGCCCAGTACCAGATAAGTACTCAGCTTATAGACAGTATTCAGCCAATATATGCACTCATTATCAAAGAATAGTTGCATAAATAGTTGCACCCAGAAGGAATCAACCGACAAGAATAAAACTTGGTGGGTAGGTTTGACATGTTTGCTATGTTTGTGCTGTAAGCAGGGCCTTATCACTGTACCTGGCGGACCCAACAGGCATGATTGCGGACATTGAGAGAGCAGTGATGCCCTCCATGAGTCATCCTGTTAGTGCCAGAATGAAGTGTCATAATACAATGCTTTAGGGAAGGAAGATAAAGTTTACCAGGAGCAATAAATGATGATAAATTTAGACTGATATGGGCAAAATTTATAGAGCTGCACATACAGAAGTAGTGTCTCTTGGTATGGTGTCAGGCTGACATGTTTGCTTGTGCTACATGCCAGACCTCTCGGCATAAAGTTGTAGAGGTTCCTAATAGTGTCCTTTGAGAATCCATCCCATGCAGCTTGAATATTCTCACACAGTTCCTGCATATTTTGTGGTAGGGCTGGAGGTGGAGTGACACCAGGCCTTCTGGATGTGTAACGTGTGACAACAAACTGATCACGGCACCTCCACACACAGATTTGTTGGTCGTCTCCACCAGGACAAAAGTGGAACTCACAACTGAAGATGACCCGCTGCCATTCTGAGTCACTCTGTGACAGTCTGGCACAACACCATTGCGTCTTTAGCAATGTTGACATGGTGTTAAGAGCAGTCATCGTAACGGTCTGTGTGCATGTACTCCTGCATTGTGCAGTCGTCTGCCAGTAGTGCTGGCACTAACACGATGACTCATGGAGGGCATCACCTTGCTGAATATTCGCACTCATGGCTGTTGGGTCAGTCAGGTACAGCAATAAGACCCGTCCTTGCTTACGTCACATATGCGGCCGAGTGTGAAACTTGAATCATTCGAATGTCTCACAGTGTCAAACCTACCCACCAAATTTCATTCCTGTCGAATGTCCGGTTGAATTCTTCAGGGTGCAACTATATTTTTGGTGATCAGTGTAAAAAAACAGAAGACTTGAAGGCTTTCCAAGCTTTTATACATATTTATAGTTTATAAATTTATTGGACAATATTTTCCACTGTTTGCAAAATAATGAAATCAACAGTCCTGAGTGCCACAACCATCTATGAGCTGGCCCTATCATGGCAAGTTTGATCCTTGTTAATTCATGTCCAGACTGCAGGCAAAAGCCAGATTTTAATCAGTTTCACCTGCAGTGTGGTGAACTGTACAATGACCAGAGTGGTTTGATGTGGTGGAAGCACCTGCTAGCTCTCACCCTCCCAGCTTAATAGCATCATGTGATGAGAGGAGACCTAGCTAGAGCGTGGAATTGGAGATGACTAAAGCCTTATTCGTTAGGGATTAAATTTACATAGGGTCCTGGGGTAATTTCCTCTTTTACAGGTGCTTTTTTGTGATTTATTCCCATCTGAATCTGCAATGTCAGTGTTTTCCTCTCTCCTCCCACAAGAGGTCATCTGATAAATAAAGTCCTGTGTGGATACAAATCTGTGATCTGTGAGTTTTCCTGGCAGGTGACGCATCACGTTGGAAACAATAGTTTACATTCACTTCTGCTGCTCATGCTGCTTCTTCATTATTTACTTGATCTGGGGTGATTTTCTCAAACGTGATCAACCTTAGCAAATGACGAACCAACTAATGCAGGACGTGAAAAAGAGGGAGTCAGTTCAGTGAGTGTTTCCCGAAGAGCTTCACCAATCAAAACTTAACGAATAAACTAAAAAAAAAACCGCCTTTATTGATCCAAACAGCACAGTCGAACCACAAGCATCAATTCAACTTAGTCTAATATACAGTATTTATTCACTATTACCCCCGAAAACTTGTGTGTGTTCAAATCTCTATAATTATACCGATTCTGGAATCTGATTGATAGAAGGATATTCTTAGGCATGGTGAAATTGTCATACACATATATGAGTACATAAATTAACTAAAATCTATAATAATGCTACAACATTCCAACTGTTAAAAACATATATTATTAATTAACATAAATACATGTGTTTGCACGCACAGAAGTTTAAACTAAGACAGATACTACAAGCGTAAATAAAGATCAAGAAAACACATTAATAATAATAATTCTTTTGGCATTCAAACCTCCTCTCTCTTTATCATGAAGAAGGCAAATGCCACCCTGCACCACCATGTTTGTGTAACATAGCACACACATCAGTGACAACACCACAGCGATCAGGTGTAAATCTGAAACTGATTTTCCGGCCTGTTGCGTGCATGACGCAGTAACACTGTGGTGACAGAATGCACAGACTTGGAGACAGCAGCCCTGCTAAGACCATTGGCATCACTAGTTGCAGGAATTCACCTGTGGCATTAAACCTGAGGGCTGTGAGAAGCTGCACAGTGGAACTGAGGGCAATATTTCAGCTGTTTTTTCCAAACCGGGGTCATTATTTCACCCCTGGACAGCCTATCTTTCTTTATTAGCTCATCACCAATGAGGTGAACTAGAGGTTTGAGATTTGAACGAAAAGCGGCATTGATGCCAACCGCTCTACCTCGTGGACAGCACAGTCATCTCAAACAGTGACGTTCAAGGAATCAAGATTTCCCTGATTAAAGGGATGATGCTAATGTCAGTAGCACCCCTGGTCAAAATTTCTGTTACTGTGAAAAGCTAAGCGAGTAAAAGATCTCTTTTGAGTTCTATCCGTAGGTTTGTGAGGATGTTTAGGTCAGGTGACTATGGGACCATGTCAGAACTTTCAGCCAGGATCATTATCCTGTTTTAGAAGCGGTCCACTTTTCATCTTTTTGACCATAGAGGATGCTTTTTTACAGGTGGTGTGATGTTACGTTCAGAATTTGTGGCGTTTTAATTGAATGGATTCTTCCCTGTACTGATGAAATGTTCCACATGCCACTGGCTGCAACACAAGCCCAAAGCATGACTGATCCACCCTGGTGCTCAACATTTGAAAAGGTGCTCTTTTCATTAAATTCTGCATACCTTTGCTCATTGTAGCCATTAATATTATATTTCATTATATTCTATATTCTGTATATTCTTATTTCATCGGTCCAGGACTTGCTGAATGCATTGAGGATGCAGTAAAGGTTGTCTGCTGATGTCCTGATAAGGTGATATTTGTGCAGGTGTCGCTGCAGAGTAGAGCAGTGTACCACCACTCCAGAGTCTGTATGTTCCTGAAGGTCTTTTAAAGTCAAATGGTCCAGACCTCAACTTGACCACTAGGCAGCTGCTTAGAGAAGCCCATGGTTTCTGATTGAGAACGAGGTTTGAGGAGTCTGAGTATTTATAAAGCTTTGAAATATGCATCCCCTGGTTTTTCCTAACAATGATTGTAACCAAGCCACAGGCAAAACCAGCTCTGAGACCTCCGTAAAAGGTATTTGAGAGTTCAGATCTCTTGGGGTGCTTGGGGTTCCTGTCCTTTTTCACTTATTCCAGAACTGTACAAAACAATATATATGAGTATATAATAAATGAGTCTTGCTTAATATATCGAGAAAGAATATTGTATCTTTATGCCTTTTGGAGATCAGTTCATCTTCTACTCAAATAACTTTTCACAGTAGCAGAAACTTTGACCCCGTCTTCCTAAACTTTCACATGCCACTGTATAAAACACTTCATGTTTACATACAACTACACAGTCTCATCACAGAATTACTCTATATGCATAATATCATCAACTTTTCATGTGAACAGAGTGTGATCATATGACCATGTGTGACACAATTTTATTGCTGGCCTGATATGTGTTGTATCACTAACAAGATGTGCGTAATGTTGTACAGACAGAAGTTTGACTATTATACGTTTTTATAGTTAACTATATGCCATACAGTGTCAGATACAACATAAGCAGGTCTGTTTGACATTATTCAACAACTTCACACCTTCTGTTAACTGTTAGCTCAAATAACTCTACAGTCTTAATGCAAAACTAAAAGCGAACCTGTCCTAACTATGTCTGACATAAAGTGGAAACTGTGTAAATTAGATATTTCACGGAACTATTGCTTTAACACAAACTTTCCACATGTGTACATGGATGTGGATGCGCAGGGAGGTGGGGGTTGTATGTGCGCACGTTCCTTTGTGGATCTGTATAAATGAGTGAGGTGTTCTATAAAGGCCTATTGTAAGTTTGCAGGCTGTCAGAATAGGGCAGATGACTGGCTGCTGAAGCTGAATAGCAGTGGAGCTTTTATCAGAGTTTCAGTGTGAGGGAGGTTTTGTGTGGCTTCCATCTCAATGAGCTCTCTCTCCACATCCCACTTACACCCACTATACTCACTTACACAGTCCCGGTAGAGCACAACTCTCACCCCTCCAAGCACAAAGCCTGACTTTGAGCTTCACTGCACCATGGTCAAGGGCGTCACAGTAGCCCACCTGCCAGTCCAGGAAGGAACAGCGGGTAACGCAAATTATGTAAACATCTGGATAATAGGATGTAATATCGTGATATACAAGATACTACTACTGCTACTACAGAGGGTATGCACACAGTGTTACTGTAGGCGGGAGTCATGCCCACTGTGTGGCAGAAAGACCAACCAAACTGAGTGGTAGCACTACAGTTCAGTGTCAATGCTGCGAAAACACAACATCTAAAATGGGTAAGAGCTGTTATGGGACATACTGTACGAATAGATTCAGCAAGACAGCTGAGCGATCTTTATGCAGACTTCCAAAAGCTAAAGAAGACATAAATTAATGGCTGCAATTCACCGAAACAACTCCGGAGCAAACATTCGTGCTGCTGCATGCAAACCTTACTTTTTACTGCCTGCCGTATATGTACAACTGAATACCAAACTGTCCCCTTTTCTTTGGGGCCCTTGCATTCTCTGAATGTGTTTTACCTGCTCAAATATAACATCACTGAGTGGCAGTGTTAGCTACAAACAAAGGAGGCCTAGATAGCTTTCAGTTTTCCTAGTAAAGTTGTAATAAAATGCAAATATTTGTGCAAACCAGAGTATACTCATCATTCATCCTTGTTTTTAGCCAACAAATCCCACCTTGAAGTACGACCAAGCCTCAAGGCTTTTATGTGCCTTCAGGCTTTGCTTAGGGTATTTCCCCAGTGTCAGAATCAGCTACATGTAAATGTCAGGAAACCTGATTCCAGGCCACATGTTGATGTCCATGGATTGCTGGTTCTTTGGGTATTTGGATAGATTGCTGTCAAGCCCATATGCCTTTATTTGAAGCAGATAATTGCTAATTACTGTTTTTGCCGTTTTCCCTAATAGACGCAGCCAAATCACAGAATGTTTCGTATTCTGACAGGAAAGCGAGGTCAATGAATATCCTTTATTACAAATATTAATAACTGTAAAAATCAAAAAACAATCAGAAACTACTTCATTATAACATGTATTTTTGTTTTGCTTGTTTCATATTTTTTATTCTTATCACTGTGCTAACATAATAATAATAATAATAATAATAATAATAATAATAATAATAACATTCCTGAATTTTACCACTATGCAGTGTGGCTGGTGAAAAAAACAAGAAATGTTTTTCTATTTTCCATTCTCATGAGTCCAGGCCAGTCTGGCAGTCTGCCTGCGTGCCTTCCTTCATCTGCTTGGCTGGAGAGCAATGAGCGGAGCTGCTCAGGCTAGCAACATAACCATGTGCTGGCTAATGTAGTGCATGCAATGTGAAATTGCATGTGTTACCATCCAAGGCGTAATAGACAGAGAACTAAAGGAGGTCCAGCCTCATCAAAGATCTGCCAAAAAGCTTGACGAGTAAAAAGAGTTAACAGTTTGGAAGCTGTGGCTGTAGCACTGCCGCTGTTGCTAGTACTGTGCGAAGGCAGTAGCTTAAAACGTTTAAATCCAATGAGTCAGAACACAAAGGACCACAGAAACAGCTGCTACCAATACCTCAGCTGGCCAGAAAACAAGCACATGCTGGTAATTCCATCCTCTGCGGTAAACAACTATGCGGTTTTCATATTGCTTTTAGTGTGTTTCTAAGGATTTGACTGCCTGTATTTTTCAAGCATAATAAATTGGCTTTTGCTGAATCTTCTCAGCTGCCAAAGATTTGTGCATAAATATTGAAATTGATACCTGAATACTTGAAATACTCATGCAAACAAGACACAATGTAAATACTGGAGCATCACTGGACATTCCTGTGCCAGCCTTGGTGTGCAGTGATCTCCAGCTGACCTGTGCACTACAGCAAAATCATCCAAATAAAATACCAGTCAATTTTTACAATACTTTTTTCTATTACACTTATTATTGATTTCCTCTAGTTTTATTTAGAAAAGGGGCTCAAACTCATATAAACTGGGAGCCACCAGCCGTGTGGTCTTTTACAAGGGTGTTAGTCAGCAAAATGCAGGGAAAACCTGTCCTATCTTTTTTTATTATTATTATTTTAACCCCATATCAAGTATGTTGACCACTAAATCTACTAATAATAGAGTAATAACTGTTGTTAACATTATTACTAGTAGCAATCGTAATAATACTAGTATTATCATTTTATCAGCTTCACTTACCATATAGATACACTGTGCAGTTCTACAATTACAGTCTGTTTCTATGTAAAAGTTGTTATCCCACTTTTCTCCAATTTATCACTGGCCAGGACCCCCACAGAGCATGTATTATTGGGGTGGTGGATCATTCTCAGCACTGCAGTGACACTGACATGGTGGTGGTGGTGTGTTAGTGTGTGTTGTGCTGGTGTGAGTGGAGTTTTTAAACACCTCAGTGTCACTGCTGGACTGAGAATAGTCCACCACACAAACCATCCAGCACACAGTGTCCTGTGGGCAGCGTCCTGTGACCACTGATGAATGACTGGAGGATTTGCTGGAGTTTACATCTACAAGGTGGACCACAAGATAGGAGATCCACTCGTACCAGCACAACACACACTAACACAACCACTATGTCAGTGTCACTGCAGTGCTGAGAATGATCCACCATCAAAATAATACCTGCTCTGTAATGGTCCGGACCATTGAAGTAAATGTGGAACCTGCATCTGTATGGTAAGTGGAACTGATAAAATCAGCAATTAAAGTAGATACACACGCAAAGACATATATATCTTCTTCCTTTGCTCTTATGGAAATCATTAGAGATTCATAGGCTTGTCATTTGACAGTGAAGATATGGCTTTTTTAAACAATACAGTAAATTAGATTATTTAACACCGTAGATCTGTATTCAGATCTGTGGATCTGTGAGTTCTACTTGCCTTTCTCCAGCTGCTGTTCTCTATGAAGATTTTCAGTCATTTAGGTTATTAAATTGTCTAGTAACAAGTATGAAAATATGAAGCACCTCAGACAGTAAAACTCAGTCAAGGATTGAACCCTCACATGACAGTCACCTTCACTTATTACTACAACACTACTGCATTACTTATATTAAATAAAATGCCATGTAGATTTCCAATACGATGTGTAGTCATTATGAATCTAAGCCCAAGTAAAGCACAAGAAGACTGAATAAAGATGAATGGTTGTTTGTGGGAGTAAGAAACCTTTTAATTGAGCATCTTTGTGTGTCCATCTAAATTTAGCTCACTTATATGATTTGAAATGTTATAGTAATGCCAATCTATCGGTAGTACACATGAACTTTTTTTTTATGGTGGCTGTAAAATAACACAGACATTTGAAGCTTGTGATGGACTTTGGCACCTTTTACCTGGTATGTTGCAGTTTTACAGCTACACTTTCAGTGAAGAGCCCTGACTTAGAGCTGCTGCACTCATATTTAAAGGTAGTGAAGTGTCTGAAACTTGCAGAAGGCAGAGAATGATGTTCGCGCTGGAAATCAGAATGCCATTAGTTGATTCCACTCTCATTTCCTAATTATGTGGGTGGTTAATCGGATGCAGAGGACCTCCTGTCCGACTGCTGCAAGCATTTTCATACACATACAAAAATCATGATACTTTTAAAGATTTTATTTGTCATTTGCAACTAAAACTTACTACAAAACATGAAGAGACTAAAAACATGAAGCATGATGATTCTGTGAAATGAAAAAAAAAAAAAACATGCTGTTTTTGTTTCACCCTATGGGTTCTTATCTGCTAAATTCCTCCTACAGTGTTCTCTAGGACCCACTGTCGTGCCATAGACTACTCTTTTTTTTAATGTTTAAAACATATGGAATGGATCTTAACTGCTTGCCATTTACAGCTTTACATATTGGCTGTTCCCATTTGTGAAGCAGTACAAAAAGACCCGTGTTGATCCTTTAAGACCCCAGAATTGGTGTCACATATTGGTCAAGTCTAAAGGAAATAGTTTTTAGTATGGTAGATGTGTAGTATAAGACATAAAGTGAACAGAGAACAAGAACAATTGTACATGGCAGTGCTCAGTATAAAATAAGTTTTCAAATAATAACACCCCACCACCACCATAACCCCGCTACTATAAAGTCCAATATGTATGTCTACCATATTCTATTTTAGTAAACATAGAGCCAAGCCTGGGGTGGCTGTTTCAGCAGATCCTGATAGAGAAATTATCTTGGGACATATTGAACAAAAATGGCTTTGGAATTACTGTTTGTTTGGACTGTGAATGTCGTATGAATTACAACCTTCATAATAATGAAGTCGAGCACCAGAAATGCATTTTTAGCCTCTTGAAAGGTGGAAAAAGAGAGAGTTGAGATATTGCTTGTTGTGACAGAAACAGCCTTAAGCCTTATATTTGTTGGTTTACTGAGTGTATGCGCGCGTGTGTGTGTGTCCCTGTTCAACAGGCCTATTAAACCTGGAGGTGTTACTGCGACAGTTCCTCATCTCCAAGGAAACCCTCTCGGTTCGCATGCTGGATGACAGCCAAGACCCGACCCCCCTCCTCAAAGAGATCCGAGATGACAAGACCGCTACCATCATCGTCGACGCCAATGCCACCATGTCCCACATCATCCTGGAGAGGGTAAGGGGAATTACATGAGGAGCCATTACTTGTGTATTAGCTTGAGTGTACTTGAACTGCATCCAGCCTTTGCTGGTCCAAAGGGAACAAATGCACATGAGTTTACCAGGCATGCATTCAGTGTGAATATCCCTTTGCGCTAGTAACTGCTCCAAAAAAAGGATTTTTTTTCCTTTACTGAAAGTTTGTACAGTTACGTATAATGAAGTGATGCTGTCTGCCAACTGGTTCTCCGCCAGTGAACATTGTTTATTTATTTATTTTTCTATTTATTTATTTATTTATTGTAATAGTTTAAATTTAGAGAATAGATAGAAAAATTGTGCACAAAAAGTTTCAGAAAAATTCATATTTGAGTTTGTTTACTGTACAGGATCCTAACTTATTTTTACTTACAAACCTTAGTGTTCTGTGAGGTCCAAATATCTGAGAGCATTATGTATCTATTTTGCATTCCTTTCTAATATAATACAAAGTTTAGCATAACAATATGAGTGAAAATTGGGATCTTTGAAACATACTCATAGTATGTTAGTTGCAAAATTGTTGAAAAATGTGCACTAATATTAGCAATATTTATTGAGCTACACATACAGAAGCAATGTCTCTCAGTATGCCAGACATCTCGGAATCGAGTTATAGAGGTTCCTAATGGTGTCCTTCGATAAACCAATCCATGCAGCTTGAATATTCTCGGGTAGGGGTGGAGGTGGAGTGACACCAGGCCTTCTGGACATGTGACGTGTGACAACAAACTGTCCATGGTGCAAAAGCGGGGCTCGCCACTGAAGATGACCCGCTGTCATTCTCAGCCACTCCATGACAGTCTGGCATGACACCAGTGCAGTCTTTGGCAACGCTGACATGGAGTTAAGGGCAGTCATTGTAACAACATGTAGTCCTGCGTCATGCAGCCGTCTGTCAATGGTGCTGGCACTAACAGGATGACTTGGGGGGGGGTGGCGGCATCACTGCTTATTGAATGTCTGCAATCGTGGCTGTTGGGTGAGTCAGGTACAGAGATAAGGCCCGTCCTTGTGTACGTCACATGTACAGCGTGAAACTTGAATCATCTGCATGTCTCATGATGTCAGACCTACCCACCAAGTTTCATTCCTGTCGGCTGATTTCTTCTGGGTGCAACTATTGTTTGCATGAGTGTATGTACACAAATTTTGAGACTTCCTGGTATTCTGTTGGGTTCCTTTGCTGTAATGTGCATGTCCTCTCGAGCTGGCGTTGACTCAAGTTTATGTAAAAGCCTCTGATGAGCAGATTAAAACCACCTGAGAGTCTTCTGAGCTTCAGTGGAGGGATTGATAATAATAATATAAATATTGATTTTGTTTAAAGAGTATTTTTCATACTGATAGCAGCTCAAAGTGCTTTACAGATGGGTGTTAATAGTAATAAAAGAAACTATGCGTATTAATTTAAAATGATGAGTCAAAGACACAGACAATTTACCTAAAGTACCAAGAAGATGTGGAGTTTTAATTAAACGGCAAGTAAAGAGATGTATTTTTAATGTTTGCTAAAAAAGCGAGTCCTGAGCCTGACTATCTTATTAAAGGTGGAATTGTGTTGTACAGTCTATGAGCAGAATAACTCAAAGATTCTCTCCACATTTTCTGTATTTTATGGAAGGTATTTGCAGGACGCCGGTATCTGCAGATCTAAAACCACTCGTTGGAACATAAGCAGACAGATATTGTGTGATGTAACTGGGTGCTAGGTCATTTAGAACCTTAAAAACTAGTAGCAGAGAAGTCTGTCCTAAAACAAATAGGTAGCCAGTGCAGTTCTTTTAAAACAGGACTGATATGAGCTCTCTTTTTGGTATTGTTAGGATCCATTCTGCTGTTTTTTGTATGAGCTGTAGAGAATGGAGCATTACAGTGATCAACTATGCTTGTAAAAAAATCCAGATCTAGTTTCTTTATCTTCGTGTCTTTACTTTTTGAACAGCAGTATTTTGGCTTGTAAGATATGCTGTGTTTAAAGGCGTTCTAGTATAAAGCAGTGACTTACCACAAGACACCAGACAAGACTTACCACTCTGAAACATCCTGCTTGCGAAGGAGGATTAGGTCTACAAATTTGTTCTACCTGACTTTCAGGATCGGACTTTGCCTCATACTCATATGGCAGTAACATGCAAAAATAGCCACAGCAGTGTTGGGGTGGAACTTAAAGTAGGATGACTAATCAGAACAGAGTGGGTGTTTCAGACTAGAGGTGAATACAGAGGTACAGTATGAGAAAAAGATTGTTTTAGAAAAACTGAAGCATGTAAATCTGTTTTAATAGACCCCAAAAATAAAATTCTGAACATTGAAAATAAGCATAACAGGTCCCATTTAGCCGATGAAGTTCTGTTGTTGATATGCTGGATAATGGAAAAAGCAGAGTCCCAGTATTCTGGTGCCATACGGATATTGCATATAAAGGTACCTAAAGGGTTCTAAAGAGCAGTGCCATAGAAGACCCACTTTTAGATGGTTCTATAATCAACCATTTTTGTAAACGTGATGTAACTCTAAGAAGGCCTTTCCTTCCAAGTTGAGGACAAGGCCTCCCAAAATGTGTTGGTTTGGTGGTAAACTGAAGTTTCTCTAATGAAAGAAGATTAGATGTTTTTGTCACTGTCAGAGATTGTTAAAGAGGTGGAACTGGACAGCATGAAGAAAGCTGCCAAGGTCTTATCTGCAAGTCATGATTTGAAATCAGACTTGACTGGATGATGAACTGCTTTTGTGTGCAGGATGAAAAGAATAATAAGCATGGTATGATTGCGAGGCCACAAGGATGCGGAAGTGGCCTATTGAGATCAGTGCAGATGAGCTTTAGGCACAGAGCAGGATTTAGATTAGCCATTGTTGAGAGCAACAGTTTAGAGAAGTGAAATGCTATTTATAGCAGCATTTCTCTCCAGTGTAAAGCATCTTTCAAGTTCAGCCTTCTCTCCCACTCCGTAGTGTTCGAAGGCGTTTATGGCCATCTTTATTCGCCTGGTGCTTTCAGGCTTTCTTTAAGCACTGCTGCCTCTGCAAATCCTCATTAGGAAAGTTCCCTAATAAACCCTCAGCCGCTGATTGAGGTGATGGGACATGGCTGTAGCCATCCGTTTTAAGAAGGGCCGATTAGATTTGAAAGTGACAGAGCTCATACATGCGTGGGCTCGCAGCAGCATATGGCTATATTATAATTAAAACATAGCCCATTATTTCAGGAGCAGGCAGATTAATGGCTGCTAGAGGAGAAGCTGAAGGCAGGATCTAGATTAGAGAGAGTCCGCCTGTAGCATCTCCTCTTTTTAATCTGCGGCAACTCACGCAGGCATCAGCTTCATCACAGCATTCACAGTAGCACTTTTGGGGAGGGGTGCATGTATTAGTGTCTGTGAGTGTCTGTGGTGTAGATATGCATCATGTGGTATCACAATATCAGATGATTTTAAAGTTTGAGTTAATAAGGTTATTGAACCCATGCTAATAAACCTGATTGTTTGTTTTGATTGGACTGCTATGTATCTACTGAAACTTAAAACATACAGTGTTACACTATAGATAAACTTGAGCCCAATAGAAAGTAGATTGATGGATTTGTGTAGGTTCTGTGTATTTAAATTGTTTTCAAAATAATCTGACATATTCTGGATGTATCACACATTTAGGTCTGTGACAATATCTTATTCAGCTAACTGTGCAGGAAATAAATGAGGTACAAAATTAAACCCGCTTCAGGATGCAAGAGCATGATTTCGTTTTTCCTTTTGTTTAAAGATTAAATTCCAGCTCACTTGCTATTACCTCTTTGCTCCAGGGTCCACTCCAGAGTTAGGGACCATCTCAAACTTTCCAGAATCATAATAATAATAACAGTAATAATAATAAAAGAGCAACACATTTTCTTCTAGTCATTTTAGTATGGTTTCTAAATCTGTCGTGAGAACAAACACAGTGATAGGGTGTAGGTAAGCTCTAAAGCTTATACTTTGTCAAATATGTGGTTAGAGTTTGACATCTTTAAAGGAGTAATATGCAAGATGTTTAGTTTCCAAAATGTACTAAAAGTATCAACAGACTGGACTCTGGATTGTCCTGTCTTGTAATACCACCTTGTACTTTAAGAGGCAGTAGTGAGTCACTGTAGTAGCAAGTCGAATCAGTCCAACATGAAAAGATGAGGAAGTAGCACTTCTCCTGATGATGTATTTTAACCTCTTGTCAGTCATGTTGAAGGTTCTGCACCTAGTTTGGTCATTTAACGACAGGTAGCCAATGAAAGGATGAGTAAGCATAATGATGCCTGAAGCTCTTGGCAGTAGACCATTAGAATAAACACCACCACCCGCTCACGACAAGAACCCGCATTGTCAACATTGGTGTTGCTTTCCACCACTGGAGACACTCTTGGCGAGTACAGGGATAAAGAGTCCAGTGCTGTTGTGTGTGAATTCCAGTGCTGTTCTGTCTGAAACTTTAATCATTTTAAAGTTAACAAATTGCGTCTGACTTACCTGACACTGTATCATTCTGACAAACTGGTTTAAAGTTGTAAACAGATTTCAGTTGAAAACAGATTTCAGACTTTGAACTGACTGGCGCTGTAGACTAATATTGAATTGAATGACACATAATTTGTAGCTTACTTATATTTGTTTATTAAAATAAATTACGGGACATTCCATTTATATAATGCAATTATGTTCCAGAATCTTTTTAGTGCAGTTTTGGTAATGGTCAGACAGGCTAATTTTGTGCAGAATTCATAGGCTAAAAATAAATAAAATAAAATAAAAAAGATCTTTTTAAATGCAAATATTTTCCAAATTAGGGGTTAGAGTTTTAGGACAGACGCCACCCAATATAAAGTATCCTATAATTAATGGTTTTGTATACTGGATTTAACATTAGTGCCTTTGGTATAAATAGATTGTAACGTAATCCTTGTAAATATTTCAAGTCTGAGTGATTCATTGTTTTTGATAGGTTAAATACCTGCTAGAGGTATAATTTGGTGCAGGTATAATTTCTGCCTGCTGCCTGCAGTACTGAGCTTGTTTAACCAGCATAGCTCTGTGTTTCTGTAACAGTCTCATCTATTCTGACAATCTCATCTATGTTAGGTTTACATTACCCAACACGTGAACATCTATCAATACAGCTAAAACTGAAAATCAATTTTGCTGTGTGATAATAATACCAGTGTATTCATATAGAACAATATGTCATCTAGAACTGTCTGTCAACAATATTGATTATGGAAGAACGTTGATATAACAACTTATACTTGGCCTGTTCCCATTTGTTCCTAAGATGCAAATGGTCTTAAGATGCATGTGGTCATTCCAGCAGATTTCACCTGTGCCTCAATGCAACCCAAGAAGAAACTGCTTGTCGTGTTGACAGAATATTACTGCTGGTGGTGCTGTAACAGCTTAAAATGAGAGAAAACTGCAGAATGCAGAGACTGATGGTTTCATTAGTTGATCAGTTGAATCATTGTGAATAGATTTATTACAGTAATCATTAGGGAGTACACATACAAGTTCCAGAGAAGTATGGAAGCTTTTTAAATGCTGTGGATTCACGTATTTTATTTACTTTCTTTTTGCTTTAGAAATTATAATTATTATTTGTTTTCTTAATGTCAGTGGTTCTCAAGCAGGAGCTCAGGTACCACTAGATGCTCCAGTCTCATTTAGAACGCATAGCAATAGAGCAAAAGTGTTCTTCTCTGGGGATTGCCTCGGGGGCTTGAGGACCATTTAAGAACCACTAATTTAGGTGACTGTCACAACATAACTAATGTCATTTTCCCAAGATAATGGAATACTTTTCTCATGATAACAACATATTTAATTCATGATCTATAGAAAACAGTGTTTCCCTGATGCATGCCCTGATGTTTCCCTGATGCATTCCCAGTGTTTTACCATGCAATAAGCCCTGAGCTCAGCTCCTCACTGCACCACTATTGCACTGACCAGTACAGCTCCTTGAATTTGAAGCCCTCTGACAAATAAATTGCCTACTTAAATGGATGCTAAACAGGAGCAACCCGTGGCTTAACAGCCCCAGAGGCATGCATTTTCTTGTCACTGGAGCGCTCATTCAGTTTGATTACTTTGAATACCTCTAAAATATATAGGGAAAATGTGCAGTGTATATAGTGCATAGACGTGCTGTAAGCAGCACCAGTCAGGGCTCTCTTGCATCATGCTTAGGGGCTAAAAGCAGACTGGACACAGAGCACTGAAATATATTTTGGATATCTGTACTTGTATATCTGTACTTTAATATGTGTACTTTATTGGAGTATTTCTGTCACTTGTACTCACTACATTTCAAAAGAAAAATCTATACATTGCAAAACCAGACTCATTACTGGTTTTCCACTGGATTTGAACCAAAAATGAAGGGATGTGGCTGACGATCCTTTGAGATATAAATCAGCACTATTCTACAAGTCACCCATGATTGGATAACCCAGAAATGCAGCAGATGAGACAGATAAGCCACGGATTCCAAAAAATGCAGTAGTACTCAGCAAGTTCATATTCTGGAAGGAAATATGTGTAAATATTTCAGAAATAAATACCCGTCCATGGTGTTACTTACAAGAAATATTTAACCTGGTTGGTTCAATATGCAATTCTTTGTGTACACTTTACAAAGAACAACAATAAACCCTGATATTTAAATTTGTGATTTATATGGTTACATAATGTAATTTCAATAAGAGAAGCATAAACCATTATTTACGCTCTATGTCAGTGTTACGTGCATCCAATGAACATGCAGTAGAACACCCTGTTCTGGGAGAAATGCATTTAGAAATACATTTTTACCTTAGGTACATGTAGGAGCATATACTTTTATACTTCTACCTGAGTAGAAGTAGCTCATTATCTCAAGTAGACAAAGTTCATGTTTCTTCAGATCTTGAGAAAATGATTCAGTTTTGTTGGGAAAACAACATTTGTCATGTCACGATAACAACTCAGATCATTCAAGAGCCTAAGAAAACAAATAGAATTTGTTAACATGGAAACAAACAGTAAATAAACTCTGTGATTCCATGGCCTTTTAGGGATTCCATACTGCCTTCCTCTTCTATACCGTATCTACTCCTCACTGAGGAAGGCTTGGGCTTGTTTGAGACTACTCTGGTCTTTGTGAAAGCTGGTCCACGGTTCAGATGAGTCCCCTGGTGGCTTCCTTTGCACATTCCGCATTTTATATCTCCAGAATCTAAGGGCTCCTTCACCTTCCCTTCAGCGGTTTAAGGTATGCCGATCACATTTACTGCTTTGCATCATCTTACGTTTACTCTCCGTCGGCTCTATTTCATCTTAATCAAAGAATCTGACGGCCATCGCGGGTCATTCCCTGGCTTTTCCTGTTGCCATGGTGATGGCGGTTGCTCTGCTGTACAAGTGAGTCGTGCGGTGCACAGTGGGCAGCTTTGTTAGTCTCTCACCCTCACTGTTACTCCACAGCTCCCCACCCCTCCAGGCGGCTTCCCTCTCTCCCTTTCCCTCTCTGCAAGGAGCGAGCATGCGGCAGAACAGAGGAAATTTGGCTGGGGTTCAGCCGATGAGGAGCGAGTGTTGGCCAAGCGTAGCAAAGCTGTTTGCCAACCGTTTGCGCCGCCACTCTCGCGCACCCAGCTTGAGTCACAGGATTCAATTACATGGTCAATTGCAGGGGCAAGTCTTACATTATAAAATACTTACACAAGGACAAAATTATCATAAGTTGGAAAAACACTTGGCTACTGTAGCTAGTTTACCCGTCCAGAGCTGAAATGAGATAAAGAGCAGATGAGCAGCAGGAAAAAAAAGAGGCACGGCATTTGGGGACTGAAATACGTCAGGGAATACACAGTCTGTCCCTCTATAACCTCACAGTGCAAATTGCCCTTTTAAAGAGGCCTCGGCACTCGGGTTGTGAAATTCTGTCAATTCGGGTAATCGATTGTGATTAAACAGGGTGAATCAAAAAAAATATCAATACGAAGCCCAGAAGTTGGATTGTCAGATGCAGTTCTGTGCCAAAGGTAAAGAGCAGCCTTTATTTATTTAATTTCTAGTGAAAATGTATAAATATGTATACGTATTTAGAATATGTTGGGGAGATTTGATATAAGATCATTAACAAGCATATCTAGAAGGAACATGAAGCAAAATAGGTAAAATAAAATAGAAGTTGCAAAACTTAGAAAACAATTCAAAGATTTAAAAAGTCAGATCTTGTATACCACCACAACTGCCTCATGAGATAAACTTGAAGCTTTGAGAGTGAGGAAAAAATTAAACTCTGTCTGTACATCCTTTCACTGAATGATTTAGGTATTATTTGGATTGTGAGCATGCAACCATGCTTTAAACTTTGGAGAAAGAATGGAAGGTGTTATATATAAAAGCTGAGAAATGTGATATTATGATCTGAGTAATATTATTTTCTACTTTTTATAAAAGTAATTTTCTGTTAAATTTGTGTTTTCTGCTTTTATCCTGATACTGAAAAAGGAGTAACTTGTACTTACTGGCTGTTTTATGTAATGACGAGATCAGTCTAACAATCTAACATGCATCCTGCTATGTTATTGCTTCAATATGAAACCAAATGTGAAAATGCCATTTTGAACTGCTACTTACATCATCAGAGTTTAGCCATGTTACCTAGCTTGAGGTAAACATCAGTACATAGTATTAATGATGCTGCAATGCTTTTTAAATTAATTTATTTTAAATATTTATAGTACAAACAGTACAAACCATGAAAGCAAACACTTTATATGAGGCCAGATTTCTTAGGCTTAGGGCCAAAGGGTCACTTCTGAGATGCTTTCTCCTTCACAGCAGCTGCTCTCTGCATCGTTTACTTTTTCAATTTGCTCAATTGAAATGACAATTTAAAAGTTACCTATCAATTCTCTCACTTTATTAAGGATTAATGGGTTCGGGTTAACACTGAGGGGTTAATATTTTAAAGCTTTTGTCTCCTAATCCAATTTCCATCTGTTTTTAGAAGCTATAACTTGACAGAGTGCCCAATCTTCACCTAATTAAATTTTGTGGGCTTGTTTTTTTCTGGCAAAAGTCTACTATTAGTCATCGTCTGATTGCCATTATGCTTGCTAGGTACACAGGTCCATTACTCTGAAGCTGAAGCACTTTTGGCTTATTTAGCAGGAGGGCTTTAATGGCTCTGGCTCCTGAGCCTAGAGGTTTTCAGACACTGTCCTGGTCAGTTTCATATCTACTCCAACACAAACGTAGATTCATGAAGGGCTTGATAATTAGATGATGTCTTGAATCAGGCTCTTTGTTGTTTTGATTGCAGGGTGAAGAGTTTCTCAAGTAGTGTTTAAAGCCTATGAGAGCTCACAGTGAAGAGTGGCATTCTGAATAGCGATTCTTGCCATGAGATCACAAGAGATGATCTTCAATGAAATGCTGTATAATTGAAGCACATTGGGACTGGACTTTTTGACTTTTGAAGATAGTAGCAGTTGTCCCTGTTGTTGTAACAACTGATAAAAGGCGAATAAAAAGGCGAATTTGGGTGTATGTGAGTTTTTGTTAGGAAATTGAGGTGAAGAGTATGCTTCATGACCAAAATTATAGCAGAACAAAACCTGAAAACACAAAATAAGCCATCCACGTTATTACCATTAACTCACTGACCCCTTTATCATAAACCCTCTACCCACTATAAAGTTGTATAGGACGGATAACAAAATTAGAATAGAATGAATATTCAAAATGCCTTGCAATCTAGAAGTGATTAATTCTGGACCAACACAACTTGAAGAGTTTAGAGTGAATGGATTAGTACTTTAACTGGGCTCTTTATTTAGGAACACTGCTCTAATGCTGTGTCGAGCCTTCCCTTGCTCTTGAAACAGCCTTAGTTCCTCATGACATGGATTCCACAAGATGTTTGAAACATTCCTTTAAGATTCTGGGCCAAGTTGATGTGATTACATCATGCAGTTCTTGCAGTTTTTTAAGTGCCCTTTCATGCTGCCAATCTCCCATTCTGTCGTACCCCAAAGGTGTTCTTTTTGATTCAGATCTGGTGATTGGGAGGAACACTTCAGAGCACTGAACTGTATAACTGTATAGTAATGTTCATGAAACCTGTTTGAAATGACTTTTGTTTTGTGACTCATTGTGAATCAATATTGTGCTGGACGTAGCCATCAGAAGAAGGTGAATTGTGGGGATGAAGGGATCCACGTGATCTGCAACAATACTCAAATAGGGTGTCGCATGCAAGCATTGATTGATTAGTATTATAGGGACCATAGTGTGCTCAGAAAGCATTCCCCATACCATTACATCACCTCCACCAACCTGGACTGTTGATACAAGGTGGGTTGGGTCGATGGATTCTTGCTGTTGGCAACATTTTCTGACCCTATGTTTATTAGACCAGACTATGTTTTTTTCAGACCCGACATGGTCTTTTGCTGTTGTAACCCATCTGCCTCAAGGTTCGACATGTTGTGCATTTTGAGATGCTTTTCTGCTCAACACAATTGTACATTGTGTGTGGTTATCCGAGTTGCTGTAGCCTTTCTGTCAGCTTGGACCATTTGGGCCATTCTCTGATGGCCTCTCTCTTTAACAGGGCATTTCCATCTGCAGAACTGCTGCTTACTGGATGTGTTTTCCTTAATGCACCGTCCTGAGTTACTTTGGAGACTGTTGTGTGTGAAAACCCCAGATTAGCAGTTACAGATATACTCAAACCAGCCTGTCTGACACCAACAATCATGCCACGGCCAAAATCACCTTTTTCCTTCATTCTGATGGTTGAATATTACCTGATGCTGCTGACCTGTATCTGCATGGTTGGCTGGTTGATTAGATAATGAGTAGGAGTACAGGTGTTCTTAATAAAGTGCTTAATGAGTCTATATTTCTTTAGAATTTAATCTCTTTAACACTGAGACTTATATTATATCCTAAGCGTTACTACTCAGTAATTACATGGACCAGTGTAACATCATCAAATGTTAATATAATGACATATTTAATAAAACATTTTAATGCATTGTTTATATATTAAAATAGAGACTGATTAAGTTACAGTATTGTTGTATATAAAATAGCAAATATTGTTAATATCACAAGGTGTAAAATTGCCCCACAGTTTCTCAGCAGCACTCCTCCTCATACATCACTGGTCAGTTTCAGAGCGCAGGACCACTGTTGACCAGATATTTTTTTTTAGTGGTCGACCATTCTCAGCACAGCAGTGACACTCACATGGTGGGTAGTGCTGGTAAAGGTTAACAGGCACTGCGGTGTTGGTATGTTCGGAGTTCCCCATCATCTAAAATCACCCAAATATCTTTTCAAAAGCAGTCAGTTAGTCTGAGAGTGACCACTGTTGCAAGGCCTACAGGACAGCTGTGCTTAGATAGAGATGTGGTATAGTCCTAGCACACCTAGATGACCTATGAAGGTAAGTGTTGTAATACATTGGCTAATAAATCGGCCAGAAAGTGTAAGATTTAGTGTTTGATAGTTTTAAGATAAGTAAGACAGACAGAAGGTCTGTTTTTGCCTGTCACACAAAATGGACAGCTCAGCAAGAAGTCTTAGTATGTTAGTATGTTTCAGTTTGAGTGAGCTATTGAAAGCTATTTGCAGCCATTTTGAAAATGTCTTGAGGACTTCACCAATTGAGAACAAACTGTGAAATCAGCCAAAGAAAATGAGATTTTCTAGAATCTTGTTCCAAAACCTGAGTGACAGATGGCTTATGATTAAAGGCTGTCCAAGTTCAGTCCTAACCCTGGGAGCTGGCGCAGCTTAGGCTGTGAGAGGAGGTTGCATGAGTTGTAATTTACTGAAACTAGGATAGAAAGATAATGAGAGACTTTAGCAGTAATTGCTGACCACTGATGAGGGAGAGCTTTTGAACCACTTATGAATTTCAAAGCTCCACAGTAAAATAGGTGTAGGAGCTGCGAGGGGGCCAGGAGCTTTCATGCACAAACAATGTCTGCAAAATCAGGTGAGGAAAGCAACAGGAAAAAGCTTCTTCGTAGCCTTCCAAAAAAGCATGAGCTGGCTCTGAAGAAGAAATCATATTCGCCTTACAGTCACCTGAGCAGGCTATCAATGTGGTTTTTAAAGCTTGAAGGCCTTGAGGTCTAAGAATTGAGAAGATATGTGGAAAAAACACTAATACATTTAAATTAAAGAAATGAAAGGAACATAGTTATTCACCTTTTATGCACTGTATATGCACATAATATCAAATATAATGTAATAATGTTAATATATTTCTTATTTTTAAAAAGCAATTATAATGCCTATAATTTGTAAACTGACAGTGCTTATCCTCCTGGGCAGCTGTAAACACCACTGTAGCTATTCTGAAAGTGGTGTCTTCTCAACACACACAACTGAACAAACTCTTTATGGCCTTCAGTAGTTGCCACACATTGTGTGAGGCTGTGCCCAACTTATCGGTAGGTGGAATGTAAGGATTGTGTTACAAGATGATGTCACCATGTAACAGAGAAAAGGGCTGTATTTACAAAGAGGCGTTGAGAAAAGTGGTTTCACTGGGAGAGAGTTTCTCACTCTGGTGTGTACTTAGAGCTTTATAACTTTGCAGACTTTTTATATGCAAAAAAAGTTACAACTTTAAAAAGTCATGGTCATCAGAATAACACTTCAGACTTATTAATATGTTTTTTGCCTTTTACCTGTCAGGTCCCAGGACATTGTGGGGTATGCTATGGAGTTGACACAGTATTTTACTATGAATAATTGCAATTAAGTGTTGTCATTCTGGCAGTAGTAAACATGTACTTCAAGCATTTATGCTTATGTGAATGAACAATACAAAAACAAAAGTAAACAAACGTAAGAAAGGAAACGGTTATGGAATATGAAATATCCACAGGATATCCAGGTACAGCCGGCCTTTAAATAAAAGCAAAAACATACAAGCTACAACATTTTGATATGACAATGACAAAATACAGTTTGCCACAACCAGACCCCTTTAGATCAGATTATTTTCTCTGGAAGATAATCCTATTTTCTCTGTAGGATATCTCAAATACTGTCCTTCTGGGTGAAGTTTTATTTGTGGTGCATGTGAAGAAATATAACTATGTTATATGATGCATCGGAGCATGTGAGATGGGGCAGACGTCTTGTTGTCTTAGCTGAATGAATTTAGTGCAAAAAAGAGATGGGCTGTTCTTGCAAGAGCACCAGAGCATTATTTGTTTCAGTAATCTATTCCATCTCTCTCTGTGGTGTAACTGATATGGCTATTGATTGTCATTTTCAAGACTGCAAGATTAATGAACAAGATCCAAAGGAGCATTTCTGAAAAAATAAATCATTTAAAAAGCCAATTGAAACCAGTGAGTAGACTTTACTTTTGTTTTTGAATATGGGAAATGCAATTAGGTTTCACAGGGGGTTGCTCCTTATCGACGTCCTTTTACTTATGTAATGATGTTCAACTCCACCATGGCCACTCACTGAGCTGCATTATGCATTGTGCAGGGGGACGTCATAAGCTTAAGGTTGTCTGATAAAATTGTCTTTGTATATGTTATGCTGTTTATCAGTATCAACCAAAATCCTGCCAATAGAGAAGTCAACATAAAATCATCATGACCTTAATTATGTTTATGTAATGAAAGTACATTACATAACACATGTCACTAACAAACTAATCATAACAATACCAAAAATATACCAGATGTTTCTGTAGCTAATTTTCAGCATGACTCTGAAACACTAACTAATACGTGACTAGCAAACACAGCTTTAAATAGTTGTACACACATAAAATCATAATCAGTTTATTAAAACTCAAAAAAAAGACTTAATTCCATAAGATATTTGTTTAAGTTGCTACAATTCTAAATGTTACATCCTGATACACTGGGATACAGCCTCACTTCTAGTTTCAAAATGCAGGGGTGTGGCTAAAATAAAGCTCGACTTTGAATCGACTAAAGCTCTTTGTGTTTTGATAGTGACATGAAAACGTGGGACAGCATTTTTCGAATAAAGGTAAAAAAAGATTATAAGAAAATATTTTAAAAAGCAAACATTGGAAAAAAAACATGCAAGTATTATTTTAAATTTAGCGGTTTGGGACAGACACCTCCCAATAGAAAATACCCTATAAATGATGATTTTGTATATATAACTCTATTACTCTCTTATCTCTATAATGGCTTGGGTTAAAAAAGATGATAAAATATCCCAGTGTAGGCCTGGGCAATAGCGTGATGACCTGATATCATAGATGAATCAGAAGCAGCCTGATGACAATGCATAAAAAAGGTGATTATTGCCATGTTGTTAAACAATGTTTGTTTACTTTAATTTACTGTTAAAACATTGGGCTGTTCTGCAGCTTTCACAGAGTGTCATTTAATTAAAAAAATGCAGCGTTTTGCATACAGCTTAAGTGGTCCAGTGTATCAGATGAAAATCAACTAAATCTATGAAAATATGAAGCTGCTTGCTTTTACAGTCGTATATAGCTGAATGACCGATAAAGCACATGAACATGGCATTGGAAATCACTTACTTAGAGCACATTTTGCTGTCTAAAGTTTCTCTAAAGGTGGCACCATTATCATGCATGAATCTGCACCAGAAGGAGCTTATAATTGTACATGTTTGCAGTAACTACTAAAGCAACAAATATAGTACTTTTCAAAACATGTTGAGTTACTCAATACTATATTATATTAAAGTGATTTTTTTTATTAAAGTTTTTTTTTTATTAAATAGTTAACATGCAAAAAAGCATATACACTAAAAACAGAATATAAAGTTCTAAGCTGCAGTGAACCTTGCGGAAGATGATAATTGCTATTTTTAATTAGAAAATAGTATAATACATGCCAATACCACAACACTATCTCCAGATGATGTGGAATGCTTTACATCATGAGGAGTTCCTTCTTTTCTTCATACTCTTCTCCTCCCATCATTCAAGTTGATCTTTGTCTGATCTGTCTATAAGATGTTGTTCCAGAACTAAACAGCCCTGTTTAGAAGGTCTTTGGTGATCTTTGGTCACCCTGATTTTGGTTAACATCTTGTGATAAACTGTCTGTATGTACTGTGGTTTTTACTTCTCTGGGTCAGATCGTCTGTCCCACTGTAAGGCGTTCCTGATTTGTTCAGCTGTCGTGAAGGGTTTCTACTCACCAGGGAGTGAATTCCGTTGTTTTTCCTTGTCTTCTGGGCCTGTGTGTTTCTGAGCTGACCAGTGCATTCTTTCTTTTGAAGAATGTAACAAACGGTTGGGCACACCATGTTTTTGCTGTGTCTCTCTGATGGAATTTTTCAGCCTAATGATGGCTTGCTGGCAGTGAAGCTGTTTGGACTTTATATTGAGCAACAGATTCCAAATGCAATGCCACACTTTTATCTGTTTACTAGTAAGTGAAATAATGAGATAACAACACGCACCTGGTCATGAAACAGCTGAGCAGCCATCTGTGAGATGATTTCTGAGCCCCTAAAAATGGGAGGGCGATGTAGGAAAGTGATTGTAATTCCTACACTGTTTACCTGATTTCAGTGTAAATTAAAGCTCAGATTAAAGCTGTAAGTCATATTATTTTTAACTCATATTAATAATTTAATTCCAACTCCACTATCCTGTTCTGGACAGGTAGAATAACAATAACTTTGTCAATGTCCAAATATTATATTTAAGATGTATATAAAGACCTAACTGTATATAGACAGTTTGAACTTTAGCAATGTCTACAACAAAGTGAAGAAGAAGGCCATGATAGGTCGTGACATCAGTCAGGTCCTAATGCACACACGAGCACACCTCTGTACAAACACACACACACACAGCGCCCACTGTCTACCATTCATAGAAGTTTTGAGATGTTTTCACTCCGTGACACTTGATTGAAATGCTTAGTTTTCTGCTCCCGTTTCCTAGGTAACCATGGAGAATTGATGAATAGAGCAGCGCTGATGGATCAGGAGCAGCGTCCTCCTTTTGTCATCTTTGATCTGCTTCTGAAAAGGGCTCAAAAACCAATGCACCTCATTGTACCTTCTGCATTCTGCATTCAGCGTTCATGTTCTAGAGGAATCAAACATAGTGCATTAGCACCTGATTATTTACATGTGAAATCAGCCCTTAAAATGTCTGTTAAATGTCTAGAAACTGTTATTGTTTCGTTCTGTACACCATCAGAAAACAGGTAGCGAGCAGGTACAGTTTTTGTTCATGAAGTACAAACATTGTGAAAGGTGAAACAGTGATTTTAAAGGAGACATAGTATACCCCTTTTCCACAGGTCAACTCAGCTCCCTGGGGTCTTAATGAAATGTCTGGGGCATGCTTTGGTCAAATACACAACTTTCACGGGATGTGCATTTGAACAGCTTTGTGCTACCCTACCAAGAAACACTCTAGAGACGTCTACGCCCATCCTTTTATTTTACTCTCTCGCTATTCATCTGTTGATAAGAATAAGTTCATCTTACAGACATTTAACTAAGCAACTAATAATGTACACCTTATTGTGCGTCCTGCAGCGAGTAACACGAGTATCACAAATAACTTTCTAGCTCATATCAGCACCTTTTTGGGGGAAAATAATCCCGTGTCGCACCTAGATGACAATAGCATAACAGAGAAAGTTAAACATGTTTCTGAATTTGTATTTTGAACTAACTGGTATAAATAAAAAATGCTGTGTGGTTAGCTGTACTAGCACCGAATGAAAAATGCCCATGTACCCTACGGCGTAACCTGATGCGGACCTCCCCAGAAATGTTGCTACATGTCGTGGCAATGCAGACCGAACAAGTGTGATTGGTCTGATTGGTAGCCTATGTATTAAAACGGCAAATGTTTTGAAATTTTCACATTTTAGCTCATTATAAGACGGACGTCTTCTGTTGAATGCACTCATCCATGAGCACGTCACTGGTGGGATACGATTGTTCCCGAGTCCAGCTCAGTGCAGTTCATCGTGCAGCACCATTCCCCTTTGCTGCTTGCGTCATGGGTTCCATGGTTCCAGACCAGAGAGTTAAAGGTACTGGAACGGCACCGATTTTTCTGGCCGCGAACCAGGTTTTTTTTTTTTTTTGGTGGAAAAGTGCAGAATGGTTTGAAATTTTGCCCCCATCACCGGCACCATGTAGGTGGAAAAGGGCTCTCAGTAAAATAAAACAGGTGTCCAGGTAGGAACCTCTGATAATTCAGTGGGGTAACTTCACCAGCCTGATGTTGAAGGACTTAAGGGACTCAAGATGAAGTAAATGTATCTTTTTGATGGATCGGTTGTGTTCTGTGGCAGGCAAAGTGCACATAAATTCATGTATATGTATGTTGGGAGCTGTGTTTGTGTGTGTTTTGTAATTGGCTGTTTGGGCTGAATGATTAAGTTTGGCTCCTCTTGCGTGGGAGAGCAGGATTCAATGCCAGCACAAAGAAGCACTTTGTAATGCCACAGGTTCCTGATGTCTTGCCGGCACTGTGTGTGTAAGGTCATTTGATCTGTTTTGTCTTCGCCGCTCTAACGATGTGTTTGTTGTGGAAACTCATATCGCGATAATGATATAAATGTGATTTAGCATACAGCCAACTATGGGTGGGGTTGAACTGTTGTAGGCTGATTAAGCAGTAAATGTGTTGGATTTTGTGACTTCACAAAAAACAATCAATTCAAAACCGGCCATTCTGGCTTTTTTCCACATGTGGATTGTATGGATTGGGGAGTTTAAACTGTAATGGCATTTACAAAGTGTGGAGGCTATAGAGGGCCTATGAGAGCAACCATTTCATTAGGAGGCTATTCACAAATACAGCAATGCTGAAACCAATATTCATTGTGCTTCTCTCTCCCTCTGTCTCACAGGCATCAGAGTTGGGCATGCTCTCTGTCTACTACACCTACATCTTCACCTCTTTGGTAAGAGCCTTTGGCCTGCTGCTTTCTCCTGAGCTTTAACAATGTTGTGCAGTGATGCTGATGTGGAGATGATTCATATCCGCCTTTTAGATGCAGCTCATTAATAGGGAGCAGTGTTTTTTCTGGGTGCATGCTGTTGTTCTACCCATGAAAGTGCACAGTGGCATGTATAAGGGTATTATTACAGGCACTAAAATGTGGGCTATAGCTGTTTACATTACCACTCAGCATAGCCATAATGGAAAAACCCATAAAGGCTACGTTGAAATATTAAACGTTGTGTCTTTAAAGTGAAGAAAATGAACACTGAGTGCTTTTATTTGGAAGGATTTTTAGAGAGACATTCTTTTTGATTCAGTGCATGCTGTCTTTTGATTGCTGTGGTATTTACTAGGCATAACTAGACAAAGTGGCCTTTTTCCCCCTCCTTGGCTTTCATGCCCATTGAACTCGAAAGCAATTAAAGGCCAGCCACTCAGTGTGGCCTATGAGCAGCAGTTCCACAGTGATGTACTTCTGCCATTTCTCTGCTAGCACTCTCCCCCTACTGCCTACCCAGTGTCATTATGCCAATATCAGTATGTTAAACCAGCCTGTCAGAGATGTGCCACAGCCTGCAGACTGGCAGAGGAGGCAGAGTGAGCTCCTCTATATTCCAACCATGTTGCGGTATGTGGTAATGAAGCACTTTGCAAGCCAGGTAGAAGCAGTGATTACTAAACACGTTTATATGGGGAGCTGGAGATCCATTCCAGCTGAAGGTCCGGTTTGCCTTTCCTAAAGCCATCATTACCATCATTACCTTACCTTAGTGCGATATTAGCACCAATATTGCTCTTCACTCTTATAATATGGGTTTTTTGAAGTGATGTCACACAAGAACCTCTTATATATATATATAGCACTAACAGGATGACTCATGGAGGGCATCACTGCTCACTGAATTCGCAATCGTGGGTCACTCCATGTTGGACGGTTTGCTGGTTCTCTCTCTCAGTTGTTAGTGTAGGTCTCCCAGATCCTTAATGTCACTGGTGTGTGCCTTCTTCTATCCACTGCTGCCAACAGCGTGCTATGGTGGTATCTGCATGACCAGTGTGGCACACAGTACGTCGATAAAACCAATCCGCTTCCTGGAGCTCTTCAGTGCGATGCCTCTCAAACTCTTCCAACTGCTGGAATTGCTTGTGAATTGCTATAACAGCCATCCTTGCTTACATCACATGCGCGGCCAAGCGTGAATCATTATCATATCCACTGATGTCAAACCATCCAACCAAGTTCCATAGTTTTTCAACAATGAGTGTAAAATATCTGATGTGTGATATGATATTTATATACAGTATATCTATCTATCTATCTATCTATCTATGTATCTATCTATCTGTCTATCTATATAGATACGCAAGGTGTAACATACATGAAATTAGAGAAGGTAACGAGGCAAACAAAACTTTTAATTAGTTTCAGGTTAAAATCTCCTTTAATTATTATAATGAAATTATTACTTTCATTGAGATTTTGACATAGCAAAATAATGACATATCTTCAAATGATTATACCTTCTCTTAAAGTAATCAGCATCGTTTGATATTTTCTAAAGGAACGGGGGGAGAAAATGAGTTATTATCTAGTCTTAAGTGATAATAATAGAAGTGATAAATATAAAGTAGTGTTTTTGACTATTTATATGACATTTCTTAGCAGCTAAGTCCATCACAGTGTGTCATGGTTTGATATGGTTTCATAATTAATTAAAGTATCAAAAATGGAGGTATTAAACTGTAAATTTGATGAAATGCACATCACAGTATGACGGTAGCCTGAATACACAGAACATGAAAATTTAGTACAGACATTTTCAAAACAGCAAATATTAGCACATAAACTGTGCCTCACATAAAGGCATACTATTCAATCACTACTTGAAAAACAATGCAGACTGATGTAAATAGAATTGCTATATGCTATAGATGCTGGTGACTGTGTAGCAAATAGCAAACTGGGTATAGAAGCTGTAGATGATGTCTGATGGGATTCTATAGGCGTTTAGTAGGTGCTTCATCCACAAGGACTGAACTGTAGTAATGTGGAGGAATTGAAGTGAACATCAACATTAAATAAGACAAGGCCAGGCTTGATTACTGCCAGCTTTACTGAATTTAAACAGAACCTTTCAAGGAACATGAAGTAGGCTAAAATGTCTCAACAAGCAGCACAGCATTACACAATCTAAAGGAACTCCAGAGCAGACCAGAAAGAAAGCTGTTGAAAATCTGTCTAAATAGGGTTACAAAGCCATTTCTAGAGGCCACTGCACACCACACAGCGTCCAAAAACTGTAAACCATTGTTTTGAATGGAGCTGTGTCTGTTTGGTGCGTAGGTCGTGCACAACCTCACAGTTGTGTGTATCCACAGTTACCCACATTTGTGTAATGCGTCTCTGCCACTGCACAGTTACAAAAACCATCACCTTTTTGTGCCATGTTCATAGAATTAACCAAAGGCTAATTTCCTGGAGTCTCTTCATTTTTACTAGGGCTCTACCCCACTGGATTTGGCTGTAAGAAGATTCGACTCATTTTTATATTATCCAGCCGTCAGAAAATCCTTTGCCATGAGTTTCAGTAATGATTTCAGCCACATTAATATAGTAAAAATTTCAAAGCATTTAAAAATCAATAAAATGCCACTGCATATGCTGACAATTTTGAATTGCTGCCTATTTATAATGTCGGGTTGCTGTACAGATTTATGGAATAATGTTTCAATAAATTCTTATAGCCAATTATCCTTTTTATTTTACTTTAAACATTTAAAACGACGTGCAAATTATTAAACAAATGAATCAGTTTAGAATAAACTCACTGCATTTCCTGCTATGAAATAGCTAAAATCTCTTTTTCAGCAGGACCGCCCTACTTCTTTATTTCTTTATTTGAACATTAAAATGATCCTAGAATGGGAGGCAGCATCATCTGCTTAGAAATAACAACTTCATGTCTTTATCAGGATGGACTTATAAGCCTACTGTATTTCTCTTTTTAAAAAAGTCAATCTTTTACAAATAAATAAGAAACAATTGAAACACTTAAGATTTGAAGGGATCAGCTGTGTGTGTTTCCCTAAGTAGAGACAGGGTTTGGAGCTAGCAGCGGCTATAAAGTGACCAAGTTGACGTTGCACGGTTGTTCGTGCGTAGTACATAAAGTTATGTATTTATGCTGCAGTAAACCTGCCCTGGGAATTACAGAACGGGTGCCCGTATTGTGATGTGAGTTCTTTAAAAGCTCAAGATGTCCAGTGTGCAATGGCCTTAAGGTTGTGGGACTCCAGTGAACCCCACAGCTGGAGTATCTTTTGATCTCTTTAAGGTCACTGATGATTAAAAACCAGTCTGAAATGTACACTGGTCCGGTCTCTTGCTCGGTTACTTTATTTTTCTCTTCCTTGCTTCCCCTCTCTTCTTCTTCTTCTTCTTCTTCTTCTTCTTCTTCTGCTTCTGGTTCTTCTTCTGCTAGCTAGCTGAGAACCTATAGTTGTTGGTGTATGTTATGGTGCCATAAAGCATTACGCAGGTCTAGTGAGGTCCCATGCCCGCTCCTCCAAAGTCACATAGCTGTATATCAGGCATTCCAAGCTCAGAGTGGTGATGATGAAGCTCAAGCGCCATTGGGTCATGGACCAAGGTGATGTTCTGAAGCAGCAACACAAGACCACATCTGGATGGATGAAAAGAAACAAAACTAAGGTTTTGGAATTGTCGATGTCCTGACTTGAAGCCCATTGACATATTGTAGCAGGACCTTGAGTTCATGTGTGAAAAACCCTCCATTGTGGCAGAATTAAAGCAATTCTACAAAGGATTTCCTCCACAATTCCTCCAAAGCAATGTGAAAGACTTTTTGCATTTGGATGCAGTTGTTGCTGCTGAAGATGGCACGACCAGTCATTAGGTTTAGGTTTATATATAGGTAGATAGATTGATAGATATTGGTTCAAAATAATGAAAAAACAGTGAAAATAGAATTGTGAATCAGTAGTACTCACTTTGAGAAATGAAGTAGCTGCACTGATCACGTGGCTGTGTTGGTGAGCGTGCTAACCAGGACAGGCATTTGTCACGCCTGTCAGATATGGTGAGAAGACAATTTTTTTTGTTGTTGTTGTCACACCCCTGCGCCTCTGTTTTATAACCCCGTCATCTCACCTGAATTGATCCAGCCGTGGAATTATTCAAATCCCATGCAAGCCTAGCTGAGATATATTGTTTCAGCACATTTAGGCGATTATGGCATTATTCTCCCATCCGATTTAAGTCAGATTGGTATCAGGGAATCAAAGAAAGCCATGAATCACCCTGGGCCGCTGCTCATGAGTTCTACAAATGAATCAGTAATTCACTTTTATAGCACCAACGTGTGAATCAGGCATGGTTACCTAACGCCTTTTCTATTTATAGCCTCCACACACACAGACACACACACTGATACAACTTTGCACTGTATGAATCTTATGTAGGCTGTTTTTTTCTGTTGCTCACTTTCTTTTGTATTCCTAAGTCTCATCAGACTCAGACCCAATCTCACAATCATAATCAGAGAGGAGGAGAGAGCCCCCTCCCTACCTTCCAGGGTGGGTTCAGTAGGCTAATTGTATTAATCAAAGGCAAGGACCATAAGCATTTTGCTCCAATTATGGGATATCATCTGTGTGTGTGTGGTTGCTGTAAAGTTGAGCCATAAAGGGATCATTGCCACTGATTTGTGCAGGTAATAACACTTTGGCTAGTGAAATAGCATTTTCATTGCTTGTTTGACTGGTGCCGAGGGACTTGGCCTTTAGGCAGCATTTACATAAGAAATCGTCTGTAGCTGTGACCACTGCTGAACGTTGCTTATCTAAGAGGATGTTAGATCAGGGATGTTATTGCAACGAACAGGTTTTTTAAAGGTTGAGACAAGGCACCTTTCAAGCAGTCCTACTAACAGCTAAGATCTTTAATTAGACAACAAGCATATTAAAATTTCACCTGTAATGTAAGTGTTGGGTTAAATTAAAAATTAAAACCAGGCATAAACTGTACAATTTTAGAAATCTTGTCCTTTGCTGACAGCGCACACTGCACATTTGAAAAGGCCATAGCCTGTGTACAAAGCCTAGGGTTTATATGCTCGCATTTTAAGAACATGCTTGGCCTGACTGGCAAGATCCCACCCCATGTGAAATGCAGCCTCTACAGACAGCCGTGTACGACTACAGACAATTTCCAATAGAGTCGCTTATTTTAGAACAACAAGCTACACATCCAAATCCTGATGTATGTAATCTCAAATATGTCCATATAGTGCATCATATGTCTAACACATAGATATTTCCAATTTCTAACTGGATAAACTGTGCACTATTTTGGTGTAGAAGCCAGAACATACACTGTGCAGGTACTGTACCTCAGTTGCAAATGTAGGATTTGTATTTGAAAGAGGAACAACAGTGTTTGAGATTGGCACAAGTCAGTTCTATGTATCAAATTCACCTTATCCCCTCAGACTATGACAATGTAAATACAGTTTTCCAGAGACATTTAAGACAACATTGTTTAACTGTTGTTGCTGTCTACACATTTGTTAGATGTTACTAGTTAAGACATTTCTTACATTCTTGTAACAGTCCTCTTCCCTGGAGAATAACGATTACAGAAGCATCTCTGACTTTTATTGTAATGGAATGCAGTTCAGTGGTTCACCCACACAGATCAAGCTGTTATGGCTGTTTGCTAAGCTTTTCTATTTTCAAGATAAGTATTATTATTCATTTCTGACAAGATGAGTACAGTCTGTGTGAGTTTGAACTGTAGCCTTTGAACTATGAACCATTAGTACATGTGTTTCTCCGGGCTTTGGGAGCTTTATTGACTTGGACTGCAAATGAATGCACCTGCAGAAGTCTGTACAAATGCTTTATTACATTTCCTATATATTTTTAGAATTGACATTTATGTGCAAAGGGGCTGTGAACATCACTTACTTCTTAACATCAAAGAAAATGAAGAAGTGATGCTCCACCCTGAAGCTATAGGGGTTCATGCATAGGTTAGGGTCTATAATGACCACAGTACTCTAATCAGTACTTGACCACAGACTCAAAGCACAAGACTCAGCAAAATGCTGAGCTTGACTGACCGTCCAGTGGTGTCCAGTGGTGTTTTGACGCAGAGGATAAGGCTGAAGAGAGTGTACCATTCTAAGCTTACAAATGCTGCAGCTGTAAGGTTGGACAGTCTTCACAGAACGATGGGAAGAATCCCTTTTGGCCTAATAAGAAATTAAATCATGTGTTTGTTTGCAGTGTGTGGAAGGTCACGTTAGGATATATTGGATGTAGTATTTTGACGTGTAATCAAGCTAATGGTGGCAAATTTGTCTTTTCCAACCAGCTTAGTTTCAATTAGCTACATAGTGAAGCTCAATAGCATAACATTTTAAATTGGAATCTCATTATGTGGCAAATCTAAGCTCCAACCTAAATACAGTGGGTTGAATTAAGCAATAAGCCACGAAAGGCCATGTTTCACAGTTACTTATCATGGGTAAAGGGCATTGTTAGGTATAGCAGAATGCCTAAAAGCCCCCTTATTATGGTAATATCACAGTAAGGCAAGGCCTTGAGTAGTTCATGTCTTTTCCAATCTGCTGACAGAGTAAAATATAGTAAAATAAACAAGTGAAAATTATATTTGCAATACACAATTCTTCCGCCAAGAGATGTAGTGTGTTTTAAGAAGACTATCACTACCTGCACACCAGTATCCGAAACAAAACGTATAACGATTTTGCTGGGAACTAGCTATATCTATTTTTTATAGAAGGGTGCTAAAAGAGGCTAAGTATTTTCAGTTGACCAACCTTGCATATTACAGTAATTTTAAGAACTGTTTAATTTAAGGATATAGTCATATAGTCAATCATATAATCTGATCATGAGCTCAGCAAAAAAAGAAAAACAGCTTGTTGCATTCTAGAACCAAAGCATAGGGCTGTAAATGGGTGTGTAAAAGTGCATCTGGCATTTTCTGATCTGAAATTCGCATACCTTCTATGTAGACATCAGAGTGCTGAACTTTGAAGTAATCACTAATGCATACACTTTTGTCTTATAAGCTGTCATTTCTTATTAATGTATCTTCACAACACTAATGTTCATTCTAAAATCTCCTCAGTTATGCTAGTATCAAGCTAACGGTGGCATAAATTTCTTTAATACAGCTTTTAATTTTGGGAGATGGTCATAGGTGTGTATACATTAAGTATTTTACAGCAGTTCATTCAATTACATGATCTGAAGTGTTGTGTTCATGTTTTTTCTTATATATATATATATACTCTCTATGTATATTTCTTTATAATAACAAATACATTGGTGAACACACCAACCCAGCAAACTGGAATTTGCCAGAATCAGAACAGTACAAGAGTACAAGAAACTAAAGGTACAATTTAATAAGCTAGATGGAGCATGCTTTACAAACTGACTGGAACAAGATATCCTGGTTTACTGGGCAAATATTATCAAAGCAGAGATGAAACTGATATTGCAACAGTTTTATAGCTGTAATGAGTGAGATTTGTTTGGTGGAACTGCACATGTTAAAGCACGTTGGCTGCTACATTCAGGGTCTCCTTGCTTGACTTTTTTTTCTCGATCTTGCAGAACCGCTATAAAAAAACTATAAAACACTCAAGGTCATGTGATATCACAAATAACATCATGACTGGGATGATTTATTATTCTCACTTATAACTCATACCTGTGAGTTACATCACAGTCCTGATATTATTACTGATAACACACTCCCTCTCATGCTCATACGCTTAATTTTACAACATCTTTAAATGCAGCTCTGCTGATAAGACTTTAGGACAGGAACTGTTTCTTTTATAATGCTACTGTTCTGTAAAACCTGTCCAGCCTCTTAATATTTGCAACAAAGGAATGTACGTTTGTTGACAGATCACACAGGAAATAGTGCTTGATTCTTGCTGTTCTGTAACTGAGTGTCAATAGATGAGGCATATCAGCGTGCTTTAGTAATTTCTCAGTTCAGCATGGATCAAAATTCAGCCACCTTGTTCTGAAGACTTCTGAAGGTTGCATTACAGAAGGTAGCACTCTTGCCTGCAGGCAATGTTCAAAGAATCCATAATTAAAAGGGCTGATGAAATCATAAAAGCTACTTCACACAGTCATGAAGGATACCAGCTTCTCTCACCTGACAGGTGTTCCAGGCACCCTGTGTGCAGTTTTATCCCACTGAAGCATTTCTGTGAAAGTGGTGGATTCCAGCAAGAGCTAGTTGACATGTGTTGTTACTGTCTGTTTTACGTAACTTCTTCCCCAGCCGTGTTGTGCAGTGTTTGTGGTGGATTGTGTTCTTTTTGTTTAGGTTTATATATAGGTTTGTTTTTGCTGCTCAGAGTGTCAATAAAAGCATCTTCTCGAAAAGAAAAGAAAAGTTGTGGTGAAGAGGCTGGATGAAGGTCAGGAGATCTCCAGCAGAAGGAATAATTAAATAGTTGCAAGGCTAAGTGAACCCAGTGAACCGCTTCACTGCTACAGGAGCCCTGGTAATGAGACCTAGTATCACATACGGTACTTTACTTTGGATGTTGCCCACAGATGACATGAGACAGCATATAACTCTTAATACTAAACATGTTTATGATGTGTTGTTTTCAACTTGATTAACTTTACAACCATTTGAGAAATCAACACATCTTGAATTCCACATCTAGAGAAGCTGACTCTTGAAGATGTATTGGAGTATGTTGTACATTGTTTGCTTGTAAAAGTCCAGGTCCAACGTGCACTGCAATTTAATTTCACTGTATATTCACTGTATATTTCAAACATATGTGGACACAAGGCAATGACATCTTTTACGAGCATGCTAGATGCCTTATGTTCCAAAACCTTGAGCATTAATGTTGCACACTCATCTGGGGAGGCTTTCACCAGACTTTGGAGTGTGTCTGTAGAATTCTGTCCCCCTTTAGTCATAAAAAAGCATTTGTGAGTTCAGGCGCTGATGTTGTATGTAGAGGCCTGCTTAGCCATCGACATTCCAAGTCATCCCAAAAGTGTTTAGTGAGGTTGTGGTCAGAGCTTTGTGCATGCCAGTGGACCACCTTCACATCAAGCTTGTCAAACTTTCTGCACAGGACCACAATCATGCTGGAACAGTTACCACAAAGCCGGAAGCATATAATTGTCTAAAATGTCTTTGTGTGATGTAGGATTAACTTCACCCTTCACTGGATCTAAGGTGCCAGCCACAGCTCATAATCTCTCCTTTTTTGTTTTGGTGTGTTTTCAAAAAATATGAGCCACTGTGAAACAGAAGCACAGAAGCATATGTAACGTTATGCCAGGATCATACTACACAATATTTTTGTGTATCACGAAGGCCTCAAATTCCTGCCGTTTCTTGGTCAAAAACTTTGAAAAAACACATTTGATGCTGTTCAATCATTGTTAGTTTCCCTGCATTAGTTCATTTGTGGTCAGAGGAGGAGGGTCAAAAAACTGTCTGTCATGGATACAGAAGTGCTGTTGATTGTGGACACATTCCTGGTTGTCATGTAGAGGATGGGCTGTCTAGTAAATGTGTTAACATGTCAAGAACGGTTTCACTTTTACAGAAAGGGTTTAAATATAAATTTCAGTTGAAGTGCTTTAAAATTCTGAGTGAATGTTATTGTGATATGTGTGATCTGTGGCTCATTGTTCCTCTAGACAGCTGCAACAGCAGCATACCTTTTTCTCTTCGCCATGTTTATGTATGGGCACCAAAGAGAGCACTCTGTACCATAATTGGTCAGCGTCAAGGAACACATATGTCAAACTAGGCAGAAAAATGCTAAAATTCTGACCTGGTAGACTTTTCATTGTGGGACTTCCCAGACACCTCATTGCTTGGGCCTAAAATTTGTCAGAAATTGCCGGAAATTTGTAAGGTACAACAAAATCACATCAAAATCTCGCTGAACTTGTGTAGTCTGATCCTGACATTACTATTTAAAGCGGATAGAAGGAGCTTCATCATGGCAACTGGACAGTAGACATTAGCTAGGTTAAGATTGCTAGCCAATAGCCTAATACATAGAGCATTAAGGTGTGTCTTTTAAGCTTGTTGTCCCAATGTGGTAGGTCAGTTTCAAACTGCATATTTGGCCCAACGCCTTTCCCTTGCTATAATTAAATTTAAAGTATTCCCAAACAGCTGAGCTCTTCCCTTTAAAACCCGGTCAACTGAAGCGTGACGTTCACTGCTGTGAGTGAGCAGGATATCAGGCACTTGAGCTGACATGGTCTATATTTCCACATTTTAACAGTGCAATTAAAGAGTGTATATATAGTACAAGAATGTGCTGAGAAAATATATTGGATTGTTGGTGCAGTGTAAGATACAGGGGTGGCCATGATTCTGCTATAAGCTGTGCTCTTTATTAGAATCACCACCTGAAAACGCAGCTGCAGAGCAGGCAGGTCACCTCCAGCCACACTTCCTACTGATGATAACCACTTCCCAAGCCCACTCCTCAACAGAACAACACATCTACACTTGCACAACATAAAATAACAAACAATACCATGAGCCTCTGCACATGGCTGTACCTTCCGAGTGGGTCACTACAGTATTGTCCTGTCAGCAAAGGGTAAGAAGCCACAGAAAGCATGGTGCTTCCAAATAAGCACTCTTTACTCAACACTGTTCCAACGTGCTTTACACCACTACAGGAAACACTTGGCATTGCACAAAGTGAACTTAGGCTTGTATACACTGTATACTATGATTTGTTTGGAATCACTTCATATTTCTATGTTTGTTATTTCATAAACATTAAAAGCAAATAAATATTTTAATCTAAACAACAAAAAATATTTATTGTCTGCTTTGCTACCTTGGAAATATGATTATTAATAGTTATTGTATTACAAATTTCATTTTAATGCTATCCATCTTTCTTAAGATTAAATTAAAAGATTTATGATGAAATATCATATTGGACTAGCATAACAAAACAACTTTATACATTTATTTGCTTCCAATCTTGTAAACAGTAGTTTATTATATCCAGCTGATTTTAATAAAAGCACTGGGTATGTTGCATTGATTTGTACCCTGTTCTCATCTTTAATATTGAGTTTCTGTGTTTAATAAACACCCAAGATTTACTGAAAACTTGAGAACTTGAGCTTAATCTGAGGACAAAGATATTCTTGATTGTTAAATATCTTCTTAGGCAGGCACCTTTAAGGTGTGTGGAACCACTAAACAAGAAGCTCCGTATGAAAAGCTGACTTCGGCCCCGCACACCATGTCAGGTAAAAGCTAATTAACCAGAAGCCTACTTTTTTTCAGCACTGGGAGTAAACAGATGCTTAAAGCTAGTGGCTGAAGATTGCAATTTTCATGTCACTTTTTCAAAGTAGTGTTTTCTTTACCAACTACTATTACCCAGTAGCTAAGTAAATAGCCTATAGTTAACTAGGCATGGCTCAGCTCCACCAGGAGAAGCAGGAGCAGGAAAAAAACAGCATCTTTATAGTAATATACAGCTATTTCAATGTTACAGGGTGATAGCCAAAAAACAGATGCTCATCTAAGGAGCTCTATAGTTCTCCTTTCTTTATTTACGGTGGTAAGACAGGCACAATGATGCAAGAGCTCAGAACCTCACATTTCATAATATTTTCATTGGCATTGGAGAACATTTCATGTTCAGAAATCTGGGCAGCTGGGTTCCAAATGGGGGGCTTAGGCCGCTCCAGGATTCTGTGTACCTATGATCCTGTTTTGAGCTTACCTCTCCATGATGGTGGATCACTTTTCACAAGTCTACATTGCCCACCCATCTGACAGTTTCCCAGGAGATGAATGGAAAGAGTGAATTGTTACTTAGTTCTGGAACTGGAGATAAAAGAGAAGACGTGTAAGATCTCAAATAATGTGTGAATGACACATTACCAAACTTGAAAAAAAGCATTTTCAGAAGAATTATTAAACCGCTGTGCTGCTTGTGTGTGAAATAACCCTGATATTCATGGAACCCCTGAATATCCGCGGTATTCCTCACACTGGTGGCTGTGGCGACAGTGCTGTTTTTTAAAATGCTTTATTTTCTACATTAACTATAGCCTGAATATGTAAATCTGAATAAACAGAAAAAGTCTTCATGAAACAGGTTAACTAAGGCTGCATTGTTAGGTTTTAAGCTGAAACTCAGTCATGAGCCCCTAAGTTGAACTTGCTTTGTGAGACAGGCCCCAGAAGCCTGTGTTTTTAAAAGAGGTTCAGATAACTGCTGTCCTCCTTTCACAGCAATCCCTGCACTTTCATTACCTTTCGCTCTGTCTGAGAATAGTTTAAAACTCCAATGTAACTGTAATCAGCAGGTGGACATGATATAAGAGGCTTTTCGTGTGAGTCTCTTCACGGTTTGTAAACAGCAGAGCCCATTAGAGCGAGGCAATTGAAGCTGTAAACAAGCAGGCCAGACGGTGGCTGGTTTTTGGAGGTAAAACAGGGGACGAGGGGTAACGGGGGGCCGCAGCAGGACTCAGGGGGACAGGCTGTGATGAGAGTGGAGGAGCGAGCCAAACACAAGGAGAAAGAAAGTGAGATAGGGAAGAGAGGGGAGAGAAAATAAGAATGAGAATGCGATTATGTTTGTGTGTTAAAGAGAGAGTCAGAGCACAAGACTCATTGAGCTTAAAGGAATAGTTTAAAAAATCTAATTAGCACAATTTTAAAATGCAGTCAGGATATGCATGTTTGGTGTTTGAAGTTTGCCTCTTTTAGTACTTTTGTACTGGAGTATGAAATAAAGTAGCTAACAACTAAAGAAAGCCTAAATGAATTAGCATTGTGTAAACTGCATGCCTAAATCATCAGACTCTTGATTTGTAATGTGTTGACTTATAAAACAGTATAAAATAGACTTGCTTATATGGTTTGTGACACTGTGTGGCATATTGTCATCTATGAGTTGCAGCTCCAGAATACATAGACGTTGGCCCAAACCAGTACCTGTCACCCTAAGACTTGACTCCGGCTGATGGATATTGCTTTGAACCCTGAACCCGCTCACATATTAACAGATACATTACTGCAGACATGATTTTACAGTGCTTTGCTTTCTTACTAAGCACTTGATTGACAGGAAAATGAAGTGGGAAAAAAGAATCTAAACCTTTACTGTAACCTGAACTGTGGAACGACATCCTCATTAAGTGTGCTGGTTCGGCGTCTAACAGACGTTGTATGTGGAAAAAAATGGTCTGAAACTCAGTGTTCAGGTAGCTAGGATTTAGGGTCAGGTAGCAGACCTGTGCTGTATGGGCAGTAAAGTAAGCCTTGGGGATTAGTCTCCTGATAAGAGTGGCTGAAGTATGCAAATTAAATTTATATGTAAATTAAATGAATAGCCAGAATTTTCTCTGTACTTTTGTCCAGTAGGCCTTCAGAGAAGGCCTCATTACTTCTGTGACAAAAAAAGCACCTGTATCTTCCAGGTTTAGATTAAAATGTAATATAAGCATCATTCATGGTGTATATAACCTCTATAAGTACTGGGTAGTAACACCCTTATTGTAGTTGCTACATGTTGGTTGTAAGTAAAAAGGTTAAATTATTGGAACACTCAACAGAAAATTGTCCAGTAAATGCTTTCCCCTATTTTATCTAGATACAGCTAAGTGAGAGCCATTAGTTAATGGAGAACTATTATTTAAGACTTCTGGAGCTCAGTTCAAGTCATAACATATCAGGTTAATCAATAACATAATTAGGAACTTATAGTGGAGCCAGTTTCATGAGTGAAGAGATCAGTTTGGGCCTTTTGGAAGTCCTGAAACATCACTGACTGTGAGTTTGAGCAGTAGCCTGATCGGTGCATTTCAGTCTGTTTAAAGTAAAATAAAATGTTAAGCTTTTTTTTGTAACTTAGTTCTAACATACTACTAGAATCCCAAAGGGGTGCTAGCAGAATAAGTCATGTTTTGACATTCATGGCCCAAACTGAAGCTCTAACAATCACAGTTCAACACTGCTTTTGTCTATTTTTTGTATATGATATTGTATGCATATTATGTTGATGTATGTATAGTGGGCACTATGCTAATTGATCTACGTAATCTTCCATCATTTATTGTCTATGTTTGGAGTAAATCAGGTGGAAAATCAGGTGAATTTGTTTTTCATCAGCCCAAGTAGTAGAGAGACCGATGTCCATAACAACAATGTCCATGTTTTGTCCTACTGTCCTGGTGCTTGTTGCTTCTTGGTCTTTGCTTTCTCTCCCTCCGTGGCTAAAGCCCGGCCTCAGACACTGATGAATGAGCTGCCAGGCCGTTAGCTGAAGTAATTTGTGAATGTAGCAGAGTGCCATTAAATGTGATGTGGTAGTGGTAACCCCGTACTGAGAAATCTGCATGTTTGTTTGCTGTGTTTACCAAGCTATTTGTTTGCTCTGGCTTGTTGTGTGTAGGATGATGCAAGGATGCACAGGCCAAGTGATTTAGAGGCTTATAGGCAGGAAGTGGAAGCCATTTCTCTTATCTTGTCATGCTATTTCAGAGGAGGGCTTCTGAGAGCCAGAGAGTGCTGCTGGTGCTGCTACTGGCAGTGTGATTGTGTGTGTGTGTGTGCGCGCACTGGGTGTGCAGGCATGCATGCACATGTGTGTCACCCTGCAAGGACACTCACTGCTCACTTCAGGTACATCTACCTCGTATTTGCACTCGTCCGTTTTATAAGGTCCACTTACCATATTGGTGTAATTTGTTCTAATACAAATTTGGTCTGGTGTAATAATTATAGACTGTAGTCCATCTGTTTGTTTTACCTTCCTTACCCTGTTCCTCAGTGCTCAGGATCCCAACAGGTCAACCGTTGTCCAAGTATTTTTTGAGTGGGCATTCTCAGCACTGATGTGTTAATGGTATATTAGTGTTATGTAGTATGTGTTAGTGCACCCGACCAGCAGTGCTGCTGTCATTGTTTAAACAGCTCAATAGCCAGGTTAATACACACATATATGTGTTTTGATATATCAGATAGAAACAGTTTGAACGAAATAGCAAAAATCTAAGGAAGTCTGTTTGTGGATACTAACAGTGATATTTCCTGACTAAATATAAAATAAATGCTATGAGAATAAAGTCTTATGACTTATCAGGTAATTTATTTTCTGCCTGTTTTGTCTTTGGTTCAATGTTTAGGCCACACTGTGGGAACCAAAACCTGTTATGCTTGCTATGACCTTTTATGCTTGTTTGGACTAATCATTACATTTTAAGGCCAGGGTTAGGGTTAAGGAAACGAGTTGGTTAGGGTTAGGTTAGTTTAGGGTTATAAGGTTAAGAATAGGGTTAGGGTTAGGGTTAGGATTCGGTATAGGTTTAGGGTTAGGTTTACAGTTAGGATTAGGGTTAGGTTAGTTTAGGGTTAGGGTAAGGCTAAAGTTAAGATTAGGATTAGAGTTAGGGTTAGGTTATTTTAGGCATAGGGTTAGGTTTAGGTTAGTTAGGGTAAGGGTAAAATTAGATTAACGTTAGGGTAAGGCTAAGGTTAGGACCAGGGTTAGGGTTAAGCTAGGGTTAGGTTAGTTTAGGTTTAGTTTAGTTTAGGGTTAGGGTAAAGATAAGATTAGGATTAGGAATCGGGTTAGGTTAGTTTAGGTTTAGCTTAGTTTAGGGTTATCTTAGTTCAGGGTTAGGGTAAGGATAAGGTTAGGGTTAGGATTAGGGTTATATTAGTTTAGGTTTAGCTTAGTTTAGGTGTTAGGGTAAGGTTAAGGTTAGGGTTAGGATTAGGGTTAGGTTAGTTTAGGTTTAGCTTAGTTTAGGGTTAGGGTAAGGATAAGGCTAGGGTTTGGATAAGTGTCCAGGAAATGAACTGAAGTCTGTGTAATGGCTCCACATTTCACAGAAACAAACATCTGCATGTGTGTGTGTGTGTGTGTGTGTGTGTGTGTGTGTGTGTGTGTGCATGTGTGTATTGTGTCACTTGTACTGCTTAAAGGAGCTTCATTCATATCCTGTGGGTCCAGAATACTAAGTGCTGGAGTATGAGAGTTGGAGGGGGAGGGATGAGTTTTGTCACTGTGTGTTTCTATTGGCATGTCTGTGATCATCTATGTCTTGCTATTGCATCACACTATTGTACTTACTTTACATACAGCGTTTTCGCTGCACTCTGCCAGTGCTTACTGCTGTTGGGAGTGTCTGAGCAAATATACACTCTTCAAAATAAAGGTGCCCTAAAGAACCTTTCAGAGGATCATTTTCTAACCCAGACACCCAGTGAAGAACCTTATTAAGGTTTAAATAACCTCCATATAATATAAAGGTATATTACCAGTGAACTATAACCATTTAGGCACCTTTGTTTTGAAGCGTATATGTGTAGTAGGGCTGCACACTGTATTTGTTGACCGTTATCATGAAATTGATCTTTGCAAGACTAATGTCGTAGAAGATGGCCACATGCAAAGGAGCTCTTTTACCAGTCACATTCTGAGCATCCTGATTGATCATTCATCAATGGGGTTGATTGTTCTCTAAAAGTGCAGAATGTTTAGGTGACACTGAGCTACTGTGATAAAATGTTTCTGTTTTATTCATTGTATTGCATTTATAACACTACAGACATACAGTGTTATATTTTACTGTAATGCTAATCCTGGCGGATCTACTTCCAGTTTCTATAAATGTTTATGTAGTGGCATTGGCTGACACAGTGGGGTCCAGAAGTCTAAAAACGTGCACTGGACCTGGTATGAACTTCACAAGTTTACCTCTGATGAGTAGATCAAATGTTCCTGAGAGTCTGAACACAAGCTTCAGTGAAATAGAAATTTTTTTTTTTTGTACAGTCCATGGTCAGTATACATGGTGTCACAAATTTGCATATATTTCAGTATTGACCTAGAAATTTGGGGTTGATATTCTTGAACATTTCTCATCTATTTTGCTCAAAAAAAAATGTTGCACAATTTTAAAACTTGATGGAAGATCTCAGATTTTCGGTGTGTACCAAACATATATACGCAAAAATCTGATACTGGCACTGACCCACAGATCCCACAGGCTGGGCAGCCCTTAGCTAGCTCACCTCAAGGTTTACAAAAACCCTGCTACATAACATTGACATAACCATGTCATGAGCATGTCATGGCAGATGTCATAACGCTGTCATAAGTTGTCATAATATAGGTGGTATAATTATTTTTCTGGAGATTGTCATGATAGAGGCCAGACATGATAATGTTATTGGTTAGCTGTCAAACATCATGACAACTGTCATGACAGGTCACGATAATGGTAGCATGATGTTTTTGTATTAATGGACTGTCATGATGACACATGACTGGATATGACATCTACCATTACATTCTTATGTAAGTGTTGTGCAGCAGGGTTTACGTTGCCCATTTCTGATACTGTCCTCAAAAATACGCGTCAATATAATCACGATACTGTTTGATTAGTATTGTGCAGTTCTAATGTGTTTTCACTCAGCAGCTCTGAGGAGAGATCATGATGATGAGCTGATCTACAGTGTCAATGCAGGGGCAGTTTTCCTCCAGTCTGCTGATGGACTGGAAATGAAGAAAGGCAGACTCGAATTCAGCAGCAAAAAACAGCAAAGCCTTAAACTCACTGCAGGAGAGAGGAGGAGCGGAGATGCAGTTCAGTAGCCTCACAACGGAAGTCAATCAACACTTAATCTCTCCCCCTCCCCTTTCTGTTTCTCTCTCTCTCTTTCTCTCTCTCTTTCTGCACTCCTATTCTTCTTCCCCAGTGAGCACTGTCAGACTTGCTTCCTCTAGTCCTGCTAATACTGTAGTTCGCTCTCTTTCTCTACTTCTTCTCTAGGTTTAGCATTCCTTGTATGTGTGTGTGTGCCTTTGTTTTTATGTGAGGAGTGCAAAAAAATGTGAATCGAAGGCAAAAATCAATCAAAACAAACATTTTGGCCTTTGAAGACTTTGACTTCATGTTTCTTTCTCCCATCAAATGAAACAATGTAGTTTCGGTGTTAGCAGGCATAGTCAGGCTGTTGGGATTACTGGTAAAACAAGCCCCTCCTACTTCTAAAATCCGCTCAAGCATACAGAGGGAGAGAAAACCAGAAATGGAGAAAAGGGAATATTCTGTAAAAAAGAAATGCAGGGCTGTAAACATTTTGATGGAAAATTAGATCTCTGGAGCATGAGGCAGCTAAAATGTACAGTTCTGACATCATCAGTGTGAGAAATTTGAGCAGTAGAGTGTAGAAGCGTTACAGCACAGCAACTTGTTATTGACGGCTGACGTTATTAAGAATGTTCACTAACTTGCAGCCACACTGACAAAGTTAAAGATGTATGAATAGGTACGACTTAGCAGCTAAACCAGACATCTTTCAGCAAATTCCACTGACCCACCTACCTTGCAACCCACTCATCGACTAGTATGTTCAAATAACCTGCCTTAAAGACACTTGTTTTCTAGTGATAAAGTCGCTATGCTGCTAGGCTAGTAGGAAAACTTATAAGATACACAATCGTCACTAAAACATTATCATTGTTTTTAAGTTTTTTTAAGGTAAATTGAGTGATTGTGATCGCTGTAATGTATATCTGTGGCTCCTACTGTGCATCTGTATGTGTTTATGAGTTTCTCTCTCAGAGGCCTATTGACGAGGTGGCCATGTCAACGGCTGCAGGAGCCGGTGAGTAATTACAGCCATCAATTGGCCATCATTAGAGCGCGCGGTGAAACGCTCACTGCCCCCCAGAGACAAATGAATTGCTTCCCAGCGAATCCGTCATTAACAAATGAGTATGATAGGGACTTATGAGATAGAGCATGTGCTGCGCGCAACATTAATTCAGTAAGCTGGCTGCAGGGCAGGCCTGGCAAAGTGAGAAGGTCGCCAATAATCAAGAGACAGCCGCTGTTGCCCAGTGAGAGGGCCACCTGAATCTGCCCTTTTACTGCAATTGCAGGCTTTGCACTGACTGCAGATTGTCATGGAAAACTTTGTGCCCTGAGCTTTATTCTTAGCCATGCCCAGTTTCTTACCTTAAAGTGATAGCTCAGCCAAATCGCTTTCCTCAAATGTAGTATATCAGCCAAGACGCGTGGATAACAAGTAATGGACGTTTATACCCCACCAATTAGTATTGTGCCAACTGCATGCTTAAATTATCACACATTCAACTCAAACCATATCAAGTTGCTCAATAATCTAAAAAAACATTCTGTTATCTACAGAAATGGGTAGAAGTGCAGACAAAATTCAAGATGACTGCTGCTACTGTCTTAGATACAGACAGCTAAGACCTGATTGATGAGTGGAGATATATGGAGGTATTCTGTGGTATGCACTGAAATGCTGAGCAGACCTAGTTGCGTTTGATTTTAGATCAAGGTGGCAAAAGAACATGATCTAAGTGACTGTGAAAGTGAGTTTATTATTGGAACATGGATGGCAGGAGCTTCAGTCACGATTGCTCACCTGGCTAGTGCTTCAGTAGGAACACTGACTAAAGTAATCTGCATATAGATCTATGGGAAAGACTGTGATGCAAAAAACAGAAGAGCAATTCCTCAGGTGACTGAGAATGTCAGTGCAGGACATGATTGGACTGTGTCAGCAAAAAGAGTCCATCCACAACTACATAGAGAGGAACTTATAGTAGAACTGCAGTTCATAAGCCCCTCTTTATAAAGAAGGATGTACAGTTGAGAGTTGAGTGGTGTAAATCCCACAGGCATTGCTCTGCTTTTTTAAATGGTAGTGCATGATTATTGTTTGCAACCAAGACAGGCAGCTACCACTTAAGCATGTTTTCCATTTTTGGAAAATGACGTAAAACATGTTCATTTCTGTGGACTATCTGCTGAGAGCTAAACAACTGTTTACAGAATGCAATGGAAGTGGCAATTATCGGGGTCCAAACACCCACAAAACACACCTTATTCAGGCAGTTTAGTCCTCTTAGCATAGAGTTTTTAGAATGTCCTCTAATTATGATATTCATAATATTTATTATTTTCATGAAATGTTTAGAAGAAGGCAAAGCAGATGTCTGCCAAATGTCATACACGTTGACTTTTTGACCTTTGACCTTGGTATGGTAAGCAATAGAATTTGAATTAGTACAATAGCAGTACAATACTTGACCCGACTTATACTGGCGTAGTTGTTGACCTTTCCTTGTATGTTATTCATGATTAGATGTTTTACCATGTCTGCTACTGAATGCAAAACACACTAAGCAGTCTATGGAATGAGATATAAGCAGTGTGGGTGTTCTCTTTCTAGTAAATGTATTTAGAGACATTTTAAGATGTTTGTGGCACCTTTTTGAAATCAAGGCATTTATTTGGCCCCTTAACTAAGGCCCCAATATTTGTAATGCTAAAATACTCTAGAATTGCCACAGAACTTGGTAATGTAGCTTTAGCTGAAGTGGGCATGTTCTGTACATAATAGTCACAATCATTTAGTATTTAGGGAGTGAATGCAAAGTAATATGTCTGCATTCATCATATGAGGTTCCCAGGCCACCTAGAGGCAGTAGTGCAGATTTCCTTATTTAAAGATTTGTCTTTTTACTTTTATAGATCTATGTAGAGGAAACCTGATACCACTTCTAATAAGCTTTGATTTCACCAACCATGCAAATGGTCACTCTCTCTTTCCTGTCATACTAACTCTTGCTCACCCTCTCCCAACACCCCCTCTGTTATGGGTGCCATCAAAGTGATTTGTGCTTGTTCGGATCCAAACACTTGACTGGGTTTAATGACTCGTCAGCTGTGTGGCGAGAGCTGGTGAGGAGGTCTAATGTCATTTGAAGGTTAGGTAAGCAGCAGATCGCTGCTGATGCCCCGCTCAGGCTGCCACATGACATATTATAGCCGTCACCACTACCCTTCTCTCCCTCACTCTGCTGTTTGTTTTGTTCTTCATGTTTCATTTCCTCCTTCTGCTTGCCCGACGCGCTCTGTCACGCACATCATCTTCGTATGGATCAGGGTTTAAAGGATCTGCTGCCATTCACCCTCTAACACACTCATACATTCAGGCAGACTTGTCTTTATACAATGCCAGGACAAGGGCTCCCATACGTGTCCTATGTCTTTAATAGGTATTGTAGCTATAGGAACAGACCATACATCTCCAAAACTGAGGAAGAAAAGGAAGAAGAAAATCTTTTTGTGTTTTAATGGAAGTCTGTTTGTTATGGAATATTCACACAGGGTTGTTAAATGATTGAAACAATGAATCACAGTTAATCATATTGTTTTGTAGAGATAACTGGGGTTTATCACCTTTCTCTTCTTCACTCAAATTTGACCCTATATTGAGTGGACATATGATCTTCATAGAGCAAACACAGTTTTCAGTTTTCAACACTGATGTCCAGAGTTGTTTAGTGACTACAGTGTTTTACATATGCTACATACAATATATTACATATATTTAATTAGCAATATGTGAGAGTTTTAGCTTACTACATTCCAAAAATAACTAAAATTATCAACGAAATGTGAAGAAATAACTTTTTGACAGTATGTCAAAGATGCCTATGTATCGTGTGGAAGAGATCTCTGCTGAAGTTCTCGTCATACTGCTTTGTATCTCAGGAGGTGATAGTGAGTCACTGTAGCATTGAGGCGAAAATGAGTCCAACATAAGAGGATGAAGAAATAGCACTGCCTTGAAGGTGTTTTGTAGTCTCTCAGTTCGATCACTTAAGGACAGGTAGCCAATGAAAGGAAGAGTAATCACCACATTTACTGAAGTTCTTAGCAAACATCCATTCCTATCAAGAATCTACATTTGGCAGTAAACAAAAGAAGTGATATAAAAAAAAGGAAAACAAGAGTTAACATTTGCATTTCTTTCTGCTGAACTCTCAATGTTTCTTCAAGAGTGGTTAAATTTGAAGAGGGAGGAGCATTTTCTGGTAATATTTTGCCCACTATTTAGTTTGAAGTTACTTACAAATTGATATATATATATATATATATATATATATATATATATCAAATTGGCCCTTTAAATCCCCAAAATGTAAGTACTATGTTATTTTGTAAGCCAAATCCTAAACCTTATCCGTATAAATCTCTTATTAATAAAGTCATTCTAATTTGTTTCATCTTTGGCAATTAATTCTATAGGAATTGAAAAATTGGTAACATAAGAAGTTTATGCTCTTTCTGGTGTAATAAATGAAAAAAGGTATGAAAAATGCACTTTTTGTAGTCTGGTTTTACACTCGTTTGATCCTGACATTGCAGCTTAGCCCTGTTTTCCTACAAAGTCATGACATTTTTATCCTGACAGTACAAAAAAACAATTATGCACGCTTGCACTTGCAGGGTCATCTCTCGCTGACTGTTGAGGCCGTCATTGCAGACTTTTTCAATGACCTTAGCTCTCAAACTGGCGCCTACACCCTCATGCACTGGCCTGAGGGAGGGAACTATTTCTCGCTCATTATTTCGGGCTGTTCTAAATTTCCATCCCATGTCCTTAATTCTTCCCTGAACCCCTCATTCACTGTCATGCAGTGTCAGCTCTGTTCATTCGTAAGCCTTGAGTTGAAGTCCCTAAAAAAACCCTAGATAAGGAGAATCATAGCTGATGGGACTTAACCTCACATGACCACCAAACAAAAAACACACACCTCACAAGATGACCTCTACTATTCTAATGGTGCTCATGTATGTCCATACAATGAGAGTTGGCTCGCTAATAATTACTGTTATTGGTATACAGTTAGCACATGGAAGCAGTAGAGAGCCTGGAGAGGGTCATTGGCATTAGCTTTTTAAACCAAACACTTGGCTTTCTTCAGGCACGATAATGTGAAGTAAATTCAATGTTCCATTGATAATAGATATAAAGATATGTATAAATATACACACCATAAATATTCAAACATAGGTGTTTAAGAAAGGTACTATCCAAAATGATTCTACTGAACAGACAGACAGATAGGATGTGGGCTGTGAGCACTTCATCACAGGAACGGGAAGTTAGAGATGGAAATTTATATGTAGGCATGTTTCTCCTCCCAAAGTTAATAACCATAATAATAACCGTATATGACATGTGTGACGTAAGCTCACCAGACAAAAAATTTGTTACCTGTGACTTAAACAAACCTAATAGCATGTAATACCTCCACAAGCACAAATAACAGCTGCAATTTAATTGGGCATGAACTTCACAACTTTCTGGACGTAGGTGACATCATTGTTCAGCCACTCTTGGATCAAAGAATTGGGTAGTTGGTCCAGATTTGGTGGATGTCTTCCCTGGCACAATTCTGAGGAGAATTTCCTGTAGACTGGGCTTTTTGCCACTGCTGGTAGACCCGTTTGACCATATGTTTCCAAACACCTGCAAATTCAGCTACTTCCTCTACACTATGGCATTTGGCATGCCCAAATGCAGCACTCCTTTTTACCTAACATTAACATCTGCTTTAGACCCATTTTCCACATATCAAACAAGACATTCACTGCACTGTACCACCTCTTCTCAATATCTGAATTCCATTGCACACCCCACTGGTATTTTTAGCCCCATCATCTCTGTGCAACACCGTCTGCAGGAGCCCAAAGTTACTACTACGTTAAACACACACGGTGACTTTTTGTCCAGTGAGCTTTTTTAGGCTTTCAGAGACGTTAATGACTGGAATCCAATTTAATTTTTTAGACTTGCACACAAAAAAGACTCATCATGTCACTGACACTTCAGTGGCTGCCTAGGTGTTAATAGATTTGTGTGTGTGTGTGTGTGTGTGTGTGTGTGTGTGTGTGTGTGTGTGTGCGTGTATGTGTGTTGTACAAAAACCTATTTGACCCTTACACACTTAAACACAGCATTAACGGATCAGCACAGCTCAAGATTTACTATCAATTCCTCCAGCAGCGGGGCATCTAGGCCAGGCCTACAGGAGAAAAAAAGTAATGCATATATTTATGAGGATCCATGGGAAAGCCTAGGAGCTTCCATTCTTGTGTCTGCATTGGTACTGAGTTATTATGACAAAAGTGAGCAATGGCTCATTTGTGTGCTGCACACTTGCGGAGCTCATGTTCCTCTGCATGGATGTAGTACAGAGATCAATAGAGTATGTAATGAAAGATGTACTGCAATAAACGACAAGAGGATATGAGGAGAAAGACTGCGTGACCGTTATTTGTGGCTGTTAATGTTTTTCAATTCAAGCAGTAACGAAAGCTTGCAGGCAATGCTGTCTTATTATTGGAGGGGTGATTATGCTTTTCCGTGCCTTTTGCACATGTGAATACAATCAGCTACAAAAGGATTTTAATGGCATCTGACCGACACATACAGGTGTTGTGTAAAAAGATGTGGATGCTCCATTTACCTGTGGACTGTGCTGCTTCTGCCCAGCTTCATGGCACATGTCTGAAGTCTGGTCGCATATCGATTAGTCTCCGTCAGCTTGATTGCAGCCCCACTGGCTCCGAGGCCTTGATTACACCCTGTTGACAATCGTATTATCTCCGATTACTCCCCGCGTGCACTCGCCTTTTTATGCTGATCAAAACAGACATGTGTGGACTGTATTTCCTCTCAACCACAAGCAGCTTGTGTACAGCCGTGGGCAACGTTTGTGAAAAGATGAGTATTATAGTTTTCGTATACAGCGGAGTCTGCTGTGTACAAGACCTCCTGCTTACCCAGACACTCCGCTTAATTAGTCATTATTTAAGCATTATGGCTCGAAGCTGTACGCTTTTTTCTCCCCCCTTTTTCCAACTCATCTTCCTGACATGAATAGCACCCTCGTGCAGAGGGGGTTGCCCATTGTTGGCTGACCTTTGCTCTTCCTATGCCAGTGAAGAGGATTCCCATTCATGTGTCTATCAGTGCCAACAGCCTCACTGTTCTGTTCACCCCTCATCAGCATAGCCTTTCAAAAAGCCCTTTTCTTTTCACGGGAGTCCGGCCCTGCACTGGATGATTTATATAATAGATTTTTTGTTTTGGCATTCTATTCCATTACATTAAGATTATCAATTTACTGGCCTGAGGCTCCTGTCTTTCCCACTTGTCTTTTGTCTTTTTCATTAGTTTTGGCTTTTATTAATATTTCTCTGATGCACTCTTTGACTTGAATGCAGACTATAAGTAGTCAATTACAACAGGCACAAATGAGGTTCTCCTGCATAGGCTAAAGGTTAAAGTGGTCAAGTTGACAACAAAAAGAATGAAAATACTAAGGTGTGTGACATTGTTTTATACTTAGTTTTATTCATATTCAGCAATTAGAAATACAGAGGGATTACAACCATTATGTTATAACATTTATGTGTAACTATATAATTATATAGTCAAATACTTTTCCATTTTGATTTACATTCTGTATCAACAGATGTAAATCTGCATTTCTCTTTTCTCTTTCTTTTATTGTCAAAAATATAGCCAAAAAAGGCTGTTATAATTTCCTCATTTGGTGTCAATTGAAGAGAGGAGACCACTCTGAGTATGATCTTAGTTTATTGAGCTCTGGTTTTAAAATGCAGTCCACAGATACAAACTCTTCCCAGGGGTTAACAAAAGGTCAAAGGAAGCTAAGCTTTTGGTATCAGTATGGTTTACAAACGTATTTAAGAATGTATATAAGAACGTACAGTATATAGAACTAATAGAAGTCAGAAGGCAATAAAACAAGTTTGCAACAAGGCTGATGTTAAAGCCAATGTTTTTTTTTTGTTTTGCAAAACAAGCCTGTACATACACCATTAAATTTTCAATCAATTTCAAATCATAAACATATACTGTTTCTATTTTCAATAGACCTTCTCTTTCAGGGGTTAAGGGTTTTAAATGGGCTAGATTCCGCAGTTTAAAGTTTTTGAAATCTGAACTTTTTTGCCTCCCGAATAGTTTCTTAGAGTTCTTTGCTGTCGGCAGAGCTCTGCGAACGCAGTAATGATCACAGTACTTTTCCTGCAAAGGAATTCTGGAAACTACGAGAGGAAATCTGACAGCGATGCCACAGCAAATTGTCTCAAATCCATATCCACAAAGCCCTTCATGCTACACCAAAGAAATAGGATTAAATGTCAGAAATATGCAGGTTCTAGGATCTCTATCCTTTTTGCTATATTCTGTCACTGTACCCTTCAGTAAGGCTTGTCCCTAAGTTTCGCTAAAAGAGATGTGACTAAAAATGTGCATGTTGGAACCATTTTTTGAAGGTTCTGTGTTACATGGAAGAGAAGAAGAATGCAGTACAGTCATTTAATTCCCAGCGTTTTAGTACACTGGTGTGTTTAAATCTAATCTCTCCATCATTTCTTACATGTAGTTGATTAGCAAGGACAATAGTTTTGATGTTTCCCCAGAAAAACAGTTAATCCAAGCCTCAATGGAAAGCTCATGGAAAGATGCTCCATCAAATAAAAAAAATACAACAAAAAGGGGCAAGTGACTGAGCCCTGAGGAACCCAGCTAGTGGGTTAGCACTTGACAGGGAATAAGATATACCTACTGCTGTAGGGTGGACAGATTTCACAGATCTTACTGTAATATGTTACTTAAATTGCCAAATTTGCCAATGTGATACTTAGATAAATTATGGACTATATGGTGAAGACTGAGCAGAGACTACGTTGGGAAGTGCTGGCATGTGCCTTTAAAGACACTGTTAGCAATTCTGGAGAACAATTGTCTTTATTTGAATTTAACAGCAGAACACACTCCTTCTCTCGGTGCTCCTTAAATGGCATGCTTCCCATTCATGGACACGCATTCCCTAGGTGATAAAAAAGTCCTGTGTCTGTTGAACGGATAAATGATGTAATATTACATTAGAGTGACCAATGATGTAACTAACATTAACTAGCTTGTGGGTTAACAAACTAATCCTACAGTTGCTGCTGCAGTGTTTACCAGTTGCTATCACAAACTTTAGCAACAAAATAACCATGACCTGTCAAACACAAACAGAGCAACATCCTAATGCCTTTCAACTCATGATGGAGCTGAACTCAACTTCTTTTACACTTCAGTTTCTTGTTTTTCCCGTTAAGTCAAATCAAGCTCTGTTTAAGCTGAAAGCCTCGTCTTAAGGTCACAAAAAGAATATAAAGGGAGGCGTCTGAGGTCAGTTTCTCATCCGTCAGCTTTTTGTTCTGATTTTCTTGTTCCACCTTAAATGGTGCAGCATTTATTATATCCTTTCAGGTACAATGATGTAACTGCTGCATGATTTAAGGTGGTATGAGAATATGCGAACAAGAAACCTTGTCTGTTTTCTATTACCAGGGTTTTTTATTACATTCCTGCGATGTCTATTCCAACATTACTACTATTACAGGGGCAGCTCCCTGCTTGGTTATTTACTTAGAAGACTTGTAAAACCACAGACATGGCAGATTCATATTGGATTAAAATCAAAGAGGTTGTCAGTAATCATTCCGATTACAGCACCTCATCCACCTAATTCACGTTAAGGCTGCTCAAATAGTGCTTAATGTGCCCAAGAAATGGATGCTAAGTAATCCTCATCATACACGTGGGATTATAACTCGAGCCCTGAATCACACAAGTGACTCCCTAGTGCCCTGCAGAAGATGGAACATGTATCACTGTCATTCTGATGGTGAGATGTGAGCAGCTCGGTCCAGTCCTGGTTCAATCTCAGGTGTTGGACAGCATGCCAGACAGGCCATTATATCTGATGAAAGGCCAGCTAGAGGTGGGCAAGATGCATTGAGAAACACCCTGAATTGTGTGATTGTTAGATAACAACAAGGAACGGACTAAGCTCTGAGGGACCCCGCTAGTGGTTAGTCCTAGAAAACGAATAAGATATCCGACTTGCTCTGTGGTAGATATAGTTTGCAGGTTTCACTGCTACATGACATGCCACTTAATCTGCGAATGCGTTGATGTTTTGACAAATTAGATATGCATAATTTGGCACCTCTCTCCACCACTTGTAACACCTGAATATTGCATTTTCATATTGCATAAATCTGTTTTTTCTTCATTTTCCACTCAAAACATCTGTCAACAGATTAGCTCCCATCAGGTAACACAGTGGAAACGTGTGAGTAAACCTGCTTTGGCAACAGGGAGCTGTTCGTGGTGCTGAACCACCAGCATTCTTGTAATTAGAGCTCTGTGTCAGCTGGGTCGCGTGTGTGCCTTTCTCATGTTGCTGCCTGAAGGCACAACATATTATTATGAGGTGACACATATCTAATGATTAATTATAAAAGACAGCTGTTCTGAACTGCAGTTAGGATGTTAATTGGTCAGTGCTAAGGAAGGAGGAAGGTACCAAGATGGAGGAAAGCTGGCTGTAAAAATCTTTTTATCATGTGACAAGTTTCGGCTATTGACCTGATGTGTCCAAGGAGATTGACCCACCGCAGTAAAGGAATATGAGGTGAATAAAGGCAAGGTTGGAGCTTGCTGCCTTAGTAAACCTCAAAAAAAGCACCTACTCCTATCCCACTCTGTCTTGCAAGGCAAAAAGCATCCCAGAGCAATAGATCCTATTCTTCCCAGTGCACTAGCTCGGATCAAAACAGGTACAGAGCTGCCTGTCTGGCCCTGAGCAGATCAGATGGCATGGGTGCAGGCAAGCGACTGACAGCACAGTTGTGTAGCCTCTGGAGATGGCTGGAGAAATGCCCCAGGACTGGGAGAAATGAGGCCATTCTAATGCCAGTCTCATTTCTATCAGCTAACAGAGATAAAAACCTAAGCTCAATTTCTTCTGCCCTCTGAGACTGGGCTCCTTCCCCTCAAACTACCTCAAACACATCCTCATGCTTGAAAAGGAGTTTAAAATAAAACATGCCCACACATACCTGAGCCTTCAAGTCAACGTGGAACAGAAATCAGAACACTTTCATACCACATTTCATAGCATTTTCCTTCCATACCATGATGGGTTTCTGAGTTCTCTGAGCCAATGACGTGGCATGAATTTCATTTTATGGGGACCTGGTTACAGCTTGGAGCAGCAGCTGGGAAACATTCAGGGAGTATGCTGCCCATTAGCCTGACATAGCCCAGTCTAACAACAGTCCAAGCATACTGGCTATGTTTGCTCTGAAACTGAATGTAGGTCTGATCTCAACCATACGGAGGCTGAATGAAACACCACATTCCTAATGACGTACTTAAGTCAAGTTGTAGTTTAGTGAAAAAGACGGCCTTCAGAATGAAAAAAGTGAATAGCCTAATCATCCACCTAATTCACTTTATCAAGTATAGTCCTCTATCAAGGCCTTCCAATGGCAAACATGTTTTGCCTGCAGCTGAAAGACCTTTGGCAGACGCTCTTTTCCACAGCAACCTACAGTTTAATCACATTACAGAGTATACAGTACAGAGTACATTAAAACTCTAGAGCAACGTAGGATCACTCAATCTGTTGAATTCACATTCCACACAGCTGCAGCTTCCACTCCACCCCCTGTTTACTTACAAGCCTGAAGAACTGTTGCAAGTTCAGCATCAAACTTCATCCCTGTACTCGCCAAGATCTGTCGCCAGCAGTGGAAAACATCCCCACTGTTCTCTTATTTTGTTACTATTTTTGTCACTTGTTTCAAAGTGTTTTGTTGCCTAGTAATATTTCTTGTTCATCCACTCGTGTGGCATACTTGACACTACAGTGACTCACTATAGTCTCTTCAGGTACAAAGTGGTATTACAAAAAAGGATGAGCCAGGGCTAGCTGGTTAGCATGCTTTCAGATCTTGCTGATAATGTCATCTGACTTATTGCTGCTTTAGGAGCTGTCCACCAGTTGGGATTCTATGACAGAAAACATCCTTTTTTATCTGAACAAAAATTTGGTAAGACTTTCTATGAATCCAGTATACATAATGCATTATAAGTGCATTCATAAAGTTCTATGAAGTCTTTATAATGCTTCTTGATACTAGACATAAGCCTTTGAAACTGTGCATAAACATTCATAATCATACACACAAACTGGTATAATGCAACAGTATAAGACTTCATAGCACATGAAGTGACAATGCCGTATAATGTATATAATATTGTGTTATTAACATTATCGGTGAAACCGGTGTCATAAATCTTCATCATAAAAAACTAATGTTGTGCTCATTTGCATAATGCTTTATGAAGATCCACAGCCACTCCTCCGGGTCTCCCTGACACCACCAATCTCCCGGACTCCATTTCCCAGAGTGCACTACCTAATGACGTCACACTCACATGTCCCCGGTCAACCCATCATTCACGATCTAGCTCGCCTGAGTACTGATTTGATTCACCTGCTGCCCATTACACACCTGCTTATAAACCCCTCACACACACACACACATTGCGAAGTTTTGCCAAACCCAGTTTGCAATTCTGAGTGTTTCTCCGTTGCCTTTCTCATTGCTGTTTCTGGTTTCGACTTCCCTTTGTCTTCGACTTTCGCTCTCTCAATTCTCCCTTGGTTCTGTCTGCCTTATTCTGATCCCCGCTGGTTTTCGACTCTCCTTCTGTGTTCCTGACTATTCTCTCGGATTTCCCCTCTGATTCTGTTTGATGGCTTGTTTGACTTCCTGGTTTTTGACCTCCGCCTGTCTCGCTGTCTACGACCCTGCATTACCCCTTTTGTTATGATTGCCTTGATTTTGCTGTTGTACTTGACTATCGACTTGTCAAATAAACCTCCTTTGGCTTTTAGCTCTGCGCGTGTCGAGCCCAGTTCTTTGTCCCTGACAATGAACATGATTTTGTAGGTGCACACAACATCTAATTAACACTTGTAAGCCTTCCTGATGATCCTGAAAACAAGTTGTGATTGGTAGATGGTTGTGTATGGAGTGTCACATTGTGCCCCTGGAGGATTCTAGGAATTGGAGTCTTGGAGATTGGAGTCTGAGAGTCTGAGAAGGAATTGGTGTATTGGGTGTTGTTGACTACAAAGCCAGAAGAAGGCATGACAATAGTCAACACAAGAGAAGCAAAGAGACAGAGTAGTGGAAACTCTTATTTGAATTTTCTGTTCCATGTTAAATGGGCCAGCAGCTACATTCTGCCACTTGTAGTAATAAGAATGAGAAGCCTTTTAAGATGGAACAGAAAATTTGATTCACAGACACACTCTGCACTCATTCACGAGCATACTCTGTCTTTCATGCCCAGAATACACAGCTTTAAAATCCAAAAAGTTTTGTTGTTTCTGACGAGCGTTTAGAATATGTTTGACTAACTCCACTGTATTTCAGAGGTAGCAGGTGTCAATCCAGCCAGCTCTATGCTACTTTTGCTTACAAACTCTTACTGCTACAGCATGGCTTGCCAGCCAAGACAGGGAATCAAACCCCAGCCAGCCATGTGGAGGGCAGCAGTGTTATCCACTGTGCTATACCAACTGCTGCAGGCTACTACAAACAACATATGCTATTTCAGTATGCAAGATAAAAAGATGTTTAAATGTAAAAAGTTGGAAAGAAGAATATAGTAGGGGGAAAACCTAAGGTGGGGTAAATGTAGGCCAAATTGAAGGTGGGAAGCTAGAATATAAAACATGAGCCAAACAAATATTTGAGAAATAATGTCTAAACCCAACGTGAATAGTGTGGCCCTCAACAGGATCAGACAAATTATCTCACACTCCACACTCCATACACAAACACACACACACACACACACACACATAGACATGAGCGTATATTACAGAACACTGTCTTACAACAAATTGCCTGTGTCCTGTTCCTGCACCTTGGAGCCACTCAAAGAGGTCATTAATTTGTAATTTGTGCAGAATTTAAGCTCCACAGTCTCATATTAGTACTGCATGGTTTTTCCAATTCAGGCAAAGTGCTTGGGGATATGAGTGACTGCAGAGGAGATAGCGACAGTTCTGCCTTTTAATGTGTGAAGACGGCTTCAATATTTATGAAGGCCAGGGACCTGGCCGGGACGAGCTTTTCAGAAGAGCGCATAATGTGAATGGGCTGAATGGACTATTATGGTTGCCGTAATTCAATGACGGATGGATCAAAACGAGGTCATTTGCCTCAGTACGTGCCGAAAACACATCTTAATGGCTGAAGGCGCAATACTTCTCAAGTAGTCCTCAAAAATAAAGAGAAGCTGGCCAGCTTTGATCTTCCAGGAAGACCTCTATTGAATTTAAGACCTAGTCATTAATGAAGCACGTACAGGCAGAATGTAATGTACAGTAGACTATTAGCAGCTTTGTTCAGAACTTTTGCCATTGGCCAGGGATTGAAGGTTACCTCTGACATAATAAAGTAATAAAGTAAATGATCTTTTCCTCTGTACTAGATGTAATCAAACTTCTGTTGTGTTAGCCACTGAATGTGCAAATAATGTCCAAAAGTGTGTGTATATATATATATATATATATATATATATATATATAAGCATGCACGCCATTATTCCAGTCTGAAAATGACACAGCTGTAAAGGTAGAAATCCAATCTCATAGCTGAGGCATTGAGGCGGGTGTATAATATTGCACTCCACACACAGTAATCCAATTGTAGCGTTCCGACTGTTGGAGAGAGAGAACGGCCTTGTCAGAAACGCCCTCCATGCTGTACAACTACACTGAAGCACTCTCTTACTCGTTTACCACAGCTCCGCTCCAAATACATCATTAACAGTCTGCAGAAGTCTTTTGCACCCAAAGTGAATTTACATGGCAATTGATATGGACACGAAATGACTTATTGCCCAAAACACTGCATGAACATTTCAGCTATTAGGATAATCACTCTGTCGTGACAATTGGATTTCAATATTGCTTAAGCTCGACTGGGCCACAATGTATGGCTGCCTTATTTTGCCACAATAAAAAGGAAGCTATTAATTGATGCTATATCACTGTAAAATTCAATATTCAAGCCAAAGTTGCTGGACTGAATCAGGAAGTACAGCTTTCAGTTACTGGAATTTCCATGCATTGCTGCTTTCTGCTTTGGTTATTTATTTAGTTGCATTTAAATATAATATTTATATATTTATTTCTTTAGCAGTTGCAAGTTTTTAATATAGGTTAGTTCTGTTCTATTATCAGTGGTGGTTAAATGACTTTATGTATGTCAGCACTGTCACATCATTTTAGCCAACTTGCAACAATGTAAATGGAATTCAAGGTACACAGAGTTAGAATTAATAACATAAATAGAAACAACATGTCTGCATGTAATCAACATGTAATGCATTTGAACTAGCCAAACAAGACAACAACAGCACCCAACTTCCCTTTTCAACGAAGTGCAGCTTTGCACACCAAACCCATAAAGCCCCTCCTAAAAAATGAAGCTAGTGGCAGACACCGCAATATGTATTTTCAAACCCTGTATTTTTCACAATCGTCCTTTCTCAGATGTTAAACGTGTAAGCTGCCATGTAACAGGTAAAACACACCTGAAAATTGACTGGTATTTTCTGTTTTTTCCAAAAACCATGTTTGACCCTTTTTTGTATCAAAGCAGCTACAAAATCATTCTGTTGTTTGGGGAGCAAAATTGCCCAGAGAGTCATCCTGCCAAAGTGGGTTGGAAAAGCTCTGAATAAGCACTAGAGTGGGACTGTGTGTGTGTGTGTGTGTGTGTGTGTGTGCGTGTGTGTGTGTGTGTGTGTGTGTGTGTGTTTCCACCTCTCCAGCAGTACTCTAATGGATCCTCTCTTTGGCTTTAGCCAAAACGTTGGGCTCTCTACAGAATCATGATGTTCTGCACTGAGGATCCGTTTGATCAGTTTGCATTTTACTACCCAGATCACTAACCATTATATTAGGATCAGCTCAGTGCAGCTTCTTTATACATTGTTAGAACTTAGCTTTACAGATGTCCAGTTAGCATGATCTAGAAGTCCTAGAGCATGAGAAAGAAGGACAGTTTGTGTTGGTCATGCATCTGTGGTCACAGGATGTTGTCAACAGGGCACTGTTGTCTAGAAGGTTACTATTCTCAGTCCAGCAGTGACACTGAAGTGTTTATGACTCCAGCAGCACTGCTTTGTCTGATCCACTCATACCAACACAACATACACTAGCACACCAGCACCACGTCAGTGTCACTGCAGTGCTGAGAATTATCTGCCACCCACATAATAAGGGGGTTAACAACCGTAACAGTATGCAGAGAAACAGATGAACTACAGTCTGTAAGAACTGTACAACTACAAAGTGCAGCTATATGGTAAGTGGAGCTGATGAAATGGACAATGAGTGTAGATACAAGGAGGTGAACCAAATAAAGGGAACCTTTCTTTTATGTGGGAACCACAAGCTTAAATAACCCCACTACATAAATTATTCAGTTTTACAGTGAGGGTAAGGTTAGTGTTAGGGTAATGTTAAAGTTAGGGTTAAGGTTATGGTTAGGCTATAGGTATTGAAATATCGTTGCTGACAGAACAAAATTTAGTATTTCCATTTTTTTCATACTGTCCCCAAAAATATCCCTTGTATAGTTCTCTTTTTGGAGTTCCTGGGATTTGTCCTGATGCAAGTATATACTATCAGCTATATAAGGGATATTGTTATTACATATCAGGAGACCAAAATACAACATTCTTAGTGTCATTGCAGATTAAAATAAACATATTATAATTCTAGTAATTGTGGAGAATTTATGTAGATGCATTCATCATGAAAGTTTGACACAGTGTAAAGGAGTGTTTTCAGAATATATCAGAAAAGGAAAAGCTACTTGGAGGTATAAGGTTTGGTTTTGACAGCAACAATATATAATACATTTTGGACATTATTGTTATGACATATCGATATTTACATGCCTCATACATATATTTACATATACACTGCTTACATGTGTATAATACATATGGGACAAATTCTAACAGTGTGTAAAATATGGTGTGAGTGTGGGCACCCCTCTGTTCTATCGTATGAAGGATCAGTGTGCTCTCTGGGGACCTCATTATTCCATGCCTGCTTTGGCTGCGTCACAACAAACAAACAATATGCATGCATGTGGGTGGGTGTGAGCAATGTGTGCTTGTGTGTGTGCTCGTGTGTGTGTGTGTGTGTGTGTTTGTGTATGTGTGTGTGTGCCAGCATTGAGGCAGCATTCTGGCCCTGCTCCTGGTGCTCTGACTGATCTGTAGGTGACAGGCTGTGTCAGGGGGCTCATCGCCAACCTGTCAGTATCTCACCTCTCGCTCTCCCTCTCTCTCACTCTCTCTCTCTCTCTCTATCTATCTCTCTCTCCTGCCATCCTGCCAGAGTTTAGGACTTGCTCGTTCTCCCCTGGCTCCTGCTGTCTCCTATACTTTCATCTTCACTTTTTTGTCTCATGCCAAACCATCCATACTCTCTGTACAGGTGTGAGTAAAAAACTAAGAGCATGTATGGTCTGCATGTATGGCATGTGCATGCAGTACAGGACAAAGATTTAGACACAGCATTTTGTGGGTTGGAAAGAACTGTTAAAGAACAGTTTACAGAGAGGCAAATGACAAACTTAAGCATTGGCTTGTCACTGACTTTGATGTTATATTGACCATCAGACCAATTTTTGGAATCAGTCATATCAGATTTAATGTGTAGATATTATTACCTCTAAGGATATGATCAGAGGATGAACTAGTTACATAGTTACATGTAAAACTGACTGATTTGAACACAGCTGAGTATTGTAACACTTTAAACCCTCCTACATAACATTGACATTACCATTTCATGAACATGTCTTGGCAGATGGCATATGCGCTCATGTTCAGTGATATAACAGCATAATGTTTCCAATACCAGTAACTGCCATACGAGACACCACCATGTTTGTTATCATGACAAGTCATCTGTCCGGCAAAATATGCCATGACATGCATATGGCATGTTTAAGTCAGTGTTATGTATGTTCAAACAACAGTCCTTTGACTACTCAAGCATATACACTCATCATCGAAAAAAACTTAGAAGGAATCAATGGACAGGAATGAAACTTGGTGGGTAGGTTTGACATTATAAGACATGCGAATGATTCATGTTTCACGCTCGGCCACGCATGTAATGTTGGAAAATACAGGCCTTATCGCTGTACCTGACTGACTTCATATGGTCGTCCTGTTGCATGTGCCTTCCATTCTGTGCTGTTGTTTTGAGAGAGAACCAACAAATTGCTCAACATGCACGGAGTGCCCCAACAGCCACAATTGCGGACATTTAACGAGCACTGATGCCCTCCATGAGTCATCCTGTTAGTGTCAGCACCATTTGCAGACGGCTGCATAATGCAGGACTACATGCACGTTACGACAACTGCCCTTAACACCACCAAATGGCAGCGGGTCATCTTCAGTCACGAGTCCCGATTTTGTCTTTGCGGAGACGACCAATGAATCTTTGTGTGAAAGGACCATGGTCAGTTCCAAGATGAAGGCAGTTCTGTCCAGAAGGCCTGGTGTCACTCCACCTCCACCCCATTGCAAAATCTGCAGGAACTGTGTCCAGCTGCATAGGATGGTTTATCACGGGACACCATTAGGAACCTCTACAACTCCATGCTGAGACGTCTGGCATGTTGCGTTAGCAAACATGGTGGCCCAACGGCATACCGAGGGACACTGCTTCTGTGTGTGTAGCACAATAAATATTGCTCATATCAATCTAAATTTATCATCTTTATTGTTCCCGGTAACCTTTATCTTCCTTCCCAATAACATTGCACTTCTCTCTGGGTGCAACTACTCTTTTGATGGTGAGTGTATGAGAAGAAAGGAATCTGCTTTTAGTTAAAGCTGGAGTAAGTGATTTTGTAGAAACCAGGAAGTGTAAGTTAGTTTTTGAAAAACTAACTTACCCACCCCCTGCTTTTAGCCCTTCTTCTAAAGCCACTCCCCAAAACACATAAGCACACGTCCTGTTGTGTTGTGGAAGTTGAAGAATCTTTCTCATAACTACAAATAAACTCATCAGCTTACTTTTAAAACGTCCTGCTCAAACTAAACACCAAACCCACCACATTCAGACTGTTCTACATAAAAGGTTCTTATTGAAGTGATCCTAATACAGTCAGACATTTCTTTTCTTTTTAGACTGAACTACTTACAATGCCTTACAGCAACACAACAATACCATCAAACATCACTTGCTCAAAACTACAATGCAGACAGATTACACCTACAGCTTAGCCGAACGACGGACACCACACAAGCGCAAATAAAAAAAAAGGGCAGAGCATGTGCACCTGGGCAGGTCGTGAGGTGGGTAGCCAGGTCTGAATGAAATGATTGGATGGGATTTTTACCGTCCTGTGGCTTCCATCAGATCATTACAAATTACCTGCCTAAGTTACATTTTAACCTGCCAGTGGTGAATAAACTGTACTTCATTACTTTGTTACTTTTTACTCAACTTTTTACTCTTTACATTTTACATTTGTTCTCATTACAAATTAAATATAAACGGCAGGATATTTTTCTCTTTTTATGTTGCTGATTAGTTGATTTTCATTTATTGATTTTTCTCAGACTATACAGTTATATATCTTTTGTTAAATGAAAGTGCCCACATTTTCTCAATGAAAAGCTCTGTCAATGCACTTACAATCATCAGATTCATCCCCGCTCGGGAAAGGGATCCAAATCACAGCCCATGTTACAAAATGTTTGTCAATATTTTGCATGCAATTACACATTTCCACCAGAGATTAAAATAGCTTTAAATACATATAATATGATACATTATGTAACCAGATTTTATAAGGTTATATACTCTTATTGTCTAAAGTGTTATACATGTAACTATAATGGCTTATAAGCAATTATACACGCTCAAGTGAGACATTATAAGGTGTTATGCATGTCAAATAATACTTTATAAATGTATTTGTAATGCATTATGAATGTAGGATTCATAGATTCAAGTGCTGCTTTTGTACTTCTATGGGTTTCTGAATCTTCAGAAGACCTGAACAAAACGCTGGAAATGAACTTTGAAAGTTTTCAACCACAAATCTCTTTAAGATTAAGTAAAACGTGCATTCAGTCAGGTGTGTGTAGACTTTTTACTGCTACAGTATGTTGTGTTCTGGTATTCAAATGACCTTTGGTTCCGTGTGTCTGACTGCACCCACGAGGGCCGTGCTTAATGACTGGCTCGCTTACCTCGGCTCCTCTGGTAGTAATGTATTAAGCTGCACTACGGGAATAATTACAGGACCACTCCCTAAAGGCCTGTCAGAGCACTGCACACAGCGCCAGTGCAAGAAGGGTTGACCGCTCTCTTTCTCATATGCTAATCAATAAGGTGTGTGCTGGGACCCCGTTTAACCCACACGCTACTCTGAATGATTCACATACACATGCAGCCACCTTCCGCCCGCCACTCTGCATTTTATACGCTGCAGTCCTCATCGTTCTCTTCTATACATCTCATAAAAGCGCTGTACATTAATATAGCTGGTTAATTACTTGTTAATGAGATGTATGATTAGAAACGTTGAGATTGTAGCTTTTGCGTCTCTAAAAATGGACTTGTATTTAATTACTGTAATTATGCTATACTTCCATAGTTCTTTCCCCTTTTTTCCCTTCTATCTTTTGGCATTTTGGCTTCAGCTCCATTAAGCTCTGAGCTATACTTGCAGTGGTTTCCCTACATTAAAGCTGCAGACACATTAGATAGATGCTTTTTCTATAGGTGTTTCCATGTGAGAAAGACATGAAGGTAAGCTTCATTTTGGTGCAGTGGTTAGCAGTTTAGCACTAACTTAATCATTTAGCAAGGGAAAGCCTCTTTAAACTAGAAAAATGTGCCGTTAGCTTAGCACTAGCATACTACTAGAATCCCCTAGGGTTGCAAGCAGTCCTAGGTAGGTAGCTAGTCTACCATAGAAGGTAACAAAACACAAAAATTAAATTAAATCTGGTACAGCCTTCTGACTGACTGTTATGTTCATACTGGGACTGTCAAATGATTCAGTTTGTGTAGTTAATTGCAATTAATTTGTCTTATTTGTTTAAATTTGGCCAACTAACATTTTAAAAGTGGTGCATTTTGTTATATGAGTTGTTATATTGCTATATGAGTACAAACATTAATCTTCATAATATGCATTTATTGTTGTAATTAATGTATTGTCCACTTAATGGTCATCGTATTAGACATTCCTACCTTGTTCCCTCACCTCTGATGTAAAGTCAGAGACAGCAGCTCATCTGCTCCACAGTTTGTTTTGGTCATCTTCTAGTCCTTCATCAGTGGTCACAGGACACTGCCCACAGGACACTGTCCACTCACACCAGAAGAACACACACTAACAGATAGATAGATAGATAGATAGATAGATAGATAGATAGATAGATAGATACTTTATTGATCCCAGAGGGATCATATAGCAATATAACAACTATCACCACCATGTCAGTGTCACTGCAGTGCTGAGAATGATCCACCACCAAAATAATGCCTGCTCTGTGGTGGTCCTATGGGGGTCCTGACCACTGAAGAACAGAGTGAAAAGGGGTTAACAAAGTATGCACAACAAACCAGTCTGTAATTGTGCATATATACAAGGAGGTGTACCTAATGACGTGTGCAGTCAGTGAATATCATATATACAGTCAATAGTTCCATTTCCTTAACAATACCAGCGTATAGTTTATAAGCAGCTGGGTTTCAGCCTAGAACCACAGATGGTTTTAAGGGTCAAAATAGGGAAATGCATAAACTTTGTTAAGCATTAACTCTAAGAGCTAACTCATTTAGAAATGCCCTGCCTAAACACTAAATAAAATGCTGGTGTTTCCTCCAGTCAAGAACCCCAGTGCTGCTACATAAAGGACCACCCTGTCAGAGGTCAAAGTAGTTGTGCTCCTTTTCAGCAGTGCAGACTGGCGTGTCAGAGTTTAGCACAGCTGAACCTGGAGCAGAAGTTTTACAACTGATTACAACAGAAGTGTGATGGGGCCGTAGAACATCCACTTCTCTGAAGGAGCTTGTTAAATACCTAATTAATTGGATTATGTGTGAAAAGAGCAGGCAAAATGCCAAAACACATTAGCTACTCGAGGACCAGAGTTAGGAAATATCGACTTCAGACAGTTGTCAGAGAGTCTGGTAAGTTTTGTCACTCAGAGTGGCCAAATGACTACTACTACTACTTTGACCGCATAGGGGTGATTTAAATGACATGCAAAATAATGTAGGTATTTTTTAAAAGTTTTTCTGTCATATGTAAGGGCAGATAACTGCCCTTAATGATGCTACAACAAAAACAGACATGCATAAGACAAAGCATGCTTTGGCAAACGTGCTAGACACGTCATTTACTTGCTAATAATGGCTTTAACTGTATTTATTTATTTTTCAGCTAAGTACATAGATATTGCTCTGAAAGGCTCGTTACTGTCACGGTGTAAAGAGCAGGAAACTCCATGCTTCTGGTTACTAGCTAGCTACCTGACTAATATAAACCAGAGCACAGAAGCAGTTCCAGAAGATGTGGCCTTAGCATATAATTGTAGGGGGTCGGAAAACCATTGAGAACCACTACTCTAGCAGGATTCCTAGAAACAGTGCTAAGATACAGAGAAACAGCTTTGACAAACGAAGCACTGGGTGCATTTACCAAGGACGCGTACAGAGATAACATAGTAGGTTCAGTGGGCTGTTGTAAAATTCAGAGTCTAAATTGCTTGTCGTCAGGAGTGGCAGATGGGCCTTTGTTTAAATCAAATGCGGAGATGGCTGTCCCAGAGTGATGCGGGGAGGCTGTGTCACCTCTAAACAAAGCCAAGAGGAGCTGTCTGTAGTGTGAGCATGAGCAGGGAATGGAATTCAACTGTGGCTCCCCATCAACTCTCTCTCTCTCTCTCTCTCTCTCTCTCTCTCTCTCTCTCTCTCTCACTCCCTTTCTCTCTATCTCTTTGTCTCTCCTTCTCTCTATCTCTCTCTGTCTCTCTGGATTTTGTGCTGAAACAAACTCGTCTCCTGAAGGCCCTGCAGTACGCTCCACTTCTCTGCTCCCACGACACCTCCCTCCCTCTCTCTTTCCCTCGTTCCTCTCCTCTCTCAGTGCAGTCTTTCATCCTGTACAGTGTGTGTGTGCTGGCTGTGGCCTGGTCTTGGCTTTGTGTTGGTAATGAGAGGACTGCAATGTTCCTGCTTTGATCTAGGCTTCTCCATCCTTGATCCATGCTACCGCATCTAAGACAAGGGATTTGCCTCTGTGTGTCTCGCTAGGTCTCTGTGGAGATTCTCACTATTGCCACAGTCCCAACATATCTCTCTTTCTCTCTCTCTCTCTCTCTGTCGTTATCTCACTCTTTATACATGTGTGTGTGTGTGTGTTTATATATAAAAACTTAGGTTCTTTCCAGCCAGAAATGATGTACAATCATTATTTTACTCTCACGCTTGGTAGTGAGGAGGCTGGATGTACTTTCAAGCATACTTTTATTAAAGTACAGAAAACACTGAAAATAATGCAAAAGAACAAGAATCCAGAACATGAACGTGGAGACCAAGACCAAAACAAAAGCACATGGCAGGAGGGCACATGGCTATGGCAGAGGTGCACACAGAGGAACGCTGGAGAAACTGTAACATAACATCTACAGAAGTTTTAACACCTCCATATAATATCACATCAGAAGTATTTGTTGTGTCAACCGATTCCCTTTATTACTGCTTCCATTCCTTTCAAAATACCTGTTTCAGTTTTTCTAAGGAATCTGCAGAAATTAATTTCCACATCTCCAAAGGTTACTCAGCTGGTTGCATTTTCTGCATCTCATGATCCAAATAGTCCCACTTACAAAATTGGACTCATCAGTCCATAAAACGTTACTCCACATCTCAGATGTCTAGTTTTGGTGTTCTAATGCACATTTTTTTTTTCTTCTTGTTGGTCAGTAATGGTTTTCCTCAGACCTGTAGCTAGTAGGGTGACCTTGATCTCAATTTTATATTTTGTGATTCTGTATTGTTCCTTAAGAACACAGAATCGATTTTCAATCAATAGTTTAAGGAAAAGGTTGGTCGCAGACAGATTTTTCGCTAAATAGTGATATTAATCATCAGCCATTTGAATTCTCCACTCTGACGTGAAGAAGCAGCTTAAGGGCTTAACGGCTAATCGCTACCATTAGCATTAACAAACCTGTGCATGTGGTGGTGTGTTATTTATACTATGATACTGTTCTACACTATACTGTTTTATACTATTAAATAACTAAATCTGAAACAATCACAGTATATGACCCTGCCTACAGTATCACAATATATGACCATATACTGAATCGTAAACCCTTTATCAAGATATTACAGCGTACAGCTGTAATAGCTGGTATACCTGAGTTGTCCCAACGTTGAGTTGTCGTCTCAGCGTAGAAGAAGGATCTGAAGCAGGAGTGGAGCTGAATTTTCTCCTCTCTCTTAAAGATGAAAGCTTTAAGTTTGTTTATCTGATGGTGACAGTTTTGGTGGACTGTCAAGTATTGCATAAAAAGTTTTCTCTGCAGCTTTTAATAATTTTTTTGACTGATTTCCATGTCTCCCTTTTTTATCCTTTGATTTTCCCTTACCATATTCAAGTACATTATACTCTGTTTTAGCTATTTCAGATCCCCATGAGAAGAGTGTAAGTGTCTTGGGGTAGTTGCTTGTGCGAATGCAATTGTCTGTTTGAAGGGCAATATAATCTCAGTGGCTTCTTTGGGAAGTGTTGTGCTGGGAGGAATCCGCTGTGACTGGTTGGTTTTGAGATTGGAAGGCTGGAAGAGTTAAAGTGGCACCATAGGTGCACAAAAGTAAAGAGTGGATAAATTTGATAGATTTTAGATTTTAGAATAGGTATTGATAGATTTAATATTGAGGCAGCTCTTTAGATTGTGTTGACTAACTAACTTGAAGTAATACATTAACTGTGGTTAACTAATTTTAAGTAAGCATGTAAGAACTGGTAATTGTTGCATATTTACTTAGCATTAGTTAAGCATTGTAACCATTGTTAATGTATTACTTCATGTTATGTACTCTCTGTCTCTCTCTCTCTCTCTCCTCTGTCATCCCCTGCTCTCTGTACTTCTCTGTATGATGTATTTGCAGCATGGTCCAGGCTTTATAACTTGTTGTCAGCGTCTCTAGAGTCACTGATGGTGTCAGAGTAGTGGGCTGTAATAGTGTCATCCTCCGGACTGCAGGGACATCTCTATTAACCTTTTTCTAAGATATTGCCCGGTGTTGAGGATGCGAGACGACAACACAGCAGACATCACTTTCTCATCACCCCAATAGACTTTCCCTCAGGATTCGCACCACAATACCTTTTGACGTTGGTTACTTTTTTGTGGTGGTCCGACCATCTGGAGCCATGAATTACTAAAGGTAGAGATGACAGAGTGATGCGTATGACAGCATCCGAAATGATTTGTCATTTGGGGATCAGAAAGTTATTTAGGCTTGTGGGTTTTCCAGGCCTGGTCCTGGTGTAGCCCCTAGCCCTGCACATAGTGTTATCCCCGCTCTAACTCACCCATGTCAACTCAGGAAGAGCTCATTAACCTAGTAAACCATAAGAAACCTGCATATGAGCCCACAATTAAATTAAACTTAACTTAGTGGTTAACAATTAATTCATAGTGTATATATATAAAAAAGGTATCTAACGAGGTGTCAGGATGGCACTGTTAATATCATCATCATTGACAGATTATTGCTTTAAAAAAAATCAGCACCAGTATTTGATGATGTATTCTTTGCTTTCCGGAACAGCAGAACTTTTAGGTGATGCTGGGCTATTGTGATAAAATGTCTGCTTTTCATTCATTTTACTGTATTTGTAACCCTACAGATATATATGTTAGATTTCTCCATTATGCTTTCCACGTCCCAATTTCTACTTTTATATCTATTTGGATGCAAAAGTCTAAGTGAAAAACATAAATGAACACATGATGTACAGGGAATACACTTAAAGGTGAATCTTTACAAACGTTTAATTGTTCAGTCTTGAAGATGAAAACAAAGTCACTTAGTTCATTGCAGACTTATCCTACACATGAGTTTATGTATGTTTTGTTGATGATGGTACCAATTTTCCTTACAACTCCATGCATGTACCTCTCTGTCATGGATGGATTAAAAAATCTATCATAAAACATCAGCCTGCATCAGCTCACAAATTCATAAATATTTCACATAGCAACTTTCTGTGACGTAAGTTTTTGAGACTTTAAGCCTTTCAGACATCTGGTTTCTTTCACCACCATTGCGAACAATTCTGACTCACTAAGTTTTTCTAAAATGGAATATTTCACATCAGACCACTGAATGACTTTGTTTACATCTCAACGACTGAATTATGTAATGTATTATGTATGCATAAATTTGCTATGCAGAATTATTAAGAAATGGTGGAATTCTGTTTTAAATGGATTTTTACCACAAATTAATTGCGCAGTTTCTATTTATTTGCTAAACATAAAACATATAATCCAATAGCTTTGGCACGGGCCGTATTTTATGTTTAATTTTTTTTCCACTTGGTTAAATTCAATGCTCAGCAGGAAATGCAGGACAAGGACCTGAAGTGCTTATTTAGACCCACCAATGGATCTAACCATGTCTGGTTACTGACTTCCATAAGTTTAGCCCAGGTTTGATCATTTCCACCTTTCTTCCTTCTTCCTCCACAGGAATTCTCTTTGCTGCGACTGGACGATGTAGCGGACCAGCGGGTGAACATCCTCGGCTTCTCCGTCTTCAACAAGACACACCCCTTCTTCCAGGACTTCCTCCTTAGCCTCAACCGCTCCTGGCAGGAGAACTGTGACCATGCCCCTTTTGCAGGGACGCCGGTATGTAATGATTAATCAGTTATGACATTATTTTCTTTAGAATTTCACTACATTCTTAAAAATACAGATTCCTAAATGTTTCTTGACTTGCACGTGTCAATCACAAATTAATGTTTAATTGGTGTAGAACCGTTAAATTACATGAAACTTGTTGAAACTGTAGGTTAGCTTAAGCAGCACATCTATAGCATTGCTTCTAAAGAACATATTTTAGTAGTCTTATTCCTATAATGTATATGTAAATTGGCCATCAATAGTAGTTTCTGTAATGACCACTGTTTGTCAGTAAGTTCCCCTCTGGACTTAAAGATATGTTAAATATTCTGGGGTAGTTGTGCTTCCCTACATTCTTCACTGCTGTCCGCAAATCAACTATAGTGGTTGGATTCTTCTTCTCCACACATTGTCCAGTGTAGCCCAAAAAGATCTCACTTAAATTTGGTGATTTTCTTAACTGTACTGACCTTAAAAGCAACTTTGCATTTTGCAGTCTTGTTAGAATATGCAGTCATTTTATTGCTCATTTAAGTGAACAGCTGGGATAGCGCTCAATTAATACCTGCAAATCAGGGTATGATATACAGCTTGTTGATTTCTTAAGTGAAAGTAAGTTAACACATCCTGTATAGGGACCTTAGAGAGATGGCTTTTTATTGCATATTTTAGTACAATATATAGTCATTCACTGAGTTTAAAATGTGCAGAAGTTCTGTATTTAGGATGTATTTACTCATTTTAACTTATAAAATCAATAATACATCATGTGACTAAGTGGGCCCAAACTTTTGCAAATGACTGTGCACTATGTGTGAATTCAGCTAGGCCTACTTTAAGGTGCACCTACTGCTGACACCAGGGTTTAATTCTGCCAACACAGCTTGTATAATCACCATAGAAGACATTGGCAATAGAATGGGACACTGCAGCAGCTGCACATGAGCCTGAGGCCTGTTTCAAGCAAACTGCCTTTCCGTGACATGAGTGACACAGCAGTATGAATGCTACAGCTTGCATACCTTGGCCATTCACACATACAGCATTAGCGCTGCTGAGCATCAAGCTGATTCTACAAACAGTCTTTTTACAAATGGATAAATAGTCAAATTGTTTACTTTACTAAATAAAATACAAATAAAAAGGTAATCAGTAAAGGAGCATGGTATGTTCGTTTACCCATGGCAGCTTTGTGACTTTTTGATTGTTTCAAGCCGGGTAGAAATTGATATGCGGCTTGAAATGTTTAATTAGTGTTTGTTATTGGCCATCAGTTGAAGAAACAACATTTTAAGTTATTTGTTTTCCTGTTTTATTTTATTAGTTATTTGTTTTCCTGTTTTATGTGCTACATTGCTCCTGTTCAATGCCTATACTCTAACCAGTAAGAGAGATGAAGGAGTAACCAGAAATCCATGTGTATACCTGCTGGTGATATTGTGCTGCCCCCAAACCAGGCATATCTAGTAAAGATGCACCACTCCATTGGCCAGTGATCGGTCTCATGTATCCGATTCTGGACCAGTCAGATTTGCTCTCACAATGGTTCACATTGTGATACACTAGCGCAGACACAGTCCCAAACACACACACAGCATGTTATCTGCATGGAAGTTCTTCACAGTGAATGAAAAAGACAAAACTAAAGAACAGTAACTTTAATAAGACAATTCATATGTACGATTTGAAGACAGTAGCAAAGGCAAAGAGGCTAAAACTAAAGCTAGTGAAAGGACCAAAGCCATTATGAGGAAAATCATGGAATCATAGGACTGGATGACCAGCAAGCAGCTGCTACAAGCCAGTTCCAAAGCAGTAATTAGTTTTACAACTGACATTTGTCCATCGAACATAAGCTTGATATCAATGTTGATCCTGACTGCTCATTTTATGTGGGAAGCAAAATGACACATCTCCCTGGTTGGATCAGTAAAGTTCAGCACATAACATTCTATACCACTTCTAGAGTGTGTCTAAGGTGCCCTCATACACTGTTTATGCAGCCTGTATAAAACAGTTGGTATTAAACCAATTTAAACCAAGTTTTATTTCTGGTGAAGCCATTCCAGAGGAGTAGAGGATTTTAATGCAGTAAATAAGAACAAACTCTCTAGAACCATAATTTCAGAAAAAATGCCCGATGACCAGGTGTCTACAATAGACATGGACCACTCAGTGTTTTATGAGGTTGATGCCGATTGGCAACTGTAGAGCTGTCCCGGAAGGGGCTAGCTGGATTAAATGCAACACCCACAAACACAAAAGAAAGCTGTGAGATTGGCAGCACTGTGTACTATAAGAAACCATATTGAACAAATATCCATATCTGCCCGCAAAGTGGGTCCCTGTTTACAAAAAGCTGCAGCAATAAGTAGGAAGTTTATGTCACATGCTTCTGTGAGACTATTGACTGGTTGCAAAGTAAACCCGGAGTTTTCCCATTATCTGATTACCCAAGTGTATGTAAATATGTTGATCGGATTACTGACAAAATCTGGTTTCTGGAGTTATCGGTTTATTGAGCATATGTAAACACACTCATTGATCAGCTCTCACCAAATTAAAGACCTATCGGCAGATTGCTTGTCACATATTTAGGCCAGAAACACTAGTTGATCAATCTTTCCATTCTTAGTCTACAAACTTTTGGTCAAGCAGTTAATGCCATGTGATCTCTCCTTGACTACTGGCATATGCTTTTAGATTAAGCGGTACACTATTTCAGTGAAGTATACTGTGTTGGAAAAACTGTTTGCGCACACGCCTCTGACTAGCACTCTCGCTAACCCCAGAACTGAGAAACGGAGCTTTTATAATTTATCACACGCAGACACATGCGCGCGCACATACACGTGCCAGCATGAACATCTGTATTACACTTTCTCCCCCTCCCCACAAGGAGCGCCTGAACTCCTTCAAGTCATGAAAAATGGAAAGCTTAAAAGCTAATGAAAAATGCATAGGTGGTCTTTGTTTCATGTTGTCTGATCTCACATAAGCAGAGAAAGTTACAATGCATTCCGAGACTTAACACTGTTTTTCTATTCTAATTAAAGCCGCAAGGTGGAAATTTTTGAAAAATCCACGGCTGCTGTTTTCAGAAGCCAGCAGGGTTTCTCTAGCCGTGTTTCCCCTTCTAATTAAGTCTTATCTTTAATTAATCATTAGAAGGTCTGGTTTAGTAGTATAGCAGACAGATGAGAGGGAAAGGAGCATGTCTCACCCTACAATGACAATCAGAGCTGTTATTCTACACTGGCCTAGAAAACCACACTCTTTAGAATGCAGCGTGAGGGTGAGGCTGTGTTGTAGTGTCTTTGTGGTGATGGAAATGTGGCAGCACAGTTAAGCCCTCGACTTCAGCTCTTTCATTTATCAGCATGGGGTTAAGTAGGTGGGCCAGTGCAGAGATTAACCAGAAGACCTATGTCTCACTACAGTGCAGTAATGTGCTCCTACTCAGAGCAGGCGACACTCACTCGCTCAGTCTTCGCCTATCATGGTTGTATCAGAGGCTGTAGATGCATTCTGACTAATTTTGATGTTCCAGAGCAGGCCAGACGAATCTATTACCTGGTGCTAAACTCCTGTAGATTTATCAGTATCAGCAACAATCTCCCAAATACAGCACCAATATAGTGGTTTAGATTTCACCAAAAGTGCACCTATGAGAATTTAAGTGTTTATAAAGCTGGCTTAGCTGAAGCTCCCCTTCTGCTCACTTTTGCTAAATCAGAAGTGGTTAATGGAGGTCTCATATTGGATATCAGTATTTTGTATGTGTTTTTGTTGTAAGGCATGCCTTCAGAGAGAGGCAGTAATTTGTGACCTATGTCCAAATCATGACATAACCAACATTTTTTTAGTTTAGTTTAGTTTTTGCTCATTTGAAAATATCAGATGTGTGAATTTTGTGATGAATGGACCCTAAGCTATGACCCAAAATTATTGGAAAAGCATCTGGTTACCCTCACTAACATTAAGTACTGTATGATTTACCATTCTCTTCTAACGTTACCATATTGGAGCTGCAAGGTCTTGTTCAGACTGAACTAATTAACGCTGTTAAAGAACACACAAATATTATATGTGAAAAACACATATTTATTTTTAGAAACGTCACGTTATTTTTCAAGTGCACATGAAAAAATGCAAAATTTTGGAAAAATTTTTACAGCATATTATCATATTATAATATTTTAAGCGTGTGCAAAAATATAAATAATAAAATATATAACATTTTATTTTATAATTTAATATTATACAATTTTGTGTAACAGTATCATATTGCTTGATGGATGCCAAGTATCAGTATGATATTATATGAATTGCAACTTTTAACTTGTGGTACTAGAATAATAAAACCAGTAGCTTTGAGTAAAGCAGAAAGGACAGCATTAACTTGCTTTGTGTGGATACCAAGGGCAGTGGATTCCTCTTTGTGGACATGATTTGCAGTTGAGGAAGGTAATGAGTCACAATGTATCACAGTATGTGTTATCACAATGCTCAGCAGTAATACTGTATCATGACTCCAGTATATAATAATAATATTCCACTGTGGAGCCTGCAGTGATCATATATTAAATTAGTATACTGACTAATAATCATAGTAAATCTCTGTTTAACTGTTTCCAAGATGTCATATATTGTATATTTAGTTAACCGTGGAGAAGAAATTTCAGACTTTTCATATTTTGGAGTTGAGACTCGGAGTGAATGCTGCTATTGACATTTACTTTACGCCTGTGTTCTGCTGCTGCTGGATGAAGCAAGTTTGCAGGAAGCTTCAGTAAGGAAGTGATTCAACATTGAACTGGTTGAACTGTAGGCTGGTATTTTATCATTTTAGAACAAGGCTGTGCCTGTGTTAAAGTTTTGCCAGTTGTGTCTTTTACTAGACTCTATTTTCTTAACAATGCACATCATTTGGTCATTTTTCTCCCACATTTTAAACTCCAATTACTCTGCTCCAGACTATCTGCTGTAACAGCATCCTTATCAGGTATGCTGAACTGCTATAGGGAGAATAGGTGATCATTTGCAAAAGTGTTTGTGGTTGTGGCATCAAAATGGGCTGTTTTTGCAGCTTGGTTCCAATACATGGACTGAAAAGTGACTGGGACTGGGAAGCTTGTTAACTATGTTTACATAGCACAGCAAGCTCTTTCACTTCAAAAAAGTGCCCTGAGTATTTGATTACCTGTGCACACGCTTAACAGTGACCAGCCTGAGATTCTAACTGGCAGCGGTAGTCATTTTTCCATTTCACCTCCCTGGATACCCAAAAATAGCATGGGAAAAAGAACTGTTTACTCTTCAGAGTTTTGGTCCAGCCAGCCACGCTTTTTTAAAAACCTGCCCACACTAACCTCCCAGACTAAGTTGCAGTGCAAAGGAAGCCCATTTCAGTCTCCGTTAGCATCAGTGAGGTAATAGGAGTGAGTGGAGAGGAAAAGTCCCTGTCCAGCTTTTCAGCACCACACAGTCAGTAATTGGAAAGGTCAGTGTTACCAGCTGTGCAGAGGGAGAGTTTGGTGGGCTTTTCACACTATCAGCACACAAAGCCCTCTTCATGATCTAATGGAATATCAAACTTGGCTGGGAGTTTAACCGCCTGTCCTCTACTGTGTGTTTTTTTGTGTGTGTGTCCCAGCTGTCGTCAGCACTGTTGTTTGATGCGGTGCACACAGTGGTGGCGGCTGTGCAGGAGCTGAATCGTAGCCAAAACGTAGGGGCCACTCAACTATCCTGCAAATCCTCCAAAATCTGGGAGCATGGGACCAGCCTGATGAACTACCTGAGAATGGTAAGAGGCCCAGGCCTGAAGGGAGAGGCCCAAGCTGTCAATCACCTGCTCTGCTACAGCTGCATACACATCCATCATCTTTTACAGTGCTCCTACAGGATATGTTTACAAAGGACATAAGCCCGAATTTGACCATTTTTTGTTTGTTACGGGTCAAAATATATCCAGTAATAAGCAACGCTATATTAATATCTGTGAGCGTAAATCTGTGGTTCTCAAATTGGTCCTGAAGGACCCACAGATGGTCCAGATTTTAGCTCTAACAGAACTCACGAGTAAAAATAGTGGAGTTCTATACTTAGATATTTGAAATGATTCAGCTTGACATCTCTCTGAGGTATACCAGCCTCTTTTTGCAAATGTTGATTCCTGTGTAATGACCATACATTGCAGGCAACAAAATGCTCTACTTACACACTTACAGACTTACACTGATCTTCTGTTTCACAGTGCACTGCAGTTGTTTAGTCAAAAGTACATTCATTATAGCCAACAGAGATATCTTCTGTAGCTCTTACACACTGACAGCTATCGGTTTATCATTAGTGAACATCATGCAACTGTAGTCTCTTCTTCCTAGAAAAGCTTTAATTCCTAGAAAGCTTGGATATGGGTCCACTGCCCTCTTTATTGCTAAATCGCTAACCAATTTCCAACTAACAGTGAAGCAGGGAGCTTTCCTTTCAACACAATCCCATTAATTACTGAAGCACTGAAGCTTGATGTATAGAAAGCAGTAAACCCATGTGCCTGCAGTGTCTGACCCCAGGTCTGAACATGCCTGTCTCTGCCTCTCTCCTGGATAGGTAGAATTGGAAGGTCTAACAGGCCACATCGAGTTCAACAGCAGGGGTCAACGCTCCAACTACGCCCTCCGAATCATGCAGAACAGCAGGGATGGTCTAAGGCAGGTAAATGACCTCTCCACTTACAGCATCTCTCCCAGCATCAGGTAAACGGTGCAGTGCTTTTCCTAGTGGTGGATCAACAGGTCGTGACATGCTCTATCACCCCCATCTTCTCCCTGCAGTGTGAAGTGGAAACCATATGGTGCTTCTGAACTTGTTTTATCTGTCCACAATATTTTTGCAGCGAGTGCAGCCTAACTTGTCCTTAAATGGCTGTGAAAGTGATTCAGATGTTTTCAGTGAACATGGTTGAGGATTTTTTATGAGCCTACATAACTATGTTTAGCATTTAGCACTAGCAACTATCAGATAAGGCTACTATAGCTAAATAGGCTAACTTAGAAGCTGTTCTCTATCTATGTAAAAATGTCAGCTAGATACTGTGCATCTGTTAGTGCCTGAAGTTTTGCATTCCATTTTTTTTTTAAATATGAATGTGGGTGTTTCTGAGTCATCAACAGTGCCACAGCTGTCTGTGGCTAGGAGTCAATTGCCTTCACTCTTTGTACCTGACTAGGATAGCCCTCCCTTCCCTAATGATGTTAACCAAATGTGTTGATGGACAAACAGATTGTGACGAGCGCTGAGCTAAAATCAAGGCGAGGTTCATTTAACAGATTTGGACATGTGACAGTGATGTCATCGGGTGGTGGGTTATGGGAAATGGAGTCCGGGAGATCAGGGGTGAGAAGAGAACCAGCAGGCGTGACACCAAAATGGTTACCTACACTGGAGAGAACAGGGGGTACAAATCCAATGAAAAAAGTAGTCCAGTACTGTACAAATGCCCACACCATGAATGTCCACATGCATAATGGACAGAGGACAGAAAAAATGGAAAAAACACGAGTTTCCAAAACTGGAGTTCAAAACATGAGTAAAAGATGCAGAGGAAATTTGAAGGCGTTGATAGATATCCCTTCAAATTTCCCCTCAAAATTCCTCTTGAAGGACTAAAAGAAGATAATCTTGAAAAGAATAAAAAAGGTGGATACACACAAAAATACATAAATATACAGTGCTATAAGAATCTGCACCTGTAAATAAATAAATAAATAAATAAAAAGGTTTATGAATTGGCATTATGAAATGCTGGCATGCATACTTGCATACCACTGCTTTTACTCCCCAAGACTGGTGCTTTCCAGGATGGCTGGTTGTGAATGTGTGGTTTTACTGGCCTTCAGGGACAGCGGAGGTGAAGGCACTGAAATCTTTCTCTGCAATTATCCCGACAGTGGGTAATTATTGCTCTCAGGGTTTTTTCTTTGTCCGTTGTGACAATAATGGTGCTGTCATGTTGACCCCGAGATGGAGGTTGTGAGCCAGACAGTATGTATTCAGCGATGCCATGACAGGGTCAGTGAAGTCTCTGCCTTTGTAGGGAAATGAAGAAAGGAGTATTTTGGGAAGAAAAAAGCTTTAATACTTGCCACTCTTGGATAAAGACCAGATCTTAACCGTAGAGTTTCATACCAGGTTCGAACCAGAGCCTTTAGGGTAGGTTTAATGCTTTGAGAGCTGTAGTAGCATGTGTTAATAAAGAGGCTTTTTGCTTCACCCCCAAGCTGTGTTCGTCCGCTCCCTGAGAGTGCTTTCCGAAAGAAAGCAACCGTTTAATATAAACAGTGTTGACGTGACTGCCTGTTACGTCCACTGTCTCGTCCTTTCTGCTAGTTGACAAGCGAGCAAGGGCTACAGCTGTCACGGAGCAAGCTTCAGTATGATTGACAGTTCAGTCCTAGGCCCTGAGTGACTCTGTCACCTTTGACGTCCAAAAACACACACACACCCACATATACGCAAAACCATGGGCGCCGTATTTTGTTTCACCCTTAACCTTCGACCTTTTCGTTTTACACAAAAACACACTGACGTCTCTGTTTGATAGCTTTGTCAGTGATTGATTGACCGATGGCTAGTGAAGGGAGAAGGCCATTCGTGCAGTATTTCGGACACGGGGCAGACAAATCAGACTGGCAGCTCGTTTTCACACCTCTCTTTATTAGCTTTGCTCTGACGTCTCTATTTTGCCCGTTAAATGGTTCATATCTGGCGCTTCATTTTGATAGAGTCTGTCTATCCCTGCACCCAGCTTGTGTCCCTTAAGGCCAAGCCAGCCTTGCAGGACTGTAAAAGCTAATCTGAATGTCACTCCGCTATTACATAGACAGCCATTCTTCTGCAGGTCATTGTCAATCTCATGGTAGGTTTGGTTATTTGGTGAACTGAATGTGACCCTAGAGTTTTCTGCAGTTTACTTCTTTATTGAGTGTTTGCAAGCATTTATGGAACCTGATAGAACATCATTATTTGGGCCTAAAATTACAGCCCAATAACTAAGCCAAACCGAACTGACCTGACTGACAGCACTAAGTTCTGAATTTTAACCTGATCCGAGCCGGTCAAAATTTTGTCCTTACTCAATCCGAACCTAAGTACATAATCAAATTTTACCCGCAAACTAACTTGAGCCCAACAACATTCTGCCAAAAAATGACTAGTTAGTAATAATGGTGCTGGTTAAATTGCCATCCAGAAATGTGGAATTGAATATTATAAGAAATAATTAGCTGTCCAAAGTAAAGTTTACATTCTGATTTAAGTTATTCATCAAACAATGCTTTTAAACACCACCCTGGTATGTCAGGATAAATGTCCCACAATGTACTGTTCTCACACTGTGTGGATATAATAATGTAATCCTTCACCATGTTAATCATAAAGCTCTGCTTCTGTAATATACTTTTAGTATGTTGACCATATCATCACTATCCAAAAAATCTTTTCATTATAAATGTCATTACATTCACTTATATTCAGAATAAAGAACATTTTGTCTTGTTTTGGCTGCACTAAATTGTGCTTGCTGTTGTATTTCCTGCATTTTATTTTCTCCATTCTCTCACAAGTATGTGTACCTAGGTCCCCAGGTCCTGTCAAGTTTGAACCATGACTATTAATGTTTTTTTTTTTTAACTCTTGCTAAAATGCAACTACAACTAGCAGTTAAAACTGTGATCCTTAACGGTACTAAAAATTAAAAACACAAAGCAAATTGTCATTAGGAACTTTGGAACTTTTGTTTGCGTTTTTTGGTTATTGATAAAAACTTTCGTTTTTGTTTTTTCAGGACATTAATGAAAGTTTAGAAATGGGACCATTGTGAGTTTGGCTGTCTTTATGGAAATCTGTAGTCGAGCTGAGCTGAGCTCAGTCTACTACTGTATTTATTTTATTCCATCCTTAGCAGTTTTCATCATAGTACTGAAACTAAAAAATAAACTATTACTTTTAAGAAAATAAAAACAGAACTAAATATGTTAATGTTTAGTAACTAAAAAAAACTAAAATAAAAACAAAATGTAAAACTAAATAAAAATATGAAGTACTAACCCTGGTTGGAACTAATTTCTCTACCTGTTAAAGAGTGTTCTTATTTGAAGGGCCCAAATCATGGAAAATTGAGTTTTACTGGAAAGTTGGATGCAATATGGAAGCATTGTTCATTTTTTTGTTGTTATTGTTGCTTTTTTTGTGATGTCACCGATACATTTACATACAGTATATACATAATAGTAATATACCTATGTAGCCTACAAGTAGATTCTACCTTTACCTCCACCTATTCACTTTGATGTTATAAGGAGTGTTTTAGTCCAGGCAGTTTTTTAGTGAATTTACATATAAATATACAAGACATATATGACATACATATATGAGCCATTCCACCAAATTATTTCGATCTGCGGTCCCAAGGAAAAAAATACTGTAATAAAATATAAGAGTATAAAATAGTATAAAAAATAGGTCAGAAAAGGTCAGACCTCAGATATGTACATTGATTGTATTATGATTCATCTAAATTCAGTACATTAATAAAGATAATAACAAGCTAAAAATGTACAAAATCATAATTTAAATGGTGCTTTCTGCTGGGAGGTGTTCATCCCAAACCATAACCACTAAAATTCAAACATCCTAATACTTTCCCTAATACTTTTTTTTTCTTTTTGTTTTCTTTAAAATTGAAGCTGAAAATGTTAGTTTAACTTTTAAATGAAAATATATAAAAACAATGTCACAATCAGTACAAAGATATTTAGTCCATAGGAGACTTAGTTTAGCTATACCCCAGCATTTTAAAGCAGGAAGTGAGACTGCATCCCTGTCCCTCATGGCCACATGGTAAGCAGTTAAGTCTGAGTATTTTTGTGATGTGTCAGATTGAGTCAGATGCTTGCGGTAAGATTAAGACATTCCAAAAAAACAGAACAAAAACTGTGTGGAACATTAAAGAGCAGTACAGGGCCAGACAAGGTTCACAACTGGAAGACAATGAACAATCAGATCAAAAGGGAAAACAAAAACAGGGTCGTAAAGGTGATGCACAGAAAAAGCGAATGGAACTCTTAGAACACACAAGAAAATAGTGGCAATGCTTTGCAAGGAAGGACAGGAAACAGAGAGAGTACAGTTAGGTACAGGTGTAACTGGTTAAAGCTCTGGACACTGGTCTTGAAAAGGGGTTGCTGATTGGATGATAGTGGATAGTGTCACATAATCTTCCAAAGCATTCTAGGAATTGGAGTCTACGAGGAGCTTGGGGTTCTGCATGTTAGAAAGCACAGAACCAGGAAGAGTGGGTGTGTCCAAGTGTCTGAAAGTCAGTGTGCAACATTGTCGTCACAGAAACCCACATTTTCTGCAATTCCTTTAATAAAAATATCATGATATGTGTGTACAACTTTTTGAAAATGTGATTGCTAATCATGTAGTTCTGCCCTGAATTAGATCACCCATCGTGATTGTTTTTTTTTTTTTTTTTTTTAATTTGTTTTTTTTTTTAAGTTTGGCGTTTTATTTTTGATTCATGTCAATGAATACAGGGAGAAAATGGTCTTGTACTAATAAAAATGACTGTTTTTGGTACATAAACACAATATCATGAGAGGACCTCAGGGAAAACAAACACAGTAAAAACAAGAGTAATAGAGGATATGTGCTCTTTAATGAGCATAATTTTAAACAGGGTGAAAACTTCTCAGCCACCATAACCAATTATCACAGTCACACTGGAGACAGACACTGAGCTAGTGAATATAGCAATGGGAATGTAGAAGCTAATGTTGCATGATTGCAATCACAGGTATTATGAACAGTTTCCTGCCTGTAATGATAATGACTCCAGAGTGAGTGTGAGTGTGTGGGTGTGTGTGTGTGTGTGCGTGTGTGTGTGTGTGCAGTTTACTTTGTAATTAGTCTGAGGTGGTGGGAAAAAGGCACTTCCTCATCGCTATTGTGATGGCTCTGTCTGAAACTGGCAGCTATTGGAGATATGTGGCTGCCTTGGCAACAGCCCTCTGAGCTCACAGGCTGCAAACACACTCCGGCTAACCAATACACACACACACACACACACACACACACACACATCCCCCCCATCCGCATCATATGTTGACACAGATGCTAGAGGCTAAAGGCAGTTTGTTGAGCTACATCCTCACCCACACTCCTGCCAGTCCCCAGGCCTGCATGGATCTTGGACAAACAGACTGAAGGAACTTTGTAGCTAACAACAGGAGCAAGTAGGAGAGAGAGAGAGAGAGATGTAGTGTTGAGTCTGGTTGCCTAGTCCAGGCCTTGAGGCTATTGGCAGCACTGTTCCTGCCCACTGGCTCCTCCACAGATCAGCCCACATGTGTGCACACACACCCCCCTAGGGAGGCCCCCACGAGCCCGCCCGGCCCTCTCCGCCAGCTCGGCCAAATTGAATTTCACTGGCAGGCATTTCGCATGTCTGAACTGCACGTCAGTCAGCGAGAGCCGCAATTTCACTTCAGTTACTGCTCTTGTCAAAAGCTGTTTGTCAAACCCAACTGGGCTGACGAGGCGACGCACATAGGCTTCCCGATATCCTGCAACGTTTTTCTTTCCTCGCTTTTTGCATGTGTCATTAGCCTCAGCACAAGATGATTTAGTACGATGATTTATGCTAGGCCTATTTGTGTGCAATTATGTCAGAGTGGCGACAGTTGAAGATGTTATGTAAGGTTTGTTTTCTTAACATTCAGTGTTCAGAATTGTCAAAACCCGTGTCAGACTTTCAAATGGAACTTGTGTGTTTGGAGGCTAACTCATGAATATTGTATGTGAAAGAGCTGACAGAGAGACAAGTCGCTCCTTTTTTAGGGACTAATTAATGATAGATCTTCACACTCACATGAAATTTAGAGCGGTCCATATGACAGATGAAGTTCTGTAATTTGAGTTTGGACCAGTATCTGCAATCGTGGAAGTTGCAGACACTTGCACTTGCTTGCCGAAAACTGTATTACATACTTAGCACAGCTCAGCTAACTTGTCTTTGTCACTGTTAAGGTTAATTTATACTCCCTTTACATGCAATAATAAAGACGTCCGTTTCAAATGCTGTATCTGTCACCACCCACATACTTCCTTGCACCTTTTACATTGCCATGGATATTGAGGGTAGTCCAGAGTTAAAAGTTTCTGACAGCAACAGACACATAAACAGTCAGACGAAAGAGGCAGTATTGTGGATGATTGTGGTCTGTGAGGCCATTAAATATTTTACAACAGGATGGATAATTTTTTTACTTGTATTACCAATGAGAAAATGACCATGGTCGCGTCTTCTTTAGCTATTGCTTATACTCGCCATGATTTCAAGTGGTACTGCTGTGTTTGTCCGTATCCATAAGGTTTTAGATAACATATAGAGACGGAATGAACACAGAGTATGGACAGAAGGCTCTGTCTATATCCGTATTTACAGTTAAGCATAAATTAACCTTTAGCCTATAGCCTTATCTTTGGGTATCCAGAAATGAAAATACTTTTTCCATTATGCATTTTCCTGGACAAAGAACCAAAATCCCAGACGATCAAGAAAAATCCTGTGTATATATATATCTATTCAGTTTCAGTTATATAAACATTTTCAGTTTATTACAACCTTCAACATTATCAAAGTACATTATATAAAACAATGTTGTGCTTTGAGACCATTGAGACGATTTTTGTGTTTTTAAGCAGATTACGTGTTTTGTGGCAGAAAGTAACTGTGAGTATAACGCTGTCAGTTAGGAATATGGGAATCTGGATCATCCAGACACCATCTCCAGTAATTTTAATGGTTTGCCAGCAGAAGGCAGGTTGTCATACACTAATAAGCTTGCAATAAGCAATGGGGTGAGATTTCCTGACTTGTGCTCACTGTCAGGTCAGTGGGTCAAGGATCCAATTAAATTGCCAAATTCAAGGCATACAAATCTCTTGCTGCATACTATTTTGTAGTCCATGGTCATGTCCAGGACCTTGAATACTCAGATTTATTGAATGATCTTTGTGTATTATGGTTTGACGTACTGCCTTACAGAGTTAGATTTAAGCTTAAATCCATTGTATTCATAAATTATACATTTGAAGGCGTACATCAGCTTTTGAATCTAATTTTCTTACAAATTTGGGTTCTTATGTCATTCAGTTCCATTTTCAGATGTGCTAACTTGCATTTTGTCTTCATCAGTTTGCACAAGTGTGCGGTTCAGTTAATTATGTGCAAACTTTGGTTTGCTCTGCTCCCATAATCACTATCGTACAGCGTGAAGTGAAATCTATATCTTACTTGTGAACTCTGAAATGTAGATGTGTTACAGTTTGTGAACATGAAAGTAAAATGGCAGATTTAAACTTTATCCATGATATTTGTGAAACGTTCATTCACATCAACTCGCTCACATTTGCATCTCATTTCCTTACGTACAGTTTTGACAGCGTTATTGCACATCTCTCTCCAAATCGTAATCGTACAGCCTAGAGGACTGTGTGAAGCTGACAGCTATCGTCACTTCCAGCTCATGTCATAAAAAATACTAAGATATGCTCCAATAATGAGTCCAGGAATGGAATTCAACCAAACACTCAAAAGCCCAGACAATCTGGGAAAATCCTTGGTATGTGTCGTCTGTAAACTTGAGGTGTACCATTTCACAAAATTCATGATCCAACTCGATATGACACAGTGCGGTCTCAATTTAATAACGTTTTTAATCCAATAAAAATGGGGAATGTTTGAAAATATTCAGTTTATTAAAACATTCAACATCATATAAGTACGATATTTGAAACAAACCTGCCTCATAGTGTCTCAACTTAAGTCACAAGTTAATGTTAGTTACAGCACAGTGATACATCTGATACTTTACAAAACAATATAATACACCTGTGATACAATTAGATCCACTGTTACATGTTGTATTGCTACATCCCTTCCATAAACATAGTGTTTTATTAGCCTATGTAGCTAATGTTAGCATCTGGACCACAACTAAATCAAATAACTTAGTAACTGTCTTCTAGGAAAGCTAAAGTTTTAGCTTTGAAGCCCTCATGGACATAATGGAGTGTGTCACTCTGCAGTGGGAAATCAAGTAAAATTTTGGGTTCTATAATTTGCCCTTATTTAAAAAAGTTGTAACAAGATTCTGCGAGTGCATACTGGTAGGCCACTTTGCAGTGTATGTTTCCTTTATTGGTCTAATTTCTTAGCATGGGTCAGTTTACTTAACATCATTCCAGCTACCCTGAACGCCAACTGCCTGCTGCCAGAAGGTGTTTTCATTAAGGTCACTTCATCACCAGATTGTAGCTTCACGCTGCCTGGTGTTTCGTTTGGCCATGGTGAGCACCATCTTGCCCGAACCTGCAGAAGGCAGCCATTTGGACTTGCTCTCTCTCCTGCCATCTCCATAAAGAGCCCCATTAAAATCAACGCAGAAAGACTTAGTAGCCACCTCTGGTCATCAGTCTCGCTCTCCCCTTTGTCTGCTAATGCACAGAGTAAGGAATGGCTGGAACGGGTAAATATTTCCTGCGGCGTGTGCTTTAATTCAGGACAGGCTGTGTTTTATTCATTAATGAGATAGGTAATGAGCGATATAAAGAGACCTAATAAGCGTCAGCATTCTGCCCCCCGCGGCAGATGGTGTTCTGCACTGGCCCGTGCTGGAGACCAAGACGAAGAGAGAGAGCAAGGGAGGGATAGAGGGGGTGCTCTTATAAATGCATGTGAATAAATGGACAATATAACACAACCTGTTGTAGTTGGCTGTCTGGTGGATTAATTTAAGCTCCACAAGGGGGTTAAATAAACCCTGTTAAAAATTACAAGGAGACGGTTGTTGTTGCTTAACAGGCCGGTTGAGTGTGTGTGTGAGGAATAGAATGGGATTGTGGGTTGGCGAGTGAGGTGATGGCATTTCGACATTGCAGATTTGACGCAGGGTGACCATACTGACCTTGGTGCTGGATGGTTGGCCCTGAAAGGCCCCTCGGGGTCCAGGATGAGTGGAAATGCCCTTCAGGAAGTGTGAAAAATGAGACTGGCTGCTTTTGGGCACACTGCCAACACTGGGGCCCCCAGTGCAGCGGTGCAGAAAGGGCGGCTTATACACATACAGTCTTCAGTACAAGCATAATTCCACCCACACAGATATCTACACTGCCCCATACACAGAAACAGAAGCTTCAGCCTGGTTTCATAGCCTTACTCCACGCTGTGCTCTTCTTGCTCCTCTCTTTGCCAGGCCCAGCCCTGGAGCTTTCCAGCCAGGCTCCAGAGAGGCAACTCAATTGTCTTTATTTCCCCCATCGATAGCATCGCGAGCTATTAATTAGGCCAGGCACTGTGGCCCCTAATTGCAGTCAGAAGCTGGCTGTCAGAGCTCAGCCGCTGTTTATTTGTTTGCCTCTCTTGCTGCGGGGGAGCACTGCTCGCCTTATGCTGGTCATGGGCTGCTCCTGGCGAGAGGCAATTTAGTAATTAAGTTTGGTAATGGAGGCAGTTTGTCAAGGTCCACAAGCGCGCCACCTGTGGCGAAGGCTGGATGGGCAGGGCGAATAGGGAGCAAGATTGCAGACACAGTTGACCCCCTGTGTAGAGTCTTTCCTGCTTTGCTGCTGGCTCTCTAGCCTGACTCCATTCCTATCTCCAGTAGAGCTTTAATCGTACCTGAAGGTCTGAACCCAGACATACCCTAAAACAATTCTGCCCAAAGATGACCCACAGCACCAAGTTTTGAAACCAAACCTGACAGTCACCTGACAAAATCCTCTCCAGACTGCACAACCACCACCAACCAGATTCTGAGTAAAACAACATTCCTTATGACAGCTTCTGTGAATTCATAACAAGGTCAGCTGTTCATCAATAAAGATGATTTTTAACCTGCCTATCTGCAATACAGAAACTGAGACACCCAAACCCAAATTACAAACATAAGTCTGAGAAATGTGAGAAACAATGTTGACACTTTGGGGAAACTTTGACTGTACTAGGTCCTGTTTTGTTGGGAAAAATATTTTGAGCACCAATCTATAGTACTGTGCCGCTGGGATATCCAAGAAATCCATGAAATGGCACAGTGATATAGCTCCAACTAGTGCAATGAGGCAGACAAACCTGACTTTACAGAAGGGGCACACATGCAAACATGACGACGCAAGTACACGATTCTTGGTAAACACATGCAGTTTTCAGCTATTAAAATGCCTCATATCATGTCTGAATGCTGCAGCCTACTAAGAGACACTCACAGTAGTACACACCTATATAATATATAATACTATACAGGTACAACATTATGATATATTATTATTATAAATGATAACATTAATAGTTTTGTAAAACAGTCCCTTTGAATAAATGCATTTATGTTGTGAACTTCAGCAACATTTCCTAATATATTTTATTCACTGTAGAAATGCAGTATATAGTACCAGCAGCAGAGCTAATGAATGTTTATTTGTTTTTTCAGTATAATACAGGCTTGCAGCCCATGTAAATAGCTTTAAATATAATTTTCTCAGGAGTCATAACACGTTTTCAGAGAAGTGGAAAGTATGATTCTTCCTTACTCTCTCTGTACCATCGTGCACACACACAATTAGCTAATTATGGTATATCCTCCAGGTCTTCATCAATGGGGTGAATATTAGTGTTCTCTATTGCTTTTAATTGAATATACAGTACCAGCCAACAGTTTGGACACACCTTTATTAATATATTTATTATGTTACATTGTAACAGTGGTTAGATTCAGATTCAGCTGAAGCCATGATTCTTATCCAAGAAAAGCTCTTTCATTAAACCAGAATAGGCACATGCTTAACTCTGAAGCTGCAGGGGAGATCACCACCAAGCACACACTTCACGCTAAGGCTGACGCCCCCACACCCCCCACATAGAATAACACACAGAACCCATCAAACACCGTTTAACTTTTAACAGGCAACAGCATAAACTAAAAAAACATGGCTTTTTTTTTACTGGTGCATGTGCCTCACGTGAGCCACTTAGAGTAGCTCCCTGCAATGCCAGCCCCTGACTGGCAGTGTGCCCTGTGGTGCCACCATGATATTTTATATGCCCTTTACAAGTACTTTTCAGCAGTCAACAAGTTTATACATTTTCAGTGCATGGTTTCTCATGAGAGACTGCCAAGAGTGTTTAACAGGAAGCTATTTTGAAAAATTCAGAATACAAGACTTTGATTTGTTTGACACTTCTTGGCCACTCTGTAATTATTTTAACTAGAATGTGTTACGTGATAGCTTTGAATGCCATCACTCTTAAAAGTAGTTACCAAAAGGAAAAAGCTCCCATGAGTACACTTTTGACTGCTATTGTTAATCAGTGTAAGGCTCATTTCTGAATGACAGTTCTTTAGGAGGCTTTATAGGGGACTGGCTCAGCACTGCTAGTCTCTGTTCTAGTGTGCCAGAAAACAACTCCACACACCACTCTGACAGTTAAAAGCAAGCCTGGAAAAAGGCATAATCATAGTTGGTGGTTGTTGGCAGCGGTACCTGCTTGAGGTGGGCATGCTGAGAGTTAGACACCTAGTGAGTAGTAGCTAAGACCTGGCTTATTCCTTCTCGTGTCTCTAAAGCTCCAAACGAGCTTCTCCCAGTGATGTCTACCCTGTCTCATTGCTCTCCCACCACCATTTGATGTCTCCTAGCTGAGGAACAGCTCTGCGGAATGAAACAGAATCTTATGGAATCGTTTCAGATGATTTTCACATTCCCTCTTTGGTCTTATCGCTGAAGGTTGTCACGAAAGTCTTGGTTTATGCCCCCATTGAGCCGTCGATGAAACCATCATGGAAGCCATAACTGTCTGCTGTAACATCCACAGTTTGTGTCAGCTCATATGTCCGCCCGCAGACCGTGTTAAGAGGTGTGCTGTGAATAATGGAGGACAGAGCCTGTAGCTGGAGCTCGCAAAAGGTGAGTGATGAAGGCTCCAGTCCCGTGGGTAATGGGAAACGATGGGGTAGAGTGTATGTGTCCATGTGACGAATTGCACTCACTGACGGTCAGGTCAGGCAAAAAAAAAAAGTGTGACTTTCCTCAGGCTCTTCCCCCGAAGCTTTTAACAGGGCCAGCTCCCAGTCCGCGTGTCATCATCTGATGAGGTCTTTACAGCTAATTGGTCAGTGCTGGCTCAACCTTTACACTGCTCTAGAAAAACTGTCTCTGAATCCCGAGAAACGAGGAGGCAGAAAATGTGAGAGGGAAAGAGAAGGGAGAGGACGTCCCAGGGGGTCACCCGAGCTCATTTGCAAGATGCGTCTCTGTTTAACTGAGCAGATTAAAGCCACTATGTGTTTTTTTGGTGTATGTTTTGACTCCCTAATTGGAGTACATGAGCGTGACTCAAAATGCATTGGGCAAATTATATTCTGTGATTGCTGACCACACTGGAGGGTGAATTGTCATTGTCTCCACCTCTTTTCTTATCCTCCAACTTCTCCTCGCCTTATCTTCTCCTCTGCACTCTGACTGCATGGAATACGAGACTCTTCTTCTTTTGTTTTGGCAGTGCACTTCCTGCCTGGAGATGGGGAAAAGATCAAACGGCAAATGGATGAGCTACTTTATGCGATCCCCCAGCCTGAACGGATTTCAAGGATGACTTGGTTCTTAGGAGTGGTTTGTGTATGTGTACACTGTTGCCTCTTGCCGCTCAACTATTAGGATCTTGAGCTTAGCTACAGAGCCATAACAGCTCAGTGGTCTCACTGGCATGTTGAGTGCATTCGCTGGTGGTGATGTCCCCTGCTCCCATACTAAAGGGAAAGATAGAGCGAGGGAGAGAAAGGGCACCCTTGGCACTGCTTTAATCCCCTTTTGTCTTTCACATCTCTGCAGAACTTGGTGTAACAGAAACCCATCCTTGGCCTCTGCCAAAGAACAACCCCAGAGAGTGCCAGGAAGATAGAGATGGATGAGAAAGAAAGAGAGAGCTAGTGAGGCAGTGAGGGAGGCAAAAGAAAAGTACAGAGTAAGACAGTGAGATAGAGAAGGAGAAAGTAAGGGAGTGGATGAACGAGAGAGATAGAGAGGGACAGTGAGAGGTCTCAGCTAATCTGCTGTCCCAGCTCATAGTGTTAGAGGCAGGACAATAGATCAGCAGAGTGAACTGGTGAGTGCATGTGTGGGGGTGGTTGCGTCCACTCTTTGATGCGCTTCTCATTATGGGAGCATCTGTGTGGCATGGCGCCAGTGGATAATGGCAAATAATAAATGCCCAGATTGGCTCAGAGGATAGCATGGGATGCTTTTGTGTGTATTTTTTTTGGGGGGGGGGGATGGAGTGGAGGGCATTTGTGTGTGTTGGCGGTTATGTTGCCGCAAATTTCGATTGTGGTGAAAGGTCGGCTCTTGAAAGGAAGTAAACTGTCCTGACCTTTCTCTCCTGGCCTTTCCCTCACCCGTATGGTCATTACCCAGCCGACAAAACCTGCTGCAACACCAAAAGCGCCACAAGATCTTTATTCTGCAGCTAATGACGTCTGGGATGCCATTCTGATAGCAATCATCAGAAGCAAAATCTTCTCAGAAAATCTTCTCAGAGACAGAAAATTCACATGTTATTTGCTTTGAGGCTGTTCAGTGGAATATGACATGGGTTTTTTATTGTTTATTTTGCATTGGTCTTGTGGTTCTGGTCTGGTGGAAATAAGGCCTTACTGGATTCCACCAGAGGAAGGACCATGCAACACCCACTGTCAATCTTTTGACTCCTCTCTCTGCTGTAAGAGTTGGGAACGAGATTTGAAAGACTGAACTGCAGAAGCAAACTGGAGGCTCTTATTTTGCTTGCATTTTTGCTCTTTAGGAACAGGAATGTTTCCTCTGCTCTAACAAACCTCTACTGCAATTGCCTTCACATTGATCTTCTCCTACAGTGGCCCAGGGGATATTTTTAGAATTTCGCCCACCACAACCTTGACCTTGCCTGGATATCAAAGTGGTATCATTAAGTGACTTTGTGTTTAATAGCCTATAGCTGTAATTAAGCTTTATTGTCACAAACGATCAGGGTCCACAACCAAAAGCATGTATTTAAAAGAGGCTCCATCCTTTAAGAAGCTCATCTTAAGCCATTGTTAAAGCAAAGGGGGAGTACCCCTGCCCTGCTCATGATGTTAACACACCCACTTCAAATCAGGACAGGCTTTTTATTCAGCTGATTAGTTGGATCAGGTATGCTGGGGGGAGAGATAGTACAGGACCCAGATTGGGAAGCAGTGTTAAAATGGCAATGGCCAGAGGAAGGACATTTCAACTTCTTCAGTTTCCTGGTGCTACATCCACATTCCTTGTGAATTAAACCAGGTGCCCTCCAGCTTTATCTCTTACTCTGAATTCCTGTCCTACTGAGCCACCACTATCCGACTATGTTCTTTTATATCCACTCAGCATCATTAGTAAATCTGCCACTGTGCTCTTTCCTTGACCGGTGTCTGCATGATATCCCAGAGAGCAGTAATTTCCGGGGCAACAGCAGCTCTAAGCCTATTCCTTGCCCCCTGCCTTTGCTCCTCAGGTCTTCCCATTGATTCCTTGTCCTTCCTTCAGCCCTTCATCCCCAGTCAGTCTTCTGCTAGCCTGCTGGCCTTCATTAACTGCAAGATTTACTGGTGGGAGAGCGGCCATGTCCGAGGAGATAATTGTATACAGAGCATCCACGGGACGCACCACATTAAAGGTGGTCAAAAACCTCTTAGGCGCCCTAATCAGTCTCTTCGGGTACATGCAGAACACCACGACTGCAATGTGCATTAACCAAAATGCTTTAGTCACACTGGCTGGCTTCTTGATCCTCTGAAAAACCCCTAGGAAGGCATGCATATTTTATATGCATATAATGGCCGATGTCAAACACTACGGATGACTGTTGAAAAAGGCTTGCTTTAGAGGCATTAGGAGTCTAATTTAATGGCTGCTTTGGTGTTTAGACTTGGAAATGACTGTGAATAGCCATTCTGTGCTTAAGTAGACCTGCAGTGGCCTAGAGAATGTGAACTGAAACCAGTTGAAAACGTTGTGTCTGTCTATGGAAATTAATGACAAAAATTACTAGTTCTTGATTATTCATAGCTTGTTATAATTAGCAAGATGTGGACTTGAAGCCAATTATCTGTGTTTACCTCTGCATGTTCCATGCTTTTTATAATTTCACTCTGATTGACAAAACTGCCCTTTTAGTGCATAGTGTGAACTTAGCATGGGCAACAAGTCCATTTTTGACCATCTGTTTTGATCATTTTGCCTTGGGACATAAAATGGTCTATAGATTTTTTCACAGTGTTAAATCAGCCAAACCTGTTAATGAACATTTCAATCATCTTGGACAAATTTATAGTGACAGCAGCAAGAATATTGTCACTTTTTCTAAGCATTTTAGGGCCATTTCTTTTGGTCCATTCATCATGAAAGTTCCACACAGTGTAAACAGCAGCAGTGGTAATCAAATGATGCATAAAAGCAAAAATCACAGTGATGATATTCATATCCTAAGGCACAAATTGTCTGAAGTTTTTTTGATAGTGTTAAAGTAGCTGACTCTGTTAACCCACAATCGTCTTTAACAAATACACTGCTTGGCCAGTTGTCACATGGGTTTAAATAAGCAACTATGGAAAAATTGATTGGATAATAATTGCAATGATTAATATGTTTCAGCAACAATTATTTTAACTTTAACTAATGCAGTGAGCAGCTTCTCATTTCTTAAACAACCATGAGGGAAGACATATCCTGTGCTTGTGGAAAAGATGTTATTGTGTTTCGGAAGGCTTGAATTAGCCTGCATCAAGCAAAGACAACGACTGCTGAAATGACATGAATTATGCCATAGGGGACGTACAATGCCTTTCTTATTTCCCCGTTCCTTTAGGATGTTATGTAGCTTGTTGTGCATGTAAATGGTCTATGGAGTTAGAAAGCCCAAAGTACACACCAGAGTGAGAAACTCTGTCCTACAGAAACCACTTTTCTGAGATTCCTCTCCAGAATTCCAGCCCCTTTCTCTGTTACAAGGTGATGTCATCTCGGAATCCTTATTCCTGAACTTGTAGCAGGGTGCAACTACCACTATTAGTCACTCTGGCAATCAGAACAAAAAACTTGAGCAAACCAATCAAAGCACACTGGGCTCATTGGGAGGGGAGTCTTAGAGACACAAGAGCTCAGATCGATAGAGGGTGGATTCCAATAATAAACTTTAAGAACTGTTCAATGCATTATTGGAACCTGGGAGGATAGTGGTGGACTGTCAACAGAAATGTTTTCAGGAAATATATTCAGTGATCGCAGATCATTTAAACACAGTAGACACAAGCTCACGCCTATGTTTAATAGTGATAGTAATAGCATTTCCACACACACAGTGTAACCCACATGATTGGAAGTAAACAGCCGTGTGGCCGTATTAACACAATTTGTAAATGAGGCTAAATGGAAAACAGGATTCTAGTTTGCTAGGAAGCGTAAAGCTTTGTTTCTGGAGCCATGGAAAAGGGTCATGTGGTCTGTTGAGTCCAAATTCACCCTATTCCAGAGCAATGGGCATCAGGATAATAAGGGACCCATCATGCATGGTGTCCACTGTACAAGCCCCTGGAGGCAGTGTTATGATCTGGGGTTGCTTGAGTTGGTCAGGTCTAGGTTCAGCAACTATATGTGACAAATAAATACAGTCAGCTGACCACCTGAATGTACTGAACCAGTCAATGGATTGTTTTCGTCCCTGATGGCACGGAAACATCCCAGGATGACAGTGCCAAGATTCATTGGACAAAAATGAATGCAGCTTTGGATGAAAATAAGTGCATTAGGTTGTCATTAGGTTGTCAAAATAGTGAATGTACATTGTGATCAAATCTAAAGGTGGCCCAACAAAATATTAGAGTGTGCAGCGTTTTTTGGACAGGCAGTGTATGTGTATGTGGTACACCCAGTCTGCATCCATGTTGTTATAAATCGTTTCATTATGAAATTAGCTCCACTACTGCATTGTGTGTGACTGTAATATTTAGAAAGATTGTAAAGTTGTAGAGTATTATGTGTAGAATTGTTTCAAATTTTAGCTATTGTGTAGGGTAGTGTAGTGTACGCCCACATAACATAACAAGGGGAGTCATTATTTTATGACTTTCTGTGTTGCTTGTTAATGAATCCATGTGTACGATTTGTGTACGTATGTGATGTGTGGGGGTGTGTACGATAAGACAGTTCTCCTCTGCTGAACCCACTCATTTAACTGTGTGTTTGTGATTATTTGTGTGTGTGTGTGTGTGTGTGTGTGTGTGTGCTGCTCTGAGCATGTTTTGTTCTGTATGCTTGTCAGAACTATGCTGAATAGAGGGCCACTCTGGGTGCAGTTCCTCCCCGTTGGCAGACGGCCAGATTCCCTTCCTGTTCTCAGTCCTCTCTGAACTAACTCCTTCCTATACTTCCCTCTTCTCTCCTTAATCCCTACAATAGTCATTTTGCTATTTTATATCACCAATTTTTAAGTCAATTTTTATATATACATATACATATATGTATATACATACATACATTGTGTATATATATATATATATATATATATATATATATATATATATACATACATATTTGTTAGCCTTTTTTACCTGCAGCTCACACTGAAACAAATTTCTTTCTTTTAGCCGAAGCCGAACCATTACTTGCTATTTAATGGGCAAAACCTGACAAATGAATTTCCTAAAAAGCAGTTGCCTATTTAAATTATGTCAATCAAATAACATTGTTACATGGAAAGTAGGAGGCATTTGGCTGTTTAGCACAATGTGTCATGCATAATTCTGCAATGATGTTTTTGTATTGGTGTAGAAGTAACTTTCTGATTATTTCTGGCATTATTTCCATTCCGAGTTTCAAGTCGGCACTTTCCCCCTACTTGTTTCCATGTCAAAAATGAGAACGATTTTCTTTTTTCTGTGAGACAGTATTGAATGCACAATTCTAACTTTTTGTCAAATTCAAATGACAATAAGGAATGTTACACATACAAACACGAGTACGAGTTTAATTAACAGTGTAGAATCCAGCTATGAGTGAGAAACAGGCGACATTTTATCGCTATTGATCACTGCAAGTCTAATGGTCAACACTCTCTCTGTCTGCCTCTCTTTCTCTCTCTCTCTTTCTGTATTCCTCTCTCCCCTTCTGTCCGCATTCTTACCACTTCCATTCTCTTACTTGTAATACATCACTTTTTCTCCAGCCCCTCACCCACCCCCTCAGCCCCTCTGGAGCAATCTGATTGCAGTGGCTGATTGCTTAGCCCCATGTTCTTCAGTGCTGTGCATCTCCTGCATCGCTGCAGGCAGCAGCGCAGTTCTGGGTGATCTGCTGCTCGAATTCCATTCGCTAGAGCAGGGTGGCTTTTCTTTCAGGCTGAGGAAGAGAAGGATAGCATGATTCCTGGACATAAACTCTCTAACTCTCTCTCTCTCTCTCTGTCTTTCCTTCTCTTTCCTTCTTTCTCTTTCCTCCCTCTCTCCATTCACTCTCTCTATCAGTTTCTTTCTTACCTAATTTCATTTCTATCATTTCTATCCTTCTCTTTCTCCTTTATATTCTTCTGCTATTCATTCTCTCTCACATTCCTACTTTCTACAATTCTTTTTCCCTCCCACTCTTTCTAGACACTCTGTTCTTACTTCATTGTCTCTGCCTTTCTGCCTCTGTCTATCCCTACCTTTCTTTTTTCATCACACATTGTTCTTTCTGCTGTTCGTTTCTTTCTGCATTCTTTAAACATTCACTCCCCTTTCTGTTTTCTTTCTCTTTCTCTCTCTGTCTCTTTCTAGCTTTTTCTGTCTCTCATTCCTACTTTTTACAGTTTTTTTCTCGTTCTTTATTGACACCCTCTCTCCTTACTTGATCATTGTCTCTGTCTATCTGTACCTTTCTTTCTTCATCACTCTTTCTTCTTTCTGCATTTTCTTGTTTCTTTTTGCATCATCACTATCACTCCTCCCTCTCTCTCCCTCTTTCTTTCTTTTACACCCATTCTCTCTGTTTCTCTCTCTCTCTCTCCCACACTCTCTCTCTGTCTCTGTCTCTTTCTATCTTTCCATAATTTTCTTCCACTTATGTTTCCTGCCACCATCTCTCATTTCTACATGCATTTTTTACTGCTCCCTCTTTCCACATTGTCTTCTCTCTCTCTCTCTCTCTCTCTCTCTCTCTCTCTCTCTCTCTCCCTCTCTCACTCCCTCTCTACCTCTCTCACTCTCTCTCTCCCTCTTTTCCTGTGAATATCAAGTTCTTTGATAAAAGGATGGAAACCAACTTTCATATAGAGGCCCTTGTTTAACTGTAGCACATCACAGGGGCACGTCACTCACTCGAAGGGGTAAACCATCCTTGCTTTTTCCTTCACATCCTCTTTTATTGGCTACAAAATTGGCTGTGACATTCCGGGGAAAAAAGAAAATTATAGTGTGTGCAGCACTGGTCATCCTTCAAGCGTCAAAAACCTACCTGTTGCTCCAGCACCTGACATTTCTGCTTGCCAAGTCGTCACCACCCACGGCACACACTGCCTGACTTTATGATGGACATAATCAAGAGCTGTGTTTGGCACTGTGGCTGTCACGCACACAGCACACGTCCCTTTAGCTGACACCTCTAGATTATGAAAATAGCAGAATATGGTAATGTGCCGCACCATGTTACATCACCAACCAGCTAAATAAAAGAGTCTGTTTGTAGGGAGTGTGTGTTTACTGTGCCTATTAAAATTTGCCCCATCTATAGCTTTTAAAAATGTTGCTAATGAATATAGTCTTTGTGGTTTGTAGTACCTTAATATATCAAATAATGAGCGATTTAGATCTCTCCATTTGGCTTTGCAGCAGGCCTGAGGGCTTTTTTGATGAGTCTCATTTTCTTTAAACTGTTTGGTGGGTCTCCTTTAAATGCAGACCATGTAATAGTTTGGGATCAGTCTTGATATAGATGGAACTTTATTAGAACCACTTCAGACACTTTGATGAATATGAAGTTGAATGTTGCAAAACTGAAGTACTGCGACAAACACTACCTCTAAATCATATATGCTACAGAGCAGCTAATTAAACAGAGCAGCAGAGACATTGGTGAGCGTGAGGAACAAGTGGATGTGCCAAAACCATGTTATGTGTGTCCTAAAGTGTTTCTCCTTTATGAAGAGTGCATGACTAAGCTGTGGTGCTGTTGTTTGCCTGCCCTTCTCCGCCGTTTCAGTTTGGAGCGCACACTGGGGATCGATTTGTGGGAGAAGATAAATTGAGCAGTAACTCCGCAAAAGACATCAAGCAGGAGGCCCGCTGAACCATGCCAGTCTGTAATTACGCTGAAAAATAAAAATAATGGGTGATTGAGGAGCGCCATGTGTGCTGGGTGGGGTTTTTAGCCACCTGTAAAAAAAAAAAAGGCAACGTGAGCAGAGGCCTGGCAGACTGGAGCCAGCGGAGCCGGAATGATAACGAGGACATCGGCTCGCCTCGTCGGATAGGGGTGTGATTTGAGTTAATGAAAACATTCTGTTGTGCTTCTGATTGAATGCCCGCCCTGACATGGATCCTTTTGAGGTGCTCTGCTCTTTTGCGTGTTTCTGTGTAGAAGCCTGCTGAGAGCGTTAATGACAGTTCCTTTTTTCCATGTTTAATTTTGAATGGTGGATGTTCTGAGAGACACTGCTCACAGGCTTACATAAGCTTCTCTCTCTCTCTCTCTCTCTCTCTGTCTCTGTCTCTCTCTCTCTCTGTCTCTCTCTTTCTCACTTACTATTTCTGTGTGCATGTGTGTTCCACCCGCAGATTGGCCAGTGGCACTCGGAGCAGGGGCTGTCCATGGAGAGAAAGCTTCCCTCACTCAATGTGACAGACACGCTCTTCAATACGACGCTCATCATCACCACCATCCTGGTAAGTCCTGCAGCCCCCCTCAACATCGCCCCTTATATTTCCATTCTTATCCAGCCTGCTGTAGACCTCTAGCCAAGTTCTTTCCAGCCTGGCTCCTGGATTACTACTTCTCTTCACATTTTAGTGTTTTTTTCCTGAACTCGGGAAGGGCTTTTAACTCCTAACACCTTGAGGTATTGGGTCTGAGCTGCACTTACTCACTTTCTGCACTGTAATATAATATAGTTCACATTTCAATTAATATATTATTCACTGACCCAGATAATGTTGATGTAAGCCATTTCTGGCAAACATATGGCACTGCTGGGATGTGGTCGACACTAGCAAATAGCACATAAGCAAATGTGGCCCGCATTTAAACATGCTCAGTTGGCTCACAGAGTGTTAAAATTGAAGGTGTTACTATAAGGTGAGGTATGTATTCATAAATACTGTTTTCACCCCTGTTTTTTTTCACCAGTATTACTTTGAAGATTTTACAGTTTTACAGTTTAGGGGTTTGTGTTTGACCAAAATGAGCAGTTCTGTTTTATTCTATACACTACTGGAAATACATCTCCCAAATTCCAGATAAAATATTGTGTTTTAGATCTGTTTATTTAGAAAATGACTAATGATGCCTCCAGAAGCCTGTTTTTTGAACATGCTCGCTGTGCATTTCACCCCAGCCACCACTCGCCAGTCATTCTGTGTTTCACTTGAGGTCATCTTACAGTGGTTAAGTGAAACTCAAATGAGGTGGCGCTCATCACGGTCAGTAGAGAGTGGTTTTCGCCCTCTGTCAGTCTGTAACTGAGTTGTCCTGTGTGTTTGCTGCTTGACCTTGTTCTTATGAACCAGACGCTCACTGTACCTGTACCTATATATATATATATATATATATATATATATATATATATATATATATATATATATATATATATAGGGTATGAGTAGTAGTTGTCATTCCTGCAGTATGTGGGCTGTCGACCATAAAAAGAGGAGTTGTTGTAATTATTATTGTTTTAATACTGGAATTAAAGTAGATTATTACACTCCTCTTTTTAGCACCCTTTTTAGGCAATGCACAACCAGTGGTGCTGCTACTACTACAACAATATTATTCAACATATGTTCACCTACCATTTTAACTGTCTTTGGATAAAAGTATCTGCTAAATAACATAGCAAGTTTACATGTCATCTCTGTCTAAAGACAAAAACAAGCATCTCCATCTTTACAGGAGAGGGCAAAAACCTAATTTAACCTTAATGTAAGGCAGACATTTTTCAAAACAATTTTTTGTCCATTTCTGTTGGTGCAGTCATCATGAAATTTTCACACAATGTAAACCGCAGCTGCTGTTTTCAAATGATGCATAAAAGTAAAAATTCAACAAAAATGGAGATGGACATGTTTTTCCATAGACAGTGATGACATGTGAATGCTTACAATAACTGTCATGTCTAATTTAGCGGCATCATAGCTTTGTGAAATGATTCAGGCTTTAACCTGTCATACACATCTGGCAGTATAGATATGTTTAAAACATCAGTAATACTTTACAGTGGGCCTACATAACACTTACATAAGCTTGTGCTCCTTCATAAACATTCACAAAGGATCGGAGTAGGTGAAAAGGTGTCAAATAGCAAGCTGCTTTTGGTTAACCTTGATGAAGTAGACATAACACATTTGTCAGGTGACACTGATTTTGTCTGACATTGGATTGTCACTATTTGGGATCATAACGTAGCATGTTACAACAACTGACTTTATAACGTATGTATAGAGTATATATTATATAGTGTGACATATCGGTAAAATAAAGTTCAGTATGCAATAACTAAGTGTTTACTGCTTACTGAAATGTACTTTGAAAGTGCTCATCGTACTAATCACAGTCCATCTGATAATTACAGACAGCTACATGTTGTCTTTATATAGTAATAGAAGACGTTAATATGGGGATATCTACAATTCCATGTGCTGATATATTTTGCTATTGCACGCACTTACATGTACACTAGTTAAGTTATATCCAAAGTGAGTCTCTGAGTGCAGATGATGAGGTTAAATAGTGCTGTGGTTCATACTAGGCCAGGCATATACCTCAAATCTTCTCGTGGAAAATGTGATCTTTCAGAAGGTCTGCGTGGTTAAACAGCTGTCATTTCCTGAGACCTTAAACAGCTCAGTGTCAGTAGTCATGGCTCAATACTGATCTAAATATGGATTCATCCTCCTCTATTGTGATGAGCAGCGACCTGCTTAGCCAACAAGTGGCAGCGAGATATCTGCAGGAGCCGTGGCCGGCAACTGAAGATGTAATCCTGGGCTGTTATTTGGCAGCAATTTTTGCCTTGCGTCTGCTGTGTCCTATCGCTGTGGGAAGATGGAACTCTCCCTCCATCCGCAACAGCCTGAGGGCTGATCTTATTCCGTTGCAGTGTGTCATGCCTCTCTGCACTGGCCTGAGAGAGAGAGAGAGCGAGAGAGAGAGAGATAGAATAAGAGAGAGAGAGAGAGAGGGAGAAGGGAGAGAGAGACAGAAAGAGAGCAGTAGAGACAGAGAGAACAAAAGAAGTGTGTGTATGAGCGAGAGAGAGTGAGAGAAAATCGGGAGGAAGAGGGTGAGAAAGAGGAAGAGAAAAAAGAAGAAGGGAGAAAGAGAAAAACAGAGGGGAGAGAGAGACAAGGGGAAAGAAAGAAGGATAAAAAGAAAGGAAGTAAGAAAGAAATTGGTTAGTGAAAAAAGTGAAAGAAGTAGAGAGAGGAAAAGAGAATAGGGTGGTGACAGGAGAAAAGATAGTGGGAAGAAAAGGATGAGGGAATGGGAGAGAAAGAGATGGCGAGAAAGACAGAGAAAAGAGAGAGTGGAAAAGAAGGAGAGAGAGGGGAAGAGACAGTGAGAACAAAAAAGAAAGAACAAGTTAGAGAGAGAGAGGGAGAAGGGAAAAAGGAATGAGAGAAAGGGAGAAAAAGAAAGAAAGTGAGGGAGTAAATGATGTATATAGTGAGAGAAGGGAACAGAAATGCAGTGCAAATAAAAGAGAGGAAGAAAGCGAAAAAGCTAGAAAGTTAAAGAAAAAAATCAGGAGAGAAAGACAGATGGTAAGACAGTGGGAAAGAAAAGGAAGGAGAAAGATGGAGAGAAAAGATGGGGAGACAGATAGAGAATAGAAAAGACAGAGCAGAAGGGCAGAGAGACAGGAGGAGAGAAAGAGTGAGAGATCCACACAGATCATGCACTAGGAGTGGAATGATGATGTTATTTATGAGGGGCTGGATGTGTTAGATGAGGCATTTTAATGGCTAATAAAGAGACGCTACAGCTGTTCAGATCTCAGGCTTATAGACTGCATGCAGAACAGTGAGAGAAGTCCTTGTTCATTCTCCTCAAGCAGCACCTGATGAGTGAGCAGATAAGGATTCTCTATGCAGCACAGTGCTGTTTTTATTCACACACATGTAGATGCGTCTGTGTGTGTTTGAGGGAGGGTTACAGGAGGAGTTCTTGGGTTTCGTCCAGCCATTTTATTACAAATGAGGAAAGGCTGGTGCTTGAAGTTCCAGGAGTTGATTTGCCTTTAAAGATGTGTGAACGCTCGGGCTGGATTTAAAAAGTCACCAAGGAGCAATTTTGCTGCTATCTCAACTCATTCATCACCGCCTGATTGCCATGTCTGCTTTATCTCACTATGCTCTCCACACACAGCCAAAGAACGTCCTGCAAGACTCGGCACCTGCTCAACTCCCACTCCGTCGGCCTTTTTCAATACGTGTGTATTTCTGTTCTGAAGGCGCGTCATTACCAATGAACACACATATACACACAGAGGCACACTCGCGAAGGGATTGATTTCCACCTCGGGTTCTGGGCTAGATTACACATTTTCTGGCTGCTTGGGTCAGTTTGTCGCAGACACTTGTTGCTTTCTGTGGTAAACCAGACTAAACATCAATAACTGCTCTGCAGGAGCTTGTGTACTTTCTTAATAGCTCTGAGGAGACTGTATTGTTTACAGAAAGTGCTCGATTGGGACATGGTTCCACTTGCTGAAAATACTCTGTACCACCAGACTGAGTGGTCTGCGGTAAAGGTGGGCGATATAGCAAAATTAAAAGAAGGAACAGGAAGAAAGATCAGACTATTTGTAAAATTGCTAACATTCAGTCAGCTTCTTGTTACTATACATTTGATTGTGCTGTGGCTCTCTATTCTCCTTATTCTTAAGGCCACTGCACACTGGACGTGCCACGTTGCACCGTACCATGGTGCATCCAAAAATTCAAAACCCTTGTTTTTAATGGAAGAAGGCACACCGGCGCCAACATGAGTCAGAGCCATGTTCAGTTCCTCAGCACGTCACAGCACGCTGCACAGCATTTGGTCATTACTACATTATATAAAAAGCCACTGTAGAGCACATGTGTAGTACAAAGAGAAAGGCAGCCTGTCTTATAGGTAGACAAATGCTCATATCATTCAGCTGGAAAACAGTCAGTCTGTGAAGAGGTATTAAACAGGTACCAAACGTGATAAGTGATGCTGAACACTTTATTTCATTCAGTGTATACGGATAGAGTTTAAAAATGGACTTGAACCTGTTTTTTACTGGTTTGATAGCAGCGCTGTGCTATGTGAAGGTGCACTACATTACAGTGCATCCAGTGTGCAGTAGCCTTTATACCCTGTGATGCTTGAAATGACTTATGGACAGAACTTTCTAATAGCATCCGAATATGATGAAATATATAGTGAATTGGTTCAAATTCAGAGTTCATAACACGTTTTGGTCTTTTTTCTGACTTGAACTTTGGACTAAAATCCCTTCTACCTTAACTATGTTTATTTTATAAAGACAAATGCATGAACATTCCATTTTGTCTATAAGAAAACAATCATAATATTACTGAAACCAAATATTTATGTAGTATCACATATTTGTCATTGTAACACGTTACATTAGGTGTTGACTAACTAACATAAAGTACTGCATTAAATAACATAAAGTAATACATTAACATTGGTTATTTAGTCAACACCTAATGTAAAGTATTACCCTTAATTGCAAAAATATTTGTTTCGGTAATGACAATCCAGTTACACACTGATTTTCTGACTTTGGGACATACTTACTTCAAAGCAATGGGATCTAACTACCAACCATGTGACCAATACAGGGGTGTGGCTTAAATAAGGCTCTGTCTATGAGCTAAAATGCTTTCACTAGTTTCAATAGTGACTTTTTAATTTAAAAATTACAATGATGATAAACGTAAATCATTCAGATAAAGATAAATAAATACATAAATATGTAATTAAAAAAATTGAAATGTTGAAAAAGTTGAAATTTAGCAATTAGTAGTCAGACACTTCTCAATAGAAAGTACCCTATGAATCTGTGGTCACCAGTCATCCTCCTGGAGATCTGCCTTCCCACCACTCCACTTGTATTCAGACTCTTCAACATATAAGTCTTGTATAAATGAACCTAAAACAGCCCGGGATGAACATGTTCTCTTTTAAAAAAAACTGGACTACTTACAATGCAGCACGACACAGAGACATTTTGTCATTCCGTAATTGTACTATGCGAAGCTCTGCTTAACCCACTGAGCTTTTACCCAATAGCATGCTGCTAAGACAGGCTAGCGGGCCTAGTAAACGGAGCAAAGCCGTGCTGTGAGTGCCGCAGGAGCTCAGCCCCACCGGGGCAAAGCTTCAAATATTCACTGTTAATTACTGCCGAAGCACTGGAGCCCAAAAAATGGTATTCAGGACAGCCCTACAAAACATGAAATTTGACCAGGGGCACCCAAAATTTTACATATGACTGAATATGCAACAGTACTAGTTCCCCTGAACGAGGGGATGAAACTCTGTGCTTCTTTCACTTTACCTAAATGGAAATTAGTCTGCCCAGGGGTACCGTTTGCCCTTCCTATGAGGAGCAAAGGATATCTTGGACACATAAAGACATTCTGGCTGTTTGCTCTACAGTGTTAAAAAATGTGCTGTGGCCGGTGCGCATAGTTTTGATGTGAAATAATATTTCACGTTTTTGTGTAGTTCAGCATGTAATGGCCTTTAGTCTGTTGTCTGTATAACACATGAGGGATTCAGTGTTCTGACCCAGCACACCTCTCAGAGTATTCTGGCCTTACCTGTCCGTCAACACAAACAGAGAAGACCCCTTTTACCAGACTGTGGCCTGAGCTGTAAATGCAAACCCTGCCAACCTGAACAGCAGCAATACATTTTTAATCTCCTGTGGTATGAAGCGGCTAAGAAAACCTATAAAGCTCTGAGAACCTACTGGATTTTCTGAGGAAGCCAATATTGTGGGACTAAGCAAAAAGCATTTGAAAGTATAACGGGGGTGGGGACGATGAAAGTTGATAATAAAGTTCACTCCCCTAAAAAAACGGAATGTGTTGCCAATGTCTTATTGTCCCCTCACTCAAGGTTAACCTCCACAAGGGAAGGAAAGCAGCAGTGAGCTCACCTTTTGTATCTTGAAGCCTACAGGAACCTACAGGAAGATCTCCAGCACTTAACAGTGTAGTTAATAGAAGTATACTAAGTAAATATATATATATATATATACACGTATATTTATTCTAATATGTACTTAAGTGTAAGGGGGCATGCGTTGCCATCTGCCACCAACAGGGGGCGACGCAGGCCCAAGAGCTCCCAGGGCAATCGACGTGCTCTATTTAAGACGGTGCCAAACAACACTTTTTGTCGCACCATTTAGAGGGGCGAACGGTGTAGTAAATACCTAAAAAAAAAAAACCAAAAGCAAGGCCAAGGCCAAGCTGAGCAGAAAAGAAAGGGAAAAAGGCACCTCTGCCTGTAAGGAGGGGAAGAGGGAAAGAACAGAGAAAGAAAGAGAGAAAGAAAGAAAGAAAGAGGGAAAGCAAGGAAAGGGAATTGTTTGTTTTCTGTTGTGTGAAGACGCTCCTTTGTTTGAGCTATACCCACGTGGTTTCTCCTTTGTTTGCCGTTTTCTAAAAGTGGAATTAGTTCTATTTAAGTATATTTTTAAAAGCACTCATGATTATATTTAGCATACTAAGTACATAGTTAGTATATGAAAATAGCACAGTTTCAGTACATTAATTATAAGTTCAAGGAAGTATACTAAGTACACTTGAATTAAGTATACTTCAGTGTACTTTTTTCTCCTGGGTAGTGTCTGTACAGAATATCAAAGAGTGTTATGCCCCACATAATCAAGTCTGTAGTACTATTTGGAAGGGATTAGTCTTCCATAAGGAGATGGGTAATGCCAGTTTACCACAAGATGTCTGTAATGTTTATGGCCAATTTGTAGAGGATTAAAAATCTCAGTAAGTCTCCCTGCTTTTACCCCAGACAAGAGTAGAAAACATATTTCATTTAGCCATTATTATGTTGAGTGTTGCTCTATTCCCCAAGTCATTAGTATTAGCATGGGGTGTCACAGCTAACAGTCAGCATCACTGCATAAAATCAAACTTTTGTCTGTAATTGTTTAAATACATTTTAATGTTCTGTGTTGTACACTTGATGTAAAAAAAACATATACTGGCTTGATTTTAGATATAAAGAACACAAGTAAAGACTTATTTGAAGCCTCCCTAATTAAGGAACTCCACAGAATATGACAGCATTGCTACTGACATGTCGATTCACTTTGGATTAATATAACCTGGAGTTATTTCTGTGGCTCATTGTATAGGAGGTCAGTGTTTCCTCTAGGATGTTATCAGCAGCAGTCACATGCCCCCCAGTTCTGCTGCTGATTAAAAATGCAAACCATGTTTATCTTGTTAACCCAGGTTTATTTTGTTTTTTTAAATCCATATCATTGGCCAGACTAAGTATGTACAATGAATATTAAGTGGAACGCTGAGTGTGTTTACATGCACTTGATAATCTGATAACAGCAGGAAATCTGTTTGTCAGTAATCTGTTCAGTGTTTACATGCACTTGGGTAATCAGATATTTAAAAAATCCAGGTCTACATGAATCAGGCAGTAATCTGATTTTTGCTTTGAAACCGGCCAATAAAGAATTTGTGACTTAAACATACCATAAAACTCATAAAACTTTCTGCAGCTTTTTAATGAACAATGAGTCACATGAAAATATGAACATACAACAACTAGAAGACTATGTAAATCCTTCATTTTGTCAAGCATGTAGTTCCAAAATGCCATCCTGCGGCTGCTGTGTTAAACACTGCTTGCTTATTTCTAGGACCACAATGAAAGAAATCCGAGTAAGAATAGACATGCACTAAGAAATTTCTAGGCCTTAATTCGATCTAAGACATCAGAGTATGCTGTTTACATGACCACTTGAATTTTCAGATAACTTCAGAAATACAGTATGATCGGAAGTGCATGTAAACACGCTTATTGTCAGTGTCAGTTAGTACATATATCGTCAGGGGAATAACCCACTGTTAAAGCCACTCTTTTGATTGATCAGAATTTGAAAGCTGTAAATCTAACTTAAGTTTATCCAGAAGTTTAAATGAAAACTGTAGCATTCAGTCTTAAAAGTCCTTTAAAAGTGTTTCTGCTGAACAGCTTATTAGTCATATCTGTTAAATTCAGTACATTTTACAAATAACACAACAAGCATGTAGCCAGGCTTGCACAGAATAAAACAGGTAAACAGTTCCTTTTGAACCACTTTATTGCTATTTCCAACCACAACTGTTTCAAATTCCACAAGGTGTCGACTCAAACTTAATACAAGGTTGGCCCGCAACTTGCTAAAACTGTCTGAATAGCCCAGTCCACCAACGACCGTTTCATTCGACTCAACTCGGCTCAACTGTTCATGCAATATGCTGTTTCACCATGTGTCTCTCTTAATATTCATAGCTGGAACACTGGAAGTAAAAGGTGCTGTAATCTTTATTGATGCAGGACCACCTTTGAAAAAAGAAAAAACTAAAACACCAGTAAAAATGGCATTACTGCACCTCCTCATGTAGACTAATACCATTCAACTGATGTTTATTTCAGATTATGTAACAACTTGGCACAGTTTGAAGCAGGTGGGTAATGAATTAGACATGCATTTTGTGATGCCAATTAGAGGGGTATATGCTGCCACTACTAGTTAACTACGTTATCACTGAAGGTAAAACTAAGGACATATACATATATTGCCTGCTTGACTGATTTGTTTTTTTCTTGCCAAAATATCAGTTCTGGTGAGGGACGGTGGTGAAACTTATCTGCATAGCTAATGTCTTTCCAGTCTGAGATGATATTCAACAACACGTAACCTAACACTCACAGACTGCTGACGGGGGGCAACACGTTTCTACCTTTTCGGAGGATCTCAGGGAATGCTCAATAAACTTTACCTTGCGAATGCCATTTCCTCCTCCACTCGATCATTTGATGCGAACAAAGATTCTTTTTTGTTTATTTATCCGCTTCCTTTGCTTTCTTACACACCTAACCGGACTGTGCCATCATGCTGCATTTGTAAAATTGATTTCATCAGTTGACAGCCTTCCAGGAAAACAAATAGAATCAAATCAGCCTTAGATCCTGACGCAGTGAGGGATGTTAGCTTTGGCAGACTTGACACTCAAAGTGCCTTTAATCTTCCTGTCGGCGCTATTAATCTGAAAAGTTTCCCTCTCCGGTGTGACCCACAGCTTTTATGGAAGCACTCGGGCTTAGCAGAGAGGATTACTTGGCCTGATGGCCGCTTCACTCCACCGATTGATGCTGGAGCTCTACTCATCAGATTGATGGCCCCATGCCAGGCCTGTGCTTTGTCCACTGCTACTGACCCTCATTCTCAAGCATTTTCCACCCCTCTCCCCACACTCTCCACTAATAATGGGTTATTACAGTTATTACATGTAAATATGTAATCGTCTGCTCCGCCTTTCACTCACATCAATCAGCCGAGGGTTCTAGTCAGCCATTATGGTCAGTGCTTAATAAGCTAGCGCTGCCCACTCCTCTCTCGGAGTGCACAGACCTATTAATTGAATCCAGAAGGTTTGTTTATTAGCGTCTTTCGCCCCCTCTCCTCCTGCACCCAGCTCGCTGCTTAATGTGCAACTAGCCCATGAAATGCTGCTTTTTAATAAGCTTGGGTTTGGAGGATGACTGTGGCCGCCACGCTCAAGTGCTTCCAGCAGGCTGGGAGCGACGAAAATTTGCATTTATATTGTGCCGCACGCGTGGCACGGCGGAAGCACAGCAGCCGCGTCAGTGTGGAGCCAAAAGGTAACACGCATAGCCGACTTAATGAGTTAATGAACAAAATGGAAGGATTTGCATTTATCGAGCACTGTGTGCTCTGGGCCCATGATTTTTCTCCTTGTGCGATTTCTGTAGTTCAGTTGGCCAGGTCTAAGGTGTCTTTCAATGGCTGTTCATCATGACCTAGCCAATAATAGTTTGCTATGCTACCTATAGATGAATCATTTTGATATTTGGAAGCTTTCTCAAGTATTTTTAGAATTTTATAATAGCAGTACTGTTCACACTAGATGACATTTATTACTTGTTGATAGTGATCACACACTATATGATCAAGCACAGATAAGGCTTATTCACTGGACAAACAAAGAAGGCCTAATTGCCAAAAAAATCAATACGTCCCTCATTTGGCAACGCCTCTCCATCTCATATATGTTCAGTGTGACTGCGGTTGTTGGCTAATTCTTGTTCCTCTTTTCGTCGCTGAGCATTTCGAAGAAACTAGATCCAGCTCATCAATGGATCATCAACCCCTTCATGAGCAGGTTCAGATATGTTGGGCCGGTTGAAACCGTGCAGTGGTATAGGTGGCTAGGAGGAGGCTTGAGAAACATTGCACTAGATTAGTCACCTGGGCAAGACTGGGTAAATTACACACTGTAAAATTACAGGCTGAGTAAGTCACAGACTGGACTAACTGCAGATTGGGCAAATTGCAAACTAGGTCAATCACAGACTTTGAAAATACCAGATTGGACAAATCGCAGACTGTGAATCACAGACTGGCTAAATTGCAGACTGGGCAAATTATAGGCTGGGTAAATGACAGACTGGGCAAATAGCAAACTGAATAAATCACAGACTAGCCAAAGCATATCACAGAATGGCTAAATCATGAACTAGGTCCGTCATTAATAGGGAAATTCACAAACTGACTAAATTGCAGACTAGGTCAATCACAGACTGGCTAAATCACGAACTAGGTCAGTCATTAACAGGGAAATTCACACACTGACTAAATTGCAGACTAGGTCAATCACAGGCTGACTAAAGCACGAACAAGGTATGTCACAGATCAGACAAAAGGGCATTTTGTGGAAATTAGACAGACTAGGTGAACTGCAGACAGGGTAGGTTGCAAACTGGGTCGACTTTAGTCTGGGCAAATCACATACCGGGTAAATCACAAACTGCTTAAACTGCATACTCAGACTGGGTAAAATGCAGACTGGTCAGGTCACAGACTGAACATGTTGTAGACTAAGTCATTCATAGACTGGGCAAATCACAGACTTGGTAAATCCTATACTGGGTGAATAGTATAACTGGCCTGCAATAAAGGAGCAGTCATGTTCTTGCAGAGGGGGGCTGTTTAGGCAGAACCTTAAAAGACTGAAAAATCATGGATAAGTCATATATTAAGTACTTGGCCACAGAGTTTTTGCTTGTTTGATGTGTGTGATCTCTTGAGTAAGCATCCCTTTAGACTGTGGAGGGAAAGGAGAGGTGGTGCGTCAGACTTGGATTAGTTGGAGCATAGCCACAGGGCAAATCAAATGTCAAAGATACAGGAGCAGGCAGACGGGACATAAGAGTGTTGCCATGGCGATGGGAAGGGCCAAAACGTCTCCACGGCTCTTTCAAATTGGTGCTGGAAGCATCTGAGTTGAACGGCTCACGTTTACCGGCGAAAATGAAAATCTTTCAACAGCTGGTTTCCGCCAAGCAAGCCACCAGCACGACGGAGCCATTTTTTTGCGTGTGTCTTATGAGAGCATATCAGACACACTGTTTCTCCCTTCACTTTCTGAAAGAGCATTATAACACGGCAAAAAAGTCATTTTCAAAAGCTTTTACATGGCTGGCTTCACTCAGCAAAGCCTGTTTATCTCCAAGGTGACAATGTTCTGCGATTTATGTAGTGTTCCCTGTAAATGACTTTAACCGCCCCCGCATGCAAACTCGATACACTCTTTTATTAAGGCGCTCGCTATAAAACAGCGCCCGCCACGTGTTTGCAGAATAGGTGGCAGGATGAAATATTGGCAGCTTCATTCTTTTGACTCAGGATTGTTTAATAAATCTGTGCACACTTAGCCTAAATCAAACACTCTCTAGGCAGCGTGAGCACACAAATCATAAATAAGGAACCAACTTTTGGAGAGGCTGCATTAGTCATTAAAGGGTAATTCCACCAGTTTTTAAAAATCCCACATAATTCAATTCTTCAGATGTAGACAAAGTTATTCAGAGTGGTATGCTGTGTGATGGTTTATTATAGAGTGACTTATTGACTCCGTACAGTGGTGGTCATACACTCATCGTCAAAAGAGTAGTTGTACACAGAAGGAAGTGTTGGACTGCAGTGCTATTGGGAAGGAAGATAAAGGTTACCAGGAACAATGAATTATGATAAATTTAGACTGATATGGGGAATATTTATTGAGATACACATACAGAAGTAGTGTCTCTCAGTATGGTGTCGGGGCGCCATGTTTGCTTACACAACATGCCAGACATTTCTGCATGGAGTTGTAGAGGTTCCTAATGGTGTCCTGTGATAATCCATCCCATGCAGCTTGAATATTCTCACACAGTTCCTGCAGATTTTGTAGTAGGGGTGGAGGTGGAGTGACACCAGGCCTTCTGGACATGTGATGCATAACAATGTTCTGTGTCGTCTGCCAATGGTGCTGGCACTAACCGGGTGACTCATGGAGGGCATCACTGCTCGCTCCCATTTTTTGCATCAGGCAATATATTTGTAAACATTTCATGTAATAACATTATATAAAGTAGCTTTCAGAGGCATTAAACACTTTGAACATCTACTTCTGACTCTGCATGTTTCTCTAGAATGTCACATGTAATATCAAACCAGTCTGAATGTCTTTAATTACATCTTAACAAAAACTCTGATACATCAGTGAAATTCCACATTAAGAGTTCCTCTTAAGCTCCCAGACTGTCAGCAGTGTGGGTAGGTATGAGGCAGTGGCTTACTCTGTGTCTTTACAGGAGAATCCATATGTGATGCTGAAAGCCAACTACCAGGACCTGGAGGGCAATGACCGTTACGAGGGCTTCTGCGTGGACATGCTAAAGGAACTGGCTGACATTTTGAAGTTCAAGTACCGCATTAAGCTGGTGAGCGATGGCGTGTACGGGGTGTCTGGAGCCAATGGAACCTGGACAGGCATGGTGGGAGAGCTCATCGCCAGGGTGAGTGCACTGGCCCAGTTAGACACTCAGGTCAGTCATTAATGTCAATGACCTTTTTGCAACAAAAACTTGGGAACAGAGAACATCATAGAACATTTAACATATACAACACATTTACACTGTATTGTCATATGTGTGCTCAGGACCCACTTTATTAACAACACCCACCTTGTACTTTCAGCCCATGGCCAATTTATGAGCTCCATCATCCTTATAATTCTACTATATGCAATGTATACGGTTATGGCTGTGGCCCGCCTGTTGTCTTGCACAATTTATCAGCCATCGTCTCCCTCATTTTTCACTAGTCAGTTTCTGTCACATTTCCATCTAGGCAAAGCGTTGTGGTCAGGACCTGACCACTGAAAGGATAAATGATGGCTAATATAAGTTACACATGACAGATTTGTTGTGATTGTAACACAGTGGCCCGTGAAGGTAGACGTTAATGAGTGATTGTGTAGGTAACCACAGATAGTGTAGATAACTTCAGATCAGAGGAGCAGCGAACATTTATTTCTATTTCAGATTGTTTACAACCATATCAGCCAATGGCTAAATGTTTAACATGACAGCAGCGTATTACAAACAAAGTCTTTCCCCTTCTGGCTGCCACACCTCCATAACTTGTGAGTTCACAAAGATTCAAAGTCTGATTTTGCTTACCGCCTCTTAGACACTACCATCTCCAATACGTTGACACAGTCCTGATCAGGCAGAGGAAAGTTTGTCTGGCTTTTCACCTCAAATGAAATACGGTATTAGGATTTAGCCATTCAATTTATACCTAAAAATAGTGTTTGGTGATCTTGGTGATCACATGCAATGCACTCGTACCAGTACTTTCTATTAGTCAAAGATGCAACATACACTGATCAGCCATAATGTTAAAACTACCTCCTTATATCTACACTTGTTGTCCATTTGATCAGCCCTATTTACAATATAGGTGCACTTTGTAGTTCTATGGCTACAAACTGAAGTCTGTTTCACTGCATACTTTGTTAGCCTGCGTACTTTATTAGTTCATCAGTGGTCAGGACCCCCACAGGAGCAGGTATTATATGGGTGGTGGGTCATTCTCAGCCCTACTGCGACACTGTGGTTTAAAAATTCCAGCAGCACTGCATGTCTGATCCAGTCATAGTAGTGCAACACACACTAACACAGGACCACTACGTCAGTGTCACTGTTATGCTGAAAATGATCCATTACCCAATACCTGCTCTGTGGTGGTCCTCCGTGGAGTCCTGACCACTAAAGAACAGGGTGAAAGGTGGCTAACAAAGTATGCAGAGAAACAGATGGATTACAGTCTTGGTTGTAAAACTACAAAGTGCACCTGTGTGGTAACTGGAGCTGATGTAATGGAAGATGAGTGTAGAAACAAGGAGGTGCTTTAATGTTATGACTGATCAGTATAAATAGCACTATTTGCTATTTAACAGGCCAGTGAGATGCATGTTCATACAGTACAACACGGTATTTGAGACAAATTAAAGTACATGCACAGGTTTCATATAAGATTGTTATTAAGTTCACACACTCATCTTCTAAACCACTTGGTTCAATGGGTGGAAGGCTGGAAACACCCTGGACAGGCCATCAATCTATCACAGCATTACTGAATTCAGTGATCAATATCTATATCAGCTGACTGAGCAATAATTATTGTGACCAATAACAAGAATAGGGTATGGCAGCAAAATGTATATTTCTTTTAGGATCAGGTTGACATGTATGCAAAATCCAAATTATAAATGAACCAGCTGTTGATTGCTTGTTTGAAGCAAAAATAAAACCAGAAAGATCTTCAAAATTATGAGGTGTCAATTTTCTATTAATGGTCTGAACGGCAAAAAATTGCCCATTTATACTGGCATATATTATGTTAATATAAGGGGATCACAGATTAGTGGTGTTGAAGCTCTTTGATAGATGCCGCTGGTAGGAGGGGAACAGTCAGATCATGAAAAAATACCCAGAAAACCTAAACATAAAAGTTGTTTCCGTTTTGAAATAACATAGGATGAGACATCACAAAGGCAGTTTAAAGGCATTAATGATTTTATGCCACCCTCTGCAACCCAACACCCCTCCCACCCCCCAAAAAAACCCTACGTAATTGTGTTTCATATTGGTGGATACTGACCAATCATAGTACAAACAGTGTTATACCTGCAGCTGGTGATATCAGATTCTCATAAAGTCTATAAACAATTCATGAGTGAGTTATGTATGTTGTAAATGTGGACAAAGTGTGGATCTGAGGTCAAGTAAAGTACCTTCACTACCTCTACTTCCACCCCTTAAACTTTCCATTGCTCATGACAGGCTGCCAAATCAAGCAAGGTTACCCCAATTAAAGACTGCTAACTGTCCTCGTGGCAGGCCCAGATGAAGCAAGCGATAGGCATGTTTACTCTTCTCTCTCGGACACAGGTCGCTCGTCCTAATGAATTTCAATTAGCCCTCACAGCTCTTAACAGACACACACACAAATGTGTTTAAAAAGGCTCAGTTGAGCGTGAAGGGTATTAATCCTGTTCTGACACCCACTAACACTCACATGATGGGACAGAAATTTCATATGCTGTAAATTCCATTCATCGACAAGCCATTGCCCTTTTCAGTGGCTATATTATTTATTTAAAAACAGTTATGGCGGGTTAGTGATTCATTCGACTTCTCTGCAGGGTGCAAGATAATCTTAACAGGATTTGTTTACGAATGAAAGGACATTGCGGCATTCTTGCATGTTCTGGGGACGGGGTCACAAAGTGAAGTTTTTTTGCAGTTGCCGCTCGTGGTTGGCAGCAGCAGAATGAGCTTTGAGAAGTTATCTGTCTTAATTCAGCAGGCTAATGGAGGGCAAAGCCATTAAGGAAATAAAGAAAGGAGTGCCTGCTCTTATTATTGTCTCAATTTGTTCCCTCGAAGAATGCTCTATGCGGGTGACCTTGAGGACGCCCACCGATTTTAATTCCATCCCATGTGTGCACCAAAGGACAGAGGCCAAAGGGAAAAGGTGAAGAGCGCCATGAGTCCTGTGTTCATCTACTTGTTCTCTGCAGTCAGCCGGTGTACATTTCTGACTAGGGAAATATCTTGCGTGGATGGCGACCTCTTCATAACCATCCTCAGATGAAACACGGGACCATTATGTTGGGCTGGATCTTGAGTTCCCACACGGATACAGAGGACTCTTCATTCTAGCCCCCCAGCTTAGCCCGCTTTCTTTTTCAACTGTTTGGGGATTTCTACAGCAGCTGCAGAGAAGGAGAATGTGCCTCAGAGGGAATCTGAAATGCCACATCGGGAACTTAAGTCCATGCATTATTCAGCAGTGATGGCTGGCTTTGATTTTTTTCCCCTTCTTCTTTCTTTTTGGGCATCAACCCATGATTGAGTCAAAGCTGTAAAAGTGTGGAGAGGTGAAGAAAGAGCATTGTGTTACATTATTTAAAAGAGCACTCTCAGTCAACGTAATTCCCGCTGCTTTGAACAGTGGCTTAGCCACTAATCAGTATTACTATACAACAGGAGGGTTAATATTTTACTGGGGTTGTTTCTTTTTTATTTACTGTGTGGTTTGTTTGTTTTTTTCCTTCCATTTCATCTCTATTTTGTTCTCTTCCTTTTAGCAGGGCCGTTTGTTTCTCGCTATGAAGCTCCATCTGACATACAGTGTTAATCAGCCAGAGAGAAACCTTCAGGCTAGAGTTACCTCAGTTAGAAGACTTTAAGGTCAGCTTTTTTTTCTCCAGTGAAGTTATTCTGGACGAGACGTATCAAGGCCCTCAGGGAAAGACGAGTGTACAGAGGGAGTCTTTTTTTTCCCCTCCTGTACCGCTGAGTGTGGCTAAAGCAAGACTGAGCTCTGTATAACCCGGTTGGTGTGGCTCAGTGGATAACACCACCAACCTCCAGGGAGCTACCGCCCCTTGAGGGAGATGGGGGTTCGATTCCCGGGTCTGGGTAACTATGCTGAGCTACACCAATAAGAGTCCTTGGGCAAGACTCTTAACACTACACTGGCCTACCTGTAATATGAATGACCTTGTAAGTCGCTCTGGATAAGAGCGTCAGCTAAATGCCATAAATGTAAATGTAAATGTATAACAGGCTAATGACTTAACAGGTTACATGACGACGGAAGCTGAGAATGAGTCATTGCAGACTTTGAGGAAGAAGCAGGCTTTTACACTCCAAATGTGATGTTAATAAATGGCTCAACATTGTTATCAAAAAGACAAAACAAGGAACACTGGAGGTTACATGATGCTCAAAAGATGTACAGGTCTGTGCAACAGTCATACTTTTGTTTATGTAATATTCAGTCAGAATAACCAATAAGAACAAATAATAATATATACCCTCATCATCAAAAGAATAGTTGCAACCAGAAAGAAGTGTCGGATTGCAATGCTATTGGGATGCCAATATGGCGTTGGGCCCGCATGTTTGCTAGCACAACACGTTAGACGTCTCGGCATGGAGTTGTAGAGGTTTCTGATGGTGTCCTGCGATAATCCATCCCATCCCATCTCACACAGTTCCTGCAGATTTTGTGGTAGGGGTGGAGGTGGAGTTACACCAGGCCTTCTGGAAGCGTGGCTCATCAAACAAACCATTCATCTTGGTGCTGAACACGGTGCCTTCGTTGGTCGTCTCCACCAAGGCAAAAGCAGGACTTGTCACTGAAGATGGCACGCCACTCCATGACAGTCTGTCACGACACCATTGCAGTCTTTGACGACGTTGATGTGGTGTTAAGGGCAGTCATCATAACGGTCTGCATGCGTGTAGTCCTGTGTCATGCAGCCATCTTCTAATGATGCTGGCACTAACAGGATGACAGGCATCACTGCTTGCTGAATGTTCGCACTCATGGCTGTTGGGTCAGTCAGGTGCAGCAATAAGGCCTGTCCTTGCTCAGGTCACATGCGCAGCCGAGCCTGAATCATTCGCAGGTCTTACAATGTCCAACCTACCCACCAAGTTGCATTCCTGTCGGTTGATTCCTTCTGGGTGCAGCTATGTCTGCAAGTTTTCAAGCTTTACGCTTCCAATACTGTTTCTCTGATATGGACAGTTTTGGTGATCTTGGTTGTTAGAAGTTATATTTTCACCATGTCATTTGATCATCTTCCTGTTCGGGAATAATAATAATAATAATAAAAAAGCTTTTTTGCTGCTTACTTTCCTTTGATTTTCCTCCTGCTTATGCAAGCAGATTATCTGATATATAATCTTGTCAGAAATATCTCCAGACAATTGTGTATAATGACTGATTTGAAATTAAATAAATGAAGAACGTCTGTATCATTCACCACTACTGGAGCAAATTGGCATTTCATTTACCTCGCCCTTTTTATTTTCTGAGAATTGGCTTTTTACCAGGCTACTTTTACTCACATTTGATGTGACCAGGTCTCAAGCCAGTAAAAGAACTTGCTTGTGTTGTATTAATCTCAGTGATAAACATGCTTTTCCCAAAAAAATACTATGTAGCGTTACAATAAATGAAAGCAAACATATAAACAGTCAATACAGTATTTTTATGGACAAGTTATTAATATCTTTATAAGAATACAGTTAAAAGAGCACATTGAATTTACAGCTACACTATGTATGTTTTTAGGGTTTGATCTTCAATATCGTATTTCAGTATATAGATCCACTATTTATATCAGTTTAATGGTGTTTTTACATTTGAGATATAAACATCGAGCTGGACCTACTTTTGTAATAAAGACTAATGACGTATTAAAGACCAAAATCTGCCACAAGATCCAGCGTAATGCCTCTGAGCAAGATATGAAATAAATATCTTGGGCTTTACAGCAGCATACACACAACATGTGCTACTTCTTTCAGTTTCAACAAAACAATCTTGCATAGTGCAGATTTAATGAATTAATATTTAACTAGCTTGTAATGGATGGTAATTGTAAATACTGGGCACACAAACACACACGTCAACTCAATGTATTGTAGCGTTGGCGGCAGGCTCCTCGTTCACATTTGTTGTTGTTGGATTTTTGTTTTTGTTGGATGTTTGTTAAAGCAGGCTTTGTTAAACTATTTGTCTGTTAAATTTTGGATGGGTTTTGGTTGTATTTGTTTGTCCACCCTCCAGTTCTCCTCCAGTTTTACCCCCTGCCTGTGTTCTTGGTGCAGGTAGCACCGGGCTGGGCATTTCTAATGAAAAAATGTTTGCCTGAACACACAATGGCATCTGTTTCTTTTTCTCCACCAACGCTGTACTATTGTTTTTTTGTATTTATACGCGGGCTAGGAGGCTGAAACAATGCATGCTCTCTGTAGTGCAGATGCTGCCTTTCATTTACAAGCTCCACAATCCGCTTATACCTGCAGCAGAGGCTTGCGGCCGCTCCCTTGAGAGTGGAAAATCCCTCACAGATGCACTTTTCAGTGCTGTTTGATTAGTCGGACCCAGCCAGTGCTCCATGCCCACCAGCCCTGGATACTGTGTCAAGTGATTTGTCATGACAACCTGCCCTTCGCCCCCAAACACACCTCTCTCTCCATCTCTTCCCTCTCCACTCAGCTCCACACAGTCTGCAGTAATACAGGTGGTTATAGCCAGCTATGTGCTTAACTCTCTTAGGCTATTTTCACATTACCAGGCTGAAATGGCACAAATCCAGATTTTTGCCTTAATGTGACACACATCTGTTTTTTTCAGAGCTGATCTATTTAAATCTGATCTGAAGTACTTTCATATGTGGCATCAGATCAGATACAAATATAATTCCAATTTATTGCTGCAAAATGAGAATGGGCAGATTTGGAATTCATGTGTTTTGGATGTTTTTAATCATTCAGTGTTAATGTGGCAGCAGTACCTACCCTGAAGTTAGTGTGTCTTGCCCTTTTGCATCTGACCCATATCTTGCTCTAATAATGAACAGCCGAGAGCTGTTGACTATGAAATTATCTTCACGACAAAGCCTTCCTGTGATTGTTAGTTTGCTTGTTGCTCATGACTCATGTAGTTTAATTGCATTATGATGCGATTCAGGAAGCAAGTTCAGTCACAATAATTACAGATTATCTACCTGCACAAATGTGAGCCATGTGAAGAGAAAACACAGAAATGAGCAATGAGGCTTGCATTGTGAACATAGCCTTAGGTTTTCCCCATGGTACACCCCTGCCTACACTGTTTTATTTCAAACATATGCTTTGAATCAAGTGGAGAAACTAGATTGAAAGCACAGATTGTAAATGTCAAGTCGAGACTCAGACATTAGGTGCATCTGCCTTGTATCTCTGGGGTGGGGAATTCTAGTCTTGGAAGACCATATCTCAAAACATTACAAGAGAATCGGAGAGAGAGTGCTATTTCAGTTGTTGAACCTAGCACTAGGGAATCTGTACATTCTACCTGCTGGGAGCAGCTGAAATAGTGTAGAGTATGGGCGGGATTGCTAATGCCAATAATCAAAGGTATTTACCAATGACCTTAACGTTTCCTTTTTTCAGTTTCCAAGTTGCCATACTAGACTGTAAGGTCAAATGTTCTAGCTCAGTACAGACTCAACACAAGCTCTATAAAATAATGTCAGGAGCTGATGTTAAAAACATTCGGCTATATTAAAAAGTATAGTCTGTGAACGCATTTTTACTGTTTTCCTCTGTGTTCCTCTGTTCCCAAATAGACTAGAGCAGTGGTTCCCAACCCTGGTCCTGGAGGACCCCCAGCCTTGCATCTTTTTGTGTTTTCCTGCCAAAACACACCCACTTCAACTCTGAAAGGGCTTGTTAATTAGTGAATTAGTTGGATCAGTTGTGCTTCCTAAGATGTGCAGGGCAGGGGGTCCTCCAGGACCAGGATTGGGATCTCCTGCACTAGAGGCTAACTTACAGGTGTGCATACAAAATGATGAGCAATAGTGTGCACACTTACAAAGTGTACCAACAAGGTAAGTGTTTCTTATATACAGGCCATTTAAATTACCACATGGTGCTACTGTGTCAGTGTCACGACTGCGCTGAAAATAATGAACCATGTGGTCCCTTTACACTGGCTGTGGTGGGGGGTCTGATAAGCAGTGCATCAACAGATGCGCTACACATATACTTGACCTCATATATTGCTGTTTTCCATTTCAAACAACTAACGCTTGCAAAGTTTGACTATATGGTAGGTGTTTCTGATCAAAGGGCCAGTGAGTATTGGCACAAGTTTCTGGCCTGGGCTTGTTTTGTGGGAAGAAACTACATCATACAAAAATAAAACAGCTGCAAATACAGACTTGAGCCTGTAATACAGATAATTATTATATATGTAGTTTATAATGTATAAATAATTGTATAATTAATATGTTATGTTCATGTACAGAGTTACATTATATTATTGATATATAGTAGTTACATAATTACCTCTAAGTATTGTAGCAAAATCACAGCAATAACTCTGGACATATGGGTTAAACAAACAGGTTTCTCACACCCCTGTTTTTGACGCTCATGACCTTTTTCTTCCTCCACTTAACGATTGTTGTTCTGCATGTCACTGGTGTGACCCAAGTGTCGCCTCTCCGCTAACAGTTGTTGTTTGTGTGTGCGTGCGTGAACGTGTGTTGTGTGTTACAGAAGGCTGACCTGGCTGTGGCTGGCCTGACCATTACAGCCGAGAGGGAGAAGGTCATTGATTTCTCCAAGCCCTTCATGACACTGGGGATTAGCATCATGTACCGGGTGCACTTGGTGAGGACAAGTCGCTGACTCTGCTGCTCAGATCTCTACTGCCCTCACCTCATACCCCAGTCTGTCCACAGAGCCATGCTGCCAGCCACATAGTCAGCAGCTTCTAAAAAGAGAGATACAGTACCAGTCAAAAGTTTGGACACATCTGGTAAAATGTATACTTTTCTTGCTCTTACAGGGGAAAAACTGGGATAATTTAGCTGTTGAGATGTAAACAGAGTCTATCTGAGGGTTAATGTGAAGTGGTTAACTGTAGAGAAACTCAGCAGAGATATTTCTGTAAAGTGGTGGTTACAGGAACTAGGGGTTGTAATGTCTACAGCACAAATATAGACATTTTCTTTAATACCCTGAGTCTCTCTTTACATGACTTCTTATGTAATGGGAAAATATAGTGTGATCTGTGAATGTTAGAGCCTTCAGGGCAGACCATGTCAAAGAAAAATACACCACAGTGATAATGGCAGTGTATTAGCATGTTCTGGGACTGTAGTAGCTAGCATTTTTTGGTTATTATAGATTAAACAGAGACATTTGAAGTTTGTAAATGACATTCCATGTTTGGTTTGACGATATTAGCATATATATTTATTATACCATTACCTTTACCATTTACCATTTCTACCAACTGATGATGCACCTAGGACTTTGATAACGCCCAGAGGGACATATTTTCATAACATTGATTTTTTTTATTTATTCACAGAAATAATTAGGATACCTCTGAAGGGTTCTAAAGGGGTTGCGTTATAAAGGAGTTTGGTAAAACAGCTGTAAATCCAAACAATTGATATATGTCTTTGGACACTGTCTTTCTTTACAACACCTTGTATGTACACACAAACCTTATTGCAAAACTTTCATAAAACAATGTTTCAGGCATCAGGCAGCTTATTCCTCACCAATGAATGTAATGCCATTCTTTAAAGCAGCTTTTAGAAAATTAAACCATTCGGACGCCCAGTTCACATCACCACTGTGGTAAAAAAAAAAAAAAATCTTAGTCAGCAAGTATTTCTAAAATAGCACATTTCACATTAGACCACTTCAAATTGCATTGTTTACCACTCATTGATTTAACTGTCCAGAAAACCTGAAAAATCTGTGGTCTCTGTGGTCTATTTACACTTTGCCACTTTGTGCATCTGGGGCGGATGAGCTTCTTGCAACTATAGATGTAAAGACACAGTTTACTGGTCACTCTTTAGGAGGTGGTTTGAGACACATTGGAGATGCAGTTCAGTGTGTGGATCTGTTTCTTTATGCTGGATACGTAATCTTTACTCCTCCCAAATGGAACTACATTTGTTATGAAAATTAAACTGCACACAGCAGCATAAAGCTGCCTACAACAGCTCCTGTCGCCTTACCCCATAAGTGTCATAAAAGATGAAGGGTTTTTATGACTAAAGTGTTCCTCCCTTTAGTTCTTATAAAATGCATAACAGCATAACTGCAACATCTCCAAAGTATTCTGAGGAGTATTCTGTAGGAGAAACGTGAACTATGGGAATTATGCAGCAAAGGCAGCGCTGCTGCAAACTGAATGTGTATCTTTCTATCAGAGACAAAATTATATGGCTAGGCGTATATGTGGATAAATCTGAACATTATCTGAATATTAGATGCATGAAATTACAAGTGCTAATAGGCTTCTTCATCTAAAGCTTATGTTTTAGTGTTTGAAATTTGTTTCCAACATATATAACTTGAGGTAAGACATAAAATTGAAGTAAATGCCTGTGTATGAAATTATTTAATATATGAATACTATTTAAAAAAAGAATGAAAGTCTTTTGTAAAAACATTACAGGTTGCTCCCTATGAACCAATTGATGAGACAGCAAAAGTGCTATGTGATGTAGAAAAAGAAGACAGAGACAGAAAACATATCTCTTTAAGGGAATGCTTTTACTGCATAGTGCAACAGTGGAGAAACATAATGACTGTACTTCCCATATATGATGAATGCACAGACCTGCTATCCAGCCTCAAAGTCTGGCATAACAAAGCACATCCAATAAATACATCTGTACAGCTTCATGTTAACACAAGCTGTTTATAAAGACAAATCCCTCTTACTACGAGTCCTCCCATGGCCCTTTGCATGGCCATGCCTTCTGTGCATCTATGGTCAAACGAACAAGTAGCCAAGTTAAAGGGGACAGCTTTGAAGAGTTGACAGATTTAAGACTTTTTGGTCACTGCATAGCTTTGTAGTTTTGATGTATTCACTTTGATTCTAAAATGTGGAAAGTACCATTCCAGGTCTAGGTGTTTCCACACTTTTGCCTGGTGTTGTAGATAGAGAGAGACAGATTAAAGAGACATGTACAGGAATGCAGGTAGGGGTGTTTTCAGAACTGTTTAACTGCATCTTCTAGAAATATCTTACAGAAATATCTCTATAATAGCATCAACCTGTGGGAGTAGTTTATAAACACTAAGCTAACAGTGATTTGCATGAGCGAAAAAGCTTTAATGTTTTGCTCCAGTGCAAGATGTGGTTATTTTAACTTACACTGGAAAGTAACATTAGAGATACAGGTTTTTGTTTTGATAGCGATAGTCTATGTATTGTCATCTTTTGCTCCAGTCCCACATGATGCATTCCATTTGATGTGAATTGTTCAAATAATTATCCAAAAAACACATAGTATGTAGAAAATTAGGTCTAAGCCTTCAATGGAACCATACATGCTAACCCACAGTCAGTATGTGTGGAAACTTCTGCTAGTGTCCCTGTGGGATTCCCTATGGGAGTAATTTGTTAACACTAACAGTGATTTACATAAGCGTTTTTTTAGCTGTTCCAGATTAAACTAAACATATAATTCCTATTTTACTGTGTAACTTGCAACAGACATTTCCGGACATATTTAACCTGCAGCAGTTTCACAGTGACTCAGTGAGCTGCTGCCACTTTTTTCCAGTCAGTTATATATCTAGAACTTCTAGATGTATTACAGTGTCGAATCAGGGTGAAATCTAAATGTGATTGCTGGTAGCTCATCTAATGCATTCTTCTCTTCAGTCCTTGAAGTCCACTTACACATATCTACCTAGATGCCACAGAGAAAATCAATTAATGATCCACTCAGGGTTTGAAGATTTTAACCTCTTTGCTTCCATACAAAACTTAAACAGGAGAGGGACTGTAATACTTGCAGAGAGTAAATACAAGCATGAGCCTTATAAAAGTGTATTTTGTAGTTCCTATAAGTCATTAGGCATTCTGTGAAGGCACAGGAGACCTCTGCAGGGTGAGTCACCTATACACTGCTAAAGATTCCAGCATTCCTAACTTAAAACACCTTCTCAGGGTCTGTATGGTTTAGCCCTGCTCTCTCCTCTCGCTTTCTCTGGTGTGTGAAGCAGCTGATAAGTGTGGTGCTTTCCTTCCCAATCCTGCGCTCCCACTGATTGTGACTTCTATCTAATTCACAGCAATAACACCCTGAGTTAAAGTACGTGGCAGCACTGGAAATCCAATAGCTCTTTTATTTTTTAAAGGGCCTCGCTCCATTAATCAAAGCCTTCCCCAAACCCAAGGTGACACGCTGATCTCTGTATTGGCCACAGGCCGGGTGGAGCCGCTTTGGCACGATCTGCGCAAACATTAATGTGGTGTCCCAGTAGGGCATTCACACACACTCCTACACACATATACACACACATGCACACACACATATAAACACCACACCCTCCCCCTTCCTCAGCTCACATCGCTAATAGGTGCGGTTGCGCATGCCTCTGTTGGCCGAGCAATTGGACGAATCGATAGCAGCAGGTGCGCCATTAGCTGAGCTGCTGCAACACCTCTGCGGAAGCTTCTAGCATTCAAAACAGCACTCATCTATATTCCTGCAGGCTGATGCACCACAGGATACTAACACACAGGCATACGTTTGTATTTATAGCTGGTCAGGACATAGGGTATATTAGCACATACAGACAAATGAAGAGCATTTCAGCAGGCCCAGTGACCTTGATTTTCGATCAAGGTGGCAAGAGAAAATGATCTAAGTGACTTTGAAAGATGGTTTATTATTGGAGCATGGATGGCAGGAGCTTCAGTCACAAAGACTGCTCGCCTGGCTGGTGTTTCAATAGGAAGTAACATCTGGATATAGATCTATGGGAAAGACATCAGTAAACAGGATTGGAAGCTGTGGTCCAGTGAGCACATTCAATGACTGTGATGCGAAAAGCAGAAGAGTGAGCGTTCTTCAATTGACTGAGGATGTCAATGCATTATCAGACTGTGTCAGCAAGAACAGTCCATCCACAGCTCCAGTACTACAACTGAACTACTGTAGAGGGTATTAACAGCACCTAAATACTCCATCCTTATTCAAACTGAGAAATAAAACATTGTCTGCGTTTATTAGGGGAAACAGTGAAATCGGGAATGAGACAAGCGATTATCTGCTTAACCTAAAAGCAGCCGGACTCAACAGTAAAATGTGAATTCTTATGGTCATTGTGATTTTTAATGTTTCTCTGTTCCAAGTATAACTTCTAAATCTGCAAAGTTGTCTAGCTAACCCCCGGTGGTTGGTAGAACACAAGATCATCATCTCGGACTCTAAATAAATGCTGACAAAATATTTAATTGCACAGCATATAAATGAAAGATGCTAAATTTGAATTTATTTGATGAAAAGTGAAAAGTTTCCCTGTTCCAATGTAGCTTCTAAATCTACTTGTTATCTGGTTTTTTTTCTGAACTTGCAAGGGGAGTCCCACCTTATGAGGAAAACTGGGTTTGTTTAGGCTAGGAAACACCATCTAACCATACTCCCCCTTGCTTGTAGAACACAAGATCATCATCTCAGATTTTTTAATAATGCTGATAAAATCTTTAGTTACACCGCATGTTAAAGAAAATGAAAGATGCTAAAGAAAAGTCAATACAGTATATAACTTGGGCGTATTTTTACCCCAAAATCCAGAATACTTGACACAAAATAGCAACCGCAAATCAATGTTCCGGTGCCTAATGAAGTTGAGGTCTGCTTCCTGTTCACCAGCCTGTTTGGACTTTCCCATTTCCACCTTAAACTGTGCAGGAGAAGCTGATGAATAGTGAACTTCAGCCGCATGTGATCCATTTGCTTATCTGTTCTTTATCTATCGCCAACCTGTATAAAGATCGCTCAGAATACTTCCTGAATCTGTACAGTCAATCGCACAGCAGCTCTCTTCCATTTTAGATGTTTCTGTGTTTTCACGTCATTCACACTGAATGCTAACACTCACTTGGTGGGCACACCAACTGTGAAGTCACATGCATACCCTCTACAGAGTACCCCTTGGAAGGAAGGTGCTGTGTCCCTGCACTACAGTCTCTTAGAGTAGTATAATCTATGTCAAGGTGCACTGAAGCTGTCCTGGCAGCTCATGGTGGGTTCACCTGTTCCACACATATCATAGAAGCCATTGACTAGTTGCATTAGCACTAATATTGAAAATCCTTTGCTCGTCCTGTCAGGTGACCATTTTGTTTGTCCTGTCAGGTTTTTATTTCTGATTTTCCCACAAAGTCAGTACATGTATAAAAACAAACACCCACACGCTCACACATTCAGACACTCTACCACGCTGCTCCCTAAATCAGAGCTGGAAAGCAGGAGGAAGGAAGAAGAGGGTGATTGTGAGAGACAGGCCGCTTGTGTGTGAGAGAGAGAATGCGATGGAAAACGATGGCAAAAGACAGACGCAGACAGAGAGGAGGAAAGAGCGACTGAGTCAAGCAGAGAGAAAAAAGAAGCAAAAGAACAGGAGTACAAGCAAAGAAGACAGAAGGTGAACGCCTTGCGGTTCTGACATAAGTAAATCAGGGCGAGATGAAGTGATATAATGCACTTGTACAGCTCTATGGAGCAACTCCAGGACAGTGTAGAGTCTCTTCACAGCGGACCTGTGTTCCACTTTGGCCCTTAGCAATCTCTCAGCCCCTCCAGCACCCTCAGCCTGGACCGTTCTATTCAATATCTGAATAGCCTGGACTGTTTAGATCTAATCCACTTGTTATTGATCCCGTGCACCACCGATCCTTTCAAGGAATCCCTTTTTGCTTATTCTGAGCTTTGAATGAAATTTTGCAGCCAATCAATAATGATACAAAATGGAATAAAACGTGCCCTCCAGCCTTGCTTTCATTACATGTTCGAGAATGCTGGTTTATCCATCGTAGCGCGCAATGTGCCGTGTTATTGTGTGAGGCGACATACAGCAGACCATGACCAGTCAGTGATTGAGTGCGCTCTGTGAATGTGGTATTTATTATAGATTCAGGAGCAGTGAAGAAAGTCACTGTTTTTAATTCTCTGTCCTTCTACTAGCCACCACTGGGCCGATGTAAAACAAAGAAGTGGTTGGTATGAAATGACCTCTAGCTCTGTCTGTGAAAGTGAGAGGGTGATGCTAGAGATTAAATGAAACTAATTATTGAGAATAGTTAATTGAAGGGATTGGGTAAGAGAAGCAATGGCAGATTCAGGAGATCCCCCTGGAGGATTAGTTCCAATGAGACATGTGTTTGTGTTTGTTTTTGTACACTTTCGGGACAAAAATGCTTAGACTTCCAAAGAAATCCAAAGAAAAAAAATAAACTAATCTACTTGGTCAGGACCAATTAAATTTGTACTTGTGACTCATCTGTAGTGAAAGCACAGAACTATTTATTTCTAGCTACTGAGGTTAATGTTTATTACAGGTATAGTGCTGCGGAAAAGTCAAAGACCACATTTTTATTTATTGAGTTTCCAATTAAAACCGCCATTAAGTACAGTGTCCTCATATTACTGTGTATTATTTAACAAGAAATTACTCAGTAACCTCCAATACTAAGTACAGTATCAAATCTGTCAGTATTTAATCTGTCTGCTCTTTACTTTTATGCACGCTACTGTCACTTTAATGGCCAATATATAGTCCAGGTGTTGCTTGGTAAAAAAAATGTGGGTGACAGATGTTGTAGGCAGCAGTGCTGTAGGGATTTCTTTAACCCTCCACTGCTGACTTCAGCAATCGTTTGAAGCCTGATAAACCAACCAAGAAATTTGTTTAACTAGAATTTCATTTTTATCATCATGAATGAAAGAATTGCCACAAGAATTGTGCTGCTTGCCACATCTGGGTCACTCTACGTAGGCTGCCCGTGTGAAATCACGGCCAGTATAAGAGCCGAAATGAAGTTGATGTTTTAAGATATTTTATTTTAAGCGCCATAAAATGTAGTTGCTATATATGACACTCTTGCACCATAGTAGCCACAATTTTTGACACTTTTAAGTCATTTTTGTTGTGCATACTTGTTGCCTCGACTATAGACACTAACACTCAAACAGCTACAAACAACTACCACAACACACCTGTCTTATGAAGTTGTATATCTAAGATGGCTAATGTGAAATTGTAAAAATATGAATATGTTTACAGAAAAGTATTAAAAGATACAGAGACCATGGGGCTGGTTAATCAATAAAACTCTCACCATCAGATAGACAGTTCCAAAAACGTATAAAATCTATGAGAGAGAGAGAGGAGAAAAATAAGCTCAATTATTTCTGTGCTGCTACTGAGAAAAACAAATAGACAAAAAAATGCACTAGAACACTAAAAATGGTCATCTGATGTGTACAGTTTTAGGGACTGATGAGTCTTAATACACTCATTGTCAAAAATAGTTACACCCAGAAGGAATCAGTCAACAGGAGTGAAAGTTGGTGGGTAGGTTTGACATTGTGAGACGTGCAAATCATTCAAGTTTCACGCACAGCAGGCGGCTGCATGATGCAGGACTACGACTGGCATCTTGTGTTAGCAAACATGGTGTCCTGACACCATACTGAGAGACACTACTTCTGTACGTGTAGCTTAGTAAATATTGACCATTTCAGTCTACATTTATCAACATTTATTGTTCCTGGTAACCTTTATCTTCCCTCCCAATAGCACTGCAATCCCACACTTCCTTCTGGGTGCAACTATTCTTTTGATGAAGAGTGTATTTAATTGTAGTCATTTTGATTGTGAGAAGAAACTGAAAACAGATTTTTTAATGTTTTTAGTAGGGTTTTTTAAAATAATTTTTTAGGCCTCTGTGTAATTTGATGTAAATGAAAAAGAAATCTATAAAATGTAAAGTAGTTAGGTTTTTCATGCCAGCAGTGATAATTTTCTAGTATGTTGTGTAAAACAAGGTATTCACGTGTGTTTGAGCGAGACAAGGAGAAGGAGAATGACAGGTAGAGAAAGAGAGAGAGAAAGGGAAAGGCACTCTGGCCTACAGCCCATAAAGCAGGACAGTAGCTCTAGGCCTTCTCTCTTCCTGGAGCCACTCTAGCCATGACGGGTGTTATGTTCCCATTGGCCACACGTTTTTCAAGGTGTCAAGCGTGGAGAAAGGGATTCTATCCCTCCAGCCTGCTCTCCTGTGCCACAAAGCCTTCACTCCTGCTGGCTGACCTGAAGCACAGACAGCAAAACTGCAGAAGTATTTCACACATGTTCATGTCTACTGAGGCCCAGGCTGAGAGATTCTTGTCGTTTTATAAAATAGTAATGCCTGTACCAAACAAACGGCCTCTAAAGTCTGACTGTAGATGGTGATGAAGGGCCAGAAGGGCTGTTTACCTCCTGTTCCCTCATCAGCCTCTTCCCTGCTTCCTGCGGCTGACACCAGTGCAATCTTTCCTTTTTAACATTCTCAGGCTGCGTTACTCCTGCAGAAGACATTTTCTGTCGTTGTTGGTGAAAGAAACTTTTTGCTTCACGCCTCCGGCACACACACAGCCAAAGAAAAACATGTTACGTAAGAGCCTGGAGATGTCTGAGAGCCCACTGTGGACTGGGCAGAGTGGAGGTGGATTTGCCCTCAAGCTACCATTCCATTGGCCACATCTGGCCCTATCTGCCTCTATCTTGCACATCCAGTAACCCTATAAAACACCCATAATATATTCTCTTAAGCTCTTTATGACCAGATTTGATGTCACACAGTCTACCACAGAACATGGTCAAAGTTTTTTTCCATGTGATGTAGATGAACAGAAAAGACTGCTGCACAATATACAGCAAGCGTAAAGCTCCAGGATACCAGGCTAGCTCTTGTGGGCACTCAATATACAATGTACAATAACGTTCCAATGTCCGTAAGTGGATGATACATTTTGCCAAAATTCTCCTCTTTAACTAAACTGGTTGACCCTAATCTTGGATCATGCATATCCAAGCTGTATCCCAACCTACCGCAAGGCTTATGTGCATTATTTCACCCCTCAAGCTGCTTTACCAAACCTATGTTCCCCAGCTGACTCTCTCTCCCTTCATGTCAGAGAAACTTACAAAATGAAAGCTAACCTAGCAAGCATGACTAAGCTAGCAGCTAGCTCATTTGTCTGTATGTCATCTGTCCATCTGATGGTCCGCCTTTACGTTTCTTCAGTTGGCTACATCAGCAATGCTTGGATGCGCCAGCAGCAGTAAAATGAATAAGAGCATTACCTTCTTCAAAATGTCACCATGCTAAAGCTAGATAGAGATAATGTTTTAGTGATAACAGTTTAGGCTACACCACCTGCATATATGTGCATATTTCTCCTCATTTTTACACATAATATTGTGTTTAATTTGGCTTCAAAGGACTTGCACTGTCAATCATGCATAATATCAGGCCACTCCCAGACAATTCTCTGACTATAATGTAGTAATTTACAATGAAGTAGATCCCATGGTCAGTAGGTCACAGCAGATGGAGCATAATAGTCAGCAAAGATGCAAAACATAGAACATTTGTATTATGTAACAGAAATGTGGTAGTTATACTGAATCAGATTGTTGCAGTCTGTTGTTCACATTTACAAGTTAAAAGTCACAAGTGCTTTTTCTTTCCTTCTCCTGTAAAGTAGCGGTCCCAGTGTAACATCTTGCGGCACGGGACTAAATTTCTGTGGCATGTGTAGGAGAGGGAGGTTAACCAATCCACGGCATGCAGGAGCAGGACAACATACAGGGGTTGGACAATGAAACTGACACACCTGGTTTTAGACCACAATCATTTATTAGTGTGGTGTAGGGCCTCCTTTTGCGGCCAATACAGCGTCAGTTCGTCTTGGGAATGACATATACAAGTCCTGCACAGTGGTCAGAGGGATTTTAAGCCATTCTTCTTGCAGGATAGTGGCCAGGTCACTACGTGACGCTGGTGGAGGAAAACGTCCTTCTTGGTGGTATGCTGACATTACCCTGGATACCGTGGCTCTTGATACATCACAGAGACTTGCTGTCTTGGTCACAGATGCGCCAGCAAGACGTGCACCAACAATTTGTCCTCTTTTGAACTCTGGTATGTCACCCATAATGTTGTGTGCATTGCAATATTTTGAGCAAAACTGTGCTCACACTAAAATGACAGGTGTTTCAGTTTCATTGTCCAACCCCTGTATGTGCATGTAGAAAAGTCCCGCAAATTAGCAAACAGTCTGTACAAAATGCTAATACAGTAATCAAGCAGTAATTAGCATGAATAACTAACATAAGAGGAAAACAAATCAATAAAGAAAGCAATAAACTCTAAATAGTTGTGAAAAATTAAATGAACAACACATGAAGTGTATTATTGAAATGGTGAAGCTTAGTGAACCCATTAGTTGTGTCCCTGGTCATATGAGGCATGACTCACTATATCATCCTAAAGTCAAATACCTTGTTTGGCCATAATCTTAGATGGAAGTTTAGTAACTTCATCTTGAAAACACTTCTGATCTTAACGTAATGAAAATATCATCTGATACATGATGCATGATCTCATACAGCGGACATTCCTAAAAATGCAGTAAGTTCATTGTATTAGGAAACAATACGTCAACCTACTGATTAACCCACTGACAGCCCATCTCAAGACTGTCATCTTCTTTTATCAGAGTATTCTTTCAAAAAGCAGCTGGTGAGTTCAGATCATTATTGCTTGAGGAGTTTCTTTGCAGACTTGTACAGTCTTCATCTATAATGCATTTCTACACTTTGGAGATCACGATCCCATCAGTGGACACAAGCTCACAAACACCACTGTAAGAAAACCAACCCCTGACTCTGAAGCTTCTGCCTCTCCAGTTAAAGTAACCTTTAGTACAGTCTGGTTAGAATTCCTCTCCAGGCGTTCTCCACACAAAGTCTTACGTTATGTTGTGCTAAAAGTGTTTTTCTCTGAAGCAAATTATCATTTTTATAAAGTAACTTTAAGAACCAGTAATTAAAGTGTCCAAATACTTTTGGGACCTCTGTATTTGGAAAATATTCCAGCACTGAATCGTATTAATACTGCCCAGCACTGGCGATACTGCAAAGGGCCGTCAGTCCTCATGTTGCAGTTCGGCTCTGCGGCTCCTGAGCTCTGAGGAGACGCAAGTATCACAGCACACATTAAGGAACAGCGTGGGGCACTCTCACTCTCTCTGTTCTGCTGCTCATTCCAGCTGGCTTCTGCTGCGCTGCTGCTCCACTGCTTGCTGCACTTTGTTGATTGCGCCTTTGTGTAAACTAAAAAGTGAGTTTAGAGAAGGGCTGTAAACAAAGCGCTTGCTTCAGCTCGCAGCAGATTGCCGTAGTGCTGAACTTGAGTCAACAAACCCCGGAAGCTCCATACGCAAGCCTCCGTCAGCACCGCTTGACAGTACGATTAGGGTCCCAACTCATGTACAAAACTGTGCTTGCACACTTGTATGCACTGTATAGACCCCCCCTCTCTTTACTCAGCTCTCTCCTTCTGTTGCTTAATGCACTATTGGTGAGAGTGATCGTTGACAGCTCTGATGCTGCTCAAACGTCTCGTTCTCCTGGAGTGCCTTAGCATCCTCCACAGACAGGCCTACTTAATTCACAGCCATAATTACAGCTCATCCAATCTCCAGCTCAACTCTTATGTCGCTCAATTACACTAATATGGAGGGTAATTACAGGCACATTAATGAATTTTTGCCTTGGTGCAGGCCCGATTACAGAATATTTAATCATCTCAGCAGTATATGAAACCTAATTTTTGTACCTAAGATCTCTATGTAATAGTTGTATATTGTTAATTAATGCATGAGCTGAACTAAGTCAAACTGCTGTGGGCCAAATATGTAGATAAGTTTGAATGATTTATGTGTGATTCATGACATCACAAAAACAGTAAATTCACAACAGACTGTTTTTTAGCATAGTTTCAGTATAAGGCATATATGGACTGGGCTTTGTACAGTATGAAACTTCAGACAGTGTTTGCATACTGCATCAAGCTCATTTATTTCAAATAGGCAGGAAAAATTCAGTGATCTGTGATATAGGTCCTATACAGCTCCAACTTTTCAAGGTATTTATAATGTACATACATTAAACTATGTGTTTTGCAGCAGCTGCCTTGCTGATAAGAGACTGCTAAGTTATTACTGGCCACCAATTGCACACCTAACTGTGGAAGGACCAGGCTAATTGGTTTTGACTATTGTGCAGAAGCTGTTTTCCTGTTCTGTTTGAGCAGTAATTGGCTGTCCCGTGCTCACCAAGGAGGAGGAGACAGATAGCTAAGTGTTTTCTTTTAGCCATGCAAGCAAATGCAATTAAAAAAAGCCCATTATCCCCTCTGGATGTCTTGGCAGTTGAAATAAAACAATACAAAAAGGTCACCTGCCTTGGGAACCTGCCTTGAGTGCTCTAACACTCCTTTTGTCTATTTCTAGGGAAGAAGACCGGGGTATTTCTCCTTCCTGGACCCGTTCTCTCCAGGGGTCTGGCTCTTCATGTTGCTGGCATATCTGGCAGTTAGCTGTGTGCTCTTTCTGGTAGCCAGGTAAATAGCCAGCTCCATGCTGACACCTGCTGACACATAGAGGAGCCGGTCCAATTTGTACGCTTAAAAAAAATCATTTAAATAAATGAAAAAGGTCTGGCAGCAGGAGTGCCAGAAAAAAGCTAGTCATTACCAGTAAAAGTGTGTTTTTATAGTGATGGTAAAAGTCTGTAAAATAACAGTCATTTAATTTAATTACTGCCTTTTACTGTAATTTATCAACTAGGTATACTGACGTACAGTATTTTACCATAAAACACAATATTATAACAGTAACAATCATTAATATTAATGCAAATGCCTGTTAAATAAAGGTGAGCATTTAAAAAGGAACAGGTATTGACCATTAGATTTTAAGGTACTTTGACAGTGAAAAAGTATTTTTTTACAGTGTGTGTAAGGAAAACCAAGAAGGAATGTTTACTGTACATCATGATTGCTCCTTTTTTGAGGGCTTTCAGGCTACAATAGAAGGAATTGCAGCAATTCTGTCTTTGGTACACGTTTTATCTTGAACAGAACAGTCAGGAGATTTTGTTCATTTCTACCCAGCTGTGCATTCTGACATGTGCCTCCTTTCTTTTCTTCAGAACAGTGTATAAGTACATGCACATATATAGACATGGAAATATTTGGTCTTCAAATTTGAACCAGGTGATGCTTTCATTGTCACGCAAATATCGGACATGGAACGCAGTAATGTTAGGCTGTCATGCAGCTGAGGGAGAGTCTATTCTACACTCTGCAGCACATTCACAGAGTGTCATTATAGTGCCATCAGTCACAGGCAGGCCCAAGCACTCCACACTCCTCCTCTGGGACTGAAAAACAGGTTACACAGCCACCAGGGACTGCAGGTGACTTCATGCTTTGTCAACTGTTAAAGTTGTTCCTGACTAGCCTGTGTTTGCCTTTTCTCTCGTCTTTGTTTTTTTTTTCCTCCTTCCACAGGCTCACCCCGTACGAATGGTACAACCCACACCCCTGCCTGAAGGGACGCTGTAGTCTGCTTATTAATCAGTACTCTCTGGGGAACAGCTTCTGGTTCCCCGTTGGGGGGTTCATGCAGCAAGGCTCCACCATCGCCCCCAGAGCGCTTTCCACACGCTGCGTCAGTGGAGTATGGTAAGAATGCCCCCAAACACAGTCGTGATCTTATTATCTCTCTTTCTCTTGAATCCAGCTTCTTTCTCTGTTCCGACCCCATGGCCAGTGGTTTGTAAGTAATGGACATGGTAGATGATAGCAATACAGCTAGCTTTGGCTCGGCCTGTCTGTTTCCCTAACATGTTATTGTGCTGTCATGTAAATGGACCTTTCAGATTACTGCATGCCAAGGTCAGCGGAGAATAATAGGAAGCTCAGAGCATTTTTGTAAGATTAGGATCGGACCTGTGCACAGAAATTTTGGGGGCAGGGGACTGAACGTGGCCTAAATATAATTAATATGTAAATAATTACATTTACAGTCTATTGCAAACATTCTTATAGAGACATTTTCAGAGGAAACCAGTTGCAGCGTTATGAGTATCAGCCAAGACAGCAAAAAATATTAGTTCTACTGTTTTAACATGCTTACTCAGCTAACATAAGCAGCTGCTTAGGGCCCTGTGGCCACCAGGGGGCCCCTACATCAACTTCTAGGTTATTAAAGTATTGTTAGGTTGCCTAAGATGCTTGAGTGAGGGTAAAAAAAAAGCTACTGGTTAATTATGTCTCAAAAAAGAACAGGAAAGTAGTAGAGAGTAGGGGGAGAAAAAACTTAAAGATAAAGGTGTATTTTGTTTTGGAGTTAATGTTGTGCCATTTGTTTTGGCTTGCAGTTGGACAACAGCAAGTACCTGATCTGGGGTCTCTCTAACCAAGCATATTTTACTTAGACTATGTTTCAGCTTCACAACACCTAATTAACACAGTTAACATGATTTATCCTGTGCCTGTTAATCCAGGTTTAGGTACTGGGATTAATACTTTTGTGCATTCACATTAAAACATGACGTTTATGACAAGTCAGTTGCTTGAAAGCCAGTCGCCAGGGTAGGAAAAAGAAAACACAGTACCTAGAAATGTAGACAGTTAAGCATTTATAGTGGTTAAAAGTGAGGCTGTTGCCGCCACTGTTCAATGAAACTGTGATAAAAGAGATAGCCGGGAAAGTGTTGTGGATCAGGAATGCTTAGAATGTTATCTACAATTTAATCTGTAACATATTATAACTCCAAACCAGCATCCAATCATCCGCAATACACAAATTAGCCTGTAATTAGCTTACGGAGGTCATTGTTAATATTTACCCTGTAATTTTACAGTACATCAGCTTGATGGGGGGGCTCCCAAAAATCCTGCATACAGTCAATGAAAGGCTAGCATTAACAAAGATTTGTTGAAGAAAGATTTGAGCTCAAATCTAAAGCATACAAAGCTATCATGGTGCCCACAATCAGAGTCTGTTGCTGCACTACGCATGTTGCAAACATCCCTGCAAATTATGCAAGGCCTCGCCTCCCACTTGGGTCAAGGATGAAAGGATGAAATATATGCACCTGGTCATATAAAAGGGGAAAAACAATAACACCATTTGAATGTATTACTGGATTCAGGTGATTTGTGTTCTCTCCTGTCCAAGTTTAATGTCAGTAAATAACAAAAAGAGTGAAATATGACTATATTTGATGAATGGCAATGGTGCTTACGAACTGCAGCTCAGTAAAGAGCTGTAAGCATTTGTAAGCATGCATAATCATTCATTAATTGAAACTTGTGCTTTGCAGCAGTAAACTCTGTGGAGGCCAGTCCAGACAATATGGGTGTGATGGCACACTCCTCATCACACAGCACATAATTTAAAAACAAGACAGTGATGATCTAGTGACTCAGTCAAGGTTTAGGATTAGTTACAACTCTGGACTGATACTAACTAAATGCTGAATATACAGTGTTGATTAGCTGGGCATGCTGAAGAGTATGGATGCACATCTCTCTGGATATAACAACCATCAAGTATTCAGCCAAAGCATAGTACTGTATAATAGCCATACATGTATTTTGTATTTGAAAATGTATAAAAGGAAATCTGATTTGAATGGGCCTGTTGCAGCTGATAAAATCAATATTAGTATTATCTACAATTTGAAGTATTGTTTGTTTATTCCTTATTCTGTTACGTATAGGTCTACTTATTCTTAGATCTGAAGATAGAGCAAAAAAGAAGGGAAGATTTTAGTGGGAACACTGAGGTGTCATGTGTCACAATGTGGCAAATGAAAATGGTTTAAATGGCTTGTGAGTGAGGTAGGAAGGCATCCTTGCAGAATTTTGCTTAGGGCCCCAAGGAAGTCAGGACCTCCCCACAGTATTATCTGTTTACCATGAACCAGCAAGTTACCTAAGCTCCATAAACCAAATTATTCTTTACTAAAAACAAAAGCGTAACAAGTTATTTGCACCCCTTACTGCTGATAGTATGTTTGGTTGTCGTTTAAATAATTGCATAACATAATTCAATGCTGTGTTGAGAGATTATCAGTCTAGCTCTGAATTTCCAGCATTGTGACAGGTTGAAATTACTCAGGAGAAATCTCCATAGGTAGCTGGCACTGCACCAGAGGGGGCATCCAATAGTGATGAAGCTCACTGAACCCAAGCTGCACCCAGCAAGTTTTATCCCTGCAGTGGAATTGAGCTGGGTCTTGGTGAATTGAGTCCTGAAGAGTGGCCATAAACATTATTGTTTTATGCACAACCAGCTGGCCACTTGTCCAGCCAGAGGGCTAAAGGACAGATCCTTGTGATATATCTGCTAGATTTGCTAGATCTATGGCTTGGTCTGATCTACAGCTGTCTTCCATTCTGGAAGTTGGAAGAATTCCATTTGTTCTTTGTTTATGGTCAGGTGGGCCTTCACTCTCATTATCATCTCTTCCTACACGGCCAACCTGGCCGCCTTCCTCACTGTGCAGAGGATGGAGGTGCCCATCGAATCTGTGGATGACCTGGCTGACCAGACGGCCATCGAGTATGGCACCATGCACGGAGGCTCCACTATGACCTTCTTCCAGGTAAGTCATCTTTCCAAGGGCAACCACGGGAGCCCCAACCCTCCCTGCAGAATCAATGCCAATGCCAGTGGGCTTATCAGACATGTCACCACTACTCTTACCTGCTTAGGCTTTATCTGTTCTCTGGTTTATTGCCATTGCCTTTCAGTACCTTCAGAGAGCTCCTCAGCCTCTCCCTGTGCTCTTTTCTATGTCTGTATGTCTTTACCTGCTTCCTAGTGGCTGTTTGACAGATTCATGGAAGCCCTGCTCCATCCTGTCACCCACTCCAAACTGTCAGTATATCATCAAGTCTTTAAATAGCTACATCGGTCATGCTGCCTGAATGTACAAGCTTCAGTGAATATACAAGCTTGTTGATCCCTGAAGGGGAGGCCACAGAAACACGAGAAAACTGGTCATTTTTCATGTCTGTAACTGGGTATGAAGAGATGGCAACTTGTTCTGTTTTTCTCTGGTCAGAATTCCCGTTACCAGACGTATCAACGCATGTGGAACTTCATGCACTCTAAACAACCCAGTGTGTTTGTGAAGAGCACTGAGGAGGGCATCGCCCGGGTGCTGAACTCCAACTATGCCTACCTGCTGGAGAGCACCATGAACGAATACTACCGGCAGCGCAACTGCAATCTCACACAGATAGGGGGCCTGCTGGACACCAAGGGCTATGGCATTGGCATGCCTTTGGGTGAGCTCTGTAGATTCAACAAGATCTTGGGAAGTCAAGGGACAGCAGAGTGGATTTTTCAGTAATGCAATAGTTCTCAATCCTGGGCCTTCTGTATTCTAACCCAGTGGTTCCCAACCCTGGAGGTCTGCGGCCATATTAAGAGGCGACAGGTAACAGTCTGGTAATGTGAGACTACGTTCCTGCCAACACTGTCCAGGATTGAGAACCTCTGCATTAACAGAAACAGTCATGAGCTTTTGTTTCAGAATGAAGTGAATGTAAGATTATCAAGGTGTGGTGTGTGATTAGCATTACTCTCTGTCTAACTCCTTGCGTTTGTGCAGGCTCTGTTTACCGGGATGAGTTTGACCTGGCTATCCTCAGACTTCAAGAGGAAAACCGGCTGGAGATCCTAAAGAGGAAATGGTGGGATGGTGGCAAATGTCCAAAAGAGGAGGACCATCGAGCCAAAGGTCTCAAACTCTTCCTGCTAACTGTTATGCCACTGGCATCTTGTCTGGGATGCTCTGAGTCGATAAACATTGAGCTTTTGTTTGTGCTTGTTGTGTAGGTCTTGGCATGGAGAACATCGGTGGAATCTTTGTGGTGCTGGTGTGTGGTCTATTAATAGCTATCTTCATGGCGGTGCTGGAGTTTGTATGGATGCTGCGTCAGACTCCAGGAACAGAGGTGAGAGAGGGCTATTTTACCTGCCTCTGCTTTATGTCCTTCTCCCCATCCACGCGACTCCACTCCTGATCTTTTCCCCCTGTACAGCCCCACCCAGCCCTCCACCTTATAGCACAAACACCAAAGAGTTTACCTCAGACAGGTCCATTGACCTCCACTGGCCTGTACCAGCTCTACAGGTAGTCAATAGGGGGTGATTATTGCCTCTTAAGCTTTTTTAAATGCAAATTCTGAACAATTTCTGAGATATAATCAATGTATAACTCCTGTTTTCTTGTGTCTTTCATAAGCAACCTGTGTCAGATTGGACTGTTTTCAAGAAAACACTGTGACTGTTTTAAAGAAAAGACATTTTTTTGCTAAATAAAACATCAGAATGTCTCAGTAGAACCCCAAGACATGTGAATTCTTTGTTGGGGGGTGTCAATGCATGGAAGGGGCTGATTACATTTTATCAAGTTAAACAGTTTTTACAAGTCATGTTGTGTATGTTACTATACGTTTGAACACATATGAGAGTGAAACAGGACTGAGTATCTGACTCTCCATCCTGAAACCTTTTATTCAGTTCAGTCCTTCTGTGTACGAATGTATTGTTAATTGTGATAAGGAGTCATTCATTTACCCTTTTTTTTAAGGTTTAGATCTCTTTCTTCCTGTGCCTTTCTATTCTAGTTATTCTATCGTTCTAACACACCAACCAATACTTGAAAACATGAAAGCCCCACTTGTTTCTCCATCATATTTCAAGGCACTCTCAATTTACAAGCTCTTTTGGGCTTCCAAATAGACATTCATTTCATTCATACTGTTCAAATTAGCAGTAACAAGCAATCAGCAGCCTTTAGAGCAGCTTATGTTGAAATTGATAAGCGCAGATGCCGAAATTGGGGTTTGCATCTCTGCAAGAATCAGAAACACAGCCACATTGGCGCTAGTCTCACAGGGACAGATGTGATCTTATAATGAGAACGTCTGGAGACAATTTTGAGAAATTTCCCTCTTAATGTGGGAGGGAATGTAGACTTATTAGGGTGGGAATAAACTAAGCGTGAAATTTCTAAATCAGTCCACATCAACATTGTCTGACGGACAGCAAACCTGCCATTAGCCCATCAGTGTAAAGTTAGCATGGTTTAAATGTCCCCAAAAAACTCAATTAAGCATGTTGATGTGGGTCATGTGTGCAGAGAACACATTACATGTGGTAAAAAATAAATTATTTCATACAAGGGAAGAACAGTTCCATTAGTTAACAATAGTGTTTCACTCACTAGCTTGTTTTGCTGGTCTTACCGACCATACAATGGACAGTAAAAGAGCATAGACCAGAGGAATGTTAGTTTAAAGAGACGTACCCTTGATCATGGCGGATTTCAACAAGAATGTGCCAAGCTGTCCACAGACAACTATTTGTCTTATGAAATCACATCTTGTCTTGTGAAACTAAATCGCTGCATGATGCCAAGGCTGAATGTCAGTGATATCAGGCTATTAGGGAAAAAGCAGATCACATTTGTACAGCCAACGGTCTGATACAAAGGTTAGGGGAACAAGGATGAACATTGCTGTTGGTGATGTGATGTGTGCTTTCATTGTGTGTGCACCATGTTTGCTTCTAGGTTCTTTGTTGAAGTGTATTTACATGTTTGGGTGAGAAGGGAGTGTGTATATATGGTTGTTCAGTATTCAAGGTCTGCCTTTGAGCTGGAATGACTGAAAGAGCAGTCAGTGTGTTAATGACATTGGCGTTACAAGCTTCTGCAAGTGTGGGGCAATTAGCTCTCAGTGTGAAGTGCGATTGGCCTGCTGCTTTCTGTATTTATTGCCACCTCCCACCACCTTAAACTGTGTTTCAAGCGATAGTTAAAACTCCAATTTACATAATTTTGTACTGATGTCAAATGTAGTCAACATGTTTAGTGTGCAAAGGTTGCTTCTTCTGCAACTACAGGGTTAATAAAGACTACCAAAAAGACTACCTGTCAAAAGTTTGGGTACACAATACCATATAACCCTCACTTTTGTTGTTACTATATCATTGAGTTACAGAATTCCTACAGTTTGGGAGGAGGGCCATGCCTATGCCCTATAAACTGACATCTTCACCGTCTGTTCCTGTGACAAAGCTTTCACAATGCCCACCACCACCCCAAGTTCTTTGAAACCTTTTCTTTAGAAAATTCAAAGCATAAGCCTCTAGATCAAAATATCTGACTATGAAAAACATTAACTGGTGTGGATGGCCATTAGTTAGTGACCGTTGTGCAAGCTGCAGTTATGAGGTTTCTGCCAGTGTATCACATGCTGCAATCTGTGGACAGTTATAGGCAACATGGACAAATAGACAAAAAAGAATAGCCAAAGGTTTCATCTTGGTTGCTACTGCTGACTAGCTGACCACTTTATAGACGCCCATATGTCCTGCTATGTCAGAGAACACTTTAACTCTAGTTTTTTTCAATAACTTGTCATGGTTTGAAGTGAGTATCTGACGATTTAGCCCTATAGTTTGCACAGTTCAAAGTGGTGGACATACACATCTATACTAATCAGCTACATTTGGAATAAGGAGAACATTTAATGTATAGGCTTCTACAGGTACTGAGCTTTTTATATTGTATTGAAATGATCACAGACTACTATGCTATTAAAAATGAAAGGAATAGTTTGAAGAAAAGTCAAATATACATGATTATTTGTTATTTCTAGTATCATTGACAAATTAAGTGCCATTTTGTAAAAAAACACTTCTATAATTTGCAGGAGGCTCATAGTGCTTACAAGATATGAAAAGCAGTAGGCTTCCATTAGCATGACAGAAATTGCATGGCAAATTTGTTCAGTAGAGATCATTTACTGTTTAAACAGAAACGCACCTGAAGAATAGCAGAATAAATGGAGTTATTAAATAACATTCATTTTAGGGGGAGAATTATGGCTAAGGCTCTTCCTTCAACACCATTCCATTCCTGTTCTGACAAGTTCCCCCTTGCCCAGACCCCATGACCTTGTCCCACTGACTTTACTTTCTACCATCCCTCGGTCATCCCACCTACCAACAACTGCCTCTACAGCTCCTCTCTGGAGTTACTTTGGTGCCTTATTTTCTCGGCCCTTGCAAGAACCTCTGGTTTATCCTGACCAGCCACCTCTCCTGTCCCATTTTTCCCATTTCCCATTTTCTTTCCCTTTTAATTCTGTGGTTCGTTCAGCCTCCTATCCCATTTTCCCAGCTCTACTCCTGCCAGTCACACAGCAGCCTCAATCTTCACTCTGTCTACCGGCCCTTTTGTTATGATGCTCATCAAAGCCCACCTCTTCAGCCCTCATCAGGTTCTTCAACATATATGTTTCTAAGATTCTCTGTGTTCCTCTCCGCCTTTAAAACCAGACAGTGACAGCTGAGTGATTTACTTTCCTTCGTTTCCTGGGTGATTTATTTGCTTTTGTTTGTGTGGTCTGTTTTGGCAGTATAATTTTCCATATGTTGCACCACCAGTTCTTGACTATCACTTTGTACCATGGACCACTTCAACTACACTATTTGCATCACATGATAGAAGCCAGCCTTCATCTCCAACCTTCATTTCTGCTTCACATTTGGCCATTATCCAAAAAATATCTGCCTTAAAAAACCCTCAGCTGCACTGATTTAATTTATGAAGATGTGGTCCCCCTGCCCTCCCCCTTCCCCAAGGATACCTTACTGATTGACCCTGTGGAGCTACATCCCTTTATCATAATTGGTCTTCGGGGGGTGAAATGGACAAAGTAATCCTCATCAACTGTTATAGGTAATAAGGATACTCTAATGTCCTCCTGCTGTGCAGAAAGCATTGACTGGATGCCTCAGTCAATTATCACATACCTATAGCTCCTGACGTGCAGTTGCTGTAGCTTCTAACAGTCTATTCCTTCATGATATACTGACCTGTTATTAGAAGTTATAATGTACAGAAAATTCCATCCAGCTCCATACCATGTCCCCATATCTAACATCATGTCTACACCCACCGGCCACTTCATTAGGTACACCACTTTGTATCTACATCACTGCCCGTTACATCGTCAGCTCCGTTTACCTAATAGATGCCCTTTGTAGTTCTACAAATACAGACTGCAATCCATTCTCTGTATGCTTTGTTAGCCCCTGATCTTCAATGGTCAGGACCCCAACAGGACTACCAAAGAGCAGGCATTATTTGCGTGGTGGATCTTTCTCAAGACTGCAGTGACACTGATGTGGTGGAGTTGGACTCTGTGTCCACACACTGTCCACTCTATTAGACACTCCTGCCTTGCAGAGACGATAGCTCATCTGCTGCTGCGCAGTTTGTCTTGGTCATACTGTAGTCGTTCATCAGCGGTCACAGGACGCTGCCCACAGGACACTGTTGGCTGGATAGTTTTGGTTGGTGGATTATGCTCAGTCCATCAGTGACACTGAGGTGTTTAAACACTCCAGCAGCACTGCTGTGTCTGATTCACTCACACCAGCATGTCAGTGTCACTGCAGTGCTAAGAATGATCCACCACCCACATAATACCTACTCTGTGGTGGTCTGGTGGGGGTCCTGACTATCGAAGAACAGAGTGAAAGGTGGGGCAATAAAGTACACAGGGGAAAAGATGGACTACAGTCTGTAATTGTAAAACTACAAAGTGCAAAAAATATTGTAAAATATGGTAAACTAGCAGATACTCTGTGTACAACATACAACATTAAGTTGGCATATTTTTTTCTCCCTCCTACGTCACACAATATCTCATCATCTTTCCTGAAGGTGTGGCCTGCATCCACAAAGGTATAATATAATAAGAGAAGTTTTAGGGAAGACTACATCTGAAATTCTTCCTCCCACCTGTCTACCCTCCTATTCATTCATCTCCAGCTTCCATTTCCTGTGGAAAGGCCACACCATCCTCTTCCCCCTATTTCTCAGTCATATCTGCAATTTTTCAATAGGCTTGGGGTGCTGACTTTCTAGTACAAAGCTGAAGATGCCCAGAGCCCCCAGTCATGCAGTCCTCTTTTAATACACTCAGTGTTACAGAAATTGTCTGAATTCTCAGAAGATTCATTCTTACAGATTAACATTTGAAAGAGTTTGAATGCGGTTGCTTCCCACCTCTGTAATTATGAAGTATGAAGTAAATTGGAAGCGCCTCAAGCTATGTCAATTTAGGGCCTATGTGATCACTTAATCAGAAAACAGGGTTTAATACACCTGTGTGGTTTGCATCATATTCTCTCCCTTCTTGTTAGGCATGCTTAGCCTTCTAGCAATGGTGCTAAACTATTAACCTTTACTAGAATATCATGTATGTTTGACTTCCGTACTGACTGTTCCTCTAGTTGAATATTTGAGTTTTATCAGAGTTGCACAGCCTGCCTGTGCAGCTCCACTCACCTTTCTGGGCAGCATGTCAATCACATAGGATTCCTGGTAGCCGGGCTGTTATTTTGATCAGTGTGCTGGCTGTGCTGCCTGCAGCGTGCAGTGTGTCAGTGAGACCCCCTGGCCTCTCTCTCTTTCTCTCTCTCTCCCCTTGTCTGTGTCCTCATGTGTGTATGGCTCTCAGCTGTCGGTGTGTGAGGAGATGCTGCGGGAGTTGCAGGGCATCGTGCTGTGTCGGGACAGCCTGCAGCTGCGGCGGCGTCGTGGAGGTTCCTCGGTTTTGCGGCCACGCCCCCTGGCTCTGGAGGAACGGCGGCAGCGGGCCACGGCTGCCAGCCTCAGCAATGGCAAGCTGTGCACCGGCACTGGCCTGCCCGAGCCCCTTCCCCACAGACTGGCTCAGGAGGCAGCCCTGGCGGCACGTGGTTGCAGTCACATACGCATCTGCCCTGAGTGCCGGCGCTTCCAGGGGCTGCGCGTGCGTCCAGCCGGCCCACCGGGGGGCTCACCCACACACAGCGAGGACAGCATGGAGTGGGAGAAGACCACCAACAGCAGTGAACCTGAATAACCAAACTCTGGACCCTGCACTCCACATTATGGAGTTGGACTTGAGCAGACCTGGAGCATTGTTGCCTCCAAATGGCAGGAAGCTACACTCGCGCTGCGGCATGAACTGAGGAGCCTAGTACAGACTCTACCCATCTGAACCCCCATGTGCGGATGTGTTTGTATTTTTGCAGCCCTTCTCTGGAGGGGCCCTGGTCTCTGTGTACACTGCCCCCTCTGTCATCTGCCCCGAATGGAGTTTTTGGAGCAAACAGCAGAGGGGCTTTGTCCTATGCAGTACTTTTTCTTTTCCTTTTTTGTCTTACTGTGCTGTCGATTTTCATTTTTAAATTATTCCTCCTTTGGTTGTGATATCAATATATTACAATGGCTATTACCTTGTTCTCACAACAATCCACAAATCCTCATTTTGCTGTCTTCAGCCAGTGTAGAGAGACGCATTCCTTACAGTTGACAGCTACAGAGAAGAAGTTGCAAAGACTTCACACCATCATGTTCTAGAACAATTTTTTTAAAGTGCCAAATAAACTTTGTATTGATTTTGTGCTGTTTCAGCAACATGGCCTTGAGGATATGACGACAAAGAGAACTGAAACACAAAACCACAATGGTCTGTTTTTAATTATAGTGATATTCTATTATAAAAGATTTTAAAAGATATTTCTGGAGGTTTGATGTGCATGTCAGAAGGCATTTGATGTTGGTGAATGGAAGGTACAGGAACATTTTCTTTTTTCTGGTCTGATATTTTGCCCAACAATTTTGAAACCCCTTTATCGATTACATTTGTTATAATTTAGTTTGTACTGTGAGGGAGTTTGGTTTTGTTGATCTTCAAATATGACTCGAGACTGTACAGTGATAAGGCTCTAGCTGGCAGAAGTAGAACCTGAGAAATTTTGCCTCATATTGTAGCATTTCACAGGGCTGTCAAGTGGAAACCGATTCCATGGTCATATTTCTCTGGCCTGAAATGTTAAAATGAGCTCTATAAGAAGCCATTATTCCAGCTGCCAGCAACATAATTTCAACTAGCTCGTTGGAACCTTTGGAAACACTTTCTGTGGAGTTATAATCCTGGATTTATAATGCACATACAACTATTTGTAGCTTGGTAACAATACCTTGAAAGCAAACTTATAAACTCTAATAATTAAACTCTAATAATGCACCTATAATACAATAAATTTAAAAATCTAAAAATATTATAAACATACTACAAATGCCATTACTGAGTGCATTATGTGAAGTGATTACATTGTATGTTATTCTTTTTTATGGTATCTAAGGTATTATAAACTACATTTCTTAAATTCCAACCTATTGCAAAAGCACAGACACATCATTGCATTAATTTATAAAAGTATAAATTAATTTGAATTAATTTATTAATGTCTCAAAATTCCAGAAAATTGCCAAAATGACAATAAACATTTGTTTGTTCTACAATGTCCAGATAAGACCAGAATATAGAAAAACCTTCTGCTATACACACTGACAAACACTTAATGGTCAAATGTGAATAAGCTGAAAAATCAGCCAGATGTATACTTGAAGCACTCAGTGAGGGCATTTATGTTTATAATCTTTTCATAATTGTTAGTAAATATGACATATACTTTATAATGATGTACATAATTATTATCCATTCATTATAATCAATAATGCAATAATGACAATTCTACTACAATATGCTTGTAGACCATTAAAGATCATTATCACAGTAAGCTTACAAGGCATTGTTAACAAGTTACAAAGAGCTACAAACACTTAATAAATTCAGGCTTCATAGAAAGTGTTACTGAACCTTTTCATTTGACAGTCTCACAGTTTGCTCTCATGTGCTGAAGCACACATAACGAGGGAAATTACATGTTTCTCAACTAACTGCATGGTTTCAGCAGCAGCCTTTGGCCACACACTGAGTCTGTGGGCTCGAGAGTGTACAGTAGACACAGTGTCAAGGGAACAATGTTAATTTAAGTAGCACAAAACTCTAAAGAGGTGTCAGAAGAAAAGGACACATCGTCTCTCAGAGATCTCGACAAGTTTGTCATGCTGCTCAATCTACAGGTCTTTTACAAACCTGTAAGGTCACCCCAGTGAACCAGGTAGTGTTTTTTTTTTTAATAAAGGTTCATAATTTAGGATTTATTCAGCTATTTCCTGAACACCCAACCCCCTGAATGTATGAACATGTCTTTATGTAAACTATTGTGTAAGATAGATAAAGGGGAATTCCACTGAGTTTTCAGTATGTCTGCAGAAGTAATAATAGTTAGGATGTAATCAGTCATCCAGAGTTCATCGTAATGAAAACCTCACTGGCTCTGATTCCTTTGCACTGGTGGAAATGGGAACCATGCATCATACTCATATAGCCATTTTATTTACTATCCAAAGTAACCACTGAACATTCTGAGTTTCCATAAGCAATGTTGAAAATTGTAAAACCCAATAAATCTAAAAAAACATACATTTTCTTTCTATTGTGCCCCACAGTGTGCTGCATGTACCCCTCTGCCACAAGTGTGCTTGGAAAAAAATATGTTTTAGGCCAAACCTTATCACAAAACTATCATGTGTAACTGCGTTTACACGCACCATGTGTTCATAATGGGAAAACTATGGGTCTACCTGAGTCAGGCAGCAATCAGATTTCTGCTATGCAACCAGCCAGTAATCATACAGAATAAGATGTGATGTAAGCATAACGTAAACCCAAATTTTATGCTGTGGCTTTTTTTTTTTACATTGCATCACTTCAGTGAAAAACATGAATACACATTATTAAGAAGATGAAGATATTTTTAAATCCTTAATTTTGTTGAGCATGTAGTTGGTTTTAACCTCACTCCAAAAGTGTTTTACGCGGTTGCTGTGTTAAACGCTGCTTGCTTATTTCTGGTACTGTACACTTTTTTCACATGCTGAGAAATCTGGAAGAGATCAGAGTAACATTATACATACAATGAGAAACCAGATTACCAAGCTATAACCCAGTCTGGGAAAATAGACCATTGTGGAATCGGAATTAAGCAAAAACACTTTTGGAGTGACACTGAAACCAACTGCATACCCAACAAAATTAAGGACATGACCGTATCTGACCTGACCGTCGTATAAACAGCAAATTTCTCAGATTTCTTTGATCTTATTAAGTGCATGTAAATGTGCTCAGTGTCTCAGCCACTGTTGTGAACAATTCTGACTTTGTTTATATCTTAACAAAGTAATTGTATGGAAATTTTGAAAGATCAGTGGAATTCCCCTTTAAGATCTAGGGGCCCTTTTGCTAACAATATCACAACCGGCAAAATGGTAATGCCAAAAGAAGCATTCAGTGTGGTATTTCACAACAGTGCAAATGCCCATCAATCAATAATAAATGGCAGTGCGTTCTGTTCTTTGAGAGATTGACCTTGTTATTGATTAATTAAGTTTGGATGTTTTGGATAGGCTTTCTATTCATTTCTTTTTCTCTCTTGCTCTCTCTCTCTCTCTCTCTCTCTCTCTCTCTCTCTCATGATGCTGGGATGCTGTTAACTGAGATAAGCAGAGAGAATGTAATATTAAGCTGTACAGTTCAAAACTTTGTCACAGATCATGTGAAGACTATAGTGTGTGTGCACTTAGTCCTCTCTGTAAACATTCTACTTCTAGGTGTGTAAATAGAGTTGGCGCCAGCAAGCTTTCCCAGTGCTGGTGTGGGAACTGCAATGTGCGGTAGCAACCATGTGCAGCCAAGTGGCATGTGCAGGTGTCCCCCTTATTGCATGAACAGCCGTGTACAAGCACAGAGACGTGCTCATGGAGATAAGCGCCATGCTGGTTGTATTTATTGTGCGGTTAATGGGATATAATGGAATTTGCTTCTAGAAATCAAAAGGTGTCAGAGTAAACGTCCTCACAGAAGCAACAACAAAAGACGCCTTAGATGCTCCTCGACTGCTCTGCATATCAGGGTTTTGACCAGCGAATGCTCACCCAGGAATGTTCAGTCAACCATGTTTGAAATATGATTGCCAATTAATCTGAGAGAGAAACGAAGAGAGAGTGGAGAGTGGGATAAACGCACATAGGAATTCCAAAACCATCACTGGGAAAGTTTGTGTCGAATGGCAGGATTTGGCTGCTATGTTTTATATGCTTTATTTTCTTATGTTGTCATTTTTATTCCACTATAAATACATTTTTAAAAACATCTAGTCCATTATTCCTACTGGAGACTTTTTTTTAAGCAAAACATATTCAGCACAACATTGTTCATGAAGCTAATTTCAGAAGTGTGAGTGCCTCCCATCAAAGACATTTTGTTGATTGCCTAAGTGAAAATAACTGAACAGGTCCTCTACAGGTAACAACCTACGTATTGCGTTTTCACACAGTGTCTATTACGACATAAGAACATTAAATATGCACTGTATGCCCAAAAGTATGTGGACAGCTGACCATCACACCTTTATAAGCTTGTTGGACATCCCATTCCGAAACAAAGGACATTAACATGGAGTTGACCCCCTTTGTCACCATAACAGCCTCAACTCATCTGGGGCGGCTTTCCACTAGATTTTGGAGAGTGTCTGTGGGAATTTGCTGCACCCATCCAATCAAAAGAACATTTATGGTCAGGTCAGGCGCTCATGTTGGATGAGAAGGTCTGGTTCACAATCAATGTACCATTCAAGCCCTAAGGGGTGCAGTGGGGTTGAAGTCAGGGCTCTGTGCAGGCTACTGGAGCTACTCCACACCAAACTCGTCAGACCATGTCTTTATGGAGCTTGTTTGTGCACGGGGGGGAGTCATGCCAGAACAGGAAACTGTCTTTCCCTGCTGGGGAACTGCTGCCACAAAGTTGGATGCATGTAATTGTGTAAAATGTCTTTGTATGCCTCTGCATTAACATCACCCTTCACTGGAACTAAGAAGGCCAAACCCTGAACAACAGCCCCAGACCCCATTATCCCTCCTCCTAGCAGGTTTCTAATAGGTCACTCTCTGAATCCATCTATATCTCTCTTTTTTCTCTCCCTGTTCACAAACCCATATCGCACACTTCCCCTGGAGCCTTCCTAGCCCCATCCTCCACAATAAGAGTCCTTAGCAGAATAACCAAGTGCAGTAAATGCTAGAGAACATATAGTCTAGAACTAACAAGCAAAAACATTTCTTGAACATGCTACAATATTGAACAGGACAGTAATAGCGTTTGCTAAAAGGCTGTTTTCTGTTTATGGTGGAATATGCTCAGACAGAGAGAAAGATAACAGAGTTAAATCAGATACTGTATGAGTCCTCTTTGCTTAAATGTGCCACTAGCAAGTGAGTAACATTAAATCTGCCAGTAGCTGGATGAAATACAGCAGTAACTGAGGTAAATCTGCCAGTAGCTGAGGGAAATAACTATTTGTAAACGGTGGCCTACATGAGCTTCGTGTGACTTAGACCGACTTAAAGGAACAGGCACTTAAGCTTCACACCAGCTAGTAAAATGTCTGGGAATGGGAGTGGAGCTCACATCAGTAATGTCCAAAGCATTACTCTAAGCAGTGTTTGGGAGTTGTGTGGATTGATAAGGCTAATTTGTTATATAGTTGTTTGATTTCCATCTGTAGCTTTTAGATCCATCTGAATGTTTTTTCAAATTAGACATTGGTTAATTATCATCTCACATAGCACTAGGATCATTGACAACCAAATGGAAAAGTTCAAGACTGAATGTGTAGTTTTCTGTTTCTAATATTATTCTATATTATTCTTTGTTTAATTCTTATTTGTATTTTTTGAAGTTGAGCTACACAGTTATATGAATACATTTAACACTTTTTATGCTATGTATTTTAGCATAGCACCCCTGATACACGCCCAGAAGAACATTATGGACCACTATTTTCTTATGCAACCCTGATAAATTCTAAGGGTCTAATTTGGATCACCCCATGGTGAAAGTTCTAACTACTATCCTGGTGCACTTTGTGGTCTTACCCTTGTGTGCAGCTGCTTGGCCGTGCAAAACCAATTCATGGAGCTCCTTACACAGCTCTTGTGCTGATGTAGCTACATAGTTCAGCACTTGGCCCTTGCATGGTGTAGCTGTTCATGGCAAAGCTGTTGTTGTTCTTAGATGCTTCCATTTCACATTCACAGCACCCACAGTTGACCAGGGCAGATTCAGCAGGATAAATATTTGACAAACTGTCTTGTGGTTTCATACACCTGTTTACGGTAGTTGTGGCTGAAACTCTTGAACCTGACAAGTACTTTTGGGCATGTAGTGTAAAATGTGCCACAACTCTTGCACAGGTAGATCTTATGTTTTAGTTTTTTCCCCAATATGTTAAATTCAGCAAATAAACAGTATTTGTGGGTATAAATGTGCAGATGTGTGTTCTCGGTAGAGGATGTGTTCACTTAGCTTCACTCAGAAAATCAAAAAACTTTGGTAACTTGACCAGAGGTACCCAAATTTTTACATACGCCTAATGGTGGTTTGATAGTTTGGAGTGTGAACTGTCTGGATCTGAAGCGTAATCACAAAAGATGGAGCTGATTTGGTGATGTGTCTCTGTGGGCGAAGCCATGAATCATCAAACTTAAAATCCAATCATCTCTTAAATTAGCTTGCGCCTTCTGCCAAACTAAGGCCTTCAGTCTCCCACTTCACTTCTGATTAGTTTCAGGCTTAATTCCATTTGTCCCACAACTTAAGTGCTTTCTCTGTGCACACATATTTGTCATAATATCAGAGATCTCAATATGGCCTCCTTTCACTTCTTCTGACTACTAATCAGTGCTTTAACTGTGTAAAAACTTTAGACTAAAGAGGGGAGAGGTGTTACGACAAACCCCAAACTGCATCAGTCATTAAAGGAACGTTTTTCTGGAAATGAGAACTGCACTGGACAGACTTGGTCAGACTTTACTTAGTGTCACTCCCAGACTTAAGAGTGCTTCCGGTGTGAAACACAGGAGAGAGGATACAGCATACAGTATTCAGTAGTCAGTGTACAGTATACTACTTACTGCATACCACTGAATACAGTTTTACATTCTTCATGGCACAACTTAACAGGGAATGAACCACTAATGTTTATTGTTCTTTAAATACGTTATTGCTATACCTTTAGGGACCTTTGCTAGTGGCAGTTTTAAAGCAACAAACTACTGTTCAAACATTTGGAATCTTGCAATTGAATAGTAGTTAAGTAATTGCAACATACACATCAATATGTAAACTGATGTTTTGTATGTTTTACTATACACTCTTTATTAAACACTTTAGAAACAATGAGTAGTAACTATATAGTATACAAATGTTAAGTTCTATTAAACAATACATCATACATTTTTATAGCTCTGTTCATCATCAGGTGTCCCAAACTTTAAATGGCCAAATGATTTTTGATGAAATTTTTGAACAGTGATTTCAGACATTCGAATGGTAATTCCAAATCTTTAAATTTGAGTGGCAGTGTACACCATGTGGATCTACAGCTGTGTAATCAGCCCATCAGTCATTTTTCTCTAGTCAATCAGAGCCACTTAAAGCATGATTAAAAAGTATAACAGCTCAGCAAATGACTGACCAATGGAGAACTAATTATTTGATTATAATACACAATATGAGTCAGGGGTCAAACTTTCTTTCAGATACGCTGCTTAACATTCTTTTATTGAGATGCATTTTTATTTTATCTTGTTTTTTTATGTTATGTTCATTAAATCACCAGAAACCTCAGTAGCAACAGGTTCAAATTCACCCTTTTAGATATTTGTTGTGACGGGCAAAGATGTATCTGATTAACACTGCTTGCTACAGGGTCTTCCTTAAGGGAGGATGGGGATAAAAGCCACTTTTCTAGACCCAAATAAGGCTGGAAACAATCAGTGGTGACCACCCTTTGCCATATGCCAACCCAAAGACAATGTTGGACTATTCAGACATTGTTGCAGATCTCAAAGCATTTGGCACAATTAGGTCCTTCTAGATCCTACTAATGTATTCTTAGATTCTGGAGTAAAAAAAACATTGTTTAGTACTTTGTTTGAAAAAAGAAAAAAAAAAAGCTTTAATAAACCTCTGGCTGGGTCTGCATACCACATGGGCAGAAAGACAGTGGTAAATCCTGCCTTATCAAGACTCTGTATTTGATTCAGTGGGAAGAAATACCATTTTGCTGGATCAGAAATGTGTTCCCTCCAGCTATATTCTCATTGCAGTCTCAGTGCCCGTCCAGGTCTCAGTGCCCGTCCAGGCGAGATGGAGGCCCAGTGGCTCAGGGTGGATTAGCACTGGTGGGTGCCTTCAGTCTGCTTTTACAATGACTGTGGGGGCTGCATGTCCAAGGGTGCAAGGTCCCGTTTAGTATTTTGCCTCCTGTGTTGGCAGCATGTCCGTTACAGAAAAAAAAGTTATTTGTTTGGTTTGTTTGGTGTCTTTCCTATTTGTTCTTGCACTGATCAATAGCCTTCAGGTGGGGAAACATTGATTGCCCACAAGCCAGACGAACAAGAGACACTGGCCTTCACATGACTGGCACTGCAGTGACAATCATCACAAGAACTGTCAAACAAGATGTGGAAGGAGAACAAAATAGTTGTGTTGTAAAGGATGTTCAGGTCAGAGTAACTGATTTTGGTCAGTTTTGTGATTCTACGCCCCAAAGTAAAAATCAATTGTGTCGAGTGAGTGTGTGTGCACATTACCAGACATGAAAACTTATAAACAGCAAAAATGTGACAAGTTCAGAAATCAATTCCCTGTAGGGAGATCCAGCGGCACCGTTCCTTGGAGAGAATTGTAATGATTTTGCGTTAAAATACAATGAAAAAGTATTGCCTGTGCACCGCTATGAAATACGACTGCTATATAATAAGTCTATCAAAAATATATCTATATTTATTCCATTAAATAAACTATAAAAAGCTAGAACACACAAACTGAGCAAACTTTTCCTCAGTGCTCCTGAAGCAACTCAGTCAACCTAGGATCTAAACAAACTATCCTCCTTTGTGTAGATTCTGCTAGGCCCTTCTTAAAGGAGCAGTGTGTATAAGATGATGCAACCTGTGGAATTCATTCTCCAAACAATAGGGGCAACTCATGACCAAAGACTTGTGGTGTCCACGCCTACCATAAGAATTGCACAGTCCCTGTGCATTCCAGGGTCCATCGGTTAACAGCTAAAACACAGGATTAACAGCTAAAACACAGCCCACTGCTCTACTCCAGAACACCCACTAATCGACCCGTATTCAAGCTGGGCCCAAACCTGGGCTACATCCGGCATTTACTTGCAGCCCACATACCTCATGGAATGATGGCCCATGAGGGACCCACATGTGGTTGGCAGAAACCAGACTATTTACTGCCGTCAGAGGCCCGCATCTCACCCACTTTTAAACCACCACTGCCAGAACTGACCCACTCGAAAACAACAGTACAAAAACTAGACTGTAGTAACAACTTTATGGTGAATGGGACTTTCACTGTTCCACGGTGCCACAAGGCTCAGGGAGTGGAGGCTAGCATGTGCTTCCTTCTGTTTGACTACTTGTTGCAGACAGCTGTGGTGTACAAAGTAGGATTTGAACCTACAGTCTCCTGATGATGGGGCAAATCCTTAGCCCATTGCATCAGACGTTTTTGTTCTATCAACTTACTATTTGATGTTCAGTGAAAACATAATTTGAGCAGCTACAAATCATTTAAACTAAATCTGAAATGAACTGCAAAGTAGGATATATAGTAATGTTCTACTACTAAGGCAGATGATAACTAACTAAAATATTAACATTTTTACCATGTTAATGGTGAAGTATTTCTGGGAGAAGTGGCTCAGATCTGTTTTGGCACACGTGGGTTGTATTTCTGTCAGAAGTGGCCCAGATCTGCTTTGGCACAGGTGTACTTTTTATAATATGGGCCATTATTGGCTTGCATGCAGTATGCCAGTGCCAACCGTGGGCCAGATGTGGCATATCTTTGCCAGAACTGGCCCAAATCCACATGCTATCTGGGTTGTCAAAGCAGGGATAATCTTTAAACTCTGCAGAACTCCTGTCCTCTGGGACCTGAGTTGGGATCCCTCATCACTCCTTAGTAAGTCTCTGATAGTCCTTCTACAGTAACTGTATTTAAACAGAAGCAGCGTTCTATCACTGTGACAGCATCAAATAACTCCAACTTCACTCTTAAAGCAATTATGGCAAGTGTCGTTGATGCCAGTGCCTCTTTTGGCTTCCTAAAGATCAGGGGCAGACCTTGCCTTTTTACTATAGGGGTGCAAGCTACAGAAATTGGATAAAGCCTGCAGATGTGCCATCTCTCTTCTACAGAGCATTCAGAATGCTGCTGCTCGTCTGGCCCACAAACTTCTGAAGCGTTCTACTCTGCTGAGGTCACGCTACTGGTCTTCTAGATACCAATCTCTAGTTCTCCGACTCCAGGCTCAGCTCCCCACTACCTCTGCACAGAACTCCTCGCCTGCACGCCAGCTTAGGTCTTCAATTTCTGGACTCCTGACAAGTCTAAACATACCCACACGGCTAGGTCTCTCTGCCTTAGTGACCTTGGTTCTGAACTCCACACTGCACAGCCACTCTGTTCTTTCTGCAGTGGTCTAAAGAATCACTTGTTCAGGTTATGTCCCCAGGGAACGTCTTGGTGCATTTTATTTCAGAATCCCTGTAATTTTTCCTTAATCCTCTGCACTTGTCTTTCTGTGACTTGTTATTTTTACAAAAATGTGCCTAATTAATTCTCCTCATTGTCTACACCTGTACTTATTTTTTTAACTAGTTGATGGTATGGCTCTATAGTATCTTTAAGTTGTTCACATTGCTTTGACTTCTACTGTGTACATGTTTTGTTAGATGATTAAATGCTAAAGTAAATGTACAAATCTGAGCTATAATGTAATAGTAACTTTTGGGTAGATATACAAACATCATCAACAAATAGTTGCATAAGTAGTTGCATCCAGAAGGAATCAACTGACAGGAATGAAACTTGGTGGGTAGGTTTGACATCAAGAGACATGCAAATTATGCAAAACATGAGTTTCTCGCTCGGGCGCACAAGTGATGTAAGCAAGGACGGGCCTTATCACTGTACCTGACTGACCCAACAGCCACGATTGCAGACATTCAGCAAGCGGTGATGCCCTCCATGAGTCATCCTGTTAGTGCCGACACCATTGACAGACGGTTGCACGACACATGACTACATGCACGCAGACCGTTATGACGACCGTCATTAACACCACGCTAACATCGCCAAATACTGCAATGGTGCCGTGCCAGACAGTCATGGAGTGATTCAGAATGGCAGCGGATCACCTTTAGCGACAATTCCCGCTTTTGTCTTGGTGGAGATGACCAAAGAATCTGTGGAGGCACCGTGGTCAGTTTGTTGTTATATGGCACATGTCCAGAAGACCTGGTGTCACTCCACCTCCATTCCTAGCACAAAATTTGCAGCAATTGTGAGAATATTCAAGCTGCATGGGATGGAGTATCACAGCAGATGGATGTGCGGCACAGGTGGAGAGGAGAAATAAAAGTAAACCAACAGAGACACCTACAGGCTTCAGACTGATCTGCACCTTCAAATGGAGGAACATTCTGGACTGGAGAATATGGCTAAGCATCAACATTACTCATAACAGTTTTTACTTTTCATGCCTGTTTCCAGGCTCACATAATTCACCTGCCCGTACTGTGTATTCTTAACCTTTCTAATCACTGAACACTTTTACATAAACTCTGCTGTTGAGTTTTCATAGCCTTCTAAAATATCTAAAGCTCAACAGTCCTAATCTACTGATCAAACATGACATTACCAAATGTTGCGTAAGAAAAAATGAATATAACATGAATGATGATAATTATGCCATACAGGTTTCTCATGATGGAGCTGCAGTTAATAAATATGTAACAGACAACGTTTCTTTGACTTTGCGTCATGGCACTGAAATAACCACACATATCATACTTTAGTGTTAAAGTCGCTTGATCCTGAAATTCTAAATGATTTTAGAGTCCCTCTATAAGGCACTGAGGTTACTGACCTGGATGATGACCACACCAGAGATAGTAGAAAGGATAGTACAATGTTGGGACAATGTTACATCTTTATGATGATATATATATATATAAAGTAAACTAATAAGGGCATCCACCAGTGATTATACTAGAAATCAAGTAATCTGCTTTTTTTAAAAATACAAACAATACACCTGAACATAAATGAAATTTGCAAACCATAACTAGTCTTGATTCCAAAAAGTAAACATAGAAGCCCATTAGAAGAAATTAAAATACATATAAGCCTTGTGTTCATGTTCAAAATTTCTGCATAATTCAATAATTGTGATATACACTATGTCATTAAAGATCAATTCCAATTACTTTTTTTTTTTAATTCTCAACAAAAGTCATTCAGAGTGGTCTAGTTTTACACTTGTGAAACTTGTGATAGTAACCAGGTTGTCTACAGCAGAAAAATATATCCAGCTTATTTACTATCCAAAACCACCAGTGAGCCTAGACTCTTCTGAGTTCAGATAAGTAATGCTGATGATGGTCAAATAGTGGTAAATCTGAACTGCACTGTTTCTGTGGAGGCTATTTTGCCTTAAAATGCCCTGAAAGTACCTCTCCATCATGAATGTGTTCAGTCATGAAAAACAGACCTTTCAGGCTAAAGCATTACCACAAAAGTATCGTAAAACAATGTCGTAGGTATCAGGCAGCATATTTATTTTCATTTCATGCAGCAACTTTCTGTGTATGCAACTTTCTATGTAGATTTTAGACCCATTTCACAGAAATATAGCCATTTTATTTGCTATCAATGGCCAGTGAACCTTAGCATAAAAAAAGTTTTTATGTGCAGTATTTTGGTGTTGTAGACATCAAGACCCCTTGGTACCACTGTAAAAAAAAGTCGTTAAGTTCGAATGGAGTGAATGGCTTTCTATACATCTCAAGCACTGAAGTCTGCAGAAAGGTTTTAATTTAATTGAGTAATCATGACAGCCTTGATCAATCCTCACAAAACCCTTGGCCTGTAACTCAAACACTGATCTGTATGTGTATATTTTCAAAAGACATGGTTCCAATATTGTCTACCTTACATGTATTGTGGGTTTAACCCAAGCTCAGTGAGCATGTCCTTGAACTCTTGATGAATATCCAAGCTCTCATCCTCCCACTGCCTCCGAGCTTCAGCTAAATGAAAGAGCAGACTGTCCATACAGCCCTGCAAAAGAAATTGGTAGGTGCTTATAAAAGGGAACAGTGCATTTTTCATAATCTTTTTCACAGCAAAAAATACATAAAACAGTGCTTCTGGACCGCTAAGATGAATAATGTAGCTGTCAATCAGTCTGACAGCGTTATACCAATATGTCAGTTGCATATTTTGTCACAGAGGGAGATTATTATTTGATGTTCCATTAAGTGACAGTGGAAGGTATGCTGTACAAAATAATACATTTAAAATGCTTCAAGATTTCGAAATAGAAGCTTAGAATGCAGCAATTCTCCACATGCTCTTTACTTTATATTGATGCTCTGACACTCTTTGCCAGTGTTAACTTACATGTAGGATTTTCTCGTATTCTGTCTCCATACTGTCCAGCTTGCTTTGCAGGTCCGCGATCTGGGCATCTTTGTCCTCCTCCATTCGCTCTCGCTGCTCTCTTTCTGTCTTTAAATCACCCTGACATTGATCTATTCAAACACAGTACAGTTAGAGCACTAACTGTTTGGAATAGAGGATCATTTAATGGACTGTGCCTCACAGATCTTATGCTGAACGAGCAAAAAGAGTCCAAAAGGAGCAATAAGTACCCTTTTCACTTTTCCTGTAATCACTTTAGTGACTTGCTATGAGTTTTGCCCACAGCTTGGCCCTGCCAATTTTTGGTCAAAATAGAAGGAGTATTATAAGGAGTGTTTCAGGCTGGACTGCTTTCAGAATGGACACAATACAAGACAGCCCATCAAAACAGAAGCCATTACCATATATCAGTCCTAAAGAACTGATATGTAAGATTTATATTTTAAAACGTGATGAATGTTAAGAAATAACCATTTTGACTGTATGTCAAAGACGTCTATGCATCGTGTTGTGAGGAATATCTACTAAAGTTAGCATGTTAACCAGCTAGCCCCAGCCTGTCCCGTCTCATAATATAATTTGGATCTCAAGAAGTGATAGTGAGTCACTTTAGCATCAAATGAAATCATAAGAGCATGAAGCAGTGTTCTTAAAACTTTTATAACCTGCTCAAACTGGACATGGTTTTGGTGACTATCTACTTCCTGTCTTTGTTAGCACTGTTAGCCTAGCAGCTCCAGCAGCTCCTCTAAACTAAAGAAGCAAAATTTTGACATTCAACGTGTCTTGACCAATGACCGCTTTTAAGTGAAAAGAAAAATAGTGCTCAAAGTGGTAAGAAAAAATAGTTTCCAAAGAAACGTATTTTTAGATTTACCAATAACTTACCATTTTCAGCATAAACATCACTGAAGAAACCTGTAGGTTCACTGCTGGTTTTAGATTGTAAAATAAAAAGGCTAAATTTGCATTATAGACATTGCAATCCCTGGTTCCCATCACCACAACTGGAAAGAAATCTGAGACTCTGAATGCACTCTGAATCTCCACATATGAAGAAATGATGAAAAACTGGTGGAATTCCACATTCACCTGGACACTACATTCTGAGTAATATCAAAGAGTAATGTTTTGTAATGTAATATAATATCATATTCCGTAGTATTTCATCAGGTTTCCACTGAAACAATTTTACTTATTCTTCAATCATGTCAGTAGCTGGACTCACCAAGCTGTGTCTGAAGCATCAACACTCTGGACTCTAACTGTTTCACTTTAGCTTCCAGGTCTATCTGTAAGGTTTTATACTGACGGTTGAGATCTGATCAGGAACACAGAAAGAAGAAAAAAAACAAGAACAAGAACAAGAAAAAAAGACTGAACAAAAGAAACAATACCTTAAAATATGTACAGAAAGATTACTTAGGAATATAAAGGCTACACTCTGACTTGCAAGTGTATACAGACCAAAAGGCAGGTAAGGACTTTTATATCTGAAGCATAAAAGTCACAGACCTGCAGTGATATCCTTCGTGTCTAGTTTCTCTTGAGAAAGCGCCTGCTTCAAGTCTCTTATCTGGCACTTCAAATCATCTCTGGCTGACATTGCCTGGTGTGCTGCGTCCGTCTTCAGAGCTAAACGATAAGCATCGAGCGCTTGGTGAATAGCAATTCCACATATGATTCTGTTCATTTTATGAAATTCAACAGTACATAAGCAGTAGTGTTTTTTTCCTGTTATTACACACAGAGAGAGTGCTGTACCACACAGACAATACCATTGACCCAATATTCATTTTCCCTTAGTTACCTGCACACTTTATTACAGATCACTGTCTACAGTGTGATGAAGAACCTCAAAAAACGTTGAGGCCTTTGAGACTTTTTACATGACCCATATAGCCACTATCAACCTCCATGTGTTATTCCATAAACAGTCATATGGCCTTCAGATCATATCCGAGCAAAGGTTTTGCAATTAGGTTTTAATGATAAATATCCGCAGACAATTTATGTTTTCCCTATTTTGCTCATCTAAAACATTTTGCTATTAAATGCCAACTAGTCAGTTCCAACTCCTGATGACCATATGGATAGCATTTCTCCATCCTGTCTTCGGTTTGGGTCTTCAAGCTTTTTAATGGCTTGTTAATGATTTCCCTGCTTGTCTCCATCAATCTTGTTGCTGGCTGTCCTTTTCCTCTTTTACCTTCAACTGTTCCAAGCATAAATGTAAGTTCCAATGAATTTGTTCGTCTCCTAACATGCCCAAACCAAGTTTGGTTATCTGGACTTTGAGTTGGAGGGGAGGCTCGATTTACTGAAGGATCCTTTAGTTTGTTTTCTTTACTGTTCAAGGTCTTCGGCATCAGTTCAGCAGTTCAAAGTTAATCAGTATCCTTCATGTCTGTTTTTTATTGTCCAGCTTTCACACTGCACTGGCTTTTATGGAAATGTTGTTAATAATCAATCCAAGTAGGAAAAAGATGCCCACCACATTTACGTCTTTACCAGTGTGCAAAATACCCTCTGGTGTTTTGGGGGTGTCCCATGTTGGATGGCGACTGGCTATCTGCTAACTCACTCGCCATAACGGTGCTGATGTTAGCTTCAGTGGCAAAGAAAATGTTTGGTGTAACAATTCTTCTGTTAGGAATGGCCTTTTCTAGGTTGGTTCACACATTCATCGTGTTTTTAGATTTACAGATATGCTACTGCATTTTTCAGAGGTATCCCAGGCATAGCTACATTTGCTTGGCTATGAAGAACCAACTGGGTGAACTAATTTACTACACCGCCACCGACACAAGCTCACTGATTGCGAGTACAGCAGCTAAACAATAACCTTTCCCCATTATGTGTATTTCAGTGTATTTGTAGTTATTTTCCCTAACAAACAGCATAACATCATTTTTTTAGGACTCCCCCAGACTTTCAGAGGGTCTAAGAGGTTAAATAAAAGGTCTCTGACCCCCAGGACCCCCTGTATTTTGCACCTTGGTCTTTACCATGAATCTTAAAGGTTAATCAGTGTTTCCCATAATCATATTCTTGGTTTTATTCATTAAATCTCATCTGAGGTCTCATATGTTCACTCTGAGTCTTGAACCATCAATCATCATCCTTTAATCCTGTGTCTCTCATTACATGTTCAGCATATCGACCACATAATGTAGTATGTATGGTGTAATATGCACACTCATCTTACGTCATTGCCAGTGTGGTACCAGTCTGTCTGTTTTCCGCATGACTATGGCTTGTTGATCAGTGCAGAGGTTCCTCATTAGAACAAAGAAATGCTTTGGTTTTCCTGAGAGCTTCCCATAATTTTACATAGGAACAGTCAAAGGCATCCAGCGTGCATCAGCAAGTATATCTCTTTTTTCTCTGCTCCTCCGTATTTTGTTAGATGGTCTCTTTTCTTTGGTACTGGCATATAAACTGGCCTCGCCCACTTGCCGGATGGCCAGATTTGAGCAATGAGGCTTGTAATGTGAATGTAGCCTAAGTGCATGCGTACAGGAAAAAAGTCTACATTCACATTACAAGCCTCATTGCCCAAATCCGATTTTTTGCTCAGATCCAGGCTCTCTAACACAACGGTTCACATTCGTGTGACATACTCATACTGGTCATTAATGTAAACATCAAACAGAACAAGTCTTAACTGCAAAGATAAGATACTCTAAACAGTTCTCAGCTGCTCATTATTAGAGCGAGATGAAGATAAAAAGGGTCAGATCTGTTGCTTTTCCACTGTTTACTGGCTTTCACATTTGACTCTGCTGCCATGTTAATGCAGAATGATGGGTCATGAACACACAAAATCCGATCTGAACTTTCACGTTCATGTTGCACGCCCACGAATCAGATACATATCCAATACAGAACCACTTACAAAAGTGACTCAAATCTGATTTGAAAAGATAGGATTTGATGTGTCCACACAACCCTAAAAAATCAGATCTGTGTCACATTAAGGCAAAAAAATCTGATTTGAGTCACTTTAGCTTCGTACTGTGAATGAAGCCTTACCTCCGTGACTGTGAACCATCATGTTAGTGACATTGGATCTGAACAAAAAATCGGATTTGAGCAATGAGGCTTGAAATGTGAATGTAGCCAAAGTGACTCAAATCTGATTTGAAAAGATCAGATTTAATGTGTCCACACAGCCCGGAATCAGATCGGTGTCACATTAAGGCAGAAAATTAGATCTGAGTCACTTTAGTCTGGTAATGTGAATGTAGCTGGACATGTGTGCCCCATTTAACTGAAACTGTTGTAGTTCTGATACTGATATTTTTAAGTCTTATACTCCAACACCGGGGTGTGGGTCTCCTTACCAAGGTGGTCTTTTAAGACAGCCACGTCCAAGACACTTCTCCGATACCTTTCAGCAAGTTCATCGCCTATATGTGAGAAAAAGGGCAAATGAAAATCAGTTGCCCAGCTGTCAGACCCAACGCTGGCTCAACACAGGTTCACCGCTGGTTCTAGACCAGGTCGACACTGAGTCAACACTGGCTCAACACTTGCTCAACACTAGGTCAACAGTGGTTTAACACTAAGTTAATACTGGTTTAACACTCACTCACCACTGGATCAACACTGACTCAACACTGGTTCAACAATGATTTAACATTGGCTCAACTCGGGTTTAACACTCGCTCAACACTGGTGCAGCACTGGCTCATTACTGACTCAAGACTGGCTCCAGATTGGTTCAACACTGGCTCAATCCTGGCTTAACACTGGCTCAACACTCGCCTAACACTGGTTCAGCACTGCCTCAACAGTAGTTAAACACTGGCTCAACACTGATTCAACACTCTCTCAACACTGGCTTAACAGTGTCTCAACATTGGCTCAACACTGGCCTAACACTGGCTCAGCATATACATTCCCTGCTGTCAACACACTCACCAACCATTCTGGCCTTTTTGTATAGTTAAGGTACATCAGAGCTTCAATCCCAAAATTAGAATGTAGTATAATGTAAAATGACTCGATACTGTGTGATAAAGGCAGGCACCTTGATCAGGTTTGCTCTTTGGGGGCTTTTTGGCTTTTCCTCTCCGTTTCTTCGGCGGCATGTTGTTATGGTAAAGTGGAAGTGCTCCCGGACAGAAACGCGCAACAGGCTCCTTTAAAGTTAGCACAGCGCTCCGGTTGCCAGGTTACCGTGGGTTTGAGGCGTTACCCAATCACGCTCCTGCCAGCCAAGTTTCCTGTGCGACGTCACCGCTATAGAAAACGCTTATTGGCTGAGCGGTTTGTGGGCGTGTACCAGCGCCGCGGACAGTGCAGAGGTCTGTTGGTGAACGCTCAGATTCTTAAAGGGGAACTCCACCGATTTCTCTAAATGGTTCATTCCGTCGTTGACTAAGCGGAGTCATTCAGAACGGTTTGATGTGGAGTGGTTCGTTGTAGAGAAAGTTAGGCCTACTTACTGAGTAAGACTCTTTATAGTGGTGGTGATGGGAACCAGGGGTCACCATGTCTACAACCCAAATATAAGGACTTTATTTACTATCCAAAACAGCAATGAACCTACACGAGTAAATTTAGTTTCACCTGTCACCTATCACCGGGTTCATTATCCTTTCTCTCCTCTTTATTTGTGAAAGAGTGATGAAGCTTCCCTGATTCTTCTATCCACCTTCAAAGGTCAGCATAGTTGTTGCCTGCCAGTTTCTTTACATCTCACATTATAGTGGAGAAAAACTAAAAACACGAAAGATTGGTGTTATTTTGTGTCCATGAGGTGTTCTTCTATAACATAGTGCACAAAATACACTCATCATCAAAAGAATCGTTGCACCTGGAAGGAAATGTCAGATTGCAATGCTAGGATGATAAAGGTTAACAGGAACAGTAAGTGATCTACATATACAGGAAGTAGTGTCTCTCAGTATGGCAAAAGCGGGACTCACTGAAGATTAGCTGTTGCCATTCTCAGTCACTCCATGACAGTCCAGCATGACACCATTGCACCATGACACCATGTCTTTGATGACGCTGATACGGTGTTAAGGGCATTCCTCGTAGTGGTCTGCATGCATGTAGTCCTGCGTTGTGCAGCTGTCTGGCCAAGCTACTGGCACTAACAGGATGACTCACTGAATGTCTGCAATCGTGGCTGTTGGGTCAGGCAGGTACAGTGATAAGGCTTGTCCTTGCTTACGTTCACATGTCTCATAGGGTCAAACTTACCCACCAAGTTTCATTTCGGTCGACTGATTCCTTCAGTCAACTATTTGCAACTATTTGTGCAACTATTCTTTTGACAATGAGTGTCTGTTTACCAAAAAACTGTATTTACATTATCATAGCTGAATAAACAGAGTTCAGGACGTAGAACTGACATAACGTGAACTTCAAACACTATTGTTCCTCCTTCAAATACAAATCCTGCATTTAAAAAGGAGGCTGATAGAGCTGATTCCAGAACCCTACAGTGTAATTACACTCATTAATATGTACACCCCCAAAATTAGTAACAGCAACAAAAATGTCTGATTATGTGGAGAAATCCAGTCTACTAGGCTGTGAAGGCACTGCCAGCACTTTTCATTCCCTTTCCAAGGAAGTGAACTATCAACAGGCAAGACAGATGTTCATCTTTAAACAAGGTTGAAAATGTCTTCCTATTCACCAGCTTCTTAACTGAGCTCCATTCCACCATAAATGCTAGAGCTTGTACACAGCATGTAACTGCTGCACCATTTAATGTGGAAACTAGATCCAGATTTAACAAGATTTAACAGGACACCTTTAATACAAAGTTGCTAGTTTGCTCTGCGCGTTTCACTCTGGCCAGTTTCTGAAACTTTGAACAATATCAAGAAGCTTTATTCAGCTTTTAGCACTGAAGAGACTGAAGGGAGGAGCAGTTCCACCTTTACTAGCATCACAACCCCAACAGCAACCTGTAAGTAGCAGCCATGCTGTGTGATTTTAGCCACTTCTTACTAGCTGAAACAGATCGTCTTAAAATCAAAGTTTCAAAGTGAGCAACAACTTTAATTTACTGTGTGTTGAGATCAAACGCAAGTAACTAAGTAGTCTGATGATCAAGCTTATTTACACTGATGTTCCTGTCTCTGTTTATTTCCACATTCCACATATTTGTACTGTATATATGTGATCATCGCAATGCCTCGCTATCAACCAGCCAATTAGATCAGAGCTCATCAAATTGTTCATGAGTTCACCAAAAAAGAGAAAACAACTCATTTCATTCTAGGACCAAATAACAGGGTGTAAATGGGTGAATAAATGCTGAATAGATGGATTCTATTGCACTTTATTAGGCTGATGTCTAGTTTCTGGCCACACAATCTTCAGTTGTGAGGAAGAGGCCTGAAGATCGTTAAATTCAGCTGCAATGGAAAATAAAGACACATAGAAATGCATCACTACCCTCAACATTCAAATGAGTGCAGAAGGTTAAAGCGCATGTTCATAATCACATCTTACCATGAGCTGGAAATAACAACACAAGTGTTACAGGAATACTGCGTCACTGCATTCGTTCTGCCCTTTTGATCTATGATCCGCTGAGGTTTATGAGAAGTACATTTTAGATCTGTAGTAGTAGTAATAGTATTATTAACCATAGTATTATTAGTATTAATTCTAACAATGCTATTACAATTATGTGATACTAATTACATGAAATTGACAATAACAAAAATGAATCTGGTGAGTTTACAAAGTATATTTCATCTAATTTTGACTTACTTTGGGCCTACCTTTTAGGACACGCTCTACATAATTCAATCATCAGATCTAAATACAGTGATTTGATTTGATGTAAAAGGTGCTATTCTAGAGAACAGTTATTGCCTCTGAAAGGAAAAAAAACATCCAGAATAAACATTCTCTGATTTACTACCAATTTAACCATTGGCACTTGCTGTTAATAGAGTTCAATTTATGTCCCTTTCCCTTTCTACAATGCAATAAAGTGACTGTTCATGTTTTTTTATTTCTGTATAAAAGTGAAGGGATCTGTACTTCAACAACAATAAAAGTATTAAAATAAGCATTTAAATAATCACAAATATAAACACCTCAAGTATCTGTATTCACATTTAATGGTGCTGATTTTGGGCTGTCTCACCTCACTGACATTGAACTTCTCTATGAAATATATTCATGTTAAAATGATTATTTTTGCTGTTAGTTTATTGAATTAAGAAAGCCATTTTTTGCCCCACATTTTATGCACAATCCTGATACCCAACCCTGCTCCACTCCTAAAAGTTGTGAGACATTCCATGTATTTTCTGGTATGTACAGGAAGTGGGATCATCTTAATGTTTTCTGCAAAATGACCATCAGACAAGTACATGCTCTAATTCTGTTTTCTCAGTTTATACACAAAGTGATGTAGCTGCATGGATAAAGCTTGATCATTTGAACATGCTGCCTAAATTAGAGAATATTAAAAAATATAAAAAGAACTACATGCATGCAGCATTATTGAATGCTAGTTTATTTTAGGCTAAATTGGCAACCCTCCCCCCATTTGTTAACTTACACAACAAACCTTAAAATACAAAACCTTAAAACAAAGATTTTAATGAAATTTTGATTGATACTTTATGTGTGTTTTACTGCATTGATACCAATTATCCACTCACCTGCTTTCAGCCCTGATATTCAGTCATTTTGGTGTAAATAGTCTTAAAACTTGTGATTTAGTAAGTTAGGTTACCAGAAGTGTCAATTTGGTAACAAGAGTCATTAGTTACTGATTCAAGAAAAACTACATTATTTCGATTACAGAGAAAAATTAAGTTAATTTTTTTTCGCTATATATAATTAAAGCGCCTATTATCAACATTTCATCATCCCATATAAGAATGTGACAAGTTCACTGCTTGATTTGGATAGTAAATAGGAATAATTATATGGCTCTGTTTAGCTGTAAATGTTGCTCCCCTGGTTCCTATTAACACTGTAAAGCAGGTGTGCTCAGTCCTGGTCCTGGAGGTCTGTCACCCTGGAGAGTGCAGGTCCAACACACCTGGCTCCAAAATTAGAAATGTAACCAGAATGTAATGTAATCAGACAGTACAGATGTTGTCAACAACAAAACAGAATGGAATTACACATAAAAGAGGGATTAGTAACTAAATATGAATGGCTGGAATGGAACTGAATAAAAAGTCAGAGTACTCAGCAGAGTACAAACCCATCAGTATTAAACTGAAGTGCATGTACTAGTTACTGCCACCTCAGGTACTGATGATATCCATGATGTTCTCAGAGAAGCACATTGTGACATAGTATGATAGAGTTTATAGCTGGTTAGATTCTGTACAGTGAAGCATTTCACATCAAACCTTCTCAAACTCCACCATTTATTTACTCCAAATGTTTGAAAACCGGTGGCTTTCCCCTTTAACACTTTTGAAACCACCGTGTGCTGTGAAGGCAGTGGGCTTTTCTGGTTCCTGAAGGCCTCCTCACTGGGAGAAAGGGCGTGGTATGGTTGTGCGGACAGAGGGCGTGGTCTGTGTGGGCGGGGCTAACCCCGCTCTCACCGAGTAAAGAGCGAGCCCAGGCGGAAGGGGCTGAACAGGAACGGTACTGCTACCAACGCGGGAGGGGGGCACGCAGAAGGCGGCGTTCATTTCCCTTCATAGATTTATTTATCTCTGATTTTTTTGTTTCCCCCTCGCTGTGTATCCTCTCCGTTGTTTACGTTATGTGCAGTAAACAAAGACGCGCCGTACAGCTCTGAAGCGTTTCTGCTCCACTTCGGCGTGAACTTCCCTCCGCAAGAAGCGCAGTGGAGGAGAGTCGAGGGGAGGAAAAAGGGAACGGTGCACGCAGGGTGAAAAAGGCAGTTGTCTCTTTGACGAGAAGTCTTGACGTCCCCGACTAAAACCGATATCTGAAAAAGTCTGCGGGTGTGTTTTGTGAGCTGTCCTCGTTCCCCCAGCGCGCCTGCATCACAGAGCAATGACGGTGTGGTCCTCAGCTGGCGCGGGGATTTAATGGGAGCCTCTCGGCGGTAGAGCTTTTCTCTCCCGCCTCCAACCCCCCCCGACCACGGACTCTCGCTCGGACTCGACTCGGGCGCTGTCCTCACCGGGGGGTGTTTTAGGCAGAGTAACTTTAGCCCCTTGACCACGGAAGGAGGGAGGGAGGTCGGTCCCCCCCCCGCCTCACCACCAGGGACTCGAGCTGTCGCTCTGTCCGACTTCGTGGAGCCAAAATATGGCAGGGAACCTGAAGAAAGGCGGTGGGCTCATCGGCATGATGAAGGACGCCTTTCAGCCTCACCACCATCTCCACCACTCCCATCACCAGCCTGGTGCCGTGGACAAAAAGACTGTGGAAAAATGTTGGAAACTTATGGACAAGGTAAGCTGAAGGCCGTGCCTGGTGGTTTCTGGGGTTTAAAAGCTAAACGCTAGCAGTTCGAGTTAGCTGAGCTAGCGGCCGTTAGCCGAGTTAGCTTTAGCCCTGTGGCCTGCGTGATGTGCTTTTGACTTGATGCAATATGGCAGAGCTGCTAAGACAATTAGCTAGCTGAACTGCTAACATGTTAGCTTGTAAAGTGGTGCGTTTCTTGCTAAGTTAGCGGTATTCCTCGACTTAGAAAGTCTTATTTTCCGGAAGGCAAATTTCCTGTGTACAAAGTTCTCAGTTAAAATAGACAGTTTTTACCACACAGGAAATAACGTTATTTTTTGTGTCGAGCAAGACATCAGGCTGCTCAGCTGACTGAAAAGCTAGCTAGGTGCCTACTGTACATAGAAACCTGTGTGTTACTCGCTAAAGGCGTTCAGAGAAAAGCATTAGGGTTTTTTGCCACACTGGAGGGGTTTTCACTGCACGACGTTTGCAGGAATCAGTTAACGTTACATTTAATTAACTTTACATTTTAATTATCTTGATTGGCAGGGAAACGAAAAACAAAAAGTTAATTTGTTACACACAGCTCAGACGTGGATGGGGAGCAAATTCAAGTGCTTGACTGACTGTAGTTAAGGAAGCCTCAGTCTAAGTTCTTTAATCTAGGAAAAAGTCAGACCAGGTCTGTCCAGTGTTAAAAGCTGCTGCTGATCTGGGTCCCCATGAGGAGGAGCACACAAGCTCGCTTTAAATATGCCCAACACAGACACAGGATTGTGTGCAGATGCTTTGTTGGTTCAGATGCAGTGTTTTTGGCTGGGTCTAATGATCAGGTACGGCCTACTGCACTCATGGAACACCTGTAACCGTTCATCAAAGACCTGCTCGCCTGACAGCAAACCCTGCAATTACTGTACTGTATGAGCAAGTAACTATAACCAGAGTTCTTTGAGGCTTCATGCGAGTTCTGGGACATCTGTCTAACGATTTGTTTTTGATACGGTTCCTGTGTTCAGTTTCTGCTTGCAGCATTTTGACTCTGCTCAAAACTGCAGTTCATGAAGGGGGGAAAAATATGTGGTTGCTTGCTGACCTCATGTTTCCTGTGAGATTCTCACTGATACATGTGCAAAGAAAACAAGTGCTATAGAGGTCTGACAGAAGTCGTAGATAGGTCTACGGATGGAGCTAAGGACAAATCCACCATCTGCCTCTGTTATCATGCTTTTGCATATTTCTCTCACAGGGAGAAGTAAAAAGGCCTTTTTGTCTCTTCTCAAAATAAATGCTAGGCCGGATATTTTTTACAGCCTTTGTTAAAAGCAGAAGTTACTTGTAGGTTAAAAACCAGTGTGTGCTTAGAACTCCTGTTACTCAATCTCTTTGCTCCTTCCACTTTCAGACAAACTATTTATCTGAGGTGTTGGATCATAAACGAAAATCCTTGTTCACCCACTATACACATGAGGACAGTGTTATGGTTGTTGGTGACGGTGTAACTCACGTCATTTAGAACATTTTCCGTGGTAGCGATGTAGAAATCAGTAAATGACCCAGAATTGTTTTGCGTGGGAAAATTTCAGTGGTTGATTAAAATGTGCAAACCCTGCCACAATCAGCCTGTAGTTGTTTTTGCCTTGAATTTCCATTATAAACTACATGTGCACGCAACTCTGGACGGGCAGCCTTGTTGTGATGTTTTCTGACCAGTCAAAGGAAGCAGCTGAACTAGATTAGACAATGAACATACTCTTACAAGATAGGCTCGTCTCTTATCACGTCTACACATGCCTCAGATTGAAGTTCTTACTCTTTGTACTTTACGAATATTTTACGAAGGTACGTTGTAACATGGTTCAATGTTAAATTGAGTTACAACGCAATGTGTGGGAGGACTGGTAGAAAAAAAAAACCTTTTTTCTTTTTTTTGTTGTTACTGAAGTTTCTTAAACTTCCTTAATATCTCAGCTGTTGTTTACTTGGTAATATTTGGTGATTCTGCGAGGTTGTGTGTTTCTGCTCCCTTATATTCAGTTGTTCATGCTTTGTACAACACCACTATTTTATGAAATAAATCACCATTTGTATCATTTCTATTTTTAGCTTCAAATGCTGCATTCATCAGTTCGGGCAGACCATGTCTTTTGTGCTTATTTCAGAGGAAGCTGGCCAAAAATAGGAAATGAGATCAAACTAAACCTTGTAACTAATATAGCAAAACATGAGATACATGCAGCACTGAAACAAGTCGTCCAGTCTGGGACAGAGTGAGGTCCTCTTTCCATTATCCTATTTCAAAAATGGAGAGGCGTCCTGTAGGGTGAATCTATATCCAGGTTAAGTACAACGAGTTATGTATAAGGTAGGGATACACACTGTTAGCTGCACGTCATGCCTTTTTTCTTTTTTTTCTTTTTTTTTTTTTTTTTTTTTTAAGAACCAAAATGATTTTAGGTTCGTACAGCTTATTTAAGGTTGCCTTGAAAGTAAAGACATTTTAAGTTGAAATAAATTGATGTTTGCATGCAGAATTGTTCACTGAAAAGTCAAACATATCTTTGTTTCATCATTGGATAGACTTGACAAATAATAGCAGTGTTACTCAAGATATGACTTCCTTTTTAAGTGCTGGCTTCCCATCAACATTCTAAAGGCAGAGACTATAGGGCAAGCATTAATGCTTCCACTTCCAGCCAGAGCCTGAAGGCCACAGTATGAGTGGGTGCGTGCATGCATCTATGCATGAGGGAGATAGTGTGTCTGCGTCTCTATGTAGCTGCATGCTTCCTGATAATTCTGAGGACTTCCATGACAGTGAACTCTTATCTCCAACTTGTCAGGGCTGTAGTTACTGATGTTTTGGGTCTCTGGACTAGTAGCTGGACAAGCATGAGAAAAGTGGTCTGTTGTGACCTCATGATGACATCATACGTTTCTCACCCCCAATCACAGCTGGTGCTGAGCTGAAGACGAAGGTTGTTCGGCTTCTTACCCTGCTCAGATAAGGAGCAGTCAAAAGGCCCCACTGAGCAGCTGCAGGCACCAGCAGCTTCCTTCCGACAGCCACAGTCGCATAGTGTAGCACTTCTCAAAGTGCTGGGCCTGTGACATTTGAGTAGATACCAGTTTCCTCAAATTTCCCACACACGTCTTCTGATCAATAGTTCAGAAGGTGACTATGCTTAGCTCTCATGCAGACAATAGATGAGGAAAAAGGCAGTATGTCTAAGCAAATAGCACTGTTTGGACTCTAAACACTGAAAGCCATCAGACTTTGGTTTATACCTTAGGAGTAGTAAATTGGAATGGAAAAATTTGTGGTAGTATGTGCAGACAAGCTGCAGCATAGTCAGTCAGTCCATACATTGCAGATGCCCACTCATAACAGATTACCATTACAGATACTTAAATCTGGTACAAACTCTGTTTTTAATAGCTGTTTTTCTTCCCTGTTAAAATATTGCTTAATCAAGGATATACAGTGCCACATTATTGTCTCATTCCAGAAGGTCTTAATTCTGTTCAAATGCAAAAAGGTCGCTGTTGCATGTTTGCAAGATCATTTTGTGTTTTGCATATCACCACGCATGTTCTTGGTAACTGTAGATACTCACCATTTCTGAACTACTCTTAGCACATGATATAATATCAAATGTTTCCCCTACTTGCTCCAATTCAAATAGTCAATCAGGTAATTAAAAGTCTATACAAAAAAATTCAACTACTTGTAAACAAAGTCCCTCAGTTGTTTCGTGTGTGAAGTCCCACTTTGGGTGTGTGTGTGTGTTTAGTCTTTTTTAGTTATGCAATAAAAGTCTTCTGGGATTCTATAATATCAGCCCTTCTGGAGAGTCTGCATTATTGAAGAAAGTTAATTCTGTGTTCCACCAAGCCTGTAGCTTAATAGAATTTTTTTTAAAACATGCTGCTTCTGTTTTCTACAGTTGAAATAACTCTAACCACTTTCAACTTTACTAACACATCACTAAATGCTCATAGCATTTGTGCCCAGCCTTTGTCGTGTGTTTTCTTCTTACCTTTATTCATGCTATACGTTGAGAACATTTATTTTTTTTGTTCTGATAAGTAACCAGACAAAAACTCTTAATGAGGATGTGGCTATGGTCTTGATATTCACAGCTGTAAAATAGAATGACTGTTGGCAGTGTGTGAAACCACTAGATCTTACGGGACATCCCTGCTTAGTATGAAGATATCTTAATTCTTGAGTAGGAGTTTAAGTTCAGAATAGCTTTTAAGTGCTTTGTATTAGGTTTTTTGATTTTAGGCAGGTGGTTTGTAGAGTGTGGCTGGCAGGTTTTTTATGCTGTAGCAAGTGTGAACTGAACAGGTCACTTGTGTAAATTGTGTGCTTTAATACAACTTTGGTGGAGCTCCACAGATAGAGCTCTTTGCTGAAGGGTAGGTCAAGTCGTAGTGTCACTTCTGTTTTCCCGTCTGCACTGTTCCTCTTTTAGACTGCCCAGCTAAAGTGTTTAGTGTAGTCGATTCAGGTGTATTAATAAGTACACATTAAAATCTAAGAAGGCGCAAACAGTGGGAGAGTAATATCCTTTTCTTGCAAAGTGTCATTTTATAGCCAATCTCTAGTTTTGTTTAAACTGAGGGATTGCCTTTTTCTTAATTAGAGTTAGGGTGGTCAGCTAACAGGCTAAACAGCTTCATCAGTAACATTGCAGGCTTAAATCAAACAATATGCTTACAATATGCTTCACTATAAAATGGCAGTACAAAAGTCATATGATTGGCATACGTGCTTCAGATGTCCGTGTTTCAGTCAGATGTAACGTCAAACTCAGGTTGAATCTCAAACTGTTCTGAGTGAAAGTTTTGAAACTCTAGCTTCTGCAGCCAAATAGTGCAGTTTTTGTGTATGGATGTGGCTGAATCCCAGATGACTATTTTAGGAGCCAGTATTTTAATTCCTACTTTCATCTGCAGTTCATGGTTGTTTAGTAATGGTACTTTAGTCTAAAGAAACTGTGTTTGAGCAGAATACTTGTTTGTATTTCATTTATGTTTTAGTTTATCAGTAACTTGCTAAATTTTTTAGTTTTAACTTCCTAAATTTACCAGAAAATAATTTATTGTAATTTATGTTTGGTGCCATTTTATAAAAGTGTTACTGTTACTTTTTACAGAGGGAAGGAAGGTACACACTGTTTTGCATTGTGGTTTATTGATTTATTATAAAACAAAAACTTGCAGCTTACTGGCCAAGCTACTTTCTTGGTTTCTATGTGGTACTTCATTGTAATTGTGTAGTTGTTCTCTGGAAAATTGGTCAAAACACTATATTTACCTGCATGCTTCATTGTTTAGGTCTGTGTGGCATTCATGCATACAGTTTGAATGATAAACCCACCTATTCAGATGAAAACTATTTAAATTTTCAGAGTTATGAGTGATGTGTTCTTCTATCTTTGTTTGTGATCTAACAAGCTGAATTTATTTTCCTCCGTTTAGGTGGTGCGATTATGTCAGAACCCCAAGCTGGCACTCAAGAACAGTCCTCCATACATCTTAGATTTGCTACCTGACACCTATCAACATCTACGTACCATCCTTTCCCGCTATGAGGGCAAGATGGAGACCCTGGGTGACAACGAATACTTCCGTGTGTTCATGGAAAACTTGACTAAGAAGACCAAGCAAACCATCAGTTTGTTCAAGGAAGGCAAGGAGCGCATGTATGAGGAGAACTCTCAGCCAAGGTGAGTTCTTTTTGTGGTGTTTTCCCCCGCTCCCCAAGTATTAATATAAGCAACAACAATACTCCAGTGGTGCACGGGGAGCCCTGAGGTGTAAGGCCAAATTTGTGGCATCTCAGGGCTCCCAATGCCAAACTGCTGTAAATGCTTTGCTTTGGTTCACTCATAAAGGTGATGCATCATTTCCCATGCTCAAGGGTGCTGTACATTTAAGCACTTTGCCAAGAAAGAAAATACTTAATCAAAAATGAATGAAACATCACACAACCTTCACACACAACTCTACAGTTCCCACAATTCGCGGGGGTTCCCCAGACCACCCTATAAAGCCACTTGGCTAGTTCTAAAAGCGTCCTAAGCTGAAGATCTCCTACTGCAACTACTATGTATTGTACAGGCGGCTGGCCCAGGGTGCCCCAAAAGGCCTTCATCCAATTTTTAATGCAGTTGTGTTTGCTGATCTTCTTACATCGTTGCAGTTTTGTTCAGTTGCTACACATTTATAGAAGCGCATTTCTAGTTTCTTAAAGGAGTGATTCTGCAAAAAAATCAAATGTACATTTTCCACAGAAGTTGATTAGTCAAGACGTGTTGAGTGTCCAATTTTTGCTTCTCTCTTTTAGCACTTGAACTTTGAGGCTAATGTTGCCAGCAAACACAAAGTCAATATTCATTTAAACTTTACCAAAAAAACATCCCCAAAACTTCTCTAAAACCCTCCTCAAACTACATGGACACAAATGGTGCTGTGCTGTATTCTGACCGGTCTTCAGGATCTGACTCCACTTTGTGTTGTGGTACGTCCCGCAGACGTATGGACTTTGTTTGTTTTCTGTTGTTTCTGTTTATAAATATATCTTCAGGCTAATTATTAAAAGTTAAAGAAAATGAAGAGCCAGAATTTGGCATGACCACTGCTGATGGAAATATCTTACTACTGGATTCAGCTACTAGTGAAGTTTGGTTCATTTTTATAATTTTGTGCGCTTCATGACTTGCACTAAGGCACATAAGCAGGTTTGCACCACTTTAAGACCTGGATGCAGTTTGTGTGGATTGATGTTGTGGGGATGTATTTACAGAAACTTTTTAATGACTTGTTGTGCTAGTAATGTAGCTCCTCGGCTAAACTACACACAAACTGGACAGCAATTTAGTTTTGTCTGTACAGTTTGACTGTATTTAGGGTAAATGGAAAAAATTGAATCAATTTGACTTTGTTTAACCGTTTGAAAAAAATAAGAGAATGGATGGCTTGGTCTCAAGCAATGGAACCCTATTTCAGTATAATGCAGACCTATTTGCGCATCGCACAGTGGGTCTTTATGCAGAATTGCGGGTTTAGTAGGACAAGGTGAAAAACAGTTTAGCTATGTGAATAATTGTGCTATGACTGTTCACTGTGGCTCATGCTGGTCATTTATTTATTTATTTATTTTTCGTCTTTTCTTTTTAGAAAAGGTTCTTGGCCATAAACAGCTAATAACTTTTGAAATCCAGTGTGTGGGAGGTCAATCTAAAAGCAGAAGCAGTCATCAGTTGTGAAACTTTTTTTTTTTTTTTTAAATCTATAATCATGTGATAAACGTTGAGTATCTTTAACCGTTAAGAATGTTCAAACCGAGCGAAGTGCCTATGTTAAGAGGCACATGTCATAGACCAGCTGTTTAGCCCTGACGGATTTTATAGTGCTGTGCGATTAGATCCCGCACCTTCTGTTCGCAACACTGGCCCTGTATTAGTGGACAAAGAGCCATGTTAAATGCAAATGGGGAGAAAGAGGAAGTGCTCTGCCAGGGACAATCCCTGATAGATAGCAGGCTTTCTTAAAGGCGACTCAAAATGGATTGCCTTTCATTGTTTTTCTCCATACTTTCTTCTTCATTTCTGTAGTTTGCAGAAGAGTTATTCATATCTAGATGGCTGCTTGGTTTGGGTTTCAACACTCCAAGTTATTACCGTATAAAAGAAACAGTCTTCTTTTCTGATTTGAATTAACGTTATAACGAACTGTCTGTGGTCACAGATTCTTTGTGTTTAACAGCACAAATGTTCAGGGTAGCTTATGTAGCCTAGAAAGCTTGTGCCTATACTTTTTACAGTGCTTATTCTGAAGGCATGTATGTTATGGGTAGGTTTATTATTAAAACTGTGCGTGTTTACCTTGAACTTGTGTTAAAATTGAAATGTATTGTTAGAAAGCTTAATACTTCATATGAGTATTAAGAGAATGAGAATATAAGCTCTTTGTAAACCACTAATTTTGTGAAAGGTCTGTCTCACTCTCTTACCCTCATTGACTCTGACACTGTTCACATCTGCGTTTATTTTCCTGAGAAATAACTTTAGCTTTATGGTGTGATCACACACACACACACACACACACACACACACACACACACACACAAATTGTTTTGTTGTTGCTTATTGATTTGTGATGCAACCCTAACTGCTGCTGGTGCTGCACCATATATCGTTCCTTACTCATTATCATGACTTTGGCCTTGAATAAAACAATGTTGCCGAATTGTGCAAACGAACCTCTAAACTATTACAGAAGGTTTTGTAGTATGCTGTCAGTGTCCTGAATAGTCACAGATGGCTTTGGCTGTTAGGATGAATCGGTGCATTCACGTGGTCTGCCGAACATATTATTTTGCACCGGAAGTGATGCCAGTGTGCGTGTGCGTGTGTGCGTGCATGCGTGCGCGTGCATGCGTGCGCATGTTTAAAAGTACAAATTAAAATCTCTGAACTCACTATATGGTATGGTATTTTGTCCATTGTGCATCCTTAACTTAAATGTTGAACTGCATTAATCACCCCTATTAACATAAGGGAGTTTATCATTTTTCGTGTGTGTGTCTAAGAATTGGTCTATACAGTGTTTTTAGGGCTGATACCAATCACTGATGGTGTTTCAGCATGACTGGTAACTGAGGGCATGGCAGGACTGTTTCGCTGCGTTCATACAATTGCATGGTAGAAATTGTCATTCTGTACTTCATACTGGAATGCAGGTAACAATGACATTTTTACAGCGCTACCAGCTGTACCATAGTCCGTCTACCACAAACATGTCAATCCCAGCATCAGTTGTCTCATAGTGAAAAACTGCTGTTTTCTATCAGCACATGTGAGGACCACAGTTTTAACCTCAAAGTGAAAAGTCAAAGTTCTGCATTTCCATCTATCCTTTTAAACAAGAAACTGCAGGGTCGTGTGGTTCAAAAGGCCTCACTGAAGCAGCACTTAACTTGTGAAGTATGTCTCTTTTTTTTAAAAACGTTCCTGTTAGACATATCGTTTGATGTGTGGTAAATGTGTGTACTTTTAATATTTATCTCGAAATTCTAAAATCACAGTGTGACTTTCAACTGTCATCCAAGTATTTTCTAAGCATATTGTGGGTTTTGTCTGTATTTAAGAACACTGACCAGCTGCATTTTTTTATTACCCTAAGGAGCATCATTAGTTTGGTTTAAATGGAATGAAAGGCAATGTGGTCACTTTTTGTGCTCATAATTTTGGCTAGCATTTTTAAAATCCACCTCTGGTGGTCTGCTGTGTTCCAGCGTATCGAATCTCCAAAAAAAGTTAGAATATCTATCATTGCCAATGTCTTTTGTCACGATGCATATCCTGATATTGTGGTAATAGTTTGCCATGTAGCCCACTTCTACAGTTTAGCAGAACCAATGGAAAGAATGTCACTTGAAAATAATACATTTGTTTTCCAGTGAATTAGAAGTTGGCGGGGGGGCGGGGGTGGGGGGGGATGTATTGCCATTTGTTTGGCCTACCAGGAAGTGTTTTGGCCTACCAAAGCTCAGGCATATTGCATGTTTGTCATATTTGTTAAAAGGTACTTACTTACAAGGTACTTCATCATGGGGACTGAAGATGCGTTGTCGTGGTTTTGAAAAATTCCACGTCAACCAGATACACATCAAAAATCAACCGTTACTTTGTCAGAAAACACAGACACACTGAGTTTAGTAATAGTGAGTAATCTAACAGACTGTAGTAGTACAGAATAAGACAGTTGAGGAGATACATGGATTAAAGCTGCTATGTTATAAAAGGAGGAAAACATTGGCTTGACTTTAGATGGGTGTTTGGTAAGCCCTGCACAGGAGCATGATCTAATGAAATTCAGTGTAGATTTTTGTCTGGAACTAAAAGTATCTATAATGTGACTTGGTCACAAATTCACTTTCTCATCTTTGCTGTGTCGTCATTCAGTATTGCACTTCTTGATCTAAAGCTTATTTTTAAATACATATACTTTCAGTAGTAGCTCAGGGGCAGGTGAATGGAGTAAATATTAGCTGGGTTATAAAATAAAACAGTTAGCGAAGTAGAGCTCGGAAAAATGACCCAAAAATATCACTCTTTCCATAATGTTAGCTACAGTAATTGTAACATTCTTCATTACTTGTTTTTACTTTATTGATTTTATAACTTTTATTGCTTTATTGCTTGCATATTTCTTATGTAACTTGTTTTACTTACTTTTTGTCAGGTGGGAGAAAACATGTAGGCCTGTATTTATTTTTATTTTTTCTGTTATTCTTCTCAAACTTTAGGGCCTGTGCCGTGTAAGTCCTTATGTTTCTGGTCTCTACTCTCTTCTTCACCACTGTTTTCAGAGCCAGTCAGAAAGTCAAATAAGTAGTAGTGGTGGAGGTTGGTCTATGAGAGTGCCATGTTGCTACTGAGACTCCTCCCTGCCTGCATGTAAGTGTGCCAGTGTTTGCTCTTTAGCATGCACATGAAAGACTTGCTCAGAAGTGAAAATTTCAGGTGTGGTGGGTTTTTTTTCTTTTTTTTTTTTTAAACTTTGACTTCAGAGAAGACGAAAAATCATGTTTGAGAAAATGCACCCCTTTAGCAGCTCCTAAGCAATGTAATGGAAAGCCAGCATACAAACTGACTTGCAGGCAGCACAGCAGCCCCTTAATAGGTGAAGGAGGTGTTGGGGTTTTGTATTTATCATAGAGCATGCTGTTCCATCTTGTGGTTAGATCATGATCAAAGTTTCCTTATCTGTATTTATTGTTTATCTCTCAGTTTATTGTAGGCTAACATGTTTGTAACATCTTACAAGGCATTTTGCAGCCACAGTAGCTTTTGTAATGTTCTGGACTGTATTGTAAATGAATTCTAAACTGCAAGTGGACAGTGTTCTGTTTCTCCTCGGAAGGTAGTCAATACCACCTTTGAGTCCAACACCTTGAGTAGTCGAGATTGGTTTAAGTCTTAAGAGAAAGTCGTTTTTCAGCTTATTAATATAAGCTGAATCATTTCTTATTATGTTGATTTCCTATGCAGATGCACTCTTCTACAGAATCACCCCAGTGATTGATTACTTCTTTCCAGAGAAAGCTGCTTAAGTCACCTGGTGAACGTTCCTGCAGAATAAAAATTGCAGTTTTTCCCCTCAATATGGTGCAGCCTTAAATGTTTAGCACCACTAACCAAATTGCCACTATGCATAACACCAGCAGTGTTGTTGAAAGGAATTTCAACCTCTCTGCAATGTTAGATGTTGTTTCTCCTCCAGTAGTATGGTAGAGAGGTAAAGTGACCTAATTTCTCACTCACATCCAATGCAGGTATGAGTGTTTTTTTTGTTGTTTTTAGGTGTCGGTGATGGGACTTTGCACCTCCTGAAATGTCTCCTGGCACTTTTAACAGTTTGGTATATGTGTCTTTAAGGGGAAGTGTGTACACATGACTGTAGATCATTACTTGGAATCCTTTGTCCTCTGCCATTACAGCTGGCTTCATTTCAGTTAACAGCATGTTCAGGATACTGTCAGTAAGAACAGCTGCTGGATGTGGTCTACGTGAAGAATGTTTTTAAATTTTTTTTTTTTCCTCCCCTGAAATAAGAAATGAGTGCCCTGGTATGCCATATTTACATGTCGAACAGGTCTTGCTGTTTCTGTTGTGGAGTAATAAAGCTCTGTAAATTTTGTTTCTCATTTGATTGCATGCACTTATGTCTCTACTTCATGCTGTTCCTCAAACGGTTATGAATCATATATAACAGAATATTGCAAATTTTCTAAAGCTTGTTTATATACAGGTAGCATGATTGATTTTGTTTGAGCAACTCTTAAGACAGCAGCCAGTGTGAACAAACAGCCAAGTAGTGCCTAGTTAGTGTATCCGACCATGCAGTCAGCATAACAGAAATGCAACTATGCAACATGTGGTTGCTATCAGTGAATGACAGTGGATGGTAACTAAATGTGATGGCTGTATCTAGGATGTGTTTATTTTGGTCCATTGTCTTGTGGTTACCTTAAAGATGTACGATGTATTTTCTCCACCTGAAATTCTGTCTACTTGCTCACTAATGTTTAACACGCACACTGACTGAGTTTGCTCACTTGCAGTCATTATTTAATTTTGGAGCCTACGTGCGTACATGTGTATGTGTACAATTGTAATTGTGCCTGTACGCAATCACATTGGACTTAAAATGAATGAGCTTTAATTCAAGGTCTTAAACAAAAATATTCCATGTTTAACTGTTTAGGAATTGCTGACATTTTTGCGTAGTCCCTCCGTTTACACAGGTTCCAGGAATTGACTTCTAAGTAGTGTTATGGCCAGGTATGCCCCGTTTCTTATTATTTTGTAAATTAAGGAGATAAAAGGTTTGGAGTTGATTCCAAATGTTAAATATGAATTTGGTACCTGTTCATGGGAACTCTCAATATTCATATAGAGAGGTGTATATTCACATATAGAGAGGTGTGGATGCAAGTAAAGTGGGTCATTAGGCTGAGAAAGCAAAACAAATTTCAGAGTGATGGCAGAAACTGAAGGATTCTGTTCTTTGAACAGACAAGACATAGATCAACTTGTATGGGAAAGATGGAAAGAGAGGAATATGTAGAAGGAGAATACCTGTTCATGATCTAAAACATACCACACCATCTGACAAACATGGTGGAGACCGTGCTATGACATGAGCTTCTATGCAACTCGCTCACTGGTGTGGTGTTGTTTTTATTTTTTTTATTATTTATTTATTTATTTATTTATTTATTTATTTATTTAAATATGACTGCTGTCAGAAGTAGCAGGATGAATTCTCAGTTGTGTAGAGCTCTGCTTTCTGCTCAGATTCAGCCAAAAGATGCAAAACACAGGATGGCGGTTTACAAATGGATAATGACCCAAAACATAACACGAAAACAACCCAAGAGCTTCTTAGGGTACAGAATTTGAATTTTCTTAAGTCTGACTCCATGTTGAGCGTTTTACATATTAAAGGCCAGACTGAAGACAGACAGGCCCACAAACAAGCTGCAACCGAAGGCCTGGCAAAGGATCTCAAGGGAGAAAATGTGCACTCACTAAGTGCAAAGCATCTGCATACAAGTATTCAATTACAAATAGTCTTTGTATTTGTAACTGCTAGGTGGGCTGCTGCCTTTTAAACCTGAGGGTGGACAAAATGAAGTGTCATGTGAAGTGAATGGTTAATGCAGTATTTTGTGTTTAAAGCCATTGTATTAAGGCTAAAGGTCTACAATAATAGCACCTCAGTTCCTTTGTTAATGACTTAAGGTATTGTTAAAGCACTGAATCGTTGCCAAATCTGGTATTATTAAGAAGTTTGCTAGAAAACTTTTGGGTTCAGTTATTAAAGGTCGGGGGTTTTCGGTTCCTCAAAGTTGCTCAAGTTCTGTGTTCGCATAGTAACACATGACTTTGTTCTAGTCTGTGCCCGTTTCCACCATCTTAATAGGTCTTGTAATGTTTGATTTGTTATATTTTTGAGGGTAGACACAACATGCATTTAGAAATGACAGTATGATGGGTGGGCTATTTTTATATCTTTATTTCCTGATACGATAAGGAAACTGATTAAACAAATGACCTGTCACATTAACTTGGCCGTTTCGAACTCGAAAACAGAGGTTTTTCTTTGAACTGGACCTGTTGAGGAATAGAAGTTTTTTATAAACATTTGTTCTCTGTTTCTTGACAGACGATCTGACTTGCAACAACACAAGCCTCATAAACGTCCTCTCTTTGACATCTGCTTAGGCACAGTTATGTGCTAAAGCTTAAATGGATGTGGTTGTGGGGGCGACGTGCTTGTGTAGTGTGTGATGAATGTATGACTAACTCTTGATATACTAGTCACACTGTGTCTCACACGGACACTGCACTTCCTGTTAACAGCTTCACTTCAAGTTCCTTTTTTCAGAGACCATCCAGAACTGGTCTCAATCAAGCTAGCTGTGTCTGCAAGGTCTCCCATTGTATGGCAGTTCTGTTATTTCATAATTAGGATGTGCTGAAATGAACAGTTTGTTTCTGGGGTGGGGGGGCGTTGGATTGGATTTTTCCAAGCTGTATTATACAGTCTTATGTCGTGGTATGTGTTGTATTTAATTCCAAGCTAAAGGATTTTACCATATGTAGTAGTGTGATAACCTTTGACCTTGTGCTTGACTTGGCACAGAAACACAATGATGCAGTGCAGAGACCATTTATTTAATATCAAGTCAAAATGATTATTAATTTTTAGGAGATACTTCTGAGATGTTGAGGGATAATCCACTTGCATAAAGTCAAAGGAAAATAAATGGAGACTGATGGGAGTTGAGCTCCACACTTGGTTGAAGTTTGGAGAAATGCATGACAGCATACAAAATACCGAATTTCAAGGCATCTTTAGCATAGCACAGAACGAGGCTGAACAAAAAAATGGAATTGGTACCATGTAATGAGGGGATTTGCTTATTTTGTCCCACACAACAACTGGATTTCAGTCTGACTAACCGGAGATGCATTTGAATTTGCACTAGGAAGTCAAATGCATCTCCAGTTAGTCTGACTGAAATCCAATTGCTGTGGGACAAAATATGCAAAAAATGACACCGAAGCCTCAATAACTAAACGTATAATTTCTTCAACCTTCGAGTTTGGTTGTACTTTTTGGGGTTCACACAGCCCAAATGATCAAACACATTCAGTGATGAATGAGGTGGCTGACTCTAAAGACCCTATTTACACCTGGCTTCTTCATAAGATACAAGGTAAAGAGGCCAATGCCCATATCCATAGTTAAACTGTTTCACTGTTCCCTCTTAACAAATCAGCTATTCTCAACATCTTCCCCCTCTTTTCCATGATCCTGCCTTAGTACTGCTGGGAAAAGAGGTGACTCCCACTACTGTATTAGGGGCACGGAACCAGTGACCCTTGCCACATTGCCCTTCAGCATAATGCAGATTACACTGCATACGTGCTGAGAGCCTTTGAGGGATTTGCAGGAGTATAGCCGCAGTATGCCCAAGGCGGTTCTCTGACGGTTTTTTGCTTTTGGTTTCAATGTTTGACGCTGACAGAGGTCCTCTTGAAGTTGCAGCTGATCATTTTGTTTTGCGCCAGACTTAGTTCTGTTAAGACGTGTTTTGTTTTTTTTTTTTGTTTTTTTTTGCGGCATGTCTTTGTCCTGGCTTTGTGCCTTTAGACTCAATTTAAGAGGGCTATTGTGCCAGGTGCTAAATTTAGACCACAATGGGCTTGCCCATGTGCGACTAGTTGCTTCCTATAAATGCACAGTGGGGGGTACAAATCTGTCCTCAGCATTCAGGTCAGTCTGTTAAGTTTGACTATCAGCTCATCTTATCTTGTACGTCAGAGCTCTGTATGAATGGATCAGTTGCAGCGATACGGAAATGCACCGGCAGATAACGTAGTACATTAGGATGTAGATGTATTGTATACTGTCCTGTGGTGTAACTGACTTTTCGGTGCTCCTTTGTGTGGCGAACATGATATTGTGGTTTCCTTCAGTTTAGGCTTCAACTGAATTGTTACAAATGTTTGTTGTGGTGAAGCTGCATTGCTTGTACTGCGCATGTGTTCTTAACATCCTGTTAGTTGGCACATTCTGTGAATTTTTGTGTGAGTTGACTGAAGAGTAGACCTCATCACAGGGAAAGAGGTAATGAGATTTTAGATAACCAAAAAAAAAAAAAAAAACGCACCCATCTTATCATGTGGTGTTACCACAGAAAAAACAAAAAGAGCTCTGCAGATGTTTGTCACATTGTTGTATTGTTGCACTATTGTAGGTGTTGGGAAACAGTTGTATAGAAGTTGTTGGAAGTCTGCAATTGCATTTTCCATTGCAACACATACTTAAGGGTGATGTTCGAGTCCGGGAAGGCCCGGGACATATCACCATGACAAGGAAGCAGTAAGGAAGGCCAACTCGTTGATTACTTATTTATTTATTTTCAGGTTTAACAGTGAAATTAACAGTTAAATGAAATCTTTCACATGCTTGTAACATGCAACAAAGTTCATAAGAAGGTGTTGTTTAACCGCACTCCGAGCTTTGTGTCCCCGTTTTATTCACTGTATTATCCTTCTGGGTCCGGGGGGGTGCTGAAGCCTATGCCAGTGCTCACTGGTGTAAAAAGCGAGGCTGTTCTCTTTATAGGCCCTCTTGAGAGTGCTGTCTGTTTATTGTGGTGCCTTTTTGTTTCTTTCCTTGTGTGATGATTCTCAGCTCTGTAATTGAGAACCTCGGATGCTGATTCAGCATGCTTAATCACTCAAAATGGCACTGACAAGGCAAAAAACTATGGGTGACAGTTTGCCACCAAACCTCTTCAGGGCCCTTATGCTCACCAAATGCTTGGCGCTGTTGAGGGCTGACATTCAGTTTGGTGTATTCGATCCTGAGGAAAATGCGTCTTACTGCATAATATAACAAGGAAGGCATCCTCAGGGAGGAGTTAAAGTGTAAAAGTGTTAGAAACTAAACAAACTAACTAACAAATATCAATAAAATGCATAAGTAAGCATGGCTTATCTAGGTCTCTCGTAGACTCAGCAAGTATCCACCTAACATTCAACACAAGCCAGCTACAGTCTGTAGAGTCTGTTCGAACTGGTCTGTGGGCAGGAAGGCCAATGGCTCAGGTTCGGAACTAGAACAGCCATCCTCTCCACAAGGTTCTCTTGCTCCATTAGGTTCTTCTAGTGGCACAGCCCCAATCACAGCTAGTGAGATGTCACAAGGATAATGCCATATATTGGAGCACAAAGAGAGATGATACAAACCAATGCACACAGGCGTACCCTGCAGATCCTGACAACTAGTTGAGCCTGCCTTAAATTGTGTACTTCTTTCAAACAGTGCCAGAGTCTTTTCACTTCAAGCAACTAGGCTATTATTTTGAAGTAATTCCATTTTAAGAAGTTTGCGCACTCAGGAGGACCACCCTTCATTAAGCTGCATCTGGATTTAGATGCTAATAATTAGATGCCCCAGGGAACCTAAATCTGTGACTTTCCTCGGGACCCACAATATGAATTGACTAACAAAGTATGTCTTATGAATATCTTCCCAAAGTCTGATAAACGTCTACTGTGTTTGACCAGGATTATTCCCCTCTCAATGTACAATGGGTGGTCCTAATAGTGGGTAGCACCTTTTGTTAGCTTTTCTTAACCAGTCGCAAGGCTAACATGGCTCCACCCTTACTTCAAGTCTGAGCAGCCTAGCGAGCTAAAGCTAACTTAGTGTCTCGTTTGTGTAACTTGTGTTTGTATGATCTTTTGCTCTATTTCAAAGGTGGTTTCTGTTCCGCACATGCCCCTGTGGTCTTGAAGGTGTGTGTGTGTGTGTGTGTGTGTGTGTGTGTGTGTGTGTGTGTGTGAGGTAAACGAATATTTACCAGAACGCCCAACTTTAGTATTATGCAAACATTCAATGTTTTATAATGCCTTTCCAGGGCCTTTCATATGCCACATTGTTTCTCAAGATCACACAAAACATGGAGGAATTGAGTAACTTAAAGAAATACCTTGTCAAAAAAGGCATATTAGCATGATTTATGACTCACAAACCCCTCTGAATACATTTTTGATAAATAAATTCTTTAAAGTTCTATAAAAATTAAGTAGAATACCGTGGATGGATTTTGACTTTTAAGCTGACGTTGGTGCTACCTTACCTTTTGCATGGCATTCTGCTTTGTAGTACTAATCTATCACTGTGGATCATGTTCATATCTCAACCTTTGTAATTGTAAGACGAGTTGTAAGAAGTTGCATCTTAACCAGTAGCAATAAAGCAACAAAATAAGGTGTTACATTTCATGTTGTATAAACCATAAACAGCTTCTTATTCAAAGTTTCCGTTCCACTTTACATGGTGCAGCAGTTACATCCTGGTGACTGTTACATTCTTGCATGTTAACTGCTGCACCGTTAGAGCTAGAACTGGTGAACAAAAATCCAACTTCAGACTCGCCAAAAACTGAGCTGTTAAAGGCTTCATAGTGTTCAAGGTGAATGTGTCTACCCTTTTAGAGCTCAGGTTTAATTTAAGATACACAGCCCTGCACGTTGCCCTGCAGTAAGCCTGGGCTGGCCTAACAGAAAGAGCTGCACATTTGCAGCGCAATTTCATGTTTATTTATGGCCTCCTGAGTGCACTTGCAGGCACAGCTACAGCACAGTTGTGCACTTCCCTGTTTGTCCTTAAGTTGTCAAAAAAAAACACGGTTTGTTCAAGCTTCCCTTTGTGTTTTCTGCTGAATCTGGACATTTTGAGGAGTTTTGAGAATTATGCAAAAATGGGAGTTGACCAAAATAAGTTCTCATTTCACTTCCAAGATTACAGTGCAGTTTTCATGAAGAAGTAACCTTATGAGTGCAGTGAATGGAAGGTACGTTTTTGGGTGAGGGGGTGCTAAAAAGACAGATGCAAGGTGGTGGACATCAGCGGACTCTTGATACTGTACTATGGTGTGAATGTGTGCGCACTAGGGTGTGAGGCTGCTGTCGCTGCTGTTTCCTGACAGAGATCTGGTGTGAAGCCAGTTCCGGAGAGTTAAATTTGTATAGCGATAACTGTGTTGAAAAGAAGCCCAGGAAGCCTAGCTGATGAATTGGGTGCATTTTCATAAAAGGCAAAGCTCTTCTGTGTGAGTATTGTACTGTGGAGCTGTTGCACGTAACCCAGGCAAATATTTCCTACAATGACCTGCCCAATTAAACATACTGTAGACATATTGGTGATGTTGGACTGTAGTTAACTTGGTCCTACCAGCTTTCATGGTTAGAGAATACTGAGTGGGCAGTTGATGAATTTGCAGAGTATCTCCAGCCTGTCGACATGCTTAATTGTTTGATTTTTGTTAGGCTGGATAACTTTTTATTAAATTGTGATAATCATTTGGGGATTGGGTTTATTAATTATTATGATATTGGCCCTTGCAGCAGACATGCAGGCAGCATTTTCCCCTGAGCTGTAGCACTCGTTAACCACGGTGGACAGCTCACACTTTGAAGTCAAACCAAACAAACCTCCTTAGTGTATTACAGCAACTCCTCTGTAACATAACACTTATTTGGAAAGTTGTACAAATGCTATGCACAGTATTCATATGCAAAGAAATTCACACATCCCTGTAGCTCCTTTCCTTGATACTTTTTATACTTTATTTGTTATTTGTTACATTTGTTACATTTCCCCCTCAGTTAAGCACTTAAGTGTGTGTGTGTGTGTGTGTGTGTGTCTCTGTCTGTCTGTCTGTCTGTCTGTCTGTCTGTCTGTGTGTGTGTGTGATTTTGATTCTGATTCTGATTCTAATGTCAGTATGGAATCTTTCTAGGCCTGATTTGTATTTTAAAGCCCCTCCAGGAATTTGCAATCACAAATTCAAGCCTAGTCAAGTAAAACCATTGTAATATTTGCAAGGGCTCACCATTTTGTTCCATCACAGCGTTGCTAAATCATATGTGTTTTCATGATTATTCTAAGTGTGCATCTTTTGTACTTCACATTATGTGTCATGCACACAATGTAGATGTGTCATAATCAACAGTCCTGATTTATTTTATAGTAAGCCTATTATGTAGTATTTATTTTAAGGTATTGCCTCAGCCTAGTTCAGCTCACACATTGCTGTAAGAGGTTCTGCCAGAAGTTTGAGTGCATGTTGATTTGCGTCCTCTTCTCACCATCCTTGAATACAGATAGTTTTAAATAATTAGAGCCATCACGTCATATTTTAAAATGATAGAAACTATGTTAAAATATTTACATCTTGAACCTGTATGTTCTCATCTGTCACACGTTATTAGCATTTTCCAATTTGATCTTTCCTGATGAATTCCGCAACCCTCAAATACCGCTGAGTATATCTCTCCTTTTAGGATGCTTTCACCTTGTCACTTTGTCCTGTGTTGGGGAAATGCTGAATGTCAAAAAGGAAACTTGAGATTTTTGGCCAATTCTACGTGGTGGCACAACTATGAAATGCAACTTTAGAAAGTGACCCTTTCTGTTTCTGAGAATGTTGTTTCTTAGAAATAGAAAGGGTTTTCCTAGGCTAAAGGCTCCTTGGCCCTTTGATTGTCTGCCGTTTCTTTCTTTCTCTCTTTCTCTCTTTCGCACTCTCCCTCTCTTTCTCACTCTCTCTCGTTGGCCTCTCTGTTTTATCATGGAAAACAGGAAACAGGAAGGGAGCAGCCAGCTGCAGGTCAAAGGTCGGGCCAAAAGAGGAGGGAAGCTTACAAAAGCACAGTATCTAGGGAAGGCTTGGCCCATAAGCAGGGTAATGATGAGGAAAGGCCGACTAGCCAAGGGACTAGCGTGGAGAAATGGAGGAGGGGCAGTGGCTTGTGTGTTAATACTTGGTCATAAAAACAATAGTGCGGGGGCTACAAGTACACCAGTGTCATGGTAGTCTCGCCTGGCTATACCTCGGCATGGGGTCTTAAGAATGTCCATTGATGGTCCTGGGTAAGGCAGAATTTCTTACCTGATATTGAGAGAAATAAAGGGGACGTTTTTTGCTATGATGAGCTTTGTTTAATAGATTCAGACGAAGTTCAGTTCATGACTTACTAATTGACTCATAGAGATTTAAATATTGTTATTAAAGTCAAACATGCCAGTTGGTAGTTTACCGATGAAAGCAATTAGTGTCTTAATACCGAGTTGTGTATGTACTCAGTGTATCAGTGAAAGCCTTGACTGAACATCCAGTCATCAAAGATTTTCTGTGCTCATTTCACGCAACGTGTTGGGCATCATGATATAGTGCAGGTCAGAGTGCGTGATAGGCAACATGTAGGTTGGGGCATCACTGCAAGAATGCTGTTTTTATTGTAAGCTCCTGTCCAGACTTGAAGTGAAGAATGAGAAATTGCAATAGTTAAAGTCTGTAGTTGATAAGGGATTGTTTTCACCCCAGAACAATGCAAGCAAAAAAATGGAAGCACCACTTTTTGCAGTATGTTATTTGAGAGGTGTCCCCTTCTGTAACTTGGGCCTGATTCACACGCACTACATCTGTGTGACAGGAACGATGCATCTGTGTGACTGATGTAGCTTTCACACATCTTTCACACATACAGCGTTTGTGCTGCAGAGCTGCAAGAAAGATGGTCATTCAATAGACAAATCAGTCAAATGAGGGACAGTTTTTGTGCGGGATGGAATATTTAACTAGCATTTTGTTAAATGGCGTTCAAGAATTGAATGGAATTAAATTGGTGAAATGAGTTTTTCTTTGTTTTCCTGTATTCTCATTGATAATCATGTGCATGGAATAACTTCTCTTTTATTCTTTAAATGCTTCACAGCTTCACCACTATGTCTGGGATGCTCTACAGCTTTACTTCTGCTGATTTTTAGCATGTGTCACTCACACCACGCAGGTAGTGTGTGTTAATTGGGTCCACAGTCACTATACATGACCTATGCAACCGCATAGTTCATGCATATATATGCCCCTTCTAAGTGAAGTGTTAAAATTGTGGTGCTGTGAAGTGTCTTATGTGACTTGTTGTGCATGTAACAGATCTGTAGAGTTATAAAGTTCAAAGTAAACGATAGAGGGAGAAATGCTCTCCTGGAGAAACCACTTTTCTTGGCGGCCTGAAACACCTTGTTAGAATTCCAGTCCTTTGGGTGACATGATCTCTTAAGATGGTCCTTATTGCCAGTCTACTGGCAAGCTTGATGCACTCTCTCACAATGCATAGAGAGCTCAAAACAATACTACTCTGAAACGTCCTGCTCTAGTCTAATTTGCGGAAGTGGTTCTAATCTACCAACATGTTCTACCTGACATTCAGGAACATGTAAATCTATTTTAGCATACCCAAAAATAAAATGATCAACTTTTGAAAATGGGTATCAAGGTTCCCCTTTCAAGCAAAACCAGAGGCGGCTATGTTCATAAGCCGTATAGGCCTCATATTTAGCAAACAGACATCACCGTGAAGAGTGCTGGCAGGAATCCCAGAGGATGGATGTTAGCTCTGCTAGCCTAGCAGCTAAGCTGACGACTGCTGCCACAGTCCCATGGGAGGAGATCCATTCCTGAGAATTTGAGAGTTTCAGAGGATGAATGTTTATAGATCCAGAAAACTAGACCATGACACAAATAACTGTAGTTGGGTCTATCAGTAGAAGTTATGAGAGAGATCATCTGAACTGTACTGGCTGACTGCAGTGGAACTGTGTGCTACTCAAGAACAGGAAATTGACACCTCCAGGCTGTAGAGATCTTTCTGGAGGCTTTGGTTCAGTGCTAGTCAGTGCTATGTTCATGCAAGTGACCACCTGAGAAAGCTTTTTTCCTCTTGCCTCCTCTGCCTCACACATAGTATATTAAATACTTGAACTTTATCGGCCCTTTTTTTCCTGTACCGTGTTCTTCTCATGTAGTGCACTGTCTGCAGTGCCTTTGCCCCCTACTAATGTCTTTCTTCTTGCATGCTCTCGTGGTGTTTGGAAGCACTACACAGCTGGCCTCTTCTAAGGGCACTTTGCCACCTTTCTGCACCAAGCCTTCACAAACAACAAATGTGTGCTCCAAATGGTCCCTTGCCCCCTCTGTGGTTCTAGATGGATGACTTGCTAAGCATAGGCTTTGAGAGCAGTGTGGGTATTTATTTATTTATTTATTTATTTATTTATTTATTTATTTATTTATTTATTTATTTATTTATTTATTTATTTATTTATTTATGGCATGACACTTCAGCTGCAATTTTCAGTGATTCCGATAAAGGGGATGCTCTTTTGCACTTTCATTTCACATTCATCAGGCAGAGCGGGAAGGGGATTAGTAGGCCTTGAGAGAGGCTCTGAATTGCATGAGGATGGGGGGAGGTGAAAGTTGGAGGCCTTGTAAGAATAGGGAAGCAAATGATGACACATCCTTACTTTAGGACTTACCTGTAAAGCTATTCACAGAGAGAGCCATTTCTCTCCTTATTTGGCATGACAGCCTGAGAGAGCTTTTTACCCACACTGCCTTCTGATTTTCTCCTGCTCTCGTCTGGCTGGTTGCTTCTTGCTGGTACTCTTGAGAGAAAATGAGAGCGGGTGAGAGTAGGGAAAAGACTGCGCAACTAAGAGCGAAGGGTTTCGTTTGGAGGCAACTGCTGCTCTGCCACACTCTTGCACTCTCTTGTGCATGTCAATTTTCCAGGCTGGAGAGCTCGCACAATCCCCCTCTGTGCTGCCCTGTAAATCATGGCTTTCTTTCCTCTTCCTCCGCCTGCCGGGCTCCCTGCCTTGCCTGGGCTCATGTGCCCAGGGCCAGTGGAATCAGAAAAATGCAGCAGGCATGCAGTAGCCTCCACCTCCCTCCTTGCTTGTGCAGGCTTAGCATGCTCCTTTCTGGCCCCTTTCCATGACTACCTTCACCTCTATAGTGAGATTGGCTCACTCAAGTCATCTTAGCAAAAGTTTGTATCTCCAAATGGACGTTTTGTAGGATAAGGAGAAGAGTAAACATGTCATTTAATGTTTTCCCCTGGAATTCCTTTGTCAATGCTGAGTGGTAGACCCTTCAAAGCTAATCCTATTGTCCTTTCTTTTGGTGTAGGCCAAAGTGTGTGAACAACATCCGCTGATGTCTTAGTACTACACAGTTAATTTCTACATGAAGTTTTAGCAGGATCTGCCAAAGATTAGTCAGTTACGTCTATCGCATCATTTAGATCCTCATCAGCACTGAGAAGTAAAATAATCATGCGTCACTCAAGCTTGCAGAATTTGGTATGTGGTAATGTAGTGATCCTATTTTGCTTGCAAAGCTAAAGTTTACATTTACAGTTTAAAATTACATTTTGCATTAGCAGCATATTGTCAGGAGAAGTGTCAAAATCTGCCCCTCATTCATAGCTGCTGAGCAAAACTGTCCAGGAAAACAACATGCTGGTGTTCTTACACTTGTCTTACATTGGTCTTTGCAAAAAAAAAGATGGTAGTGGATTGTGCACTTGGCTGAGGAACAAAGAAGCTGTTCATTCTGGTGGGGGGGAAAAAGGAGATTTTTATTGTGTGAACCTGGGTATCCAGGTAAAATACCTTTTTAAGGGTTTTAAATAAGAATGAACGCAAAGCCCTTTTCTGGTGCCCTGGAAATAACTGGAATTTGATATTAAAATGCTGAACTTTTTACATCATTGAAGTATCTTTGTGTTACTTTACGTACATTACCTTACGTACATTTTGAAGCCCTGGTTTTTTTTTTTTCTTTTTCTTTTTTTTTTTTTTTTTAATTAAGATGTCCAAATGTTGTGATCCACAAAACTGATTATGCTATTTGGTAGATCTTGCAAAACTTTTGTGTAGGAAGTCATTATGTAATAGCGGAGGTGCTCAGAGAATATACATATATTTATTTAAAATGTTTAATACCGTATGAAAAACTGATCCTTTCTGTGATTGAAGACTGCCTACACACCAGACAATGCTCTTTTAACATGTAACGGCATGCCTGGCTCGGCTGCTTGTCACTGTAGACCAATGTAGTCTTGCCGTCATTTTGTAATCGCTGTCATGTTATGCCCATACAGATAATTTTGGGTCTAAGAGGGATTTCTCTATGAGGCGAATGAATAGAGTTTCTGAAAATTGCTTCTGTTGCATTCTGTGGTGCACCAAAGGGTTCCAAACCCAATCTTACTGGGCCCTCTAAATTACAAGGTCGTTAAAGAGTCAAAATATGAATCTACTGCTCACAGAATTGATGTCTTTAGACTGGCAACCTTTCTTAAAAAGAAGACACATGAAAAGAAGAAAAAGAAACGGGTGCCCTGTTAAGTAATCTAAATTATGATGCAGTTATCTGTTCATCTTGCACTTACTGAAACACTGCAGATCTTTCTGTTCTATTAATAGCATGCATTGACAAGCTCAACAAACTCCTTCACTTAGGTTAATTCAGTTCAGGCTCGTCTTAATATCGCTGCTTCCCCCCATTACATTCATTTAAACGGTCGGAACTATCCTAATTATTATTTTAATATTTAACCTTTTCTGATAAGGACATTCTCCAACTTCTTGTTAGAATTAAATGACCCTGTCGTTATGTTCTGGCACCTGAAGCTTTCTAAATGCTGTACCATTTCAGATGGAATGGAAAATTCAAACAGGAAGCTAGCGAAAAAGGCAGCTTGAGCTCTGTTGAGAGTTAAAAGGTATTAAAGGATGAGGAGGTTTAAGGTTAACATTTGTTTGCTGTTTGACAAAACCAATAGGTTAGTATTGTTTTCTCCCATTTGCAAATGTCTTTACTGTTGTGAATGCAGCACAGTTTAATGTGGAACAGGAAGATCTGAACAAGAAGCTGGCAAATAAGACTTGAGCCTTGTAAAATTGGCAGAAGGGAATTTAGGCTATTAAAAGATCTTACGTGGAGGGTTTGTGCATAGAGCTAGCTATAAATATTCACTGTGATAATATGCACATTTCGATAAGGTAGCACTTGTCAAAACGCCGCCTAACCCGCATTACTTGTGTAGCTCGGTAACGAGAATTTGATTTAGCTTATAGTTAGTGTAACTCCTTCTGAGGATCTGGTGATGTTCTGGAGAAAAAATAATGAATTAATGTATGGCACAATGGAGGCCGTTTTAACTTGGACCCAGAGTTTCAAATGTGGATATAATGAGGGTGCATGACTACAGTGGTCTAATATCAAACTCCTTAATTTATAAGATTTGCTCTGGACTTTGCGCTGGTCTGGGATTTACTTGGAGGAGCCATTTGTTGAAAAACTATTGCTTGCCCTTTTGTTAAACTGCCTTTAGAGAATGCGAGAAATCAGTGCCACTTCCTTAATAATTCCAGGTTACAAATTGATGATTTAAAATCTTGTTATTGTTGTACCTGACTTGCCTCTTTCTTTTTGACTGCCCTTCTTTCAGACGGAACCTGACCAAACTGTCTCTGATATTCAGCCACATGCTGGCGGAACTCAAAGCCATTTTCCCCAACGGCCTTTTCCAGGGGGATAACTTCAGAATCACCAAGGCAGATGCGGCTGAGTTCTGGAGAAGATCATTTGGGGATAAGTATGTTTTCAGTGCGCTCAGTGTCGGCTCAGTAGAATATGACTTATTTCTTCTTTGATGTTATGACATTTCTACTTTCTTTGTGACTTGCTTTTCTGTGCAGGACCATTGTGCAGTGGAAACTCTTTAGGCAGGCACTGCATGAGTTCCACCCTATCAGCTCAGGCCTTGAAGCCATGGCCCTCAAGTCCACCATTGACCTTACCTGCAATGACTACATCTCCGTCTTTGAGTTTGACATCTTCACCAGGCTCTTTCAGGTACAGTCAGCTCCACCACTTCTCTCTAAGCATAGACTACCTCCTTTGTTTGCTCTCTGTGGTAGCAAATGTTCCGCAATGACCATTGTTGAGTGTTAACACAGAAATGCAGGTGTGCGGCAGGCAGCGGTTATATGGCAGCACTGCTGCACCATCTTTTGACTGCAGGCCTGTCTTAAGAGGGGTGCTGTTCTGCTGTCACGTTCTAGTCCTTGCTTCTTTGAGAGAGGGAGTCTTAAGTGATACAAAGAATTCTGTGAAATTTCGAAGCACCGAATAAGTGTTTGCAGGTTATATTGACAGCAGAAATCTGAAGATGTATAGTAAACTTCAATCTATACTCAGGTTCTCCTTCCGTTTCACAAAGCTGAAGGTAATTTCTGAAGAAAGAAAAAAAATCAGCAAAAGTATGTTCTAGTTAATCTCCAGGCTCAGTGTTTGCATCAAGTACTCTTGGCTACAGGTTTCCAACGATAAGAAGAAGGTTTTAAGAGCCTTTTATAGGACTCACTGGTAAATTTATCAGTGTCATTGAAATGTAGATTTAATGTAATGTAGATGAGGCTTAATCCATAGGCAGAACATGAGTGACTCAAGACTTTCTGGCATGTGCTTCTCTTTGTAGCACTGGTTATATAATTAGTGTGCCATTTCAAGGAGTAATTAAAATGAACAAATGACGCATGTACAAAGTGCAGTTATTTAAAAAAAAAAAAAAGGGCTACCTTTTTATAAGGCTACCTAAAACGCTGGCAGTCTAAGCCACATCACACATTCTCTTCCTTATGAACCTTTCAGCGCTAACCCAATAAAATAAAACTGTATGTAAACCACTATATCGCCAAAATTACTTCCCATTTGAAACATAATTTGCTGGTTTCATATATCTCCTCTGTAACTCCTCAGTACAGTTGCCAGACTTTCAGATATATTAATATTGTTACAGTTGCAGCAGTTGAGGGATCATTTTCCATTGTTCCTCCTGCTGTAAAATAACTGCTCATAGAGGAGTGCTTAGAGACACATGTTCCTTTGTAAGTAATTGGCTCATTACGCTTAGTGCTCTAAAACAAACATCACGGGGCAGGCTAACATTTACATATCATATGTGGCCTTTAATTAAGCAGCTTTCTTGGAATGTATTTGCATCAACACTAATTTGGGAAGAAGGGGATCTTTTTTTGAAGCTGCGGTGATTTAGATTTAGTGTTTTAAGGGTCAATGACGTATAAGGATTTTCAACAGGCCAAGTTTAAAAACTAGAAATAAGAGTAATGTTCTAGTTGTTCAAACATGGAGAATGTTGTGTACACAAATTCATATTAAGTTTAAATTAAGTGATATTTTTTTTTCTCCCCTCATCCAGATGAATGGTCTGTGGCCTTATATGTATTATGTGGTGCGACTGTGATTTATCTTAAAATGAATTTATTTCCTAGACATTTGTTTAACAAGTTCTCAGTAATTTAATGTATTTATAAGCAAAATATTTTGCATTAATTTGAGTTTTCTGTAAGTCACATAACTAATTAATTTTTATTTTTTTTTTAAAATGCAGTTGACTTAATCATACTGCATCAGCAATAAATATTTCAGCCACATATGATAGACATTTTATTTAGAATTGAATACAGTTACCTCTATTATTGGTCGCACCACGTGACATCCTATCATTACAAATCTGTTTTAAGATATGAGTGATACAGTAAATCCCCTGCAAAAACAGATTTTAACTGGATTTACTTAACATTCACATTGCACTCAAATGTTTCACAAACGTTTTAAAATGAAAATCTAGTCACAAACATTTGTAAGTGCCGAGTATATCATTGGTTTTGGGGAACATGGGTTTAAGCCCGGACATTTCTGACCTGAGCTAAGCTTTCCCCAGTCTTGGCTGCTAAACTTAGAGTTGCGTTGAGTTGCTGGCTCACAGAGATGACATCTTTTGATGAACATCTTTCTTAGAGTAGATGTTGGCAGTTTGTGGCCATGCAAATAAATTCTTTTCACCCGACTGTCGCATAGAGCTAAGCTACACTTCCTCTGTCACGATATCAAGCCTACACATGAAAGCTCATCATAGTTTACAATCGAAAACTTAAGTTTTGAAGACTTTTGAAGACTACCTTGTTCCCTTGATGACTCTGGTGTGCTTGAGGTGTGCATATCTCTTTATGGTGCCTCCATGGCTCAACTGTACAGCTAAAGTATTTTCCTCACCTACAGCAGTTAAAACAACCTCTGGGTCTGGTGGTTCTGTGAAGAGAAATTTTCTATTCCGGTTTGAATTTTAAATGAGTGCCGTGACAGCAGGATTGAAATTACATACTCTCTTAATTTATTTAATTTTTGATGCCCTTTCTTCTTAGGATATACTACAAAGTTTACATTTATTTCCGAAATATTGGAATAATTACTCATACTGCATTAAAATCTTTTCCAAAAATGCTGCAATAAAGTAATTAATGTTTGTGGATCATCAATGGAATATAAATGCATAAAAACTGCCAATCCAGGCCATAAATCTGTCATAGAAAACACTGATATTTACCATGATATTTTAAAGTTCATTCCAAATTTACAGACATAAAATTCGACTGCCTAAACAAAATAAGCTAGCTTCCCACAAAAGAAATAATAAAATTTATAATCAAAATATATATATTAGTAGTGATAACTTAATATTCATTCATTTTTTGAGGTCATACCACTTATCCAAATGTGGCAACTACCTACCAGCTGTTAAAAAGGTTATTTTAGAGTTACAAACTTGCTTGCTTCTTTCATGGGTCCTTGGCAAATCTGTATATTATGCAACGTATATTGTGCAACCTCTTTTTATGCATGCGAACCTCTTTTGTATTTAAAAAAAATGCGGTCAGACAAAAAATTAAGTGTCTTGTCATTGACCCTTACGTGTCAGATTTGGCTTGCTGAAATCTCAGACCCTGCCCTGGTGTTTTCTAATAGTATTTTTTGCTTCCCATGTATTTTATAATATCCTGAAAATTGCTGTACTTATTTTGTGTGCTCTATTAGTAGTATTGCTACTCGAGGTTAGTAATGGAGATGCATTATTTGTTTTTAAGAAAGGCCAGACCATAGTGACCTAGATCAGAAAGATGTATACTAATCATCAAAAGAATAGTTGAGTGTCAGATTGCACTGAACTAGGGAAGGAAGACAAAGGTTGTCAGGAAATTTTGACTGATATGGGCAATATTTATAGAGCTACACATACAGAAGTAAGTGCAGTAAGTACAGAAGTGACACCAGGCCTTCTGGACGCGTGACAAGAAACTGTTCATCTTGGCGCCGACCACTGTGCCTCCACAAACAGATACCGTTGGTCGTCTCCACCAAGACAAAAGCGTGACTTGTCACTGAAAATGACCCGCTGCCATTCAGAGTCACTACGTGACTGTCTGGCACGACACCATTGAAGTCTTTGGAGACGATGTGGTGTTAAGGGCATTTGTCATAACAGTCTGCATGCATGTAGTCCTGCATTGTGCAGCCATCTGCCAATGGTTCTGACACTAACAGGATGACTCATGGAGGGCATCACTGCTTGCTGAATGTCTGCAGTCATGGCTGTTGGGTTAGTCAGGTACAGCATTAAGGCCCATCCTTGCTTATGTCGTTACACAGGCATGAACTCACATTTAGCTGTGCATGACGCGGCACATCAGATCTTTGCGCATGTGTCTGATTTGGTGGGCATGTGACAATGTGAAACTTTCAGGTCTGATTTCATGTGTCTTTTTACCTATACACATACGTTTAGTGCTGTCATCAGCGAGCAGCGTCAATGTGGCAAAACAACAATGGAAAAGGAATGTTTTTTTGTAGCTGGTGACAGAGATGATGAACATGAACATATGTGCAGTACATTCAGGTGTGTGTTTTTATTTTTGTTTTTATTTTTATATACATATTTTTTTGAAAGATGAAAACCGAAGGCTCCATTTTTGTACTATATAAGAAGGTGCATTCTCTAAAGTTTTAATATAAATATTTATATCGTGTTAAGTTAGTAGTTGTGAGAGCCTGAGAAATCTGTGTCTAACTTAAGATACTTGTCTCAAGGGCCATGATATGCCTTGGTTTGTCCAGTCCTCTGGTTCAAAGTTGTTCCCTGCTTGCCTTGCCACACATTCCATTGACAAGACCCTACTGACGTTCATCCTCAGTTGCAACATTAGATCTATTAACGCATGGTGCAGCCAACGGTGCGTGGCTGTTCCCTAGTCGTGCCTTGGAGCTTTGAGCATGGTTCTTTATTTGGCCTCACCATCAGCCAGAAATAGTCAGGCTGTTTACAGAGAGCCTGTGTGCTCTTTGATGGACCTCGCACAGCAAGGTCATGCTTCTCATCTGCATCTGAATGAACCTGCCTGTTGAGACAGCGAGCATGCTTCTCTATTCCAGTGATCTGCCTCCCCTTCGTTTCTGTTTGAGTCAAGTTTTCTTTGATTCCACCTCTTTTTGCCCATGTCTGCTTGACATCAGTATGCACTTGGTGGAGGCAGTCCTTTTTGAGTGTTTTGTCCATGGATCAATATAATATTTTTACCTCAGCTGGCCCACATGAGTTTTCTCTCTTTTGAAATAGTGGATTATGTACACATTAAGGTGTTCCTTTTAAAGGAAGAACGAGTGACGTCAGGGCACCTCGCTGTTCTGTCTGTGAAGAGATGTTTGGTTAGTTGATATTGGTTTGAGGTCTTAACATTTCTTCTGCAGTCCAAATGATCAGCTGTTTATATGCAGTGCTAAATTTAACCCATTTCTATATCTAAATTGTTGGTTTTGATGGCTGTGTTCAGACAGGCAAGTCAGATTTTTTTTTTTTTTTTTTTTTTTTTTTTTCCTCAGACCTGATCTTTTGAGACGATTGTTTGCACTGTTACATGCAAAGGGTCAGATCAGATTTGCATGCCTAGTCGATTGACTAGGGTATTCAAAACTTCAGATGGATGGAATCAAATGTGTCATCTATTGCCTAGACTGGGGGTTGGCTACCTGCATCTCTTTTAGTGCCCTCTTGTAGCTCCACAGCAGAATTAGACTTTTAGGTAAAACTAATATAATCCTCCTTTGTAGTAAAAGAAAGCTTTTTTTGAGCTTTCCAACACCATTTTTAGAGTAAATTGTCCTAAATGCTGGAATTAATGACCTATTCCCTGATCTACAACCCTGCAGATTCTGCTGGTAACACAGCAATGCTGACAATCTTGCCTAGCTAGGAGATGACACAATGACAAAGGTGAGAGAAGTTCGAGATGAACATAGAAATAAATGGACAGATTAATTTGCATTTAGTGTGTATCCACCCGAGCCGGTTTCTTGATACATTTAATGTGTAAAGAGAAACTGTCACCAAACAAACATCAGCAAAAAGTTCAACATTGAGGGACATTACAAGACATTGTTCATCTTTTGCAGAAAAGGACCTGCTGGAGATGCAGGAAAAGTGGCTATAGCTGAGCTAAAGCTTGAAGCAGAACAGAGTCAGTCTGTTTTGTTTAAATTGTAGAGTTTAGAGCCATTGGGGGAAGAGAACACAGCTTCTGAAAAAACTGCCAGCTTTATTAAAGTCTGTCTCTGCCCCAGTGTAGCCTCACACATATAGGAAATGTTAACAGTGCTAAGTAAATCCAGCTTGCTTTGCTACCATCTGTAGACTCGGGGTGATGTCACTGAACATAAAAGTGAAAGAAGGCTGTAAAAGAATAGTTCTTGAAGAAAAAAACTGCAGTAGAACGAATTCTGAACTAATTAATGTAGTATATCATGTTAGGACTTTAGAGCATGTCTGCAACCTAGATGTTGAAATGCTGATGTTACGTCAATGGCAAACAATAAAACTACTGGTTTGATTTTTGTTCAGACAGGACAGAATGACACTCTAACACATGGGTTGCTGGTCCCTGGTCTAGACTGCATCTGACTTTAGAACAGTGCAACAAAATGTCGTTATATAGCAGTACATCTTAACATGGTAGAGCTGTTGAGCGGCACCTAAAAGATTCTGAATTTACAGCAACTCTGTTTTAGACAACAAGATTCAGTGCTTTGCTTAATAGCCTAACTGGCTGCAATAACGTTAGCTATTAGGCAAACATAATGCAGTTATGCAAACATGAATTTCAGCCTATGTGATTTTCAACAAAACGATTTATAAGCTGTTAATACTCAGCCTTCTGGCTGGAAACGTTAACGTTTTTGTGTTACAGATTGAGGTCGCCTCTCTGTTGGCAATGTAACATTACCTGCCAAGCTAAAAACATACTTGGCCCTCTCCCAGTTTGACTGATGGCTAGGGGGCATGATCAGACAATGGTATATTTCAAACAGCCTCGCAAACCTATTGCAGCCAATTACATCAGTATAGGGCTGAGGGCTTAATGAGAAAGGCTTTGATTAATGTTTCAGTACTTCAGTTAACATGTTTCAACCATGTCAGACATTTGTACTAAGAGTTACTTTAAAGGAGCTACAGCTCTGTGACAAGAAATTATGCTTTTGTTTGCATTGTTGTGCTTGTATGTCCTTGGTGTACCTTAAAACACATTTGTAAAGTATTCTGAAAATCCAGGACTTTTGAAAAATGAATTTGGAAATAATGGGAAGATTCACATTTAGCCTAATGTTTAAAACCATGTCTAGATTATGAATATTACAATCCTGCCTGTGGGTTATCTTGTAGGCAGCCTTATTGAGAGGAGATTAGGGTTAAAGTAGCAGTGAAATTGCTGGAAGCAACATGTGTTAACAAGTAACAAGTGGAACTCATTCGTTTTAGAGAAGAGGCAAAAAGAGTCAGGGGCGAGAGGCCTAGCGCCCGTGGTGATGTGAGCTGTATCTGTGTTGAGTGTGCTATTGTGCAGTCATAGATGTTGAAACACATGTTGAATATACTTTTCAGAGACAGATGTAGGTCACTCATGATCAAGGGTTGACCAAGTGAAACTGTCTACTACACATTTCTGGTCACTTATAAATCCCAACAATTTTTGTCAAACTCAGTGTAGTGTAGTAATGTAGTTTGCATAACCACACAATCCAGTCAAACTTTGTTTGTTTACTCTTAACTTCAAAGACTGCCCAAATGACAGTGAATGTATGTGTGTGTTTTTGCTTATGCATGTTTTTCTTTAAATTGTCTTTGACACCCTGAAAAGCAAAGTGTTTTAAAACCATAGTTTAATTTTTGGATATACTTAAGAACTACTATTTCCTTGCTTTTCAAAATCTATTATGAAATGAAATGCTGTTTTACAAACATTATTGGTTTGTCTGTGCCACAGCTGATAAATATTCCATACGCTTATATGAGACTAAAGTATAAAAGCCAGTTGTTTTGCCACATCTCCTGTGGGTTCATTGAGAAACGATTCATTCTGTTTGACTGGAGAACATGCTTTTATGTCCTAATTTATTTAAGTATTATAACTGTCTCTCCGTCTCTCTGCAGCCGTGGTCATCTTTGCTGCGGAACTGGAACAGCCTGGCAGTGACTCACCCTGGATACATGGCCTTTCTCACCTACGATGAGGTCAAGGCTCGCCTACAGAAGTTTATACACAAGCCTGGCAGGTAAAATGCTCTCTACATGCCTGCTCCCGTACATGCACACAGAGAATTACGTACTGCTACTTTATAATCAAAGCTGTCCTACACAAAGACTGTGCATAACAATAGGGCCTACATTCATTGTCCCTTTGAATAAGATGCCTACTATATATTTGCACGCAACCACAGCCTCATCCAAATGGCCATTCATGACACAAGCACACTTAGATAATCGTTAGTAGCCGTTTGCAAACAAACAGTGACAGAGGCACACAGGGGCAATTCATGGTCAGTCAGAAAAGCCTCATGCTCCCAGTGGATCGCAGAACAGCTTGGTACCTACCATCAATAGTTGTATTGTAGAACACCCATGATGTCACAACCATTCCGGCAAATGGAAGCCATCATAAGACTACCTGTAATGCAGCCAGACACTTGCATATTCATTAGCATGCTGCATCTGTCGCTGTAGATTCAGACGAGTCATTTCATGATCCATACAAAGAAACTGCAGATACCAATATTGTCTGTGCCTGTTTTGTTTATGGAGTGCTGAAACATGCACATTACTATACTGCAATGTAACACTTTGTTCTGCTTTGTTCTGTAGCTACATTTTCAGACTGAGCTGCACACGACTGGGCCAGTGGGCTATCGGTTATGTTACGGCAGATGGAAATATCCTACAGACCATTCCCCACAACAAGCCTCTCTTCCAAGCTCTCATTGACGGCTTCCGGGAAGGCTTGTAAGTTTGTTCATATGTAGATGTGACCAATTCTCCCCATGGAAGGTCTCTTATACCACATCACCAACAGTCTGAAAAATTTAGTTTATACTGCTGGTTATTAGGGATTGGCGGTTGCCTAAACTTTGTAATCCCCTAACATTTAATACACCAAATAGCCTATTTATTCAGTTATTTGTTCACCTGTATCTTGGGATTTAAACTGGCTTTTGCTCATCACTGTTCTCACAACATACATACAACATTTATTGAATATTCTGACAAACATTCTGATATGATTCTTTTCTGTTGCCAGATTAGTTTGTTAGGGTTCAGTAGGTCGGAGGAAAAAAATGTTTTGTCTAGGCTTTGTCAAATGAAGCTAATTTACATCACAGCTCAGGTTTTTTTGTGTTTTTTTTTTATTTATTTATGTTGACAGTTTTCTAAAATTATATCTTAAAAATCACAATATATCTCTGTGCTTACAGTATTAAGCTCTATTGCAAAAATAAATTCATAACACCTGTTTCATTGGTCATAACCTAGCTTCAGATTCTTGCCAGTATACAGCCTAAATTCTATGCAGTAATTCTATGGATCTGTATATGTGTGCGTTCCAGGACGAGGCTTAATCCCAATCCAAGAACTGACACTCTCGATGTGCAGTACTATCTTATGACAAGGATAGCCTGCTGCTCTTGGCTAGAACATTTTGCTTGTGTTTTAGTTTTCCTAATGGGTGTGAAATATGTGTGGGTTTTGTCATTTCAGTTTAATGTTTTGTAAGTATAAACTATATGTTCAAAAGTTTGTGGACACCAATCATTCAAGCGTCTTTTGGTGCTTGCCTAGCCGACATAAATTAGAATATGTTCTTAATGGTCTGCCAATTAAAAACAAGACCCTGGTGTTTTGTCTAAAATCACGGTGTTAATAGGATTTTTTTTTTTTTCCTCACCTTCACTGCACTGACAAGGTGGGGTAGGCTTTACACTAGGTGTTTTAACATTGCTGCAAGGAATTCCACAAGTACTTAATGAGGTCAAGTACTGATGTCGGATGATTGATTCTGGATCACATGTGCCACTCCAACTCGCCCAACATGGTTCTGCTGCTCCACAGCCCAAAGCTTGGGGCTTTATACCTCAAAATAATGCTTAGCTTTAGGCTCATGTGCAGCTGCTCTGGTGTCCAGTTCTGTTCTACAGAAATGATACTAGCTGAAACATACTGTATGTCAGGAAGAGTGCACCTTACAGTAGATGAATTGGAGGGAATTAAAGTATTAAATTAATATATTATATAGGGCCCAACTGGAGTAAGCCTAATTCTAGATTTAAAAACAGTTGTAATGGAGATTCACCATTGGCACTGCAGTAGTACTAAGAAAGAAACTAAGCTTAGTCCATGTTCTAGAAACCATTGAAACACAAGGCACAGCACCTACGTTTTGCACATTTTGGCCTTGCCTCACACTTTGTTAACCTTACCTTAGTTATTTCTTTATGTTTATAGTCATTCAGTTGACATGATCTTCTGTACCGCATTTCTAAGAAAAGCTTTTCTGTCATACAGCTATTTGTTCCCAGATGGCCGCACTCAAAACCCTGACCTCACAGGGCTCTGTGAGCCCTCACCACAAGACCATATCAAAGTCACACAGGTCAGTGGAATTCTGCAGTCAACTTGCTGTAATATTACTGCTGTCTGTCGCTCACTCACTCTCTTAATCTTCTTCAGGAGCAATATGAGCTGTACTGTGAGATGGGCTCCACCTTCCAGCTGTGCAAAATCTGTGCTGAAAATGACAAAGATGTGAAGATAGAGCCATGTGGCCACCTCATGTGCACATCCTGCCTTACTGCATGGCAGGTGAGCCAGTGTACCGCACAAATAGCAGTTTCAGTCTTCATCCTGCCTCGTTTGCTCACAGTCTCTCACTTATGGTCACAGGAGTCAGAGGGCCAGGGCTGTCCTTTCTGCCGCTGTGAGATCAAGGGCACCGAACCCATTGTGGTGGATCCCTTCGACCCCAAAGATAACAGCGGGGGTTCGTATGGGGGCTGCAAGGGCATGTTTGGCGCAGAGGGAGCACCCTCGCCTAGCTATGATGATGACGATGACGACCGACTAGAAGATCCTCACCTTATGATGAGCAAGCTAGCTTGTAGTAAAGTGAGTAAAGTTGGGTTTTTTTTTTCGTTTTTTTTTTCTTTTGCATTTTTGATGTTCCAGGTTCCTGCTTTAAAAGTGGATATTTTAATCTGCCAAATGGTAGAGGTAAAAATTTGTTTACGAATAGATGTTAAAGTTGTATGGTTTTTCACAGGTCGAGCGACCTCCTTCCCCACTGTCAATGCCTCCTCAAGCCTCTTTGCCCCCAGTGCCCCCACGTCTAGACCTGCTGCAGCATAGACCACCGAACCCTCCAGGGGCCTCTAGCCCAGGCGCCACATCCAAGGTAAAACCACCTACTGCAGTTTTAGGCAAGTCTTAGTGACGTCTGAAATGTTATCCTGTTTTGTACTGTTTGTAAAGCTGTGAATGCTGGAGCAATATGGTTTAACCTTAATCTTTTAACTTGGTGTTTGTCCGAATAGGGTATGTTAGGATACTTTTTATTTTTATTTTTATTTTTTTAACCTTTCCTCCACAATTGTAATAAGTTTTTCCATTTAATAAATTTATATTCCTTTGGGGAGTCCTGCTGCATCAATGTAGGTGTGGGTTTTTTTTATTTAATTTTTTTATTTTATTTTATTTTTTTGGTTTGTTTTTTAAATCATTATTCCCTTTCTTTTTTTCATATACTGATTTTGTATAAATCTTTTGCACCTTTCTAACCTCAGGCACCCTCCCATCACAAAGACAAGCCATTACCACTGCCCCCAGCCCTACGAGACCTCCCACCTCCTCCTCCTCCAGACCGCCCTCACTCAGCCGGTGCTGACAGCCGTCTCCCGAGACGCCCCTTGCCCTCCACACCCAGTGACCCACCACGAGACAAACTGCCCCCTGCTCCACCAAACCGCAACATGGTGGACTGGAACCCCCGGCCAGTGCCCAAAGCACCCTCCCAGCCTCCCACCGTAGGAGGAGACTCCCGTGGGACACGAGAACTGTCCAACCGTCACTCGCTTCCACTGGCACTGCCTTCAGCCATGGACGCACAGAGAAACAACAGCTCTGTCAGTTTGGACCACCAGCTTGTACGTTTCTATATAAAATTTGTGTATATAACTATAAGTTGCTTGGGACACTGTCTTCAGCTTTTTTTGTGTAATGGTGTTTTGAGTTGTAGAACAGTCATTAGCTAGTTTTATTAGATAATTTACCAACCCTCCTCGAGCTGATTTGGGTGCGAAAAGTGATGTGGTTTGCATTTCTGTCATTGCTCCAGAGTTTTGGTGCATCAGCCTCTGGTGGGCCTGAATACGACAACCCAAAAGTGAAGCCTTCTGCATCAGCTAATGCTATCTACTCCCTGGCAGCCAGGTATGTATATTAGATGTATGTATATATGTCTTAATTGTGTAACTAATCAAAAACAAGGTTTACCTAAAAATGTCTTTTACTCTGTGTCTGTGTTATGACTTCTGTTATTTGTATTGCTTATTGCCCCTTTATGCATATACCACCGAGACATTTGTAACGCATGCGATTCTTGCTGAACAAAGCAGTTCTAAATATGATGTGTGGACATCTGTGTGTTATCAGCAGAGCCCTTCCTGCAGTGAAGCAACTGACTGGAGAAGATGGCTGTGAAAGCGAGGAAGATTCTGACTACATGACTCCTAGTTCTCGCCCTGCTCTGCCCACCATGATTCCTGCCCTTGGGGAGACAGTGCCCAGGCCCCCACAAACTAACTCTCTCAGTAACTCCAGGTAAACCTGCTATAGAACCAAAGATCATTAATAATATTCTCGCCGTTGTATGTATGGATGTCTATGTATGTTAATATTGTGTTTTTTGTTGTTTTATTTTTGTTTTTTTTGCCCACCAATCTGATTAAAGTCCTAAATGTTAAAAGGCTACCAGGTTCTTTACAGTAACTGGCTATGTGTTGTCTTTTTTAGCATGTGCACAGAGTACAGACCATTTAATGGTGGTTTTTGAAGATTTGAAGACTTCTGTGTTACCCTTGGCTGTAACATGAGCAAAGTACTTGCACTAATACTGCTACACATACGCCTCTTATGTGAGGCTAGTTAAAACATAAAATGGCAAAAACATTGGAATTGGCAGTTGGGTCATTTTTGTTCATTTTAGTGTAATTCTAAACCAACTTTTGATAACACCTAAAAAGTTTGCCACAGTGCTGTAAGTTGTGAATATCAACAGTTGCATATAGAGGCCCGTGGGGTAAAGTAGTCTTAACCAAAGATTGGATCTGGCTTAACATGGCTGTTATGGATCAATAATTGACTTTTATTCTGGTCTTTAAGATGTGATTGCGACATCCTTAGGTAATACAAACATGCAAAACACTTGCTGAAGATTTCTTTAATTTTAAATTAAATGTGTTTAATAACTCTCCAGGCCTTTGCTCAGTGACATGGACTCAGAGGGCCCACAGATGTATGAAGCTATGTACAACATTCAGGCCCAGGCCCTCACAGCCTCTCTGCCTCATCAGGCCAGAGATTCAGGTACACAAGCTCTCAGCATGCTCTTACAGGTCCTTTAGCCTGTATGATCCACTGAACAGCAGTAGATGAGCCCCAGTCATCCATTACTGTTGCCGCGTGTTCACTGAGGTGGATTCCCAATGTTTCCTTCTCCTCCTTGTACAGACTACTCTGAACTGCCTCCATTGGCGAGTTCTAATGGGCCACGGGACATGGAGTGTGATGAGGAGGAGAACGGCTATGACATCCCAAAACCCCCTCTACCTATAGCCCGACGCACACTCTCAGAGGTCAGCAATGTATCTGCTACCTTCAGCCGTCTCTCTGTGGAAAGTGAGCCAGGAGCATCAGTCTGTGAGTAGATGGTTATATCAGAAATATCTGTTCATAACAACAAAACACAAAGCACTTTTAAATGTGTGATATTCCTGGTGGGATTTTTCATTAAAGTTTGCTAAAGTTTCCTAAAGCAAAGAAAATGGGTTTGGTTTGTTGTTTTGTTTTTGTTTTTTCCCCTTCTCTCTCCCCCCCCTTTTTGGACGTAGCTCCATGACACAACTTGCATAGTGGTTTCATGAATAGTTCATAGAAGTTACTGAGTAATTAAAAATGGTTACAATAATAAACCTGCAGCTTACAGGGTTAACAATTAAATTTGTTTCCAGATATTCAGGGAAGATCACTGAAAGGTGTTCAGTCAGAAAAACTGAAGGCACAATAGACCCAAACACAAATGGCCAGTAAAATGCCTTCTCTCCACCAAGGGAGGAACTAAGCCCACTAACTTTAGGGGTCGAGCATCCGTGCATGAACCGTGCTCTTGGTGTACTAGACACATGCACTCGCCCACTTTTTGCGCAGTCGTGTAGATCTTTCTCTTTCCATCTAGGTACAGAATCGAGGTGATATGGGCTGTATACATGGCACATGATATATAATTCGATCATGCAGTCTGGAATCTTCTACATGTGTTTTTCCACCCATTTATTATTTTCCTTCCTTTCACAAGCACGTAAACCTTTTTGTTTTTTCAGCGCTTGACTCGGAAGCTCCAGAGCGGCCACCCAAGCCTCTGCCCCGCCGCATCAACTCTGAGCGCAGGCCCAGTCCGGTTCCGCCTGGAGCTATGGCGGGGCCCAGCAACCCGCAGATCAGCAGCGAGATCGAGCTGCTCATGAGCCAGGGCTACTCCTACCAGGACATCCAAAAGGCTTTGATGATCGCACAGAACAATATCGAGATGGCCAAGAACATCCTGCGGGAGTTCGTGTCCGTGCCCTCCACGGCACACATCTTCACATAGCGACCCCCAGCAACAGACGCCATGCCAGAGAGTGCGTTCTTAACTCTCGCCCGCTTTTAGCTCTAGCGCCAGGGAGCCTCCCTCCTACAGGCACGCGTCCTGACTGTCCGTCGTTCTTGTGTGCAGCACAGGCCCGCTCCTGCTCCAGCGCGTTCGCAAGCGGGACCGCTGTGGTCGAAGTCCGTCTCTTGGCAGTGCATGTCCCCTGAGGCTTTCAGTGAAGCTCAATCAAGGACAGGGAAATTGCAAATATTGTATGTGTTTTTATATGATAATTTAATATATATAAGTCCATATATTGAATATAGTTAATATATACACATGTAGGCTGGAGAGGGGCTGGTGTGAGGGGGTCATGTGTGATAAAAAGCCTCAGGATGAGGCTGGCGAAAGGAAGGGACTCTTCAGCCTAGCCTGCTGTTCTCTCAACCACCGGTCTTGACATGTGGGAGGGGAGGGAGCTGCAGCTGAACATTTGCTGATGTTAAAAATGGCCTTTAATCGTGTTGCTTCGGTACTTTCTCAAGATGTGTGTGTGCGTGCGTGGTTTTGTTGTTTTCTAAAGTAGCATGGCATGGGCGACAGTCCCCAGACCACAGTCTGCTAGCGCCTAGCAGAGTCCTACGTTTGATCTGCTCTGAAGATGTATACCGGTGATCCATAGTCTCTTCTGGAGTTTACTCTGTGTCTCTGTAGGTTCTTGGGGATGTTGGAACGTCTCTGGATGGTAGCCGTTGAAATTGGCTGTAACCAGTACCAATCGGATGCATCGCACATGCTGTCGTGTAGCATTACTGTAACTGAAATCCTTTTAGCTTCGATAATGTTCCAAGAAAGTACAGGGTTACCTACTGCCACCTCCTCTTTCGGCTCCGGTAAAAATACGACATGGTGACAGATTGTAAAACCTGCACTAGTAGCGAGCATAATTGGACGCCTTCCTCTCTTAAGAATAGTTTAGTAAAAAATGCGAATGCAGTGAATGAAAGTAAATTGGCAGCAGTTAGCATATTCATGTTGCTAACAAGTGACATCTAGGTTGTGTTCATGGCACCTACCCGGCAGGGCCTCGCATTTGTGTTGTAACATTCATCTTGTGTGTCAAGAGTATGGTGGAGAAGGATGGGCTTGCACAAGTGTGCTTCTTTATTTTTTTTATTTTTATTTTTTTTCCTTTCTGTTTTTCCCCTCCCCTCCCCCTTCCCCCCCTTCTCTCTAGGCAGTGTTCTCTAACACATTTAATGTAGGGGGGCTTATTGGGACACAAGGTAATATTTGCTTTGTGAGAAGGAAGTATTTGCTTAAACAGGCCAGCAACCTGGCCAAATTTCTGTCAAATCAGGACTGAAATCACTCAGATTTTTGGCAAGGTGGCTGTGTCTGAAGCTTTTCATCTAAGTGAAATTGTTATTGATCATTGATCACTTTAATATTATTATTATTATTATTATTATTATTCTTATTATTATTGTATTAATGTTCTTTTTTGTCATTAATTCAGAAGTGCTTTACTGCTGCTACTATTGTTAGTGCTAAACAATTAAGCCTTAAATGTATATTTGTGAATATTGTGTTTAACCTGTTTTAAAGTGACAGTATCTGTTCAGTTGAAATTGATGTAGCATACTTGAAATTCCAAGCAGCTTGTGCGGGCTGGCTCGAGATGATATTTTCTCCCTTTGGGATTTTTATTTTATTTTAGTTTTATTTTTTTTTGGTTGGAGAGTCCAGAAGTGATCCAGAGACGACATCCAGCTCTGTCGTCATTGGAGTACATGGGGGAACGGACATGCGCATCATGGCACTCATTGCAGAAAGCCTTATTTTTCTGCCCTTGTTTTGTTACTCGGGTTACATGCTGACCTTGTTCTTGTCTCAGCCCCCCTCAGAAAGTGGATGAGTGTTCGGTGGCGGCCCACTTACAGCCATGATGGCAGCGCTGATGGCCTGCCTACTCCAGGGTAAAGGAACGGTTGTGTGGTGATGCTTTCAGTCAGGTCCTCTCCACTCTCCCTCTGTTCTCAGGAATACCGTACATCTAAACATAGACTATCAGTATTGAACGGGCAATGAAACGTTGTACTAGTACAAATACTCTCTTGTTCAGGGCAGGAGCACCCAATGACTGCCTCTGACATCTTTGACATTGGAGTGATTCAGAAGTAGCTTTTGATGACTGATGCCTGCATTTCTTAAACCAGTCCTCGCATGTACTCAAACTTGTGTTTGGGGCGTGTGGATGGAGCATGTATTTGCCGATAAGATTGACGGATACCATATAGGAAATGGCTTGGGAAGCTCCCGCTCTGCGTTTTTCTGAAAGCAGGAAACTCAAGATGAACTTGCACAGGTGTGTTTTTTATTTTCTATTTTTTTTCTCTGCTTCTGGCTGCGCGTCTATGTGTTTTATCAGCTGTTAGCTGGTAGGTGTGTCAGTTTTCAAATGCGATCACTATTATTGCGATTTTTTTCGCAACAGAATGTGAAGGTGGTTGCTGTTCGTCTGTTGGGTTGAGGCTAATTCATGTAAATAGGAGAAGGCAGATTACGTGTTTATTGAAAAACATCATTGTACGTTGAGTACTGTTTGTTTGAGTGTGACCTGCGTGTGTCATGACGTGTTCTGCTCAGAAGAAACCTGCACAGGGCGCATGAAACACAAGATGGGCAAATGCAGCATTCTCGCATAGAACATCCCTCTCTTATGCTTCTAGGACTGGCTTAGGAAGTGCTGACTGATGTTACTGAAAGTAATGTTGTTGATGATATTGTTCACCATTACATGCTCCTCTGTGTTGTATGTGTTTGTGTTTTTCTTCTGTCTGAAATATTGCACTGGCATTGCAGGTACTTCCACAATATGAAGCTTGTAGGTACATTAGCCCTATTGAACTAAATGGGGAAAAATATCACCCAGATTTCCTTGACGTACAAGCTTGTTGGTCGTCTTGATAGATGTAATTTTTTTTTAAACAAAATTTTGCCTTGAAAACAGCTGTTGACAGGTTTAGCATGTAGTTCAGTATTTTTGATCGCACCATGTGAAGTAGGGATGCTTTGTTTTCTGACCAGGACTGTTGATTTTTTTTTTCTCATTATTTCATTCTGATTACTGTATTTCTTGTCAATATTGTATAGTGTGTGTGTGTGTGTGTGTGTGTGTGTGTGTGCGTGCGTGCATGCGTGCGTGTGTGTTCCAATGTGTCGCACAGTATACCAATTTGTGCTACGATACTGTCACTTTAAAATCAAGTATGTAAAGTAACGTATATATAGAGTATGTGGAAATGGCAATGTTTAATTTCATTTTGCATTCCTGTATATGTCAGAATTTTATTTTTTTTCTTTTTCTTTTTTTGTTTACTGATGTGAATAATACTGTGAGCAGTGCCATGTTTAGAAATATCTGTAATTTTGTTCTGCTGCCCAGAAAAAGGCCTTGTTCCTTTAGAGTAAATGATATACTGGTGTAAGTTACCCATTCAATTTTTTTTATTTTTTTTTTTTTGTTTTTTTTTTTTTAGGAAAAACACAGCCCCTTTTGCTTCTCAACCGTTTTTTTTTTTTTGTTTTTTTGTTTTTTTTTTCCTTTCCCCCTCATGTTGAGTAGCTGTTGGTTGACTGGAACATCTCCGTTCAGACCACAAGGGGGAGCTCTTTCCTCATGTTGCCATAACCTCCTTGAGTATTTCAGGATTTTTTCTTTTTTTCTTTTTCATGCTATTTTTCATATCACTTTGTGCGTATGCACAGTGCTATACTGTTTTAATTAAACGAATAGAAGAAGACAAATAATGTCCTCAGTCTCTGCTTATAGGTACTGGACCCTCTATGGTACAGAGGCTGGTAGAGTCATCAAGCTGGTGCTGTCTACAGATAACATCTCTGCAGCTAAAAGGAAAAGCTTTCAGGTGATCTGTTGCTTTAGAGGACATTTACAGTCAGTGTTAAGAAGGTGTATGTACTAATTACTCCATGTATGCATGTAAATGTTATTTAATAATGTTGGATATGAATGTTTCTTGCCACCGTCAGTAGTAGCCTTAACTCATGCTACAGGTTGGAAACAGGGGTTCCAGCCTTTAAACCAAGAGAGACACACCTTGTCCTGCCAGTATGGCTCTGAGATTTGCTTTGCCTTACTGATAGTCATGCTCATGATCCAAACTGCCATTCTCCCTCAGTGCCATGATTCTTTGTTTCTTTCTTTTTCTTTTTTTTTTTTGTATCAGTCTGTCTCCACCTGTCTGTGAGCAAGTGGCTTGTATTGAACTGAAGACTCAATGGGTTAAACTTAAGCTTCCCGTTAAGAGTAAGTAGTTCATTTAGGCTTAGACCTTTTGTCGTTTTGGAAAGGCATGTTAAAAGCCAAATAAGTTGGACGTGCTGTACGAAATGCAAACCTTTCAGTATGCGCAAACATATGAAGTGAAGCCAACCAACCAACTTACACTTTAGGTAATGTTCTGTAGTAGTTTTTATAGAGTACCATGATTTTATATAGAAATATAAACTCATGGTTTATATATAAACAAACCTCTCACTTGGTATATTAGTGTTGATGGAGCAGGTCTGTATGAAAGCCTTTCTGTAACATCCCAGCAGTTTATAGAAACTGGAAACCAGAGTTAGAGTGCAAAGCAATGGGAAACATTCCCTCTCCCTGAAGTCGTTTACACGTGGAGAGGAGAATGTTAGTTTGTGTGCGTGTGTGTGTGGTGTGTTTCCTTTTTGTCAAGAAATAAAGACTAATGTTATTTATTAATGTTAATGTACTCCAACCCAGAGATCCCTCCGTCATTAAGTCATTTTCATTTTGGAATTTATACATGTTATTAAAGCAATTTTGAATAAATGTACAGAAGTTGATCTTATGTTTTACATCATAACACTCGTTTTCCTTTCTTGATTTATTTTTGCCTAATTTGGTGGATGTGGGTGTTTGTGGTATCCCCCTCCCCCTCTCTTCTTTCATTTCACATGGATTGAAAGGTATTTAGAAGGACCAACTCCAAACAACTGATGAACACACATGTTTTTACAGGAAAATCTTTAATCAGCTAGGAGAACAAAAAAAATAATTTTAATCATTTGGCTTGCATTACGATCTTCAGTTTTCTGGCTTGAAAGAATCAGTCATATGGCTGTATAAATGAAAACGAGTTATAAATGAACGGACTTGCATAGAAACACGCACAAGAAAAAGCAGGACTAGCATACATTTCCAAAAATTGGATGCACAATACGGTGGCTGTGAGTAATGCTGTGTAGACTATGTGCTGAATAATGCAATAGTGCTCCTCGCTCTTTTGCCCAGTTTCATCCCTAACTATGTCACGTTTACAGTGCTTGTTTTTCTTTGGGTACAAAAAGAAAATTACACAGAAAACCATTTCAGAAAAAAATAAACTAAGACAAAAAAGGCATCTATACAGTCATTAACATTCACACATGTTCTGCCTTTACAGACCAAACTAATACTTGCACCTGCACAGCTGAGTTACTTCCGCACAGAAAGCCAGAAAATCTTGAAACCCAGATTAGATTATAATTCATTATTTACATATAGTGCAAGATGAGGACAGCAGGCCCTAATCCTTAGAGCATAGAGTTCCTGAAGTCCAATCTTTCTTTTATTTCTTCTTTTTATAGTGCTAATATACAGTGGAGTTCAAGAGTCTGAGACAACACCAAAACTGTGGGCACTTTCCCCTCTCCCTTTTTTGTTTTACAGTTTTCACATTTTAGAAGCATAGAAATGCTATAGCATGAAAAATATCTACTCACTAAAATTTAGGCAAATATGCTAGGCGTTCAGGCGTTGGTTTTTTTTGTTTGTTGTTTGGTTTTTTTGTTTGTTTGGTTTTTTTTTTTTTTTTGCCCCCCCCCCCCCCCTCTCCATTGAAGCTCATGTTCAAGCGGATTTGATCTACTCATCAGAGGCTTTTGCTGTCATTAGCACAATGGTGACATATCAGATTCTGAAATGCCTGGAATAATAACAGTTGCTCACATTTATGCTGAATGCATACGCACAATGGAAGCATTTTTACTCAAGGTCTCAGACTTTTGGACCCTACTGCGTTGTTACATTTATGTCTATATCTATCCAAAGTTTCAGGAAAATAATCTTTTCTAATGCGGTTTGTCACCTTTAGCGTGTTGTGGAGTGAAAGTGTTTACAGTGTTGTATCAGCACAGCAGTGTGAGACGGCTTTGTGTTTCAGTGCACAGACTATATGATGAGGCAGCAAGCAGGACAGCCTTCTATATCCCCTGAATGATCAGTCAGATCCATAACACCCTTCGAAGTTGCTTTGTCTAAAGCATTTTAAATAACTACGTATGTACAGTAGTTCATATATACATCATATAGAGAGCACAGATTGTTCTTAATGGACAGCGTGTCCTGTCAAGGCCTTTGGGTTAACATACTAATAAAATCCAAAAAAAAAAAAAAGAAAGAAAGGTTGAAGAAAGGAGGCACTCTGTCCCAGCTCACAAGGGAGGAGCAAATGTGGCAATCCTATGGTAAAAAGGCTCAAGGCCGCTTGCTGCGAGGGTCCCACCCTGAGAAAGTGTGTAGCATGGAGGTGGCTAGCGGCCCCTCATCTCTGTACATCCATGCATCCTTCGTTCTTCTTTCACTTGAGTATTCGGGGGTGGGGGGAAAAAAGCAACAAGTGGAATAAATGAGAACAAGCATTTTTAGTACACAGCTGGCTGTACTAAATGTAGTATGTGCCTTGTGGTGAAGTTCACATCAGCTTCTATAAAGTGTTGGAATAACAAACCTGGTCATTGGGAATCTTTTTATCACCATTCACTCCCTGCAGAAGCACAGCCTCCTCAGACTTGCCACTCTTTATCTCCAGAACGTCGTCTTTACTGGCCTTCTCCTTCGTCCTGAGGACAAATCACATTTGAGGCGATCGATCTTACTGGGGATGCATTATGATTACCGGATATATGAAGTGATGGAAACTGTGTTAAATACAAAGTTTCCTTTTTAAATTGTTTAAGCATTATTTATCGGTAATCCATCTTTTCATATTTGAGAAAAAAAAAAAACAACACTTTATACAAAATACACCTGACCATCACACCTATAGAAGCATGTTGGACACCCCATTCCAAAACATTGGAGTGCATGTGGGACAAGTTGTGGCCATTCAGTTACCTTTCTGTGAGGTCAGGCACTGATACTGGACTGGAAAGCCTGGCCGGTAGGGCTGAGGTCAGGGCTCTGTAAAGGCTGCTGGAGTTCCTCCACACCAAACTCATCAAAACAAGTTTTTGTGGAGCTCACCTTGTGCACAGTGGCATAGTCATGCTGGAACGGGAACGGGTCTTCCCAAAAGTTGGAAGCATATAATTGTCTAAAAGGTTCATTTGTATGCTGGAGCATTAACATCACCCTTCACTGGAACTAAGAGACCCAATCCCTGAACAACAGCTCCAGACCATTATCTGTCCTCCACCAACTTTACTGCTGGCACTATACATTCTGGTATTGTGCGCAGCTGCTTGGTCAGGGAAACCCATTTCATCAAGGTCCTAATGCACATTTGTGCTGAGCTTACTTCCAGAGGAAGTTTGGAACTCTGTATTTACTCTGCAGTCATACTGTGTGCAGTTTGCGTGGTCTACCGCTTAGTGGCTGAGCTGTTTTCTTTCCTGAGATGTTTCTATTTCATTATAATAGCACTTACAGTTGACCAGAAATTTTGTAAACTGACCAGCAGCAAAGGTTCTAAGTCATTAAACTTCTGACCCATTAAAAGTGGGACCCATTCTTGTACCAATGTTAGTCTCTGGAAATTGTACAGCATGGGATGAATGATAATCACTACACTGGTATGTAATGTGTCATATAATACCACATGTAAATTTCTTTGTCCTAGACAGATAGATGGATAGATGGATACACGGCCTGGCCAAAAAAAGGTCACACACTCTAATATTTAGTTGGACTGCCTTTAGCTTTGATCACGGCACGCCTTCGCTGTGGCATCGTTTCCACAAGCTTCTGTAATGTCACATTTCTGTCCAGAGTTGCATTAATTTTTCCCCCTTGTATTGCTGTTCAGAGATTTGGACCATCCCTTGAGTTTCCTTCGCATCGTGTGTGTGGAAATGCTCTTCTTTCACTATTAAACATATCCCTGAGTTCTGCTGTTGTTTTCTACCATTTGATTTCACCAAACGTTTAAGTGATCGCCGATCACGATCATTCAAGATTTTTTTCCGACCACATTACTTCCTAGATGATGATGTTTCCCCACCGTCCTTCCACTTTTTAATAATGCATTGGACAGTTCTTAACCTGATTTTAGTAGTTTGAGCAATCTCCTTAGATGTTTTCTCTGCTTGATGCATGCCAGTAATCTGACGCTTCTGAAACCGATTAACATCTTTTCCATGACCACAGCATATGTCTTTCCACATGGTTGTTTAACAAATGAGAAGCTACTCACTGCATCAGTTAGGGTTAAATAACTTGTTGCCAGTGGTGGATGAAGTACACAAACCATGTTCTTGAATTAAAGTAGATACCCAAGGTAAAATATTACTCCAATAAAAGTAAACGTCCTCCTTTTAGACCACCACTTGAGTAAAAGTATTTACCTTCAAATGTACTTAATATGGAAAGTAAAAGTAGCATGATTTATTATGGCTCTAATGTCCTATTATCATTTCTGCAACAAGACTCTTTTACTAGAAGGTCCTTAATTTGTATGACAACATTTCCATGGATGCCAAGAATCCATGAATAAACTTGTTTCGGTTACGTTTTTACTCGGCTTTACATATAAGCTGAAAGGAACGATAAATTTGGAATAATGTAGTGGAGTAAAAAGTAAGATATTTGAGTTTGAAATGTCGTGGAGTTAAAGTACAAAGTCGTCCAAAATGGAAATACTTCAGGAAAGTACAGATATACAAAAAAACTACTTAAGTACAGTAACGAATTACATTTACTTTGTTACTCTCCACCACTGCTTGTTGCCAGCTGAAACATAATCACCCAAGCAGTAATTATCCAATTGGAGGCTCATACCTATTTGCTTAGTTAAATTCAGGTGGTGACCTTTTTTTTGGCCTGGCAGATATAGATATATACAAATAGACAGACAAACAGATACAGATAGATATAGATAAATAGACAGACTGACTGATTGATTGATTGATTGATTGATTGATAAATTAAATAAATAAACAAAACTTTAAAAACACATACAGGTCCTGTTTCCCTGAGCGTCCACATGGGATCTTGCCCCTCTTGTACAGGTAGTACAGCACACTGCCCAAGATGGCTAGAAGTAAGATGAGGATGATGATGACGGCGATGATGACTCCACTGCCCTCTGGTGATACATACAAGAAAGTGCAGGCATATCTTACAATCTTTACAGAGAACCTTTGCATGACAGAAATGGTGTTCCTCGAGACCAACCAGCTTCACAAGACACTGGAAGTCTTTCCGGTTTTGGCAAGCTGAAGGAAACAGCCTTTACTGTGACAAAGCGCAAAACAGCTTATGGAGTTTGGGAGCTGAAAGCAGTCTGTAGTCTGTGACAAAGATAACGCTATAAAACCAGGAAATGGCCACGGTAGTGCAGACGTTGTCTATAAGAGCTCTGTCACAGAACAGAGTGGTGAAAGTGTGGAGGAGTGCAGTGAGGCAGATAAAGCATTCTCTGTAGCAGTCGATCAGCAGATTGAGTATGACTGCTTCATTAAGCACTCATTCTAAAACAGTTTCAGAGGCACAAGCAACTGTTCAACCAGTGAAAGGAATATGACTGGGTCAGCAAAAGCTGATTTAACAGCTACAATCATTTATATTGTTATACTGAACATGAGAGCTTCTGCCTCTCTAAAACTGTACATGTAGAGTCTGTAGAGTGGAATGACAGTGCTGTGGATGAAGGATTTACAAGCAGGCAAAGCAGTGAGGAGTAAAAATGGCATATTAATGGTGGACAAACCTCTTTTTACTCTTTCTTTCGGAGGAATAACTGGTGCTGAGATGATAATAATTCAGTTTAGGATTACAGACATAGTTGCCAAAGCACAATATATGTTTATATGTAAGCACAATTAATATTGTATATAAAACATTCATATATGTTCATTTTATCTAACAACACTAGCCAATAAATTACTTGCAAACATATCTTCGATGTACACACATGAAACCATAGTACGTCAAAATCCCAAAAAGTTACTTAATTGCAGAACATATGTTTAAATATGTTTCGGTTATGACCATTCTACATGTTAGACACTGACTGACCATGGAACACATTTACTTCAAAATAATAGGATCTAACTGCTCACCATGTGGCCATGAGGGACAGGGATGCAGTCTCACTTCCTGCTCTACAATGCAGAGGTGTGGCTAATAATAAGCTCCAACTAAGGACTAAAATTCTTAGTGTTTTTGGTAGCGACATAAAACTGTGGGCCAGCTTTTTTTTTTTTTTTTTTTTTTAAATTAGGTTGTTATTTTAAAACCAAAGTAATTCATTCAATTAATATTTACTATTGAAAGTCAAATCTAAATATTTCAATTCAACTAAATGAAGTCATTTTGGCCCTTTATGTATATATATATATATATATATATATATATATAGAGAGAGAGAGAGAGAGAGAGAGAGAGAGAGAGATGC
>CM067488.1:12316482-12389366 GCA_034552555.1 Semaprochilodus insignis
TGTGTACTGCATTTAACAGAAGCTAAACAAAATAAAACTGGAAGGCTCTGAGTGGTGGACGGGCCTGCAGAGCCAGTGAAAGGTTAATCTTATTTTCACTCATGCACAATTGGAGTTCTCCATTCTCCCGCAGGGCAGAGCACGAGAGCTCTGCCAGGCAGACATGAAGCTGCACTGTGAGCTAATGGGAGTCAGGAGACTGCATCAGAGCTCTCTGGCCATCAGCTGCCTTCTACTGTTACACTAAAATCCATCTGTGTGCAAACACACGCTCTGAATGCACTGGCGGCCTCAAAAAGCACACAAAGGCTTCTGTATCCAATGTCCATTTATAGTACAGACCATATTGTAGTTCCACTACAAATATATACATTGTATACTGTTCATATTTCTTATTGTTATTATTCTGCTTAACCCCACAGTTCCACAGTTCTATTCCTTGTTCTTACATGACTTACATTAGTTTCACAGAGTAGTAATCATGCTGATACGGAACAACATAAAAGTTGTACTTACCCTTTGTACTGGTGGAAGAAGTAGTACTTGTAATAGTTGTTTTTTTAATAAATTCACCTAAAAGAAATAAACACAAATGGAGTATATATGTATATACACATACATACATACATACATACATACATACATACATACTTGTGTATGTGAGAACTGAAACTTACTGATGTCAATGCTCTGGGACACTTCATTACTGCCCACCCTGTTGGTGGCTTTACAGGTTGCTGTGATGTTGTCAGATGTAGCGCTGATGGCAATAAGACTGACAACATTGTCTCCTTCCTGAGTGGTCCACTCACCCAGACGAGCCTATACGGCACACAAGAGGAAAAGCAGAGTTCATTTTCAAACCACTGCAGTTACAGCAGGAGTTTTTGACTATTAGTGATCAATGCAGCAACTGAAAAAAAACTGAATAGCATTCTACAAATAAAATACTCATTATTAAATAATAATCACGCTCCACAGTGTCGGGTCCCATTGTCTTGTCCCCAGCCTTATACAGGAAGTAATAGGACAGAATTTGTATACAGACAATAGCCCACATCTTATTACTAAATCACAGGCCACTTGTTTAGTCATTATTTGTTAATATACAGACAGATGACGAATTAAAAGAGCACCTTCTAGTAATGTGTTGAGCTACCATGGATCAGAAGAGCTCCTTTGCACTTTAGCATCGATTACAGACAATGGTGCAGAGATGAAAGTTATTCTCTGAGTCTGTGTTTTGATGGTGGTAGTGTAAAGTGCTGCTGAAAAAAGCCAGTCCAAAAGCTCCCACGGGTGTTCAATTTGGTTGAGATCTGGTGTCCGCAAAGGCAATAGCAAATGATTTACATCATTTGCATACTCATCAAACCATTCAGTGGCGTTTCATGCCCTGTGAATTGAAAACTGTGACCCTGAAAGAGACCCCCTCTATCAGTAATGTGATAAAAATTATTTTGTATCCTTCATTGTAAAAGAATACAGTGAACCTATACCATGCCAGCAAAATGTCCCCCAATCCATAACAGAGCTACATGACCCCCTCATTGTAGGGATCATGGGATCAAGCATCCAGTATCATCCTCTTGATGTATGTCACACATGAGTCACTGTTTCTGTTAAAGCACTGCTGAATTGTCTCTTGCGGAACACCTGTCTGGAAGCATCTGTATCACTGTATTGTTTTTATTTTGTAGCCCGTCTAAACCATGCATACTGACCACTTAGCTCAGGAAACTGATTAGTGAACTGCTATTCTCTACTGCAATTATAAATTGCATAACAAAGTTTGAGTTTTAGACCAGGGAGTTTTTAGGGAGGGTTCCTATCAGTAACTAGGCGTGTGTGTGTGTGTCTGCAGTACTTGTTCGTCAAAGAGTGTCCAGCTGATGTTGGGTGATGGGTGTCCTATTGCGATGCAACTCAGATTGACTGACTTTTCGCTGTCCAGTGGAATTACTTCGATGTCTCCAATAATCACAGGTTTACCTGGAGTCAAGAAGTAAAACGTTTAACATTTAGCAGAATCTAAAAGTGTGCTCTTACATTTTATTTTACTCATTGCTGTAAACAAAAAAAAGTTAACAAGGGTTTAAGTCTTATGTGGTGCTTACTTTTTCAAACTGAATAAACTTCAAGTTTTAGGGTACCCCAGTAACTTTTGAGTTGAAACGTGGATATACACTCATTATCAAAAGAATAGCTGCATAAATATTGGCACCCACATGAATGAAACTCGAAGATGCCTGCACCACGCAGGATTACATACAGACTGTTACAACTGCCCTTAACACCATGTCAGTGTCACCAAAGACTGCAATGGTGCCATGCCACACTGTCGAAGTTCTCATGACTCAGAATGGCAGCAGGTGATCTTCAGTGACAAGTCCTGCTTTTGGAGACAACCAACAAATCTGTGTGTGGAGGCACCGTGGTCAAAGGCAAGATGAACAGTGATGGATTATCACAACCCATTCAATTTTACGTAAACGTTCATTTACGTATGTTCATTTTTACAGAGTTTAAAACATCCCATCCCTGCTTTTTACCGCTAGAGATGCTCTTGGAGAGCAAGGGGAGAAAGTTTGATGCAAACAGACTGGTAAGCAAACAGCTATTAATGGAAACACTGAGGTGTGCATTTCCTATGATGGGGTGGACACATGTCATATGTTGCCCCATATTGTTTGGTGTATGATTTGACAGATTGTGTCATCTTGCACAGTGGTCTTTTAAACCTTTCTCACGCCTGCCCGCAACACACATTTATCCAGCAATTTACCCATCACTGTGATGAACACAGAGTTGTCTCTCTGTAATCCAGGCAGGTCAGATGCCTTTACTTCACAGACATACATCCCAGTCATGTCAGAGGAGACTCTGTGTACCTTCAGTACATGGCCCTCCGCGAGAAAAGCACCGTCCTGCACACAGACACAGAATTGGAATGACTGCCCGCAGTGCTGTCTGCATTCATATACAGCACTGACACAAATTATTGCAAATGTACTTATAGAGGTCAAGAGTCTAGCCGTAGGGGTGTACAGGTTGGCAGCGAATCTATTAATAACTTCATGAAAACAAACACAAAAGCAACATAACATATGACATGTACAACGTTGGCTTACATGGTTTTTGTACAAAAGTCTGTTTCTGCCATGTAGGAGGAAATATGTTTATGTTTCTCTGATTGCAGTTCATATTGGGACACAATAGGTCAAGATAATGAATCTGAAATTTCCTCCAGAAATTTTCACTTAGACATACAACAAAACGAGTGATCTGACTAAAACACCTAAAGTTTTGCATACAACTACATTTAGTGAATAGGACATTAGTAACTCTCCAAAACAGTTTATTATTGCTCCATATGATGAACCATTTTCTAAACTCTGCAGAAAATGACATTACAATGGCATATTTTTGCCTGTTTAGTCTTATCAGTGTATATCCAGTCACAGCTAAAGACAAGTAACAGTTGCATTTTACTACTGATGGATTGATTGGTACCTTGTACCACGTTGCTTGGGTGGACAGAGAAGACAGAGCATTACAGGTCAGAGACAGATCCTGCCCTTCCTCCAGGTAAATTGGTTCCTCTGGAGTGATCACAACAGAATCCAAAACTGCAAGAAGAATATGGACATAGTGAAAACACTGCTTTCCAAGTCTAAATAATGTTTCTGCAGCTGCTGTAGCAAGGGCAAGCATTCTTACTCACAGTGTACAGTGAGGTCCAAATCCACAAAGAACTCTTCAAACGACTGGTCCAACACATGGCATAAGTACTTGCCGCTGTTTGCTCGAGTCACGTTATCTAACACCAGAAGCCCATTTTCTGATTTCATTTCGTCCTGGTTTAAAAGAAACAGGGACACAAAGTGTCATTGATGCAAAGCACCAGCATGTAGCAACTTGTTAGTTTTTGTTTTGTATAGTTTGTTTAGTTGGTTTGTATGTTAATGTGAGATATGTTTTAAGAGTAAAACTCTTCTAAAGCCAATTTAACTTTATTTTTGTAATGTCAGATGAAACTACATTTTTTTCAAGTGTTTAAAAAACTTTCAGTAATTTCCACCTAAGTGGAAAGTAAATCTGATAAAATGAACAAAGAGTGTAAAAACAAGGAGGTGTACTTGATGAAGTGGCTGGTCGGACATGCAAAAATACATCTTTAAAAAAAGCTGTTGGAGAATTTTTTTTATTTATTTTTTTACCAGCAAGTTGAGGACTAAGTGAAGTTATGCAAATCGCCTTCATATAACCTATTAACAGGGTCGGCCTGGGAATTCCCCTTCAGCACAACACTTCACTCTACCCCCACCCAGCACTAACTCTTGACGTTCCTAATAACAGCCTCAGAGGACATAAGTACGACATGACTTGTGTTGGTTTTGGTTGTAAACAATGCACTGGAAATGTTTTTAGTTAACTTTTAATTTCTGTCATTAGAGTCTATTTACCATCCATTACTGCAACAAATGGATGAGTAGAGAATGCTTATGAGTAATTCTTAATACAGTTAGAAGCTCTATTAATGAAGATCTATTAATGGCTATCACTGCTTTTTTGCTGTCATGCCCCCAACTCAGAAACCCTGGATGCAGATTTCCAAATACAATAACACAATAGCAAACACAGTTTGTCTTCTTAAATACATGAGCATTTAAAGAAAAGACACTCTAGTCTTTTCAGAGAGGTGGAGTGATTGCTAGTAAGCTAAGCAATAGCAACTAGCTAGGCAATTAGCCAGTGCATGATAGTAGATTAAAGTCCTAAACTAAAGTAAATTATTAACAATGTTTGTATAATACTAAGCTTGATATTAAACATATTAAACATCCAACAAAGCTTAAAAACTATAAGATATAAATAAGATACAGCTTTAAAAAGCTGATCAAACCTATCTGAGGTGGGCGTGGCCAATGAGCAGCATGATTGACAGACTGACATGCATTTCTTTCTCTCAGCTTCTCACCAGGAATTCTCCCTAGAGTACCAATAGCTCCCTGTTGTGGACAATCTTCCTAAATATGGGTAAGTTAGTAACAAGGGAGGTCCATGAGGTGCTTTGTATTTACAAATCCATGAATTACCAAATACACTATCACCACTTGAATAAATAAAGTATGAATCAAAACAGACTCCTTACATCATTATACAAGAAGGTTATGAGTGGCTGAGGGTTTCCATTTCCCTGGCAACTGATCTCCACTGTGTCACCTTCCTTGGCGAGACCTTCAGGGGATTCTTGGTTCATTGTAACATTTGTTGTTGGATCTAAGGGTAATAACATACAACAAACAAGAAACAGGAATGGTTGTTTCATTTTCTGATGGACCCTCACAGCTGCACTAGATAGGGACCACTGAGATGAGGCTTTTGTAAATCAAGCTGTACACTTGTGAAGGTGTTAGACAACAATAAAAATGAATTCAATTCACATATAAACAGACTTTGTGCAAGACAGCTGTGCTCTCAGTAAGCTGTCCAATAAACTGGCCAAAACTGTCTGACACAGCATTCACGATTAGCTGCAAATTCATTCTGATTTACCGCAAATGAGACAGCATTTAAAATGAGCATCTTTAATTTCAGTAGGAAACATGTTACACAAATATAACAAGTTACATGTAAAAAAATTATACTTAATGCCACATCATAAACAGCACATGAAACCACAACAAATCTGAGATATGTACAAAAATCTTCAATTTCAAGTCGATATAGTTGTACATTACCTCATACGCATTTTGTCAGAAAACGCACACATGCTTTATATATGGCGGCCAGGCATGTAAACAGAAATCTGCTTTTTTTCCCTCATACATATGCAAGAACACTTAAAACACTGGAACAGCTCATAAAAAATGGGAAGGTAATGGATAGGCTAATTACATGGCTTGACATATTGAGATGAAATAAAACATGTGTGATGATATTAAATCGGGCCTCCTTTGAAATGCAAGAAGGCTGTGAGGGCTCCCTATTGAGCTGACCCACTAGCTTGGATCTTCAAGAACAAACATATACAACACAAATATGACATATCTACTAAGAGGGTACAGTCTATAGACTACAGTTTGAGAGCAAAAGGACAGGGGCTCAGTCTCCCCCTGGGATACGTCTGTTTAGGAAGTAACAAGCCTCACAGTTTAAGAGGTTATGGATGACTCACAGTACAATATAATGCTGACACGCTCGGACTCCATCATCTCCTGTGTTCCAGGGACAAAGTAGATGACCTCGCAGTAGAACTTTGCATCCTTGTCCTGTTTCTGTACCTGGAGGTGCAATTTACTCTCAACTGTAAACAGCCCGCTGGGATTGACCGTCCTGGTGGTCATCACTTTCACCGCTGGGATAGAAAGACAAGGTTCACCATCAGTGTTTTTAACAATGAAAGCGCATTTTAGATTGACACACGTGTGCTTCTGTATACTTACAATTATCTGAGGGCTGCAAGGGGAATCTGTCTTTGTACCATGTGATGTTGGGAGCAGGGTAAGCATTTCTGACACTGCAAGATGCAATCTGAAATGCAATATGTTGTTTTTTTATACATTTCTATACACACACACACACACACACACACACACACACACACACACACACACACACATACCTTGCAACACTGGTCAATCAGTAGATTTTTTTTGCATTTTGTCTGAAACAACTGAATTAGGTCCTAACATAGGTTGCCAGTCATGTTGTTGATTAAAATAAATGAGTCCACTCTCGCAATAGCTGTACTTTTTGCTGTTTTACTCGGCCAGCTGCAGTATTATGGTAGGTTACAGACAAACCTAGAAAGGTCATATTTATTATTGCTGCTGTCATCTAATGTTCTTTTCATTATCTACATAGTGATATTACACATTCACTCATCGTCAAAAAATAGTTGCACCCAGACGGAAGTGTCAGACTGCAATGCTATTTGGAAGGTTCCTGCAGATTTTGTGGTAGGGGTGGAGGATGAGTGACCACACGGATTCGTTGGTCGTCTCCACCACGACAAAAGCGTGACTCGTCACTGAAGATGATCCACTGTCAATTCATGACAGTCTGGCACAACGCCATTGCAGTTTTTTGGTGATGCTGACGTGGTGTAAAGGGCAGTCTTCGTAATGGTCTGCGTGCATGTAGTCCTGAAGGTTTGCAATCGTGGCTGTTGGGTCAGTCAAGAATAGCCATAACGCCTGTTCTTGCTTACATCACTCGCATGTTTCACAATGTCAAACCTAACCTCCTGTCAGTTGATTCCTTCTGGGTTCAACTATTTGTGCAACAATGTTTTTGACGGTGAGTGTATATACAGTATACCATATACGTTTTATACTCACTAGCATATACGTGTATTCGCAGAATAGCAATGTCATACACCCTATATTGTAGCAACACTTCTCTCAAACAGGACACAGAATAGAAATTTTGTCCATGTCCTGTCACGTTCCTACTTCTAGTCCATTTCTGATGAGGTATAACACTGTAATCTTCATTTAACCAGAGCAAACACTGATCAAGTTCTCTACCTCTTCTGGCTTCAACAGTCCTACAGAGCTGTAAGATGGTACTTCAATGGAGGGACGAGTTGGGACATCTGAAGGGTGAAAGAAGGAGACAATGTGTTAGGATGGAGACAGTGCTTGGATCTCCATCTAAAATGTAACGCGCATACAGAAATAGTTTAAGACTATCAACACTGCATTAAACTGTTTTCAACAGGATCTTGCATTCCAGTCAAAACAGCGCATTGTCGTATTGTGTGAGAGTCTGAGACCAGGCCTCCTAATCAGTAATTAAACCTATAATGTCATTATAGAAAAAGGCATTGGAAATAACAGAACAGAAACCGACGAGACGGCATTGCTGTCCACTTAAAAATATTACATTTACAGAGCTTCTTTTCATAGAGGCAATTTTACACAACTTTCATTCTTATAATTTTTCAAGCGCACTAATTGCTTTGCCCCAGAAATACTTCACCAATTTATCACAAAGCAGAGCAGCAACAAAGTAACACCAAGGGGAGCCTTATAATATCCACATGGATACATAGTGATAAATAAATATGTTATAAACATGCTTTGTTGCATCTCCTACTTTTTGTTGTTTACTGTTAAGTGATTATTTAACAGGAACAATATAAGTTGCCTTATCTCCTGTCACGTGGCAAACGTTTAAGACCATTGTATGATTAAGTAATACTCTTTTGACACTCTTTTGGCAAAAGAAAAGAGCAAATACAATCCTTTTGTGTCAGACAGACTTTGCTGGGCTGGTCTTTTTTCTTTTTGTTGCAACCTCTTTATTCTAGACTGAAGAGTGGGTTTTCCTCCCCGCAGGGTTGTAACACCTGGTGTAGATCATGGTGTGAAGACAAGCTTTATCTTACTGAACACATAAAGTTGAGTGCGTCCTTCCTGTCTGTCTCCATCCACGCTCACTTGGCAGAGGAACTCCTGCTCATCGGTGAGTCGTGTACTAACGATGGTTAGAACGCTGTACCCCTTTGTGGTCTCCAGAGAGTGAGAGACATTGATCCGGCCAGTGAAGCCTGTGCCCTCCTCCTCAAACTCTGAACTGTTGTCTTTGTAGTAGATACGCACCCTGCTGGACCCGGATGACCTCTATAGGGAATAAAAAGAAATATCAGAATCAGAATCACTTAAATGGTCAGGTACACTTGCATATACTAGGGATCTGAATTAATGGAACTGGTGAATCTAGAAATGCACAATACAGAATAAAGGTAAGCAAATAACACAAAAAATGTAAAAACAGGACATTAAAAGAGAATTACACCGATCTCCAAAAAGTATACAACTGAAAGATGAAACAGCCTTTTCATTATGTTAAGCAAGAATAGTGTTATTTTTGTTCTGGACAATTTTAGAGTGAAAAAAAAAAAAACTAAATGGACACTTTGCAAATGTTTGGGCATCCCGAGAGATTTGAGCTCTCAAATAACTTTTACCAAGGTCTCAGACCTTAATTAGCATTTTAAGGCTGTGTTTTGTTTACAATCATTGGTAGGGGGAAACCAGGGGATGCAAATTTGTATGGAAGCTTTATAAATACTCTGACTCCTCAAACCTCGTCCCATCAGAAACCATGGGCTTCTCTAAGCAGCTGCCCAGCGGTCTGAACATTAAAATAACTGATGCCCACAAAGCAGGAGAAGCTATAAGAAGACAGCAAAGTGTTTTCAAAAAATAGTTTTCTCAGTTACCAATTGTAATTAGAAAAAGGCAGTTAAAGGTCTGGAAGAAGAAGAAAACCTTCTGAGAGGATTACTAGAAAGGCAAATCAAATCCTCTGTTTGACTTTAAAAGACATTCAGGAATCATTACGTCTAAAAGTTTATCAATACACCTCTCGGTGCAACTTAGACACATCATCAGTGATGTTACCTGGGGTCATTGGGTGTTTCGGGTCTTTCAACATCATACACCCTCGCCCAGGCGACCCAGCCAGAGGTGATCAAGCCCCGGCTTGTGTCTAAGTAGCTAGTAAGTCCACGGGTGTCCCCTCTTGATCCACAGCCATCTTGACGCTCTCTCCGCAGCATCTGTGATTTTCCGGATGGCTTTTCTAGTGTGCAGACCTCTTATCCCTAACCTTTTGAGAGCCCTACAGAGTGACTGACCTGCAAAGCCTCTACAACCAACTTCGATGGGATCACACCAGGTCCTCCATCCCTTACTTCGGCACACACTTGCCAGTTCCTCATACTTTGCCCTCTTCCTCTCATAAGCCTCCTCCATCCGGTCTTCCCAGGGAACAGTTAATTCCAGCAGGACCACCTGTCTTGTTGTTTCAGACATTAGTACCATATCTGGCCTGAGTGTGGTCTCTGCAATGGTGGTAGGAAACTTGAGCTGCCTACCTAGGTCCACCTTCAGCTGCCAGTCTCTTGCTGTTGCCAGGAGCCCCCCTGCCTGGCTTGGGCATCTTTTCCCCTTCTCCCCGGCCTTAACAAAAGTGATGGCATGTTTTGCTGGTTGTTGTTGCCTGCTGAAGGAGATGCCTGTGCTGATGACATCTGCTATGACCCTCAGCACCTGGTCATGGCGCCAGCGGTAGCGCCCTTCTCCCAGGGCTTTGGGGCAGCAGCTCAAGATGTGTTCCAGTGATCCTCTTCTCTGGCACAGTGGGCATGCTGGTGTTTCTGCCAAGCCCCAGCAGAAGAGGTTGGATGGACTGGGGAGGACATCATAGACTGACTGGACCATGAACTTTATTTGGTGTGGCTGAGCCTTCCAGAGCTCTGACCATGTGATCTTCCGGTCTAGTGCCTGCTCCCATCGCATCCATGCTCCCTGCTGTCGCATCCCCACCATCTGACTTGTGCGTGCTTCCTCAACTCCAGCTCGGACCTCATCCTGGACTAACTGACGCCTTTCTTTCCCTTGGGCTTGGTTGTAGTGAGGTCTTGGTTTGTTGCCAAGCCCAGCCCGTCCTACAGCCACTGTCCCCACCAGCACACTGTGTCGAAGTCGAGCCTCCGCCTGGTCTACTGCTTCCTGAGCTCTCCACTTCCTGCCAGTCCTCACTTCAATGCCCGCCGCGGCAACTTTGTTGTCAGTTGAGTCTCTGTACAACAGCACCTCTCTCGCACGGGTAACCTTGAACTCCTCTGTCACGCTGTTAAAGGGGAGTTGCAGCTTGGTCTTTCTCCCATACAAGGCGATGCTGCTGAGGCTCCGTGGCAGGCCCAGCCATCTCCGCAGGTACTGGGTGACCTTCTTCTCAAAGCCCTCGACAGTGGTCACTGGCACATCGTATACAAGCAAGGGCCAGAGCAGTCGTGGTAGGATGCCGTGTTGGTACATCCAGGCCTTAAATTTGCCTGGCAGCCCTGACTTATCCACTGCTGACAGCCAGCATCCCAACTCTTTGCCAGTTGCTTGGAGTGCAGCAGAGTCCTTCAGGGTGCAGTCAAAAACCTTACCCAGGCTCTTGACAGGCTTCTCACTGACAGATGGTATCCGGACACCTCTGAGGGAGAAGCGGAATTTGTCAGTGACCTTCCCTCTCCTCAATACCAGGGATCGTGACTTGACTGGTTTGAAGTCCATCCGGGCCCAGGTGATGAGGCGTTCCAGGCCTTGAAGGATCCATCTGCAGCCCGGTACCGATGTTGTGGTCACCGTCAGGTCATCCATATAGGCTCTGATTGGGGGCTGTCGGGTCCCTGACTTGGTGAGTGGACCTCTGCACTCCACCTCCGCTGACTTCACCAGCATATTCATGGCCAGCGCAAACATGATCACTGAAATGGTGCATCCAGTGATGATGCCCTTCTCAAGCCGATGAACTGCAGATGTTGCTGTTCCAGATGTGACTCTCAGACTGAAACAGTTGTAGTAGTCCAGAATGAGGTCCCTGATCTTGTCTGGAACATGGTGCCGGACAAGCGAGATTTCCACCAGCTTGTGAGGGATCGACCCATAGGCATTTGCAAGGTCAAGCCACAAGACTGCCAAGTCTCCCTTTCCTTCTCTCGCTTCCCGGATGAGCTGGGTGACAACTCCAGTGTGCTCAATGCATCCTGGCGTCTTTGGGACCCCTCCCTTCTGCACAGAAGTGTCGATATATCCATTCCCAAGGAGGAACTCTGTCAGGCGTCGGGCAACGATACTAAAAAATACCTTGCCTTCTACACTGAGGAGAGAGATGACTCTGAACTGCTCGATGGTACTTGCGTTCTCCTCCTTAGGAATCCAGACACCCTCTGCGTGTCTCCACTGCTGGGCCACCTTCCCCCTTCTCCAGATGACCTTGATGATCTTCCATAGTCGCTGCAGCAGTCTGGGGCACCTCTTATAGACGACATATGGAACACCACTAGGGTCAGGTGCTGAGCTGGATCTTGCAGCTTTAATGACAGCCTCAACTTCCTTAAGGTTTGGCTCCTTGTTGTTAAATGCCACAGTAGGTTCTGGTGGAGTAATCAAGGCATTACATGGCCCAAGGTGTTCCTCCCTTTTACGGTCACTGTAGGTGGAACTGAGGTACTCACTGATCTCGTCTTCAGCACATGCAAGCTGACCACTTCTCTTTTGCCCAAGGATCTTCTTTGTGACTCCAAAGGGATTTGCTATGAATGCAGCACGTCTCCTGGCTCTTTCCCTACCTCTTCGCCTATGCCACTCTGCACGACGGAGTGTGGTGAGCTTTCTCCTCAAGATGTTACGGAGATCTTCGAGACCAGACTTTTCCTCCTGCTTTGCCTGCTTATGCTGTTTTCTCAGCAGTCTAAGCTCCTGCCGTAGCTGGCTGATCTTCATCTCTCGTCGGTTTAACCCACCTTCAGCTCTGGCCGACGGCTGCTCCTTCATGCCAAACCTCTCCGCGGCAATGCTGATGATCGTAGTGCACATCGTCCGCATCCTTTGGTCTGCACTCCCCCTGTTGGTGGCCTCCAGTACCTGGTTCACGTCCTCATCGAACTGGCACCACTCTCTCACCTTGTTAGTGGCTGGCCACTTAATCCTGCGCTGTTCTGAATGCATGACTTGGGATAGAGCAGGTGGTGCATGGAGGTTCTGGGCACTGTGGGGTGACTCCGGGCCGGGCTCCTCCTCCGTCTCACCAGGTACTAGACCTGTGCGTTGCTCCACCTGCTTCCTTTTCACACATCTCATTTTGGCCTGGTGGATCTTCAGGCCATGCAGGTTTTTAAGGACTTTGCCACATGTACAAACTGCACTCGTTGTCGGTATGAGCCAGTAAAAAAATAAAAATCAGTAAAATTTAGCAGACTCTGGAGAGGTGGTGCACTGTTCTGCTGTTTACTATATACTGATGTAGGGGGAGTTATATATATATATAATATAAGGGGGTATATGATAATTAATTAACCAATTAATTAATTAATTAATTAACTAACGATTAGGATATTAGAGGGCATGGTTTAGCTTAATTTAAGCACAACCCATAATCGCCATCTGATCCAATCTCAGGGTGAGAGTTCATTTCCGAGACATCTAGTGATCTGCACGCTTGTCACAATATTGAGTCATTTATCCAGACTAGTTTTATAAAAGCAGTTTATTTACAGCACATTTAATAACACAGTAAAATAACACATTAAAGATGAGTGGGGTTGAGATATGCTTAATAGAGAGTCCAGATACGTTACATTCACTCAGAGACTACATGAGTTTACTGAACTCAGAGTAATCTATTTCGTGGAGAAGGAGCATAAATCGGAATGCAACAATTACTCTAAGATCATATTATCAAAGACACGGCATCACTAAGCACAGCACCGAGGACTGGACCATAGAAGAGTATTTTGGTTGTGTCACCTGACTGGCAGTCCAGGAAGTGAGGGTCAGGAAGCGAGGGCGAGGAGTGCAGTCTGGCCTGGTCGGGGAGGTGGTCCGTTGACCCATGTGGTTGGACTGGCCGTGATGGCACCTGCTGGGCCGCTGGCGGTCTTCCCGTGGAGAGAGCCGGCGTGCAGCCTTTCTTCGCTTTGGGTTGGACCCGTCTATGGTCACGGGTTCTGGCGTCTGGCAGTTGATGCTGGCTTATCTGGTCCGCAACTTTGTAGTAAGGTAAGCGGACCTCGCGCTGGCTACATCTTGACTTCTTTGGAGGGCTCCTTTGACGAGACTCTGTTTCTGGCTGAGTCTGCTTTTTATAGGGCCCATCTTCTGCTGGTCGTCATCTTGGAACGCCGGAGCGTTGCAGGGGAGTGCGTGGTCTCCAGCTTCCCAGAGAAGCGGAGGGAGAGCGCCGAGAGAGCCCCAAAGGGCTGGAGAGTCAAACTGAAGAACTGAGCTTGAGCCGAAACCCAAGCTGAGCTAAAAGCCACTCGAGCTTTGCCGAAGCCGAAGCCGAAGCCGCTCCAAACTTCTCTCTTCCGAAGCTTTTCGAAAACTCCTAAAAACTCTATTCTCTGTGTGTGACCTGAGTTTAAGCACAGGCCTTTGGAGGTGGAACTAGGAGGGGTCTGTGGTCACTTCCTCATGAATATGCATTAGCTTGCTCCTTCCTCCACGAGTGTGTCACATGTTCACATACACTTGAGAGTTTCAAAGCATGGCAGTATCATTAATAAAATAAGCATTTCATGTGTAGGATGAACGCATATTGTGATTAACCAAAATAGAGAAAGAATAAAATAAAATACCCTAAAGCCTTATACATTCTATATCCCCTGAGATTATGTATACCCACTTTGTATTAGGGTTTCAACCTTTAACAATCCTAAGAGGTTACATTGGAATAAAGCAAAGCATTTAGTAAAACAAACAGAGGATAAGTAAAATTAAAATCCATGATTTAAAACATGATTCATGATGATTGTGTTTTAACTCATGACTCAGTCGACACAGATCCAATAACTACAACTACACATCTGATATTCTAAACTACATGCAAGAGGGTAACATAAGGAGAGTTAAAACTAATATGTGGATTAAAGTTTAAGAATCCTAACATATAAAGGGATAGATAGGAGAAGAACACATTCAAATGACAGTTCTAAAATGGATCCTGACTGGGATTGAATTGTAAGCTGACACTTTAACAAACATTAACAACATTTAACAGAACAATTCTAACATCCTTGGATTATGGAAGGGGACTCGTCTGGTATTTCTTAAGAGTCTGTCACATGTCACATGTCGAAATACTGCTGATGTTTGCAAGTTGCAAGTCATGGTGAAGTTATCACCATCTTCAACAGATGTATTAATTGTTCAAGCAAGATTGCATAAAGAGCTACACAGGGCCTCCTCTTTGGCTCCAGGGGTTTGAGGGTCAAGCCTCCTGACCTCTTAGAGGAGGGGACCAGTTCCAACTTGATAAGAGAAAACCAGATACTACCGGATTCGCTAAAGGTGTCTTCTGTATCCATATGAAAAATCGATATTTAGTTTTATTCAACCAAAAACGGTCAACCCTCTACACTGATATATATAACACAAAAACAACCCCTAAGGCTGTCATTAGGTGGAATGCCAACTAGTAAATCAGTCAGTCAGTATACCAGTACTACTGCATTCCCACAAAATACTGGTGTTGAAAATTTTGCCATGAACATTTTTACTGCTGATTATCAGGAGACACCTCTGGCATGTTACGTTCCATCACAGGTGCAAGTGAACAGTCAGGAGCATGCATGCTTTGTAGTATCAGTATCCCTACTGTTGACACAGACACCACATTTTTTCAGCAATTTTAAATGTAGTATAATAAATAAATAAATTCATTAAAAAATGAATAAATGGATGAATGAATTAATAGGTACAGTTGTGATGTGTGTTACAAGCTAAACCATTCATATCTGAACCTCCTCTAGTGAGAATGTTTGTCTCACCACAAACCACTGTATCGTCGATGTACTGGTAGGTTCATCCAAGGTGTACATGCAGGAAATTTCAGCCTCACTGTCCATAAAGACCTCCACTTTGTCCTCCATGGAGACCTCCAGCCTGGCCCATGCTAAGCAGACACACAAACATACATGCACTGTCAATATAGGAAGCCATAAACAGATTTAATAACTGCAACTCAGATTAATGCTGTGTACACATGAAACTATGCAGTCATTGGCATGGTGACAGAAATGGATGGGGACTGCTTTAGCAGTGCAGACTCTTTACTTAAGATGGAAAATAGCAGAAAGAGCTCTTATTTTTGTTATCGTTTGGCATCCATTACTTCCAAAAACTCAATATCTGGTTTACTGCACTGCTGCGGTTAACGCTCAAATTGGGAAAATTGAACTCTTTGCAGAGCGTTCCACTCACCACTGCGGTGGCAGAATTTCCCATTGCTGCTCCTTTAAAAAACACTGTAATATCTGTTCTGCCGCTGTCTGTCTACCGCAAACATGTGAACACAGCATTAGTATCACAGTATTTGCACTGATGCAAAAAGGGATTCGGTCGGCTAATCAAAGCAAAAATGACAAATACCCTTAAGTACATGGCTCAGTTAGTGTATCCAAAGCACAGGGACATTGTTTTAGCAGCAGAACAGACAACACACCCATAACAAATGCCTGATATGGTGGGAACACTGTAAAAAGTGATAAGTGGCAGAGATGGTGAGGGGGGGTGCTATGAGTGGAATCCAGTAAGCCCACCCATGTCTGTATCAATGTGCAGCATTCCTGTGTGTCACTCCTCTGGAAGAATAAAGGCTCAATTTACATCCAGAATAGTGACCCAGTGTTCGCCTCCGGCAGCTGGAAATTTGCTCCCTTTTTCCCTAAAGTACCCTATAGCTATACAGATCATGAGAACGGACCCCGTTCCACTAATGCCTTCACTTTACTTCATTCAAACCTCAAACGCCAGATTTCATCATAACAGTCTGTCTAACGCAGAGGTCATGAACTCTGGGTCTATTCACTACTAAGTGCAAAGTGCAATGTCCTTTACCGACTTTCTGAAAAATCGAACTATAACAATATTACTGGTCCCGATAGCGTTCAAACTAGAACAAAACACAGTAATTATCGTAACTAACTGTATGGCCCTCTTTACAGTACTTTAAGAACAGTAGTGTTGCACCAATATTGTGGACTGAAGTATGGCTGCGCGACACGGGCAGAAATGTTATCATGATAAAAAAAAATCACTATAAAATATCAAATCTTTTTTTTTTTTTTTTGCTTGTTTTTTGAAGTTTGAAGGCTGATTTTTGCTCCCAAGTGAAAACTGATGAAGCAAATGGTTACAAACACTTCCCAAGCAGTGAAACATTTCACAAATCTGAATGGGAGAAAGCTAGTTTCACAGGTTAGCCGTTTTTACCAATGGACTAACGTGAAGCAGCACTATCACGCTCACCGCATGGCCACGACATTAGCTGGCTCTGTACTGGATCAGTGATGGATCACACCGCCTTTCACCTACCACATCAGTCACAGCATATCACAGTATTCAAACACAAGCTCAAACCACACTCAAACCACAAAAAAGCATATTTGGCATTTTAGTCCTCTCTTGTCTAATCGAGTTAAAGAAACATAGAAGTGTGTCCCTCGTGGTGTAGTGTCACTTTTCCTGCAGTGGGAAATACCACCAGAGCTCTTTAGAAAGCAGCAGTAAGAATGGCCTTTATACTGAACACTTGTGATATTTTTATCAAGGACTGTTATATCACAACAATTATAGGCTATCACTTAATCCCCAACCCTAGGTTAAAGTCAAAATCCAAAACCTTTTATGTACATACAGTACTGTGCAAAAGTCAGACGCCACCATCTGTATGATTTGAGTGGATGATTAAGTATTAAAAATTTATTCTTTTATAATATTTTAATTTATTATATTTTTATTTCTGGTTAAAACGTTTAGTTTATTTAATGGATATTTCTGGAATTTACAGTAGGAAGAGGAAGGTCAAATGACAATAAATGAAAACTCTTTAAAAATGATTAAAAATGATTAAACGATACAGAGAAAACTGGACTACTAACAACTGTGTGAGACCTGGTAGAACACCAACACTGTAACTATCAGATAAACAGCACTTCAAGTTTTCAAGATATTCTAGTGCTTTAAATCTGAAAACTCCACATATGTTTCTGTCCATCCTTCCACTGCGAGAAGGCAACTCAGTGCTAGGAGTCTGAAAGGAGGTGTAGCTGTTAAGAAAACAAACAGAAGAACGCTTGCGGATTATGTTTTCACTGGAAATTAAAGCAGCGGAGTGTGGTCTCTAACATGTGAATCTTGCTGTATCTGCTGATACCAATATATAAACATTTATTAAATGAAGACATTAGAACTTCATCGATCTTGAATAGCATTACAGAGAAATCTTATTTATTTCAAATTACAAATAGTTTACAGAGTCACAAATGTAGCAAAATGCAAACATGTTAGCGCTGTAGCCCAGTGTCACCTATACAGTACAATAATAAACCTAATAAATGCTGCCTACACATAAAGTATTCTGGGGCAGGAAGGCACCCAGTCATGTCTGAATCTAATGTTTGTATAAATTGCTGCCTGCTGTGGCTCCTCCATTCGATTGTTTTATAAAGGCAGCACAGATGTATCCTTCCCTGCCTTACACATCCCGTAATCCTCTTTGTCAGCACCGATGTGGTTTGTATAATAACAGAAAACACCAGTACTGACATAAGGGACAGCGCTGCCTTCTAGGGCCCAGTGAAATGCAAACATTTTTAAGCAGTTATCTGTCAATATCAATATGATTAAAAATGTATCCTACCGTAAGAAACAAGGAAATGCAAAGACTCTTACCCTCCCTCTTCAAGTCTTACCAGTCTAAAAGTTGTGAGTTTGGCACTGAACTTTATTGCTTTATTCGGAAAGAGCATCTTCAGTGGTGGAAAGCAGCACCAATGTTAACTCCTGAACGGGGATTCTTGTTGATTCTTGCCACGAGCATCAGTCATCATCACGTTTAATCTTCTTTTCAGTGGCTACCTGTTCTTAAATGATCTAACCCAGAGTAAGGGCCTTTAAAATGATTGACAAGAGGTTAGAACATGCCACTGGGGCAGCACTACTTCTTTATCATCTCATGTTGGACTGAAGGCAGACTCACTGCTAAAGTGTCTCACTATTGCCTCTTGAGGTGGGGTTACAAGACCGGATGGGCAGGGGTTAGCTGGTTACATTTCTGTAGCATGATATATAGATGTACCATACCATTAAACAAGTTTATGTTTTAAATTAAGTATTATATGAACAGCACCTTTAATGATTCACTACTTCTGTAATATGTTGCAACATATATCACATTCACAATATGAAGCAATATAGTCACAACACTAGTTCTTCGCCCATGTCATGTATCCTTAATTGAGATGCTGCTTCACTGTAGTCATATTAGTGCTGTAGTCCACAAAGTCAGCAATGAACACACGGCTCTCCACCCCTCCACGTGCTTTGGCTGGGGCTGGACAAGGGAAATTGAGCATGAAAGATGCTTTCCCATTACAGAAATTCGATTAGTTTTTCACAACAAAAGCACTTCCTGTGCATTAGCGACGTTAGCTCAGGACTGGCTCACTTTGTTGTTGCCATCAGACCACTACCTCCAGTGAGGAGACACATATCGACAAGGCAACACTGAGCATTCCTACAGACCGCACCTGAACAAACGGTTCTGAATGCACACTAACTCATGCATTACACAGGCCTTTCCCTGTGCCAAATCAATTTCCTCTGATGCTCTCCTGATGGCCCATTTACTATAAAAGCTCTAACAGTGACTGCACAAAAAGGGAGCATCCTCTGCTGTTTTGACTCCGGCTAACATGGGGGATAAAAATGCAAAAAAAAAATAAAAAAACACATTTGAAAATGTCCAAAAGTATATTTTTAACTGCGACTGAGGCATTGGATATAAAATACATTGGGAATGCGAATAAAGACCCTTTTCACGCCTCGACCATTTAGAGTCGCCTCAACACATGAGTGACGCAAGTAACACAGTGCTTTTCCCTCTATACGTTTTAGCCCAAAACTCGGTCTACTGAGAGAATATAGTCCTTATAGTCATAATATAGCCATATAGTCCTTTCTGCAGAAAGCAAGAGAGCAGGCCCCTTATTCCCTCTGTACTGGCTGAAGCAAAGAGGGCAAAGAAGCTTAATTGGCAACAGCTGGTAATGTAGTGCTGGCTTGCCGAGTTAGAAAGTGCATTCATGGGACCCCACATGGCTGCCAGAGAGGCTGTATGACGACGCACAGAATAGAAGTTGTTTTTAATAGCTTGCTTGTTAAACGCTCAGTGTTTATGTCATCATACCAATCTCTCCAAAACGTTCTTCATTGTCATACAAACCGCAATATCGTTTGATTAATTTGGTTTTAAAAAAAAAGGAGAACTTCTAAAAACAACAAGAGGGGAAAAAGAATTTGGATGGAAAAATTTACAGGGTGCTCAAACTGAAGTCATGGTAACAGTCTAAGTAAGTACTGACATTTTGCCAACATCTGAGCAGCAGCCAGACTGAACATCATAATGAGCTCCAGTTACACTTACGAGGCTGAGAGCAGAATCATTGCGTATGTTGAACTGGCACTAGTCAACAACTAGAGTGTATAGTTTCATTACATGACATATACTACCATTCAAAAGTTTAGAATTACAAGTGATATTCACAGTGGGTATTCAATAATAACTAAAACAATGCAGATGTAAAAAAGTAAAAGTAGATATCAAAATATTAATCCATGGTTTATTCATAATTTTATATTTTCAAAGTCATGGCATGGCAAAAACTAGCAATTGTTGTCAAATTATACATCGTAATTGTCTATTTGTAGTAAATCTTGTCAGAAAATGTCTATAAAAAGCTTTTTGACCATTAAGATCTGGTCACACTTCATACTCTACTTTCTCAATTAGTTTGGAATCATTTACAGCTCTGGTCATCAGTCAAAAAGGTCTCAGTTTCCTATTCAGTTTTCTGCATCCTCCTGCGTTAATGATATCGCTGGCATCAGCACTGTGTTTGGTGTATCAATGATATTTTAAGTCAACAAAGTTTATTAATGCACAAACACACAGAATGGCAGTAGCTGGAAATAGCCAGAGATTATCCAGAGATCTGTCAGCGGAACCTTTCAGGAGCTATATTTAAATGAGAGGACACCAATCACTGGGTCATAGCAACAGTACCATCTGGGCTTCAGGCTGGAACTCAAAGGGTCAAACCACAGCGAAGTTACCAACGTTAATAAAAATCAATGTTATTAGCCATCATGTTAGCACATCATTAATGCATTAACTTTGACACCACTGTTAAAACAGTAATTCCAATTTTCAATACATTTCTCAATACATACATTTAACTGAACTCACAGTTCTGGAAAGAGGACCAGTGGCCATTTAGCATGCTACACAATTTGAAACACACAAAAAAGTGCATCTTTCTTTACAGAACAGAGTACCTCAAACAGCTACAGCTACAGGGCAGGTACGGCAAGAACACTTCACTTACATTCACACCTCCTGATAAAGCACACACACTGAGCCCAATTATACCTTCCGCAGTTCCGGATTCTCTTTGGTTCTATGAAGAAGATGCTGACCATAAAAAGCCTGTTTCCAGACAGGTAGGTGTGATACAGCTGGTGGGGGTTCAAAGAGTGAAATGTATTTTGACTCGACTGTTGAAGGCATCTGGCACCCCCTGTCCGACCTGCTTCCCAAAGGCCGGATCACACGCCATGGCAACAACTGGCAACAACTGCTGAAGAGACGACACAGGTGCAAACGCACCCACACGCTCGCAGGGACAACTAGATCTTACTATTACAAAGCCTGTTTCTCATAAATGTTCATTTCCTAAGTGTTAGTGCTGTTGACACCTGTGGGTTCTGTTGGGACATAAACTGAACAGATGCCAGTGCTCAGTGTGACCTCCAACCCCAGCCTGAACTCTTTGATGTCTCTGACCTTCAGCATGATCACACATACTCGCTGAGTGCCACTCATTCAAGTGCCCCACTGTGATTTATGTGTTCTGGTCTTCCAGCTCTAAATCAGAATTGTAACTGGGCCTACAAGCTCTATTCCAGGGCACCCAGTTTTTCAAATTCCGCCTTAACCTGAACACCACATACTGGAGCCACATTAAAACATGGTTGTAAAAATTGTGGAAGATCAGAAACTGGCATATATTTGCTTCAATCAGCAATTAGACAATGTATTGTTTTTGTTAATCAATGTTGTTATTTAAGCCATAAAACTGCATCACTGTTATGTCTCAATGCTGCTGCTAAACCAAAATGTAGCATCATTATGTATAACTAGTGGAAAACACTAATTACCTTCTATGCAGCTCCTTGTTTTTAAAAAACATATCTATTCATGATAAATAAATAGGCAACTTTTTTTTTTTTCAATAAAGAATTTAAAAATCCAGTTTGGTCCATTAAAAAGCAAATAGTGTTCTGTTGCGACTTTATAGAAAGCACTGGAAAATAGTTAGCATGTTTTATGTATTCATTTAGCCCACACACACAAAAAAAAAATTACAGGGCTAATACAAATCTGTGAAAAACCTGGCACTGTCCAATTCAGCTACAAAGAACCAAGAATTTTGTTACATTAATCTGAATATGACAATCCATTAGTTTTGGACATTTAAAATCTGTTATAATATTTAAGAAATTATTCAATTACTATTTTTTCTTCTTGGGCTGTTTTTAAACATAAAAAACTGAAAAACCCTGAAATGACTTTTGTGCAAATTTGACTTTTGCTCCTCCAGTCATATGTGTATTGTGTATTCTGTGTACTTTCAAAAATAACTCTTACATTATTGTATAATAGTACCATCTGAAAGGTCATGATTAGGTCAGTATTAGGCCAATATCTGCAAAAATGCTGCTGTTCAGATATCAAACAGAAAAAAGAATAATCCTGCAATTCACATTGGGTGATGCTACTTGTTTATTTCTTCCTGTGGGGAGGTACAGCATTTGAGTAGTTGGAGTATAATAGTACAATAATATAATCATTTTTTAAAGAAAATATAATAGGTTAGTATCAATATCAGTCCGTATCAATTTCTGTAAAAAGTGCTATCGTGTCACCTTTGTTCATGGTGCAATTTCCTAAAGGATATTAATTGAATCAAAGGGGGGTCAGAGTTATAGGCCCCCAATAACATGCTTAAAAATTACACTGCACCTCATGAACGTTGGTGCCAACAATATAAATCACTACAGCATGCCAGAACACAAACTGGGGCAATAAAAGTAGGCGAGGAAGGATAAAGCAGGGGAAATGCAGACCATAATCCATTAAAGGTGAAACCTGAACCTGACCCAAGCCACACAGATACTTGAGAGATGATGTGCGACCCTAACAGTCTAGGCATGAACAGTCGGGTTACTGTTGCGTTTAGACAAATATTTCAAACTTGGGCAAAAGAAATTCCTTTATAGGCCCCATGTCTGGGCACTAAAACTGCCCCAGCCTGCAGGAATAAATGGGCACCCCCAGCTCCCAGACATGCAATCCCTAACCCTTACTATGCACAATGTGCCTCAGGCTCCACAGCTTGACCTGAGGATGTGACTCCTCCACGCTGCGGATTACACGCATTGACCCACACACATTGACCCACACAAACAGCCAGCGTTTTCAGCATGCCCTTACAAAACCCAGACAAATATCCAGTTAGCAGACTGCTAGGAGATTCTGCATCCATATGTACTTGCTTCATACAATGCAGTAAAGACTTCACAACCTAGCTAAGGCACAACAAATAAATTGTGAGAATGCTTTTCTTGAATTAGATGACATGTATGGTGATAAATAACTGTCTAACCCATAATGATGATGTCTATTTTATAATATTAAAGAACACCAGAGCACAGGCCCTGGAAGAACACCACAGCTCTGGTTGATAAGGTACTATTTCCCTTGATTCATTTTGTATACAACAAAATGAAAAGCAGCAGACTCCCTCTGATAATCAAACATATTTCTTTGTTGTTTATCTGCTTCCACGAGCTGACAGTATGTGAGGTGGCTTAAATTCTGCTGCTAAGGGAGATGACTTGTGTTTTGAGACAACATGCAGAAAGGCTTCTGTGCCTTACGGCTTAAACACTGCCTCAAGAGTTAACCCTGTGACTGCTCATAAGCTAATAGAGTTTGATTAAAGACTTTGATTGAGACTGTAATAGCAAACTTCAGACGATGAAAACATTTAGCATTAGGCCAGGTATATCACAGGAAAAGCCACAAAGACAATACTGGGTAAAATTTACTTCCTTTGCATGACTTGCTCCAGTCCACTTTCACAGCAAATACAGTATGTACCAAATCCATCCAATGGCCAGATGGGTTCAGTGGTCCTAATGGGATACTAGTATAATTTGTACGGCAATAAAAACAGTTCATTTCCTTTGACAAGTGAATTTCATTTGGATGTGACAGCGATACAAAACTTCCATGCCCTACATGTCTGGCATTAAGTGTCTAAGAATAGCACTGTATCAGGTGCGGTTGACATCAGCATGAGATGGCTGTGTACAGAAGGGTAATGGAAATACATCTACTTAAGTACTATAAATAGAGGTCTTATTTTAGAACTTATTAAATGCATTCCTGATTGATTATAATCCCACATTCCAACAAGTTGCTATAAACCCAGAGACGCAGTTGCTACGGCTTAGTGAAGTATTTCTTTTGTTATTTTAATGAAATAACTCTGAAGATCTGTTCCAGAAAATAATAAGCACATATTCCTAAAAAATGTCTACACAGTATTATTGCAAAGGGACTCTTTGACCATGACTACACTAGTACCACAAACCCTGACAATTATTCTCATCAACGGCATGTTGCCATTGCGGTTCAACGTCTGACCCCATTACTACCCCATGTCCACACATTTAGACACTAGAGCTCACTAACCAGCTTCCTTAGTAGGCCTCAAAGTCAAAAGCATATAGACAGGAGCACAGCTCATCATAAAGAAGTCTGGCGTAATTGGGTCTAAACTAATGAACTTGCTTGCTTTAGGCTCTCTTACTTGATGGGCTTTTTTTAATTGGCTTTAAGTGATGGGGATGCAGTCCAGAAAGGGAACTGAATAATTCCAACTGTTGAAGAAAGGCAGTAAGTGCAGCTGGAGGAGCCAGTTCAGTGCATCAAGGCCAAAAGCATTATAGGGCATTCAAGTCATTAGGCTAAATATATATTCAGCATATGTTTTTCTAATTAGTGTTAGAGGAACATAAGGAACATAAATGCTGTCGAAACTTCAGTGTTGCTGTGACCTTGAGATGTCCTCCGCAGGCTAAAGCTGGAGTTTTATTAGCTTACTTTTACTTTCCACCTGTATGCAGCAGAATGATCAGTGAGAAAATACTGACATAGGCATCTGTAAAGAAGAGGACCATAATCAATGACTTACAGTCCCATGCGGGCCAGTCAAGTCACTGGGGGCGAGTGGGGAAAAAAAGCATATAAAAGCTCAATGTGAAATCACAGAAGGCCTCCTGAATGTCTAAGATTTGCTTAATACTTTCAGCAAACAATATTATTCTGCGCATTTAGACATCCAGGGTTTCTGAGTGGTTTCAAAATGAATAAAATTAATGCATAAAAAAGTCAGTAACACTTGTAGAATAGTGTCCACAAAGCTACATGACACAAAACCTACAAAACCTACAAAAGCCCTTTCTGACAATTTATAAACCCTTTTTTTAACAGAAACATGTAACTGGTCATAAAGCTTGCATTTGTGAACCTTGATGTTAAGCTGACACAACATCTATGTGTCAGTGATTTATACAGTAGGTTGTTTCATGACACTTTCTGGGGTGGAATATTGACTTTGTAGCCCAGTGTGTGTTACAGCGCATCTTCTGTGGCTCCTATGTGAGTTTCATTTACGATTCATGTAAAATAAACCATATAAAATAATTAGCCTTATGTCACATATGTGATAATCCCTATGCCACAAAGTCAGACGTTTTGACATGCTGATATTTCACCCAAAAATGTTCTAGCAACCCAGTGTCTGAAACATTCTTCATCATCTGACAAAGACATGTCTACTTGACATCTCAAAGTCGACAAGAGCTGCCTAATAACAGATGAGGTCTATTTATCGATGTTGATGTAGGCATGTTAATTCAGTTCTCATTACAAGCTTATGTGGTTTCAAAAACCTAGGGTAGCCACTCATTAACTCTGGAGTCTGGTAAACTGAGGCAGATATGCCCCAAATTAAATATTCAGTGTGCCTGAAGATGTTGAATTGGCCGAGAGCCAGGACAAGTAATTTAGGTGAAGAATGCGAGTTGTTGGATGCTTTGCTTTGTTTGAATTAAGTATAGTTGTAAATGACTCTTGACTTTGTGTGGGATGCGGTCAGCTTCTCATGTGCAGCTTACAAACAAAAAGCAGGATGCAGTGAACATAACTGATGGAATGCATCTCATGTGCACTTAACAGTGGTCTCTGTGGGCTTTCCCCCCATGGCTTGTCCCATGCTCCTCCATTTCCCTTCCATCCCATTTTCCCACGTTTACAAAAAAAAAAAAAAAAAAAGGAAAAGCAAAAATAACTGAGGCACTGGAGTATGGGAACAAACCAGTAGGCCAATATTTGTCCTACACTGAAAATGATGTCAAAGAGTCCCATGATTTGCCCTAAGAAGTATGAGATATGCGATCGAGATCTCTCACTGGCAGAAAGAGGGTCTTGGCTCTAAAGATAGCCAGCAGCTCTGGAAGCAATTGCTGCAGCCAACATGATGAAGCACAAGAGAGCAACTCACTCCTTTTTTGGTGTAGCAGACACTGGCATGATTCTGTGCTGGCCGTCTCAAGCCTCCGAATGTGCCAAAGGAACCACGCTTATACAGTGGCATGGTGACGTGTGCTAGAGCTTTTAAAGGCACTGGAATCTATGGGTGAAAAAAAAAGCTATGGAAATGAAACATCTCTACACTCTCATAAATGGAATGCTTTGATGAGAGATAGAATGGGACTACACTGAATATAGAGGAATGAATGACCAAAAGAGGAGACCTCAGTCTTCCAATGGTTCTATTTAGAGTGGATACAACATCACCTGGAATCAACACTCCTTGAACTGGTCTTGATTTTACTCTACACAGTCACTAAGGGCAGCATCAAAAAATAAAGCAGTGATTCAAACCAGTATCCACATGCTTTTAGGAAATGAGTCATCAGTGGATAAACTAGTTTATCATAACACAACCACAGCATAGGTTATGCCTGATAGATCAGATTATTTTCTCATCTCAGTTTCAATATATTTTTTCTAGTTGTGTGAAAGGCCTTTTGCAGTGTTTTGTCACATTTGTATAACAATAATTCCTGCATTATAAGTACTTTAGCATTATAACTCTTTCAGCTGGTTCATTAGGATGTGACATTATTCCATGTTGGATCTTTGTCTCTGTTCAAACAAAAGACATCCAGCATATTATTAGCCATTATATGAACATAAACACCATTTGTGATGTATCCTCTAAAACTAAACTTATTGTTATTATCAACAGAATAGTGTCATCCAGAAGCAGCCAGTCCGGGTGGGTTTTATGAGTATTTTAAAGGCAAGAGATGACAAAAATGACTTTCATAATCTTAATGAAGCACACATTTACACTAAAATGTAAGCTCTTTTGTTCCTTCATGAAACTTTCAGTGCCTTCAGAACAACAACAGCAACTACAACTACAACAACAACAACACCACCACAAAGCATCCCACTGCCGGTCAGTTCTATGCTGGGTGCTGGTATGTGGACATTCCCTGGAGCAATGGAGTCATTCAGTAAAAAGCTCTGAGGGCCATGTTAGCCTAAAAGGCTCCTTATATGTCTGGAATCAGCATGGACTGGTGTTTCAGGAAGCATCAATTATTAAACGGCACATAATGTTTGGAGAGAAGTCTCCATGTCTGACAAAAAGCTAAGTGATCTCTCTTGCTCCTCTACAATCAACATCTGCTCCCCAAAGACCACTCTATCAGCTGCTAAAAGACAGGAACTTATGCCGAAGTCTTCTTACTGTACTACTCCTTTTTTCCAAGCAAATGGATTTCACTGAAGTTTTAAAGGGAATTCCCTACCATGCAAGAAGGCCAAGACGTTTAAATTACAGAACTAATGTTTGGATCTGGCAAAGGTTTTTCCTATGCTTTAGGTGTGAATGTACGTCTAGCCTTAATCTGGAAGCAAACTGACTCTAGTATTTTGTCAAGAAACTCTCTATGTTTATAGCTATATGGAGCTATATCTCCAGTGAAAGAGGCTGAATTAGGAAACTGGTAGGAACCAAGGACGTCAACCACCACAAAAAGTATTACAGAGTTACAACAAGTGAGGAAACATTAGTCAACTGATGCCAGAACTGGCTGTTTAAAGAACCATTCAGTAGGATTTGCAAAGGCATTCAGTGCCTACGGAGAAGAAAACTTATGGCCTGGACCCAGAGAGGAAGGACAGAGGCCAGTTCATATCAACCAAGAGGGAATCTAGATGAGGAGATGAAACGTTCGAAGGCAAGAATGTCTGGCATCTCAGCATTCATAAGATGACAATTATTGATGTCTCTCCATCCCCGCAAGCTGCTGCTTCATAACTCAAGCTGTGACACCAGCCACCAACATCTCAGATGTCCATCTGATTTACTTGAGTATGACTGAAAGCATCAGTCTTGTGAACTAGGCACACTGTCTGCACTGGAGATCCTCTCAGTTCATCAATCTTCACCTGGAGGGACAAGCAAGTGGTCTATGTCATCCTGTCTTTGGAGCAAAGGCAAAGAGGTTAAGAGCAACATAAATTACTTATCCACATTCAACAACTCAATTGCTCTCTGCACATCTCACAGTGAATGGTGAGATGCAACTAGGGGTATAGATCTCTGTCTTCAAAATAATTCACTGAAATTACGGTTTGTTAGAAAAAGATCACGTCATCATAAAATATTTTAATAAACTTTACTGTAATCGTGCAAATGAACTGAAATGAGCTGGAGTGGTAGGCATGTAGCCTACCAAGCGGGAACCAGATGAGCTATTCTTGCGATGCGTTGCATCTCCGTGGCATGACTGCAAATTCTGCACATTTCAAGTACTTTCTTACTGTCCGATAAAGTGAATTGCTCGTATTTAGGGTGTGATAATCCTAAATTCTTAACACGAATTGAGAGAATACAGTGGGGTCTCAGTTCGATACATTACGAGCTTCAACAAAGTAGCAGAGGTGCCGAGATTGCAGAGATTGGTGCAGAGATTTTCATTATCAGTTTACTAGAGCATTCAACATTATAAAAGTATAATATTTAAAACTAAATCTGTTCTTTTCCTACTACGACCATGCGCTAATATGCTGGTTAAGATACACAACAATACAACATGATACAACAAGATTAACTGTGATACAACTTGACACAACATTTGCTCTTTTATCTGCAATAGCTACATGGAAAGCTGTACAGATTATTGCACTCTGAGGAGATGTGCCATGGATGCCTGGCATATATGATGCATTCATCTAAACCAGTTATAATTTACTTTTTCTCAACATTTTATCGTATATTGCCCATACTTGATCCAAAGGCTGATGTTTCATAGCTTGCTATGACTTTATGGTATACTATGTAGTATACAGAATACTAGGTAGAGAAATGAACAGCAGCATAATGAACAAATACCTGAGATACCTGAGAACTTAAGAAGAAATGTGTCTGGAGGATCTCTGATACTACAGGGTAGCCATCAGTACACAATAAAAACAACACCCCGAACAGAGACTGCTTTCAAATAAAGTTTTAGACTGAGTGAAGATGTGTCTGGGTCTAACTTTCTGTCTAGCATTCAGCTTCCCGTAATTTAATAAGATCATTCTGTGATTTCAGGTCCAACTTGTACACAAAAAGCAGCAGATGAAAGTGTTTTTACATCCATGCCAAGGCACTATCAGCACACTTTGATCTTAGAACATGGGCTAATGAGAGGGTGTAAAGGGGCGTGTTTTGCTTTTTTTAAGCACCCAAGCATGAAGATATGGGCTATTCTGTGCGTCAGGTCATGAGCTCGCTTGCAGATAATATGCATCATGTGATGTAAAAGCAAACCATTCAGAGAAAATGCACTCTGTCTGCCTTTAGGTCGTGTGCTTTAATAGCCTCAACGCACAATCAGCAATTCGGTGAGCTAACACTAGCTGAACCTTTTACCTGATTCCTCTGTCAATTCCTTTAGATAGCCCATAGATGTTTCAGCATTGACAACACTAACTCTAAGCCTAACTTATGTTTGGCTTTGTTTTTCAGTTCTGCCTAAAGTAAAATACTGCCAGTAAATTGATATGTTTGTTGTGGAAGCACAAATTGTTTTGACAGTGACATCCAACACTCCGTAAGCCTGAACATCACTGTGTAGAAGAAGTCCAAAGCTTTGGAGTCACCTCTCAAATCCCAAATGCCTGGAATCAGAAAGTAGACTCTCTTTTTGGGATCGACTCCCAGTCCGACATTCACTCAATTGCTTTTGCTCAGTGTTGTGGAACATGATATCAGTAACCATGACCTAAAGGGTACACATAGGTAGGAGTGAGTGTGAGGTTTCTAGGGGTAATGTCCTTTTGTCCAGCTGGCCGGGACAATCTCTCAGAACGTGTCAAACTATAATTTTATTTCAGGCTTTCCCCCTCAGCTATAGCTCCCATGTGGCAAGGACCATTTTAGAAACACATTAATTGTTACTAACCACAAAACTATGAAACACAAGCCAGAGTGCTGAGCTGACCTCTTTAACCACCTCTAAGGAGCCTGCAACAGTGTGATATGGCAAATCACAGTGCACATTGCTCACTGTCATTAGCTACACAACATGGTTTCCAAGTTAATCCAAACACAGTCACAGCTCTGAGGGATGCACTACTGTAACTGTGTAGTTCAATAACTCATAGTAGATGTTTATGCTGACGATGCCACAATACTATAGCTCTAAAATAGACAGACTGTGGTTGCTCTCTCACAAATCTCAAATCTGAAACTATATCCCAAGTAGAGATAGTCTGTAGACTGCTTTCTTTAGATATGATGTCACAATTGTACAATCGTCAATGTCAAAATCATTGGGACAAAAATCAGCAACCTGCAAATAAAAAATTGACTTAAAACATATACAACATATAAATGAAACCATTTGATGCCACCATGATGCCAGCAGTGAATATGGTAAGACTAGGAATTCAAAAACATCTTAAACAAGTGGTACAATCATGATTGGGTATAAAAAGAGCATCCAGAAATGGCTTGTCACTTTGTTAAAAGATGTGTTGGGGAATAATCCAACATGTGTTGACGAATAATCTTCAATGAGCAGCCACAAAGAGTGTAGGCATTTCACCAAAATCACTAAAAGGTTCAAAGAATCCTGGGACATCTCTGTGTGTAAAGGGCAAAAAATGCCAGTGACTTTTGACCCATTAGACATCCACTGTCAAACACTACGTCACTACATTTACAAATGCAAGACAGAGCATAGTTGAAAGCTTATGTCAACAACACAAAAAACTACCCTGAGCTCAAGCTCATCTGAAAAGGATTGATACACAGCGAAAATGTCTATTGTGGTCCGACGAGAAAACTTTTCAGATTGTTTACAGAGATAATGGACATTGTGTTATCAGAGCCAAAGAAGAAAAGGACCGTCCAGACTGTCATAGTATCAGTCATAGTATGGGAATGTATTAGTGCCCAAGTGTCCATGACATGTGCAATTTGCAAATCTGTGATTGTATTACGTGGTTAACATAAATGCATTTAAATAAAACTTTGCCATTTTGTTTTGCAGTAATGTTACTACAGCTACATCTTACATTTGATATAATAAAATATGTGACTAAAGACTTACTGTAAATAAGAGTCCAAGCACTGAGAATATTGCCCAAATACTACTTCAGAGAGATCAAGAAAGAGAGCAAGACAGAGTGCAGGAGAGCAAAAGAGAGAGCAAGAGAGAGAGAGCGAGAGAGAGTATAGAGCCCCCAGGAGGCACACTGAGTAAGTCTCGCTGAGTAAGCATTCCTTTCAACGTATCACGGACCATCATTACTGACACATCAAGGACTGTAATGCCATCAGGTATCAGAGCTGTAGGAGCTAACACACACTGGAGAATATGGTTTGATGTGCAGATACTAATAGCAGCTGTCCATTTGAGGAGAGTGCAAGGAAAGTTCACAGCACAGTGTTCAATCCACACCTGGAAAAAGTCATTGATGAGAACAATGGAAATCATAATAAAACATCCATGAATTGTGTCATTCAAAAATGGCTGTGAACTAGGAGGAAACTCAGTTGAGCAGGACAAGCGGAAGACTGAGGGAATAGAGGCTATGGGCAGACATTTCCTCTGTAGCATTTAAGTACTTATAATAATGTAGGCCAATTTCAAAGATAATAGCCACACTGTATCACTTCTACGTCAGATTTAACCTATACATTTTAACAGCAGGGTTTTACATGCTGTTTTATTCATGTCAAAAGCAAAACACCCATAGTGTCACGCTGGAAGCCTCTGCTATCAAATCCTTTGGATTCATGCTGCTTTTGTATTGTGTCACACTGCTCAGACCAAATTGATCACTGTCACCACTGCATTCCTGCCTGTAATGTGACACAGCTACAGTATACTTAGGAGGAGGTAAGCCAGGGATCAGTTTTTTAAGTGGTCGTAAATCCCGATCAGTGCTCAGTGCTCAGACTTCCTTTTCTATATAGCTAACTCAAAGGGGATAGGTGATTCAGATAGCTTTTTGGGTTTACCTCCCTGTAGGGCTGTCCTGAGCGCCATTGTCTGGGCCTCAGCAGTAGTCAACAGCAAATTTTCAAACCTTTGGGGACAAAAAGTAGTTCAGAAAATCAGTGCCCAAAACCCGTGATGAAAACACATTCGCAGCTTCATCTGCAGCTTTATCTCCAGGCTTTCCTCCCAGAGCCCTGCAGTGCTCTGAGCACAGTGCCGCTGTGTCTACTAGGACTACTAGTCTCTCTTGGCAGCAGGCTGGGGAATAAAAGCACACTTCACAGAAGTGGTCTAACTCAGAGTACTAAAGGCAAACATACATGCCAGCATGCATGCATAATTAGTTGTTTTTTAAAAGAGAAGAAATTGTGCTGTTTTAACTTGATCCATATAAGGAATTTCATGCTGAAAAGCTCACCTACAGGTGGAGTGGTGGGTTTTTCCAAGTAGAGCGGAGAACAGTTCATGCTGGAGAGGCTGCGTTTTTTCTTGCCGTGTCACAGTTTTCAGCAACTTAAAAAACTAGCTTCTCTCTGAACGTTGCAGTATTTATCGACAGCCTACATTTAGTGTAAAAACACAACAAATATCCAAATCCCAAAGTGAAAAAACAGAGTACCTATGTAACAGATGAATATCCGCATAGTCAAATGTTCGGGTCCAGTCCTACTGTCCTGAGGAACGTTTGCTTCCTTTACACTTTTCTGACGTCTCCTTTGAAGCCAATTTATTACTAGAGAAAAAATGTCAAGGTTTCCTTGCAGGTTGTATTCATAAAGCAGTCCAGGCTGGAACATTCCCTACAATGTCACTGTGGCTAGACAGGGTTAAATTGCTATATGCTGAATAGGTGGATAGATGTATTACAAAATCAGTGAAATCAAAATATGCCGTTTTTGGTCAGCCTTTTCTCCCTGTTGCTTTGCTATTGCTGTAATTCTAGGACTGAACACTATTGCCTTTTCCTAATTATTATCAAGGCCCAGATCATGTAAAGCATTAAAAGCTGAAACAGTCTTTATTAGGCTCTGTTTTGTGCCTTAATGGCAAATAATTTTTACACAAATTCTAAGCAGATGTCTAGCATATCAAAGACAGTTGGAATTCTTCAGATGTGTGTTTGTCATTGCACTCTAGTTAGAGTCATGCATATATTTACTTATATCACAGTACAAATACTAATTTGTCCTTATTTGGTCTGATTGGAGGGTCTGAGTTTTTAGACATCTAGGCTCTGTTGGAAATAGCATACAGTGTACTGTTTATTGCATACTACACCAGTATATACACTGAATGCTGTATGCGGCTCTTGAACTGTGCTATACTGCACAGTGTCCAATATTTGACAAGCCATGTGCAATACTACAGGGAAGGGGCACAAGTAGACTGCCAATGCCAGGACTGAGCCAATCAGAACAATCTCAAGGCCTGTATCACTTTCCTTAGCCCTCCAATCACTGCTTAGCAACTAATATTTTGTTCATATAATACTATATAACCACATGTTGACATGACCAGAAAAAACAACTAAAAGACAGCTATCAACAGTTACAGTTAAATTTTTTGTCGTATACTGGATACAGTATTGTATACTACTGATGAATAACAGCACACAGTATAGAGTATATACTAGGTCAGTATCCAAGCACAGTATAGCATTATGCCATTTCTAATGTACCCTGTGTTACATTTTGGAATGTAGGATATCACCAAGCACTCCCCGCATACTGGAATATTTATTCAGTACATCATTCGTGTCTCTTTGTCTCTTTCTAGTTAGTTAAACCAGGCCACGTGCATCCCCTTTCTGTAACAGGCATATGACACAGCTGTGAACCAAATATAAACCTTTTAAATCATGTTCATTATGGGAAATCTCGCTGTAATTAACCTTGATGGTCTATCAAGGGTTCGGAATCATGTTTAGTTCTGCAGCACTGTTCAACACAAACATCAAGGAATTTCCCTTTTAGGCCAGGTGACTGCTGCATGGCTTCTCAACCAGCGCTCACACAGAGCCTCTTCTGTAAGGAAAAGTTCTAAGTGCGTCAATGCTGGTCTTGTATGTAGGAGTGAGTTACATCTCCAAACTGAAGCTTGTATTTACCTCTGCGGGCCGTGAACACTTGATTAAGGCTGACCAAGAGGAGATTTTTATTGTCAAAAAATTTTAAAATCAAAATGAATCTGACTTTATCATTAGAGTCATGTTAAAAACTGAAACAATGTTCTTCTGTCATCCCTGAAATAGAATTTAAAAATAACATGTAGCTCAGATGATAGAGATGGTATGTTCAAGTGCTGAAACTAATTCTTGAAAATATCTTGGACTGCTGTTGCTATTGCTGTTGTTTGAGATTAAGGTTTAAGTTGTCCACTATTTACCACACAACATAATCATAATATTGTGTATAAACGTAGTAAAAATGTCTTCATGATGACACTACCAGGCAAAAGCATGGAAACATTTTTCACTTTACATATATAAGATATTTTTGGTCTGAAGGTTTCTGCTTAAAACTTTCAGTTGTTTCTATAACACATATTCATATTAAAATTGATGTATGAATTGATTTCCAAAACCAAAAATTTACTTTAAACTAATGGACATTTAGAGTGGGGGTCCTTGTGTCATCCTAAATACTACGTGTACATGCACCACACCACCACCCTACAGCCACCCTTATTGCTGCCTCTAGATGCCAGGTGTGGGCAGCTGTTGGCTGGCCTGTAACAGGATGAATGATGGAGAGTGTCGAGTTTCCAGGTCACGCATGGCTACATCTCACGCTGTTCTCCAAAGAGGAGTGCATGTGTATACGAGCTAGTTCACCATGAAAGCTCTATCAGCAAATCTCCAGAAGAGATATCAGCAATCTGACTGGGCACCAGTTTGCCAGCTCCATCTGGAATTTTAAAGTACCTTTTAGAGCCTGTTCCTCAACAGTTCTGGATTTCTGCTTACAGCCCTTCCCCATCTGTGTCTGTGTTTTGCAGCATTACACAGTGCCCCGAAAACATCTACAAAAGTTATCCCTTTACTCAAGTCAAAACCTGAGGAAGTCATCTCCAATCTACTAAATACAGGTAACTAAACAAAAAGCTGCTACTAATTTAGCTAGTAGTGTAGTAGTAACTGTTGCCATTAAAAAAATCTGAAATGTTTTAATCAACAAATATTTCTGTATCTTCACACACTTGCCCTGTACTGTTTTTGCGTTCCTGGTAGCTGATTTGTAGAGCAATGTTGCTGGCAAAACAAAAAAAAAAGACAATAGTAAAAAATCTGTGAAACAAATTTGTCTTAAGGCAGCCAGTAACAAAAAGCTTTAGTTCACACAGCAGTTCTCCCATCAGAGAAGACATTTCCGGGTGTTTCCGAGATCTGGATACTGTCAGGCTAATGTTAACAACAATGAATTATCCGGACACATATTTATACAATACTGATAGGCGTACAATATCAAAAGCAGGCCAATGTCTCTTTCTTCTGTCATATGGACGTGTTATGAGGTTGGATGTTGATACAGGGGGAAAATAATACAGATTTAGTCATTACACATGGCCCTCTTTTTTTCCTTGGAAGCTAAAAGGCGAGAGGCCATGTAGCAGGGGCACTGAGAGAAAGCCATGCACAATGATTGCAAGGTAATGGAAGATTAAACGCTACTCATCACTCTGGCTAGTCTGGAGCTCAGCCACTGTGGATCTATTTGAAAGGACAGATGGCACTAGCTAACATGCATCTTACTGGTATTTCCAGTCATTCTGACTGCTAGTTTTAAAAATATGTTGAGGCTAAGACAATCTAACACTGACAGGTTTGGGCCATATTACGATATATTCAGTCTGATCTGTAACTTGCTCCAGTCATTCTGTTTTGTTTAGAGTAAGTGGTGCTTTTACAAGCCTGGAAAAGCTGACTGCAACATTTAATCTTAACTAAACACAAAAACAACAAAAGCTGTAACTTCTAACTATAACACCTTTAGAAGGCAGCAGTGAGTATGTTTGTTCATTGGCAGCTATTGGGTACCTAGTACGTATGAACAGCTAATGAGCCAGTTTGGCCATTTCTGGCTTGTACTTTATTAGTGGCATGAAAAAAGACAATGAATTATGCTAAGTTTATACAGCAAGTAAAAGTGTCCCATTTCTGATTTTCCCACCACATTTCTTGTTAAGCTGTTCACAACATCTTGATAAATGTGACCTTTATATGACATTAGTCTGAACAGATCACACTCCTGCCCCGCATGCACAAAAGAACTATGCTTGATGTGGCAGGCTCTTCCTGAGGTATACAATCATGACTGCAGATGGATGTAGGTGTACTCCCTGAGGTTTCGGTTTCATCTTCGCCAGCAAAACAGGAGCGATCGCATAGTTCCAATGGCTGACAGCTGGGCTTATCACCCAGAATGTGTTTGAGCTCGCTGTAACAGAAACATCAGCCCAAATGGTTGAGGCCTCAGCAGCACAAAATTATAACATATGTCAAGTGGGGCTGATGAAAAAGTCAGCATGGATTTAAATTTCCATTTTCAGACTCTGCCACATATCAGATACATATCGGATTTAGGTACAGCGTAAAGAAAAACGGAACTGAAGATTCAGTGTGCTTTTTGCAGTTCACGCTGCCTCTCGGATATATATGAAGTACAAGTTTGAATTTGGTCCACTTTTACCTTCTGTGTGAACATAGCCACAGACTGTTATATGGCAGATTATTGTCAGCTAAAATTTTGTGATCACTGCAGGGCTCTGAATAGCAAAAAGTGAACATCACATGGCAATAGTAAGATCGAGAGTACTGACCTAGCTAAACAAAGTAATTAGCACCGGCATAGCAAAAAACAGACAAAACAAAATGACCACTTTGCCACTGACATCAGCAGTTTTACTAGCTTTTCTACTTGTATGAAGCAACAACATACCTAAAAATAAGGAAATACAAATGTGTTTGATATGGAAAACACTGAATTAGCACAAAACTGTTACATTAAGTTCTTTAAACTTTTAAAAAAGCACTTGTTATAAAAAAATCTTTGAAAGATTCTTCAGGAAAACAAAAGTCATTCTTTTATGCCACTGCTCTAAAGAATCCGTTACAGTTCTCTCTGGGATCTTTATTTCTAAGAAAGTATGTTCATCTTTGGCAAGATGTACTCTAAAGTATTTTTAGACGTCAGGATACAGCGTTCCAGACATTTTCTCCTGCCAGCAGGAAATATAATCACTTCTGTTTCAAGTAGTGTCTCGCTATAACACTTCCCAGATCTACGCTGTCTTATCACTGAGGCACAAAGCATCGGCACAAAGAAGTTCATTGTTGCTCCACGTTTCTTTGTAAGAGTCCTCTGTAATGGGATGTGAGGAAGGGTGCTCCATATCAGATGCACTGCAGTTCCACAGTATGGGACTGCCCCTTACCCATAATTAGATCGTGACATGGAGGAAGGTGTTTTTTCTCTTTGTGCCAGAAACTGCTGGGATTCCTATGTGTTACTTCTTTGATGAGTCACTAAGTGGGGGCATCCTTTAGGAGACGCAAACAATAGCAAGTCCATTCACAGTCTTTGAGCGATGAAATTACGTCAAATTGCTCTAGGAGTGAATGCATACAGATCATACATACAGCTCTATACAGTCTTTTCCACTGAACCCATAGACACTGGGAGTTATTATTGTCCCTTTGCTGCTCTATTCAAATGTAATTATGTAATTCATTTAAAATTACATGGTGATTTAGGATGTAAATAACGCTACATTCATGTTTGGGTCAGTCTTTATATACTGTATTTGCACTTGCGATTGCACGTTTAGTCAAGAAAGTGGTAGTTTTTTACAAGATTTTTAATCAAATTCAAATCATAACAGATTATCACTCCTTATTCTGAAACAGTGTATACTTATATTCAAATATGTGGTAGAAAATGAAAGTTAATAATCCACACTCTCAATGTAATCTCTCTGCATGTTTCAATGAGATATGACTGAGAAGAGATTAATATTAAAATATGCAAGATTTTTCTTATCGCTGGTGACTGACTTGGATTTTTAAGAGGTTTGAGTTGACTGAGAAGGACCTATGTTCCTCTCATAAGCTAAAACTCAAAGATTCCATGAACTTGACTGATACAGGCTCATAGCTACTGTAGCTTCTAAATGTGCTTCCTATTATAGGTAGCCTAGATAGCAACAAGCAGAAAGTTGTGACCTAACCTCTGTCACAGATATTAGTTTAGACATTTGAATGAGTTCCAACTACAGAGAGACAGAAGGCTGAGCATGTGGCATACTTGGGGCCAGTCTTCTTGTCAGTCACTGTTATAAACATGGTGCGCTGAACAAACAGGACATGCAGCTATACTATCATTTAGATATTAGCAAGGTGATCCCACATACCCAATATTTCTTAGGGTACAAAGAAGATTGAGGAGTGTACACATGTTATGTCACCACCTTGGGCATAGTTTTGGTTTCAGGAGCGGAGTGAGGGACACTATAAAGCTGGAGCTGACCACAGAAATGGCTATAGCCCACTGATATTGTCACTGTAATAAAAACGTTTACCAAAACATTTACTTTTCTGTTTATGTCGTATGTTTTTACAACATTTGTCAACGATAGCTGCCATTTATGAATATTTCATGATGAATAGACAGACGGAAATGGACCAGAACTATCTGGAATAAATGCTGTTTACAATAACACGCATTAAAATGAAGAGCTTCTCCTATTCAGTTACTGTTATAAAGATATACACTTTTGATAAAAACTGACTTCAGGTGATTTTTTTATCAATCCATTCATTCATTCAGCAGCGCAACAATAGTAGATCCCACGCACTATTGTGATCCCTAGAACCTTTGGCTAACCCTGAAAATGGGCAGGCAATGACTCTCTGCCAGCTCCTGTGAACAATATGTTGATGTAACAATTAGGAAATTAATAGTTTAAAATGACTGTCGATTTTGAGGACAACAAAATTGTTTCTGAATATTTTGCATGCACTGATTCTACACTACACATATGGATTTCATAAAACAATGCAATTGAGCAGTCCAGAAAACAGAAACACACAGGATGCATCCAAATGCATAATTATTGATTATTTTAGATATTGCTGCCAAAGAAGGTAAGGAATCCAGCTTAAAAGAAACAGAGCGCGCTGAGAAAAGCCTGAGATCACAGATAAAGGTTTAACCATGAGTTCGAACAGGAGGTCTGCACAATGCGGAAAAGCACTTAGCAGGGGCTGAACATACCCGGACGTTCAGGGCATTAAAGATAAGGAAGTTACAATAAGAGAAGAGGGAGCGAGGGAAATGGTGTCATTGATAAAACACCTAAGAACTGGAACATAGTTGGTGAGGATGCAACTTCCACTCAACATCCTTTCCTACAAAAAACTCCAAACAAACAAAGCGCTGATAAATGACATGATAAATGGTTAAACGTTAGGGCTTGTTTAACAAATGACAAATACAGCCAAGCCTGGGGCAATTCAACAATCAACAATCTGCAGGCTGTATGTTGTTAAACCGAGTTTATGAAAGCAAGCACAGTGCTCTCACAAGCGAGGCTCCATTTAACTAAGGTCTCGTGGTGTGTGAGGTGTGCGGCACACAGATCTGTTACTGTTTTCACTGCACACATCCTGACTCGAACTCAAACATGTCCAGACAACAAACGTGCACCAAATATACTTGTCGTCCGTTGTTTAAATTAAAAGGAGCCCAGGGCAGGACTCTATGTTGTACAGTGGTTGTTTTAGAAGCAATGCCTTTTTATACTCCCTGCATGTTCTCTAATGTAACACCAAATATCCACAAAAAATCAACACATTTGAAAGCTTACAGCTTAGGAATTTCTTTACAAGCTGTAAGTAAATATGTTCCATAATGTATATGAATAAATTATGAATGCACAATATCAAGATCATATCTGTAATATGGAACGTAACTGTTAAAAAAAAAAAAAAACAGTCAGCATGGGACAGATCTTTAGATTTAATCGATATTTCAAACTGATATGGTATGACGTATTTACTATACTCCAGAAGAGCAGAACTGGGCTGTCTGTTACATGTCTCCATAAGGCTGATCCAGAAAATTAGTCCAAATTTCTATCTGTCTTGGCATCAGCAGACACCTACATGAAAAATATTGGCTATCCTTCCACCATTTCCATGTTGGTCAATTCCTGAAATAATTATGCTTCCTATTAACAAATGTAGTTATTCATATTTCTTGGGTTCTTTACTGATATGCTTTACAGTTTATTAAGCATGTAAGTTAACTGTATTTCATAACCATCAACCTCATATCAAACAAGTGGGAACTGTAAATGCCAACATCTTACCAACTGGCTGTGACTGAACACCTTTTAGACATGCAAGAAAACTAAACTTGTAGTTTATGGTACTTATGCCATTGCAGGTGATAAGACATCTGCAAACCGTTATACAGTAGCAGAGTTCTGCTTTATAAAGCTCTGAAACTGTCATCAGAATCACCGGCAGCCTGTACAACTATTCCAGTTGTGGCATCCACTACGATACAAGACAGGACGCATGAGCATCAGTTCTCTGTAGCTCACTTTAGGCATCAGCCGCAGGCCAAACTTCATAAGTGCGCTTCTAAAACCACGAATCTGCGGTCGTGTTGGGGAGTCCAGTAGGTTTTCTCTCACTTACCTCGCCAGGCGAGCACGTAAAGTGCTGTAAGGGCGAGAGTATGCCTCCACTGAGCCATGCTGCACAATCCTCCTGCTGCTGTCCAAAGAGCCAACTGGTCGCTGGATGAGAGGAAAGAGAAAAGCTACATGCTGCAGAACACACCACAAGGGGGGAGGGGGGGCGTGATTTGCATAACGTGAGGGTGTGTGGTAGCGAGGGGAGGAAACGGTGGGCTGAATTGAACTCGATAGGATAAGCAAACGACTCACTTTGCTGAGTCGACTCGCTCCACAGACTCTTTAGACATTTCGAACTTGCGGCTTATGTGAATGGAATACTTTGATTTATTTGACGGTTTACTGCGAGTATACAGATACAATCACTACAGAAACATTCACGGGTTCGTTCCGTCACAGTGTCTATGACCGATGACAGTCTCTGCCTGTGGGTCAGATAAAGGTTTAATTGTGTGGTAAACAGACATACCCTATATTTAGCCTGTATTTCACTGTCCAGTTTAATTGCTGATAATATCGCTAGCATAGCGTTAGCTATCACGTTCAGTCAATGAATCAGGTAAAACACGACAGCAAAGTGAAAAAAAAAAGAAGAAAGAAATACCCCCCAAAGAGGGAACTGTACTACCGTTGGGTGTTATATTTTTTCTCACCTGACTAACTACATTTATTTTTATTTATCTCTTTTTAAATATGTGTTCAGTTTAAAGGTGTAGAAGAATGGAAGACTGTATTTACACTGGCATAACTGAATAAGGAGAGTTCAGTACATAAAATCGTCATACAGTGAACCTCAAACACCGTTGCTCCTCCTTCAAATACAAATCTCACATATACAAAAGAGGTTGGTAAAACAGGCCGATTCCAAAACCGTCACGCTTCCGGGTTTCCCGACCGCCTCCGATCTCCCGGACTCATCTCCCAGAATACCCTACTCGATGACGTCACTGCCACGTGCCCCGAAACACCCACTCATACTCCACTTCCGCGCTCTAGGTCACCAGAGTACTGATTAGCCACCTGCACCTCATTTCTCAGCCGCTATATAAACCCCACTCATCCACATCCACCTTGCGAAGTATTACCAAACTCAGTTTGCATACAGGACGGGTCTCCTGAGTTTTGCTACTTCTGTTCTCGACATCCCTCTACTCTCGCTTCCGGATTCCCCTTCTGTTTCCTTGTTGCTTTCTCTGTGCTTTGACCTACCTGCCTGCTCTCTCGATTCCTCTCTTGATCTCCCTCTGGTTCTGTTCGCTGGATTATTGACTCTCTGGTTTTCGATCCTGGCTTGTCTCTCACGTTCTCTCTCTCTCTCAGCCTCGACTTGGTTAGCATTGCCCTGTGTTTGCTGTTTAGCCCGACTATCATTGTGTCTACTTGACTTTTAGCCTGGCAGACATGGAAGTCACTTTGTTCCTGACAATAACCCTAAACTGTTACATAACAGCCCTGACTCCTTGATATTTACGCCTCAGAATGTATATACAACAACAACAATAGAGCAACAGCAAATGACAGACTACATGCAGATACTGTATATACCGTTCCAGGCTGTGAAGGCAATGTCAGCACTTCTCATACCACTTCCAAGGAGCCGAACTGTCAGCGGGCATGGTTGATGTTCATCTTTAACCGAGGCTGAAATTGGCTTCCTATTTGGGCGGGCTCTTGATCAAAATGTTCCAGTTCATCTTAAATCCTACAGTTTGTCCAGGTGCCAGAACGTAACTGGGGCACCATTTCAGACGGAGTGGAAAACAAAGCCCCCACATCTTTAACAAGATCCCAAACAAGTTTAAGTCAATGTTGTTAGTTTGCTCTGCACATTTAATTCCGGACAGACATGCACCTTAAACAATATGGAACAGCTTGGCTCAGCGTTTGACGCTAAAGAGACTGAGGACAGGAGCAGTTCCACCTTATTTAGCTTCATTACTCGAAAACAGATTAGTTACAGATTGTGTTTTTAATTACACATTTAATAATATGTTTTCAGTCATTTAAGCAATATATGTGGCACTGTTAGTGGAAAAAAAAGATTCCTTATTGAGCTATTAATAGGAAACATGACAAATATACACAGAGAATTAAAATGATTAGAACTCATTGTTTTTAGATATACAAACAGTGATAGCTAGTTGAATAATCAGAACTAAACTGATTATTAACTTTGAAAGCAACAATATTTATTTTAGGCCTGCATATTATTAGTGAGAAATAGGTTTTAAACGGGGGATTAAATATTAAAATTCTAATCTTATCTAACCTTCCACCCTAACAGATCCATTAGACTAACTTACCATTCAGTGCCGGACATTATGAATTATAGATGCAATGGACTTACTTACTTTTATGTATGTATGACGTGATAAAATAATTATGTTACAAATAAAAAAAATAATAAAAACTAATTTGTAATTATAATAATTATAAATGCTTTTGGTCATGTGTAATAATAGTGTGTGCTGCTTTTGTGAGGCTTGCTAAATTAGGTAACAACAAGGCGTATCCATCATCTGGTAGACAATGAACAGAACTGTCTCTGGGCTGCTTGGTCTCTAATTTGATCATATTTTGCATGGGATTCTGCTGACCAAAGAGCCAAGCAGGGACAAGATTGATTTGTACACAACGATAAGAATCCTTTGAGACTACATATCCACTGCCAGATATGGTGGGCAATATGATAATATGTTGTGGTTTTCATAATAAATTACATCAAAATTTGAGTATATCAAGATTATCATTAGTACTTCTGGAACACTGAACAACTTTATGTAACATAGAAAAGACAAATACCCATTATAAAGTACCTGTACACAGCAACCACCAGCAGAAAGTGTGTGTCAATGTTATTGGACCTACCTTGCTGCTACACTCATTGTGCATTTCATCAGCTCCACTCACCATGTAGACATGCTTTGTACTTCTACAATGAGTCCAGCTGTTTCTTTGCATGCTTTGTAAGCTCCCTTTTCGCTGTGTTCTTCAGTAGTCAGGACCCCCACAGGTGGTGGATCATGCTCAGCACTGCAGTGACACTGATGTGGTGGTGGTGTGTTACTGTGTGTGTGAGAGTGGACCACACACAGCAGTTTTTACTGGAGTTTTTGAACTACAAACTGTGCTAGAACAGATGAGCTATTGTCTCTGACTTTACATCTACAACTACAGAAGCTGACATAAGCTTTGTGAAAGTGTCAAAGGAGACATTCAGCATATATGGATGTATATAAGTCTAAACATTTTTCACGCCCCACATGGTGGTATGCTTTTGCCTAGGATGATTAGGCTTAGGTTGTTTAGGCGAGTGGACACATGCCTTATAGGGAAGGGTGTTGCCGTGTTTGTAGTGTGTATGTAAATCCATCATTGTCACTTTTCTCATCGCCTTTCCCACAGACACTTTACAATTAAACATTTTATAAAAGTAACAAACTGTTTAATGAACAATACATAAAACAATACACAACCTACACACACAGCTCCACACTTCCCACAGTAAGACCATGTTATAGAGTCACTTAGCAAGGCCGGAAATAGTCCTTAATGTAGGAAAGATCTCACTCTGTGACAACATTGCGCCACCCAGGCGGCTGGCCCAGGAAGGCCCCTCAAAGGCCAGAAATGGTCTTAGCCCCAAAGGGGTTGCTGAACACCACCAGTGCAGGCTGCTTTATAGCTACGTTGTATCGTTGCTTAAACAGCTGGCCACGAAGTTGCTGAAATGAAGTGTTTCTTAGGCTGCTGAACCAAAAGTCCTAGTAGCTCCAGTGTAGCGCTGGTCATGCATGCAGCCGAACACAACCAGTCCAGGCAGCTCCACAGCTGTGTTGCACCATGATCCAAGTCGCTGGTCCAGGCTGCATCATAGCTGCGATGTAAGGTACCTTGAACAGCTGGCCCAAGAAGCCTCGGAGTGAGTGTGGAAAAACTCTCAAACTCTATCTCTATCTCGGTTGATGTGGTGGCAAAAACCTCTTACCCAGCAAGGAAATATTAAAACATACACACAAACAATACCAAACAAAAAACTGATTTACAGTGGCAGCCATAATATGCCAGTGTACTTATGCACAACGGAGAACACACACACCCTATCACCCCTTTCTTCAGGTGTCACTCTAGAGCATTGTTTCCCAACCCTGGTCCTGGAGACCCACTGCCCAGCACTTTTTAATGTTTTCCCTTCTCCCAACACACCTGATCCAAGTCATTAACAGTCCATTATAAAGTTAAAATGGGTGTATTACAGCAAGAACAAATGTGCAAGGCAGTTGGCCTCCAGAGAAACACTGTCTTAGAGAATGGAATAGGTAGGGTGATGACTGCATGGCTGTTAGGATCAGGCTGTAGTCTGATGCAAAGACAGGGCAGAGCATTAGCGTGTGTAGAAATTCTATCTACCAAGTTGGCCTGCCCAAAAATGTATTTCTGCCTGCACCGCTGGCATGTATGTTTAGTGGGAGGAATACATTTAGAGTTTGAAGTTGGCTGTCCAGGATCATGCAACTCCCGTTTTGAAAACAAGTCCCACTTAGGCCTTGCAACGTACCTAAAGTGGCCAGTGAGCTATCACAACTGTAGAACTGCATAGTACTGCATAGTTTGGATAGCAACCTATTATTCCAACCTATTATTCTATTTTCTTGCTGTATTAATATTATTGCCATTATGCCATGAGCTGAGTGTAATTTTAGAAGCAGATGTGTGATAATACTGTGGGAGAGTTAACAGGTAGGATACTGGATGATTGAATTTGAAAGCAGAGAGTGTTGTTGACACAACATGTTTGCTCACCTGGAGATGAATTGCTGTTGACTACATTTAACATATTACCTATAACCCTGATACTGTATCTGTAAATACTGTGTGCTTTTGGCATGAAGTTTACTTGTAGAGTGGATCTATGCCCTGCTGCTCTGCTTTGGACTATTGAACTGTTATGTTGGCCTCACTAACATGTTGTTAACTTGAATTATGTACTAAAAATAATACAGTTTTGTTGTCCTCACCAGCCTCCGGATGTTCAAGGTCTTTAATAAAGGCATGCCTTATTTAAGGCAAGTGAGTTTGAAGGAGAAGTTTAAAACTGGAAATACAATGTAGGAAAACTGTAACTTTCAGAATGTGAATATTTATGTAGTCGGTATTTGCAATTTGTGAAACTTAAAGTTTTAGATTTCTTGCATGCAGCTTGAATATTCTCACACAGTCCCTGCAGATTTTGCAGTAGGGTTGTAGGTGGAATGACACCAGGCCTTCTGGACGTGTGACATGTAACATTGGTCATCCCCAGCAAGACAAAATGGGGACTCATCACTGAAGATGACCCGCTGCCATTCTGAGTCACTCCATGACAGTCTGGTACGACACCATTGCAGTCTTTGGCAATGTTGACGTGGTGTTAAGGGCAGTCGTTGTAACAGTGTACGTGCATGTAGCCTTCATCGTGCAGCCGTCTGTCAATGGTGCTGGCACTAACAGGATGACTCATATAGGGAATGACTGCTCGCTGAATGTCTGCAGTCGTGCCTGTTTAGTCACTTCATTCACATATCTTGCAATCTCAAACCTACCCACCAAGTTTCATTCCTATTGGTTGATTATTTCTGGGTGCAACTGTTTTTCGATGATGAGTGTATATAACACAAAGTCCTCAACATGAAATATAATATCAAATCCTTTAATCATTTTATTTGTCCACTCTTTTGTGACAATTAAATTCTTAATTATAAAACCACCCATTTACAGCTGAATTCTTCCAACACAGTTCTTCCCAAAAAGTGACTGACCATATGCTCACTAACATTTAAACCAGCTACACAAACTCTGCTTCACTGCCTCACACATTTCTTTCTCAAGTACTCCGAAAGTAGCTACAGGCCATTGCTGAGAAAAGGAAATAGAAAGAAGCTGCTGTTTTCAGAGCAATAGACTGACCAGCCCAGAGTCCAGACCTCAACATTACTGAATGTCTTTTGGATTACTTTAATAATGGTAGACATAAAATGTAACCAAATTCTAAGACTGAACTTTGAAGGTGCGGAAAAACCAAGTCTTCCAAAAGAGTATATATAGTAAATAGATAGATTTAATATTACATTGAATGGTTGCCGCTTCTATGTTTCTGTTAATTATAGTGTTTTGTTTTTTTGGTTTTTTTGCATGTTCCTGATACTGAAAAAGGAATAATCTGTCCTTAATGGCCATTTTATGTAGAAATGAAATAAATAAAGGTTGCTTTCTGCATTGCACATGGTGCTTTCAATAACATCATAAAAAATGAATTCAATGAACTTAAAATGGGCAGCTGAGCTTCCGTATATGGACGTTGTGAAATGCCTAAATACAGTTGTAACCCCTATTAAGGGTACAGTTCTAGTGGTTAGGTTTACTGTTCACAAAGATGTATATAAGTAAGGAAAAATACTTCCCAGTTGGGCCGATCAGAAAGATATTAGACTCGACTACAGAGCCAGGGCGACCAAATAATGTAAGAGACCACGCTGAACCAAGAGGAGTATGCTTGGAAAGGGAAAATAACACTTCCATTTAATATAGATAGCAATTAATTGTTATGTTAGACATACAAAATTATTACCCGGGTAATTGAAAATAAAACAATTATTACAATTTGTCACAGTTGGGAAATCAAATGATGTGATCACAGTTCTCAGAAATATCACTGTCCGTGTCCAAGGGATTCACCAGGGTTGAGCAAGTGTAGAGCCTTGCGACTGTGGAGATGCAAGTTTTAGCCTACCGCACTGCGAAGTAAAGTGACTCAGTGCCAGCGGTGAACGAGTCTTGGAAACAGTGGATTCAATTAGCTGCATGCAGAAAAGCTTCAGGTTCAAGAGTCTGGGCTTGGCTCGCCATCCAATGGATCCAACCTGAGCGCGTTGTTCAATGTCTCTGTTCTCTCTCTTACACCAAGAAAAAAAACCTGACCTACAGCACATAGGATCAGAATGTACAGTTAAACTCATAACCTGGTTTAACATAGGCTTATTTGCTCATCTACTAAATTCTGTATCATCTGTAAATATGAATTATTAACAGCTTGCATCCACATTAAAGAGCTTAAAATGGAAATAAAGCATACAATGAACACTCTGGCATTCTAAGGGTTAACCATTACAAGGCTACAGCCTGTGGCTAAACTGGCTATGCTGCGCCTAGAATGCTTCACATTTTGCACCAAAAATCCTCAATGAAACCCGCAAAACGCGACATAAAACATGAACTAAACGTATCATGAACATGTTCAATCACTCACTAACAAGGAAATACTTACATATTTACCCAAAATATAAGGATTTTAAATCGCTAATAATGGCTAACAGTATAAGCTAAGTGAATGGGATTTCCCACTAAGCGGTTAGCATTCGGGCTAACTATAACTAGCATTGGCCTGCACTCGTCGCTTACCGATGCAGGGGAATTCACGACGCATTCTCAAGGAGTAGACGGTGAAGAACCTTCATTTTCAGCTCACGGTAAGTAACTATACTTGAAAAGAGTATTTCTATTGTTCAACTGCACTTTTACTAACTTTATTTCTGTTTTTTTTTTCAAAGCTCTAGTTGGACAACTCCGAACTGCGTGTGCTCACACCGTCTACAAGGAGGAAAAGAAAGAAAAAAAATTGCCGCGAACAACAACTCCTGCTGCACCTGCGTATACCGTGCAAGTTGATTGGCTGATCAGTTTTCTAGAGTTTTGCAAGCCAATCACAATCAAACAACAAAAGTATACACTGTTTTTTTAATAAAATAATAAAATAAAATGTGTTTGTGTCTTTATTTAAAATGAATCATGTTTTAGTCAACTTTCTCTTGCTAAATTTATGAATTAATTATTATTATTAGTTCAACAATTTTTCTCCTCTGTTACAGTTATATTTGACTCGCTTGTTTTAACATCTAATAGCTTCCTTTCTAACCTGGGTTACACAGTCGTATTGGGAACCTCTGGTCAAATGGCACATTTTGTTGATTTTCTAAGTGGAAATAAGTGAGCAAATCCTTCTACACGTTTCAGTATACAAACACTTTTTATTTTACATGTTGTAAAACAATCAAACATAAGATGTAGCCTGGACGAATGTTACGGCACATTTTTATTGCATGTGTTATTTGTTTTCTAATATGTTCAACTCAAGTAAATAAACACAGATGTGTAGAGGATGTGGTGGGATGTCTGTTTTGAAAATCAACATAATATGTCATTTGACTGAGAAAGTCCAAACCTTTGCATACGACTGTACTTTGTATTTCAGGAAAGCATGTCCTTTTAGTTCAGAATACTGAGGACCACATCCTCCTCATTCTTTTGCAATGACTGAAAACAGAAGGGCTCTAATGGCTGGAAGGTTTCATTTCTAAGGCAAGAAGGAGATTTAGGGAGATTATTTCACGTCACGGTAAATGACTGAAACATTTTTAAGTGCACTTTCTGTATTGAAATTGATTGCTGTCCTTGAGATTACAGTAATCCCACTTCAGTCAGTCTATAGACAGTGAACAGGCTAAGACTCTACAGTGGAAAATGTTTCCCTCTAGCTCTGCATGCTTCAGCAGAGCTCCAAACGTGGTCATCAGGCCTTTCCTACAGTAATTACAGATCCATGTTTGTGAAATATAAACTACGGTTTTAATAGCAAATCTCAATAAATCAGATGTATGACAGTAATTCATCTGTAAATAAGTGAGCACCAGGAAAACTGGCTTCACTTGCAGTGGGTTAAGATATGGAGCATGAAGTCACGGATCCTGTATTGGAGACTGAGGGAAAACAGCAAGAAGGAAAAGCCCCTCCTTTTCCTTCTATATGTTTGCTTCTCAAGGGCAGCAGAAACGGGGAATACCCTTTTGAACACTTACTGATGCACAGAGACACACATGGGGGTGCGTCCAGCGAGACGCAAAAATTCATAGATGACAAACAACATTCCACCATTCCACAGGTATCCACAAGTTTCCTTAAATAAAACAAACCCAGATAATATTTTACGAGCTTTATGCCAACCAAAATCATTCGCTGTAAAAGCAACACAAATCTATTCAATGTTTAAGCCAAATACACGTTTGCTGAAAGCATGATCTCTCCTTTCCCAAAAAAAAGAAACAACAACAGCATAATTCCTCATGTTTTTGCTAAGTTTACCGGGTTGTTTTATTTAGAAATCAGCAGACATTTGATATAAAACAAATCCATGGACTATAAACATTTCCTCACATACACTTCACTGATTATTCAGAAGTTCTACAATATTAAATGATTGTGATGTAAATAAAATCCTTCAGAAAGTTTTTCCATTCTAGAGAACCTTCCCAGTTGTTCACAATGGAGGTGATAGGAGCCAGACATCTGGAGAATTTAATGCCTCTCAATGACTGCCCCTCACAAACAGTTCTTACATACTCTAAATGGTTATGATTGTGTCTTGGCTGCATGTAGGATAAAGCAGGAGAAATTTCTCACTGAACTGTCTCTGTTCAGGAAACTATTAGCAAAGGTGACTCTGTGGTCTCTCTTACATGATTTGTGGATTAAGTTTTCATGCTTTGTCTGGTGCACAAGAAGCTGCTGGTCAGCAGGAGAAATTAGTTCTCTCCAGACAGATGTAATGGTAAATGATATCCTTGAACATCTGGCCCATTATGCGTCCTTCATTAGCGCTGTTGGCCCTGTGCATTTTTCAAATACCACTATAAAATCACTGAGGTGTCTGTAGAACAGTTTCCATAGTGCACTTTTGACCAATGTTGCAGCATATGGCGGAAAGTCTTCTTTATGTGGTCATTTGTCCACATGTTTTTGCTTTTATTTATGTTATTGAACAAATCTCAAGATTTTGAAATTTTATCTTGGAATTTACTGAAAACAGATTACCTCCTCAACCCCACCCCCTTACCAACCCCACCCCATGCCCCCTGCTCAATTTCTGCTAAATGCATCTTCTTCATGGAATAACCCTCTTGAGTGACTGATATGTGGCCACAGTTTGTGGTTGTTATTTTGCTGTTCCCTTCCCGGTGGAAAGACCCTTCTCCATGTTCTAAGGACAGCCTAAAGGAAGGAAATGGGAACAAAGTCATTCTTTCCATTCTGGACCCCAGGCATGTTGTTTGGGGTTATCTTTGCGAATGAGAAGAGGCTATTGTCTGTTAAGCACAAGGGAGGTGGCTGTGAGTGAGTGCGACAGCGAGGGGGCTCAGAGGAAGAAAGGCAAGAAAGACATTTAGGCTCCCATTTACACAAAGCATCCTCACAAGAAGACGGACCAGCGGAGGGGCACTTTGCATCAACGCCCGACTCTTTACGAGGCTGTTTCTATGGTGATTCTCTCCAGACATACATAATTATGAATGTCTCTGACATCACGCCTCGTTTTTTAAGCGTGACTTTACTGATTGAATGCTAGAAAAATGTTATAGAAATCTTGAAAAATAAATGTCACAATTGTTTTGCTCAGGGTTTGCAAGCTGAAAAAGTCTGACTGAAACTGAACACTCGCGCCACTACCAAATACTTTAGTAGCAAAGTGATCTAGGCTCCATGCGATTCAGAGACAAGACCGTTTCCGAACATTTGGGGGCCCTAAGCAACATCCTGTCTTGGGGCCAGCGAGAAATTTGCTCTAAAAACGTTCTGAGAATATGTAATGCTATGTTCCATTAATGTTTTCAGCAGGAAGTTTTCTTTTGGTTCCTGGAATTTTCTTTCTGAACGTACGTAGGTGAACGTGTTCTAAACACATTCTGTCATCTCAGGTCTCAGTAACATCCATAAAACATTTTCCAAATGCTGTGCTGAAAATGTTAACTTAATCTGTGGTCCTGACAACATCCTCAAAACATCCTCTGAACAGTTAAGCGTTCTGTCTTAGTTAACGTTTAACCTTAAAGGAACATTATCCGAAATGATAAACAACTTTAAAACTTTCTCTGAACATTAGACTAGAACCTTTTCTTTAAAGCTTTATTACAAAGCGTAGGTAATATTAGCCAAAGTTCTGGGAATGTTCCCTGCTAGCTGGGCACCAACCGCAATCAATTTTTTTTTTTTACAGTTGCAGGAAAAAGTGAGTGAACCCTTTAAAACAACCTGGATTTCTGCATTGATTACTAATAAAATGTCTTTTGATTGTTATCACAATTACAAACACAATGTCTTTTATTGAGCACTTTCAGTACATCCACAGTGCAGGCTTGAGTAGGCAAATAAGTTTTAACAGGAAAATAAATGTATAAATAAAAAATATAAATAATGCAATGGTGGGTGGAATTGACTATGACTCAACTGGGGGAAAAGTTGGGTCTACAGCACTGTGCAAAAGTCAAAGACCATACTTCATTTACTTAATTTCCAGTCAAAATGACAGTTAAGCCATTATATTACACCAAAGCAGCAACAAGTAACTATGATTCCTCTATTTTCAGTATTTAGTGATAATGACAGGATAGTATATCCTGCAAGGATATTGTTCCACAAAGTTCAGTCTTGAAAGATGTAGAAGCATTTTCTGCTTCATATGATACAAGTAATCTCAAACACATTCAATGAAGTTGAGATCTGGACTCTGGGGTGGACAGTCCATTGTTTTTAGAACACCAGCAGCTTCTGTGCTTGATTTGAAAAATATCTTCTTTGCTACTTACTTTTATTTAGAAAGGTTTTAATGACAGTTACATGTTCCTTCAGAACCATAGCATTCAAATGTTTTCTCACAGAAATGATGGAGAGAAACACCTGTGGGTTGTCCTCAGATCTGAAGCAAGAGCAGAGCGCGATTCCCTACCATCTCTCAAGGATGAAAGCTTTTAAGTGCCCATGTCTCCCAAAGATGAAAACCGACTGGAATTGCAGTAAATTAGGGATGATCACTGACTTTTATATGTGGCAAAAATGCATCTAAATGGCTGTGCCCATGTTTCTTACTGTAAGAGAGAGCAGTTAGAGACATATGTGTTATCATCATCCAAACTGCCAATGTAGTACTAATGAGTAATGGTTTTCAACAAGTAATTGAGTTTAACTGAATAATCGTGACATCTCTAAACTGGACAGGTTGTAGATTCTCATGCACTCTGCAACAAAGCAGTATTTCCTTTCTGTAGGGCATGAGCAGATCAACAGTGCGCGCTATGATAGAAGAGCAATCCCTGGGAAGGAAAAATGTTCACAGACCAAGAATATCAGCCTGGGGGACTATCAGTTTCAACATATCAATATTTTCTTTACTCTTTCTGGCTCTGTCCATATCAGGCTTTTTTAACTGCGCACATGTTGGACTTGGCCTGAACCCGTGGGCTGCTGTGGTATGTAAGGTCACAGCTTGGGTTGAGACCAGACTACACACCAGTGGTTTCCTATGTTGAGAGCTTGTGTTTTCCCATAGAAGCTTCGGGTCTACCCCCGACTGTTGGATTTGTCTCTCTTTTTCACTCAGTATTAATAGTTGTCCTCACATTGCTTTTGGCACCCTGACAAAGCCAACACAGTTTTACTGGAGAACCTACAACAAGCAGATTAATGACTAAACAAACGGGCTTGCTACTAAAATACTTCATCTTAAATATACACTACAGACTGCTGATCAGCATGAGGTCAAAGATTAGGAATACTTACAGTTGAAAGGCAAAGAAAAGGACGTTCTCAGCAAAACTGTATATACTTGAACATGCTATAAACTACAAGTGTAAATCAAGAGATGTTTCTCAAAAGATAAGCCACATTTGTTGCTTTTATAACATTTAAACGTTTTAAGGTTTTAACAGCAGTAAATAAGCAATATTGAAGATAACCAATCCAATTTGCAACTCATTGTCATTTTTCACAACCATACAAGTATTAGCATTATTGTTGGAGAACAAGTTTAACCCCGTACCAAGAAAGCACAATTGGCCTTACAATTAGACCAATGAAGTTGTGTGTGATTCTGTATCCTGCATTATGCCCATATTAGGAACTCTAGATCTAATCAGGTTTCCTCTATGAGAATAACGAATGGCATTTGGTAATTGCTGTTATCACATCTTGTACTAAACAAGCGGGTGTACATTTTCGCCAGAATGTCACTGGATCCTGTGAATTATGAGGCCATTAAAGAGTCAAAAACAATTATTGTCACATGTCAGGTTGATAAATATTTGTACATAGGGAAATCTACTGTTATTTTACATATTAAAATTAAGCAATACAGAATAATCCTGATCCTAAATGTGCTGATCTGTATCTGTAATTATATCTGATCTGTAATATAAGCAACATCTTATACACAGATGAGAAAAGGGTCAGCTTGTAGCAGAATGATGAGAAGAGAGGAGTATAGAAAAGGGAAGGAACTTTGTCTGTAAAGCATGGTGGAGGTAGTCTTATAGCCTGGGCCTGTATGGCTGACAGATGTTTTGCCTATTGTGTTCTTGGGGGGTCAAAAGTGCGTTTTAATGTTGACTGTAATCATCGTGAGTAAGAACACCAGTTGTTAAAGTTTAACCAAGTGATGTCACTCCTTAAATGTTTCCTTACAAACAGGGGCACACACGCATTTCCTTTAACTGTAGCCAGTCAGTAGGAACTTGGAACTCATGCCTAATGGTTTGGATGTGACCTGCTGGACAGAAAACACATAAATCAGTGCAGCACTTTTAGATTAGGTGTCACTGTCTCCATCCAGAAACGTAAATTTTTCTTACATCTACTCCACACTCTTCCTGCTTGTATGGAGGGAAAATGTACAACCATGCCAGCCCTTTGTGGAAAAGACTGGACACCGCTGAGACTACGTTTGAGTTCACATATCAGAAAAAAAACTAGAGTGAATCCATAAACTGTTACTGAACCTTGAAATCAAAATGTTCTCCATACTCACAAACATGGTTCTATAGGAAACTAAAAGGGTTTCTTCTATGGTGGGGGTGCTCAATCCTTGTCCTGCAGATCTCCCACCCTGGAGAGTTCAGATCCTACACATCAGGTTGTAATTTTTAGATGCTCCCAAAGGCCTTCATTGCCTGGATCAGGGTTGCTAGATCTCCAGGACCAGGAATGGACACCCCTGTTGTGTAATTACTTAAAGAACCTTTTTATGACTTCAAATATCCTGATCTGATTAAAACTTACACAGTTTTACATGGTCATAGTGGATCAGTCAAGGTGTGTATAGTGTCTGAACTTTGCTTCTTTAGTTTTGGATTGGATTTTTAAGGTTAATTTAAGTGGAGTTATGAAATAATAACTAAAGGTTGGGAGGAGCACCATGTCTGAAGCTCCTCCTCCTAACAGTATAACATACTACATATTTCCAGTTCTACTTTTCATTTCTCGTCACTAAGTTTTTTGCCATCTATGTACAGGGGGGTTTAGCCCTCTAGCACAAACAGAAGCTGCCCAGATCTTGGACTTCTCTTCCCTCCTACAGTCACACAGTGTCTTCCTATTTTTCAGTCATGTTTAGAAGGCACCGGCTAAACTAGCATATAGATCTTTATGTCACTAAATAGGTTTTGGGTTAAACACCTATTACTATCTCCATGAGCCTCATAGCTCCAGAAGCAGACTTTGGACACCAGACAACTTGGCAAGTGGACTATGTTTTGGATAGGAGGAAAACTGTGTAAATTAGATTTTTCAGTTAACGACTCCATTAAAAACTAAATTTACAATGTTTTATGTAAACAGTAACAAATTGTTAGGGTTTACAAACAATACACACCCTGATTCACACAGAGATACGCCCGCATACACACACAGGCACACACACACACACACTCAGTGGCTTTGTCTGATTGACCCAGAGATCAGTTCTCCCAGGCTTTGTTTAACAATGAAAATCTTAGATCAGTGTAGTTTATTTATTGTCCCAAGAGCCTCAGAGTTGAGGGTTTGTGTTTGGCTTTAAACCAAGGTTAAAGAGTGCATGCTCTGTCAGCTCTGAAAAAAGACAAACATGGAAGCAATTGTGTCCTGCCCTATCAGATACGGTGTGTATGTGTGTGTGTGAAAGAGAAAGAAAGAAAGAGAGAGACAGAGAGAGATAGAGAGAGAGAGGGAGAGCAAAAGAAAATACCAATAAGTCAATTGGTAAGATCAATAATCCTTTTTGGAATTGTCATTGGAATTTATCATTTCTGTAATGGTCCATAAATGCATTCTAACTCATCAACATTTGTGTTCTAAAAGCTCTATGTTAGCTTATTAAACAATATACTAGTGCATTGAAATATTCAAATAATTCAATGGATGATCCCTGGTGATCATTTGGTGGCAATTTATTTTCAGCAATCCACACATATTAATCTGTTTTACCAGTTTAAAAGGCTTAATTTCACATGCAAACTAAATCAGGACTTAATGACTTCAGAACAAATAATTATAATTTAATTTAATTTACACAATTGACACAAATTTCCACAATTTAACATTGAAAAACTACAGAAGAAATCACAGATGCAAAACTGAAACTAACTGACTCAGATATCTTCAGGAAAACGCTGCAGATCTCAGCTCTGCCAATAAAAATAAAATACTTAGATTGGCTGAATAAAAGACTGCAAACGGTACACCGTACCATGCACATTCCTGCCTCTTAAAATGAAAACAGATCTACAAGATATTTATCATATTTATCACTAAAATGGCTAATTTAGGGGAAAGGTAACAAGTTTGCATGTATGTGGATTTATTGTAATCTTGCAGGTAATCACTCTGTTTTTATAATCTACTTGTAATCTGATTACTGTATTTATATTTATTATAATTGTAACAGAATAAAGTTACCTTTGTATCCTAATTATGTTACACCATTACATGTGTTCTGTTACTACACAACCCCGGTCCTTACAGATGAGCTTATAGGACAGACACCTTCCATTTTACCTCTGTCCAGGAGGACAAACCAGGTCCATGTTCTGCAGTGGATGGGCCAGAGGAAGGGAGAAAGGAAAAAAGCGAGGGCAAAGGCAGAGCAAGACGCAAAACAGATAAGCAGGGGAGGATCCCTTCCTACCTCTGATTAAAGCGGATACAGTCTACCAAAGGCAGCCTGAGCTTTGAGCTCCTCTTCATCCTGAAGATTCCACCCTTGGCTGTGACCCCATCCTGAACACCAAGACAGATGTTGTGCCGCATGGCACAAGCAGTCACAGTCTTGTAAGACAAGAATATCAGGTTTATTATATATAGTTAATAGGAGAAGTGCAACATGGATTATTTACGTGTGTATTTAACTATATGAAGCATTTACCGATTATGGGTTTATACTGATTAGTCACAATTTGACATTTACTGAAGTTTTTTAACATACACTGGTAGTAAGGAGTGTTCACCTGCACGGGTCGTACACTGATGTTTAGCAACAGATTTTATATCTTCATCCTGTCTGTTTATGGAAAGGAGGAAAACCACAACAAATAACGGATGAAGGCAATACAAGATGCTACACAGTTCATCAAGTGAAATTCAGCCAGAAATCTTAATGGTCTATTGTTTCTCCACACATTGCCCACAAAATGACCTTTGCGGCATCTTGTTATCCGTTATTTGTTGCGGTTCTTTTGAAATGTCAAGGTATTAGTACAGAAACACTGTGAAAACACCTGAAGCACATTCATAGTTCCAAGCAGACCATGAACTGATAAGAGTTGTACCTTCACTCCTCCATACCTTTTACTGGCCTACTATGTGGTGTCATTACTGCCAGAAGTTTCTCAGGAGCTAGGAGGAAATATGCCCCTGTGGTGGGTAGTGTGAATGGAGCTGTTCTTCAATAGCATGGTGAGTTGGGCACACCGCCCTGGTTGCCCACAAATATCTATGAACTGGACCTGAAGTTTACAAACCGGCTGCAGCTAAATGGAAGAAAAGAGCTTGCATTTTTTGAAGCAGTGACCATCAGGACCGGCTGGAGGTTTTATTCTCAGATCTAAAAGCAGCCATCTTTAAAAGCAAAGAGATCAGCAGCCTGGAGATCAACCTCAGTCGCAAGGAAGTGGCTCACTCAAGGCAGGACCACCAGCAACTCATCTGCTCTGAAGACTACTCTGTAAGAGGAACTACTTACCGGCCAGAGCAAAAACACTGTGATCTCTATCGCTGGACAATACCATGGTGGCGGTCAGTTTTCAAAAGCCAAAGAAGAGCAACAACTGCTGGGTAAAAAATTAGCCTTGGTGTCTTCATCCAGAAATCAGGCCAAGACAGGGACAGTCACGTTCAGCATGCATTATTATGTAACACTGCACTGTAACAATTTTATAATTTCTTAAGCATTGCAAATAATATTTTATAATTAAAAATTACAGTTGTTTTCAGAAAACTTGGCTAGTTGCTTAGTTTATGTATAATGTGGGCTAACTTAGCCTATAAGCGAGCTGCGGTTGCACTGAAATGTCATTTTTAATGCACTCATCGTCAATAGAATAGTTGCACCAAGAAGGAAGTGTGGGATTGCAATGCTATTAAGGAAGATAAAGGTTAACAGGAACAATAAATGATGATACATTTAGACTGATATGGGCAAAATTTATTGAGCTACACATACATAGTATGGTATTGGGCTGCCATGTTTGCTAATGCAACATGCCAGACGTCTCGGCATGGAGTTGTAGAGGTTCCTAATGGTATCCTGCGATAATCCATCCCTTGCAGCTTGAATATTCTCACACAGTTACTGCAGATTTTTGGTAGGGGAGGAGGTAGAGTGGCATGGCAAAGCGTTCATCTTGGTGCTGACCACGGTGCCTCCACACACAGATTCGTTGGTCGTCTCCATCAAGACAAAAGCGGGACTCATCACTGAAGATGACCCGCTGCCATTCTGAGTCACTCCATCACAGTCTGATACGACACCATTGCAGTCTTTGGCAACATTGACGTGGTGTTGAGGACAGTTGTCGTAACTGTCTGTGTCCATGTAGTCCTGCATCATGCAGCCGTCTCCCAGTAGTGCAGGCACTAACAGGATGACTCACTGAATGTCCGCAATTGTGGCTGTTGCGTCAGTGACTTACAATGATCTCTCTAGGGTATGTTCTCCATTTCTGTGAAGAAACTGAAAGGCAAGACACTCATACAACACATTCCATTTTCTCTCATAAATTCCATGCCTTAGTTGGAAGAGGTGGGACCTTTCTGCCTCATTAGACTGTTCCATTTGTGTGACCAATGTGCTTGCTTGTAACGTATCAACTCTGGCAAAACCCATACTGATGCCTTTTTGGAAATATGGAAATGATACTTGTGAGGGCTTATTTTTGGGGAATACATGGAATATCAAATGTTTAAAATGATAAACTATTCAAAAAACGTTTTGAAGTCAATTTAACCCATTTAGTGCATTATAGAGTTCTTTAACTACCTTAAAATAACACTTCTGTTTTTTTTTTTTGTAACCACTAATAATGGTTTCTGAACACAACTATACACATAGGGGTGACAGTTATACACTTAGGGGTGACTGATATGAATAGGCCAATGGCTTCTAATCCTGGTTCTGGAGTGCCACGGCCCAGCACATTTTAGAGCTTCCCCTGCTGCAAATACAAGATGAAACAAACTAATTTACAAGCCCTGAGTCATAAGGCAGAGCCTCTTTTATGGGTCGGTCCCCACCCTCAGCTATGGTCATGAACTTTGGGTAATGATCGAAAGGATGAAATTGTGGATACACATGGCGGAAATGAGCTTTCTTCAAGCGATGGCGGGTCACGCTGGACGAGGGGCTCAGTCATCCAGGAGCAGCTCAAATAATTCTCCAGAATGAGCTGGAGGAAGTTGTAGTGGATGAAAGCCCTAGCTGGACTAAACAGTTTAAGAAGATGAATGGCATAAACCTCAGTACTCTACTCAGTACTCTGTATCTCTACAGTGTGTAAACTGGTATGCTAGTTGATATTTTGGTACAATGCTTAATTGTAAAGAAAGATAAAGGGTCTGGCCGTGATTCTCAAATTGTGATGCCAGAGAAGCCCTGCCCTGCTCATTTCCCCATGTTTCCCATTTTCCCAGCTCTAACACACCCACCTTAATACAGGAAGGCTTTGTTATTTAGTTAATTAGTTGTATTAAAACAGGAAAAACCCTGAAGTGAAGGGCTTCTACAGGACCAGGGTTGGGAACCGCCATTCCTGTACCCTAGCTAGAAATGATTTGTTCTAAAAACATTCTGAGAATATGCAATGCTATGTTCCATTAATGTGTTCAGCAGGAAGTTGTTGAGATGAGAATGAATTCTTCTTTTGTTATTATGTAACAGGATCTGAGGTCCTGACAGCATCCTCATAACATCCTCTGAACGTTGCAGTTGAAATGTTCTGTCTTAGTTAACATGTCATTTTATAGGAACATAAACATCTTTAAAACGTTCTTTGAACATTAGACTAAAACCTTTTCTTTAAAGCTTTATTAGAACTTGGAACTCTGGGAATGTTCCCTGCTAGCTGGGATACTAATACGGTGAAGGATTTAAGATTGTTTGAAAGCTGTAAAGCTGAGAGTTTGTTGCTCAGCACTGGTAGGAACAGTCCCTACAGAAGAATCACATTAACTGCACACAAGTAAACACACATAATGTCAGGACATAATGTGCATTAATGTGATCATATGTGACATGTTATGCACTGGAACCGCACATGATCACATTTTTCACCCTTATGTGAATTTTATGTCATGTGATAGATCAGGGTTTCTCAACCTGTGGGCCACGAAGTACCCTCTAGTGGTCCTTGGGCCTGTCCTCAGGTGGAAGCAGTAGTTTATAGTGGGCCAGTAAAGTCATATATAACCATATTAGTGTAATATTGAAACTATTAATATAAATATATGTTTATTAATGTATATATGCACAGATAAAAACATCATAGTTGATTTTAGTTTTCTGGTGGAGCACTATGCTTTGTGGTTATTATCAGGTGGGCCTTGGGGTGGAAAAGTTTGAGAACCCCTGTGATAGATAACATCTTGACAGCATTGCACCACGAAATGTATGTAAAATAAATGGAAATAAATTAAATGTAAAATAAAAATCTGTTTACATGAGGTGGTGCCTTTCCCAACATTCACTCGGCGGAAGGCCACCATCAATCACAGGGCAGACATACACATTCACTCGCACACTCACATTTAGGAGGACAATTAAGCATCTCCAGTTCACCAGGCTGCATGTCTTTGGACTGTGGGAGGAATCTGGAGCACCTGCAGGAAACCCACACAGATACGAGAACATACGAGCCCCACACAGATAGGACCCCAGGCATCCCAGTCAGGAATCTAACAAAGGCCCTTCATGCTGCGAGGAGACAGAGCTACCGGTAAACAAAAAAATTCATAATTCACAATGTGATAAAGTGAGTCTACAAAAAGCATATGAAGCATTTCTTTGCTTATCATTTTGGAGTTCCACAATTCTGTGCAGACTGCCAGCCCAAAAAAATATTTTTGGCACATCCTAGATACTCTGGACAGATGAAAACTGATTTTCACCATTCAGATCCAAACCATACTTGGAGGTGGCTTGAAATGAAATTGCTATTGGATTTTTACAGATGTGCCTCAGGCTGGACACTCTGGACGTTCAAATCAGATTTCAAAGTGTATTCTGCATCACTCGCAAAGCGACAAACAACGACAGTGTCAAATCCAGACTGACAGAAGTGCTGGGATTTGCTACATACTTACTGACACCAGCATTGTGACCACAGCAACCCGTGCAGATAGGCTGGTGATGTCTGAACAGACAAGTCCAATCTAATCAGAGTAGACAGTCATCTTAAAAGATCAAAAAAAAACTATTTACCTGCAACCTGAATGTTCAGTCAATGCCAAATGTATCTCAGCACCTCTGTCACTCTGGATTTAATGCTGTCATTGTTTGCTGTGTTGCAATTCATGCAAAAGTACTTTGAAATCCGATTTGAGCAACCAGACTGTGACACATTGTAAAAATCCAATTGGAAGCACATTTTAAACCACCTTCAAATGTGGTTTGGATCCGATTTACAAAAATCATTTTTTTTGCTGTCCAGATTTCAAAAGTCAACCTGAAAATGCCCAAAATCAGATTTGGGTTGGCAGTCTGAACAAGGCCAAAAACACAACATCTGAGCCAAAATCTAATCAAAAATCTAACCAAAATATTTTTTAAATAAATAAATAAACAAACTTTTTTGTCTCAATAAATGTGTGTCACAATTAATGTCAACCTTAGAAATTCCTATAACAAAATATACGTTATATATTAAAACAAAACACATATTCCCATGATCAATCTCATAATTAAAATAAGGGTCTTAAGTGTTCAATTATTTCATGTTTAAATATGAGATATAACGTAGCCCACACATCCTCACTCACAACACACACACACACACAAACACCAGGCATAAAATTAAAAAACACTAAAAATAAATAAATAAATAAAATATTTTTATATTCTTTTTTCTTTTCTAGACAGTATGTGACAATACACAAACTGATACTAATTACACACAAAAATAATAAAGTTTGTTTGTTGTTAAATTTACTTCATAAAATACTATTATTCAAAGTCGACACTGGTCTTTTTTGATGTGACGTCAGCCTGATTCGGGCTATAGAGAGTACCCACAATTCCACGCTTTGTTTACTTCCCCGTCTGCGCAGATTTTGCGCGTCGTTGATCCGCGCCAACACTTGTTGGAAACGACATGGCGTTCTGGGGTACGAAGCAAATCACAAATTGAAAATACCTGAATAATGGAGGCGGTTGGACTAGCCTGTCGTCTTTTTGACGGTTCGTTTTACCGGTGGACGTCCATGGGGTTTTCTTACTGCCTGTATAGTGCCTTCAAGCCCAACCCATGCTGACTGTTGAAGCTCGCTGACTGACCCGTTCAAACATAAACATCCGCCGAGCGCGTTTGGGCGCCTGTTCGTGATAAGGAGCTTCTCCCTCAGCTGGTTACCTTTCTAGAAACATTTCCTTACCCGTATGCCGCATGAACGGTTAAGGAAGTTGCAGTTCACCACCAGCACCCGAGAAACCAAGGATTGAGGATGTGAACTTCAGGCTACGCTACTTCTTGAAAACACGCAGAGTTCATTGGTCACAACTGGCCATGATAACCAGCCATGCTAGCTAGCTGGCTAACTGCTGCTAGTAGTTACTACCTGGTCAGGTTTGGGAGCTTTTGGCTGAATGCAGGCTGTCGCTTTTTAAATAACTAGACTCTTCTAAAGCTACATAACCTAAAACCTGGGGCCACAAATGACTCATAGCTGTCTACAGACCTAGACTGACAGAAGACAACAGTGAAGAGATACTTAATATGGGTTTGCTGCACTTTGTCTTCAGCTCCATTGGAAAGTGCATTGACATGATTTGCCTCCTTCTGGAGTTAAATTTTGTGATTGTCAATTCACTAGTTCGGTTGTTGGTGACTGTAATCTCCTTCATTGGCAGTATACCCATGCTCATCACAAGTTCAGTAGTGGAGTGCATGAATCTCACTCTCTTCTGCTTCATCACACTGATGGACGGAGTGACCGTCGTGACCCACAACATGATTGGAGGCTGGGCGCAACTGCTTGGTGGAGTGCTTGAAAGCTTCAAGATGGTGGGCTACCTGTCCTCACATCTGCTGTTGCGCACGAAAGAGCTCCTGCACCGTGGACTTTTGTCGGGACACGGTTTGCTACGGCAGGCCTTCGAGGGCTGCAGCATTGTGTTCAGCCTGCTGCTGTACTTCATCAACACAATTATCAACCTTCTGCTCATAGGCACTCAGAACCTGTATGGCCTGATGGTCAGCATGGTGGAGGCTGTGTCTAGCCCTTTACAGAAAGCTCTTGAGCTGACCCTGACTGTCCTTACCTTCTTCTATAGCACAATAGTGGGCACCTCCATTCTGCTTTGGACACCATGCAGACTGGCCATGGAGTTTCTAGGTTCTCTAGGACACATTTTCATCAGCGTCTTTTTGCTCAACACCTATGGGCTCCTGCTTACGCTGGTCATAATTGCAGGTGCGACTATCTACCTGAATCCTGCGCTGTCACAGCGAGGGCTTCAACGAGTAATCGACTACGTCAATGCAGTGCCCACCTTGCAGCGCCTCCAGAGAACCTTGCAGCGCCTCCAGAGAACCCTCCAGCGGCTCTATTTGCTGGAGAGGAACTTGTGGCAGAGATTTTCCTGGCCACGCAGCCGCCTCGGTCGCTGGACAGCACCTGAACGGAGGGGAGTTCTCGGGGCAGGAGATGGCGATGCTCAGCAATTGAACGCTGAACAACATGCTCCTCTGGATGATGTGGATGAACAAGGAGAAGTGGGAGATGTTGATGACCCCGTACGCCAACCCCTGGGCCTGCTGCCAGCACCAGATCCCCCACTTCCAGGCCCCAGCACTCAGAGACCGCTGCAGAAGATGCCATCAGAGGAAGGCTCCAAAAGCAACCCTGCTGATAATCTTCTGACTCTCCTGCAGGAGCAGGAAGAGAGGAAGAAGTGTGTGATCTGCCAGGACAGCACCAAGACTGTGGTGCTGCTGCCTTGCCGTCACTTGTGCTTATGTCGAGACTGTACCAACATCTTGCTGCGGCAACCCATTTATCAGCACAACTGCCCACTGTGCCGCCACATGATCCTACAGACCATGGACGTGTATCTCTGAGAGACTCTGTGAAGGTCTACAGAGATTGATTTGTTTGAGTGAATGATGAATTCTGTGAATCTCAGGTTTATTAAAGCACGACTGTTCATTGTGGACCACGTGAGCCGTTAAGGTCACGTAGGTTGTGGATTTCCTGTAAATGCGTTGTCCATTCCACTGTGCTGAATCTTTTGCTACTGTCATTTGTAAATACATAAGGCCGTGCCCTTTTGTATACTCGAGAGCTGTTCTCAGCTTGTTAAGGTGAGGCTTGCTACTACAGTATATTTCATAAGTGTTTTTGTATTATAATTGAGCTTTTGTATTGATATACACTAAGTCTTTTATACCACAGTGTTGACGTGAATGTAGGCTTTACATGGAGTAATACCTGCAAAGATAAATGCTTTCATTGCAATCCAAAAAGTAGTATGCACTATACGGCGGCACATGTTTGTGTGTGATGCAATACTCTTTAGCCTTACAATGTGAAAGAGAAAAGTTGGCCAACAAATTCTTTAAAAGGTTTAATGGGAACATTTTGTTGCAATGTCTTATCGATTTGTTCTTAGTGTTGTTGGTGTTTTGCTTTGCTGGCCTTAATCCTTTCCATCTGATATGCACATATGGTCCTATTTTTAGATTTTAGGGTCTCCTGTTAAATAGCTGATATTGTTGATCTGCTTTAGGGCAAACAATGGTGTTTTAAAATGGCTCTCTCTCTGGTGTTTGTGTCCTCAGATAAAAGGTATTGATCCATGTTCCTTGAAATCCAAACATTAGGCCACATTTTTACTATTTGATGGCTGCTTTGTCTCCTAATTCGATTGAACAATGGGAATAGTTATTCTAAAATCCTGGTGGCACCAGAGGAAAACCTTTTTAGCAGGCACTCAAGGATGTTTTCTGTTTTATTCATATGATGTCATTTAAAACACTATGTTAAGACAGGAGGACTAGATCTAATTACAGTTGTATGCAAAACCTTTAACACCCTGGGCCTAATTACATGTATTGTTGATTTTTAAGGGACAGTAAGTTAACACATTACCTACATTGAATCTATCTGCAAATGTTAGTGCATATCTGTTTTTTGCTGAGCTTAACATATTGGAAAACATCAACTTATTGCACCACAGCCTATGCAAAATGCAGCACATAAGCAGGAATTTTGTTGTTGAAAGTTTGTTAGATGTATGCACTCTGTAGAGGATCACAATAATCAACGATGCTTGTAATTTGACCACTGGTGCTCAGACTTTTGCATATGACTGTGTATTCGTGATCACAGTGTTGACTTTGAACTGTGTAACAACTCCCACCCAACCTAGCATTCACAATTACAAAACTTTGAACAGTTTTTTCAAATCGGTGCCAAATTACAGACGAATGACACGATCCTGGTCTTTATTTAAGCACTGCAGTTTCCATTTGTTCCAGCTGTTGATTTTAGTACAAAAGACAATGTATCATATTATCAGGGAAATAGAATCATGATGTTTAGCCAAAACCTAAAAATTATTCACTGCATTCCATTTTAAAATTTGCCAAAAGCTGTTAACAGCCAAGAACATCTTCATCCATGGGAGGGGTTCATCAGCTGTGTATGCAAGTTGTCTAAGGGTGTTGATGGATGCTAGTGGTTTGTGTTATTATTATCTGTATAATCACAGCACAGCAGAGAATGCAGTGTCCATGCTCAGTAGGAAACCCAATAAAAGGACAAATGTGGCTGCCTGAACTTCATTATTCTGGGGTCAAACTTTTTGGAGTCTGATAATCTTTAATGGTTTAAAGTAGGTGGGCAATATGGTAAAAAAGTAACATTACAATACACAGTATGTCACAATATGTATTTTTTCTTACATCTGCCGAGTTGGAACAGACGAAGTAGTGGCACATTAAAAACTACTATCAAAACTATAAATACAATGATGTATACTGTATATGTACCTTATAGTTATAATGTTTAACATGATTTGCTGCATTACATCAAGTACAACAAGACTAATTCTGCTCTGAGATGTGTTTGTCAGTACTGATGATACCCACAATAAGCTCATACTAAAAGGCATACTTAGATGTATTTTATCACAATAACTATAAATATGAAGAGGGACAGAACTTGTAACTGTGGTAGGACTGATACAGTACTGAGGAACAGGGAGAAGATGGGAGGGGAGGGGGGCACAGTGGGGATTGTGAGAACTTGGTCACAGGAAACACAGGGTGAGGATGTGAATATATGGGGCTCCAGATTGGAAGGAGAAGGGGTTTCAGGCACATACCTCCCCCTAAGCTGCATAATCCAAAACTGAAGAACAGTTTTTTAATCGGTGAGATTTGGCCATAAGGAAACTAGAAAGAGTAAAATGTTGAAGGCAGATGCTATTTGCACGCTGGTGTAGGCAGCAATGTATAGTGTTTACACCCTGGAGTAATTAGCAATGTATACAATTTACACCCTGCTGTGAAGTATCAATTTATGCTACGTACACCCAGGTGTGAAATAAATAGACACTCTGTTAACTGAATGAGAAAGAAAACAGGTTTAGGCTCCCTCTGGCTTTAAAAGCAATTTTGTTCTTGATGCTGTACAGCTTTCTGAATCATCACAGAACCACGTACAGCTTTGTTCGTCAGTGTGACTTTTGAATTGAAGTGTCATATTGGAATCATTATAAATGTATTTCTGACAAAATTATCTTACAGTATTTCAAATTGACTAAAAACACTGTTTCTCTTATAAAGTCTGTGTTTTAGAGATGGTCTTCTGACGACAGCAGCGATATATGAAGAAGATACACATTTCAACAGCAGCCTGTCTGAATATGAGCAGGACATTTGACCTACATGTAATATCCTGTCTTCAGAAGCAGCTGAGTGTGGGTGTGGGAGCAGATGATCAGGGGGATGGAATAGAGGCTGCTTCCTTCAGGAGATGATTAGTCCTCAGAGAGATGTGTACATGCCTTTCCAAAACCCTGATCTGGTGATACAGCTGAGTCAGTCTTGTTCTGTATTGCTCTGCTTCTGTTATCATGGCAGTAGTTCTTATCTACATTGGGTTCTCAGTGGCAGAGCCCTGCTAATGGACCTGAGGGCCTTAAAATGAATAGCACTGAAATGTGCACTGTTAGTACCCACGCCACAAGCTACAAGAAGCTAGATGTGATGAAATTAATGGAATACTAAATGCGTGTTCAGTACTATGGACAGCTCCTCATTACGAAGTTACTGAAGTTTCATTACTAAAGAGTTAATGAAACAAACATTTTGCCAGTCATTGAAATCTTGAAAATATTGTATCAAACTGATAATCATTTCTCTTTGTTTATTAATGCTTCTAATGTCATCGACAAATGGAAAAAAAGCCTGCATACATCATGGATCCATTACATTTTAACATTTTACACCTGCAGTGGAAGTGAATCACTGAGAACAATAGGTTAATAATAAGTGTCTTAATTCAGGAAAAAAAACATCTTGAAGCTGGAAGAGGAAAGGCTTCCTGTCTGTCGTGGGAGGACTGTAAGAATGAGATGAGAAGGATCTTTCAGTCAATGATACATAATGAGATTTCCCCTACACACCCCAGTACATTATGTGGATTAAATGGATATTTATAACTACTGTTCTGTATGACTCATGAAATCCATATCGCCACACTAAATGGTTTATCTGTTCGTAATCAATTTTAGTCCTGATCTGAATCCATGGGCAAAGGCAGTGCCATCTCTTTGTGGACGTACAGCAGGAGTTAATTCTCAGCAGACTAAAATTATGCAAAATCCAGATTTGTGGTATACACTTTGTATTCATAAGGATATTTAATGATCTTTTTAAGGTGTTTCAATTTGTATTTACATTTTGCATTGACACATTTTGTCAAATTAAACAGTTTAAATCTTGTTTAGTTACAATTTGACAAGGAAATCAACATGTAAGCAGTCTATTAGCCAAAAACCAAGACTTACAAGAGCGTTCGAGCCCAAACTAACTTTCAGGATCACTACAGCGCCCAGCATGCATTATACAAAGCAATGCCCCTCCCCCACCCCGTGATATCCTGCTTGCTAGCAGTTTTGTTAGCTACACTGTTAAAAAGGGTTCTTTAGTAAAAACAATGGTTCTGTAGAACAAACTAAAGACTGAAGAACCATTTGCAGGCTTAAGAGGTTCTTTCCATGGTGAAACGGTTCTTCACATTGATGGAGAATGTTTTGTATATCGTCGCTGTCCAAAGAAAAACATGTATCTCCATTTTTGTTGATTTTTACTTTTATGCCTCATTTGATCACATGAGCTGCTATTTACACTGTGAGGAAATTCCACGAAGAACGGACCAACAGAAATGGCCCAAAACTGCTTGGAAAGACATCTGTTTCCATTGACTTCCATTCAAATTAAATGAGGCTTTTGGCCTCTCCTGTAAAGTTGCCATTTTGGAGATACCTGTTTTTCTTTGGACAGCGATGATATGTTTTTTTTTTTAACATGGTTCTGAAGTGTTCTGCAATTGTCATGATGTCAAGCTGGGGGGTCCAGGACCCCCTAATTAACGCCATGGATTGCTTCTCTCACTCATCTTCTATACCACTTTATCCCTCTGGGTCACGGTGGGTGCTGGAGCCTATCCCAGCATTCAATGAGAGAATTCAATGGCAGGAAACGCCCTAGATAGGCAAGCAATCGATCACAGGGCAAATACACTGACATGCACACTCACACACACATTTGCACATAGGGGGGACTTTAGCATCTCTAATTAACCTGACCGCATGTCTTTGGACTATGAAAAGAAACCAGAGCCCATGGAGGAAACCCACACAGACATGGGGGAAAATAGACACCCAGATATAAATTCAAGGAAAGCTTATGGTTCAGCAGTTTCCCCCACAGTTGGTGGGCTTCTGTCTTTTAACTGGTTAATTGGTTCACCCAGTTAGTTCTTCATAGCCTAGCAATGGTAATTAACCCCAGGATACCTCTGAAAAAGTTTAGAATATGATAAAGCATATTTGTAAATCTGAAAACTTGCCCAGTTTCTAAAGAGTTTGGTGGAAAGAGTGAATTGTTACTTATTTCTCACACTGAAGACAGAAGATGTGTAAGATCTGAACGAATGTGTGAAAGACGCATTACCAATCACCCATTATGGCAGGTAAATTAGCAGCCAACCAACTCTGGAGTAGTCAACCAAAATTGGACTCTCTGAATCCCAGGGGTTATTTCATACACTGCAAAGAACTATTAAAGCATGCACATTTAGACACCCTAACATCTGAACAGACATGCAACCAATGGTGCACAGTGACTACTAGTGCTAGGCTGGGCCATAAACGTCAGCACTTCGGTAACAGACAATAAAGTAGCAGTTCTACAGTGACTCAGCAAAGAGCTCTGGTATAGATCTGCCACCAGTGTTTTCACCATCTAACAGCTGATTGAAACCTTGTTAGGCTACCACTCATATTCACTTTCAGTGACATGTCTGGGGCTTTCAGAAGGTCTGGAGTCGCATTTTTGTCTCATAAAATTCACTCATTATAATCTAATTTTGATAGGTTGATCACACTTTTAGTTCCCAATTATTTAGGTTAGCTCATGATATCAGACTGGCTGCATCTACTCAACTACCATGAGAGGAGAAAAAAAAATCCCAGTTGTACTGTTTTCCATTACTTATTCCAAGAATGTAACACTTTTAACTAAAACCTAACAGTGAAATAATAACTACTACAATATTTATTAAAATACACAAGCATGATGATTATAAATACATACATACATACATACATAAAAAAAAAAAAAACAAGACATTTATTTCTTATTTCACAGAAATCACGAGGCCTCCTATGAAGGTCCTTAGGGTTCCCCATTCTAGACAACAAGATATGTAGCTGTATTAAACAGCAATTTTCTCTCAATACTGATGCACCTTATTTTATTCTCTTTCTAGTGTTGGAGGATAGGTAAAAGAAAACTAAGCAGCACTTTTCCTACCTGAGATTACCACAGACAACAACTTTAACACATACCATGAACCACAAAAGAACAGAAAACCTCCTAAGAGAGGGGCAGGACTGACTTCTCATTGGCTTCTTTTACAAACAGACAATAAAGTACCTCAGTATCAGTCTCAGAGAGACAGCCAGCCTATTTGTATGGTGCTGTAGAGTCTTCAGCTTTATTCTCCTGCTTCTTCTTTGAGGACAATGTGTAAGTGATGAAATGATGCCCCCTGCTGGTATTTAACTAGAAAATTACAGTACAATATTCAACTCCTACTACATGTGTATATACTGTATAATACACCTACTGTAACAAAACGTGGTCAAGTCAATCTGCAAAGTCTATAAAGACTACATTAGTCAGATAATTTCCATTCTTAATTTAAGAACTGGTTATCAGTGGACTTTGTGTTCTTTGGGAGTGGTTATATGGCTCTGTACATCCCCTGAGGAACAAGTTATGAAACAGGATTGCACTGCAAAGCCTTGTCTGTGTTACCCTGTCTCCATGTTTGGTCTTGGGCCTAGTGCTGAAGGATAAGCAAACATGCCTGACTTTATTTTACTGTTAAAAGACTGTATTTGCTCTCTCAGGAAACAATGGCAGACTCCTTGTTATTAACCCACACAGTGATGAGGGAGGTCCGCACACCAAACACAATCCGGCTCCCTCTGAGATTACACCATTTCCAGGCAACACACGCTCCCAAGTATTCATATTGTGGCGTCAGTGCAGAGTAAGATGTGGGAAACAGAGCGCTTTCAGTGAACGCTCTTTTACTGAATACAGCAGCAGGGAAGAGCTGGCACTCAGCACTGGCTGGAATGGCCAGGAAGCAGGCAGGTCACTTCCAGCCACACATATCCCATATATGGTAGATAGCAAACCCACACAAACTACCCCACATCCCAACACAGAGTGACATAAACAATACACATGCATATCTCTAAGCCAACAACAACAACTTATTTACATTATAAACTCTCTATTTTACAGTGTGAGCCGTTTCAGCAATCTCACAAAGTCCCTGGGATTTCTGGGGGCACAAAATTCCAACTTCCCCCAACCCAAGTGCTCTCTCCACAGCGGAGGTTTCGGAATGTCCACCATTCTTGTAAACAAACATGCCTCTCGGCTACTCGTGCCCCAGCCTTTTCATGGGACCATTTTCTTGCCCTTGGAGTGCTGGAGAAGATTGAACACTGCATCCTCCTCCTCTTGCTGTGATGCCATGAAGGCCGGCTGGTGCAATAAGCTACACAGGTTCTGCAGCAGTATTGGGCCCAGGAGGTGACCCTGCACCAAGTCCTCCCCTGCTACCTTCTCTAACGTCAGACATGCCCGCTAAATCAGCTCTGCTGCCAGCTCAAACCATCCCTGGAGGGCTGACATTGCCGGCATGCTGCTTCACTGTCAGGTCCTCACTGCCGCTTTCTTTGTTGTACTCCCAACAGGCTCTACTGTCTCGTAACACTACACCTTAGGCCGTCTTTGCTTCCTGTCCTCGCTGCCCATCCTTGCCGCAAGGTTTCTTTTTCTGTAGTCCTTGGCCAGGCTCTGTCCTTTCCACCATTTTTATTGAGTTCATGGAAGTACTTTTCCAAAACTCAGTTGTTTCTTTAAGAGTAAGAAAATAAATCACATTTCATACACAGAAGTGAACAGAAACTAGTTTGATTTTTGCAGCTATAGTTATTAAAATTAAACTGTGACAGATTTCCACTGAGTAGTTCCACATGATAATAATTTCACTTTTACCTAAATATATTTATGAGAAATAACATCACATTTTAAGTCATTTTACAACCTCATTTACAAAAAGGTTGGGACCCTGTAAATAATTTAATAAAAATTAGAATGCAACGATGTGCAAATTGTTCAAACCCTATGCTTAATAGTACAAACACAACATATTAAATGTTGAAACTGAGAAATATTATTGTTATTTGATAAATATATGCCCATTTTTAGTTTAATGCCAGAAACATGCTTCCAAAAAGTAGGGAGAGGTTCATGTTTTCCAGTGTGTTACATTGCCTCTTCTTTTAACAGCACTCTGTATGTGTTTGGGGACTGAAGACACAAAGTGATCCAGTTTTTAAAACAGAATTGTTGGGTTTTTCAGGTCATCCAGACATTGCTGCATCACCTCTTGATGTTTTCTGAGCATTTCATGATGTTGCTACAGTCCCAGCTAATTTGGAATATATTGCAGACATCAATTTCAGAATATATATATATATATATATAT
>CM067488.1:12389755-12488777 GCA_034552555.1 Semaprochilodus insignis
ACATATATATATATATATATATATATGTTTAAATCACAGTTTTCTGTTCTATTTTTGCAAAAACAGACCAACGGTGTTTCTAGTGGTTGGTGTGGTGCAAATGATAACATCACTACCTGCTGGTGAGTTACCACTCACTGTGGGAGAATGGGGTTTGATTCTGGGTGGACTATGCTGTGCTACACCAATAAGTCTCCTAACAGACTACTAACACTATTTTGTCCTTCCTGTAATATGATTAACACTGTAAGTTACTATGGATAAGAGCATCAGCCAAATGCTGTAAATGTAAATGTAGTTCCTGTGCTGATACAGGCTGGGTGTACTAAGAAGCTCCACTGTGAATCTGTAAAGTTACTCAGAACCTCAGTAGTTTTTTGAGCTGCTACTTTTGCACTTTAGCCCCACCATTTTTCTGTAAACATACTTTTACTGCTGCTTCAGTTATTTCACCAAAGATGTTATTTCCCCAAAGTTAGAATGCTTTTAGTAGTATGGGTTTAGACTTCTCTACCCACCTTGTTCTCCTCTATCTTTATATATAATTTGACTCTGTGAATAAGTCTTAGCTAGTTTACAAATGTTTGTCTTTTTCCCACATAACTAAACCTAGTTTTGTAGTGTGGTATCACCAGCACTTGTTTGCAACCACTAGACAGACTAAGAGGAGAAATTCAGAGATGATGTTTAAACTAATGCAATGACACTCTCTTATGTATACATATGCGCATCTGTATATGTAGTAAAACATGTAGTTTAATACTTGAGATATCACCAGAAAATTAGAATCAGAAAATGCTGCATCCTGTAACAGTCCTGTAACAAATCTAACCTGAAATATCATGTCATGTCCTGTTGCTAGCTGTGTATTTCATCCTGTGCAGTAGTAGCAGTGGCCTAACCAGGACTTTATGGGCTCCAAAAATAGTCAGATTGATTGATCAATGTTTCAACATTGGTAACAGTATTGGGAAAGAAAAGGCGGTATTGTGCCGTCTTCACTTAACACCTACAGCAACAAAAACAGATTATTAGAAACAATCTTGAGAAATGTGCTTTTTGTAATTCCATGTTTCAGCTGATAGGATAGGATAACTGTGGACAGATGGACAGATCAGAAAGTGATGATATTGACTATATGAGCTACAGGCGCTGTTCTCAGACGCCCTACAGCTTGTTATGTCTGCTGTAGCTGATGAGCCATTTTCTCCCAGGGTGGGAACATTCAGCGGCCATGACCTAATGGAAACGAGTGAGTGGCTCAGGGGGATGGGCGAGCCTCAGTCATTCCTCGCATCTTTTCAGCAAAAGAAAAAGTGTCAAGAAAAAACATTCCGTATGTGCCCGTGCCAGCAACACAGGGAAAATTGCATTGGATTATTCTCAGAGTAAACAGAAGGAGACAGAGAACCATAAAGAGCAGGAGAGAGAAAGATGAGGGTAGGGGAAGGGAGTGTTGGGGTCACAGAATAAGAAAGAAACAGAAACAAAGAGACAGACAATGTTTGTGCAAGAGAGAGTCAGGAGGAGGGAAAAAGCACAAGAGGGAGAGAGACAAAGAGAACCGTATACCAGGTGTCCTGGCTGAGGAGTTTAAGTAGTAATGTTGCAGCTTGGAATCTGTAAATGTGCTTTATTAATGGCCTTCTGAATATGGTGAAGCCATTAGGCCAAGGGACGTCTGTGACTTGGCATACATGAGTCTCCATTCCCTAATCATGGTTTGGGCTCACAACAAGAGCAATACGCAGCTAACTTTAAAGTGGCAGCAGATTCTTAAAATAAACCTTTCATAATAAATATTGAACTGCACAAGCAACCCAAAGCGGAAAACCAGTAAAGAGTAGAAAGTTTAGATTTCAGCAATAACACAATATGTTTAACAGAAGTACCTTTATTAATGTGATCGTTCAAAGGTGCTCGAATATTGCTGTTTCCAAGTTGTAATAGAATAACGGATCCATATGCCTGTACCAAAATGTAAACATTGTTATATTTCTCCTCATATTTTTACTTCAACATTCTTTGTTATTGCAAAAGCTGCTGGTCCTTTATCCCTATGGACAATGCCAGCATGTTCTAGTGCTGCTGAACAAATAGCATCCATGTGCCAAAGACATTAAAAGGACACCTGTAGGCCGAAGACTGATCAACAAGGGCCTTTGTCTGTAACGGTTAGAATTAGAATATATCAGAAAAAGGGAACATGTGGTGAACCTTTCTGCCTTCTATTAGTTTTTGGTAGCTGGTGTGCATTAGTGCTGTGTTAAGTAGCATGTAGCTTAGCAATCTAGGCAAAAACAGCAGAGTTTTTCCAGTCTGAGTACACCAGGAAGCCAGTGAAGGTGCTGTCCGTCTTGGGGCTGGAGTAGAAGCCAGTGTACTCGCCCAAAGCCATCTGCACCCACACCTGATCCCCGGGAATGAGGTGCATCAAGGTGCCGCCAGACAGCGAGGCCGGCTTGGACCAGTTCCCAAAAATCTGGAAGTAGGAAGCAACTGTGTGTCCGTTCTTCATGAGGTCGAACTGCAGGCTGGACCGGTACACGGTAGCATGTACAGCGAAGTAGTAAACGCCTGGCACCCTGCAAGTGAAGCGTCCTGTCTCTGGGTTGTAATCTCCCTGCTCGTTCAGGACGATCTTGTCGAAACGCACGGCATCCCCTACTGCTAAGGGTGTGGTGCGGGCCTCGGACAGCTTGGCACTAAATGCTGACTTGGGGGCTACAGCACACTCTCCAGGTGACCCCCTCTCGCCCTTCTCTCCCGGATCACCTCGGTCCCCTGTCAGGCCCCTAATGCCCGGCTGACCTGCAAAAGATTAGCACGATCAGGAAGAGAACAGCCTAAGTCTTTCCTGATATGTTAGCATACCCCATATATCACTCTTTCCGATGTGATAGTTAACAACACATTTTTCACATCATCACTATTTCAGCACATTTTGTGCCAGACCACAAGAACTCTGCATACCTCCGACACAGAGTCTGTAATTAAAACCCATTGTCTGTGTTCAAAAATGGTGGGTGCATTAAAAGAAAGTCCCATTTTACATTTTTTTGCATTTTCTTTTTCTCTGTGGACCCCATTAACATTCATGTGGTTTTATGCAGCAAGAACAGCTGTCATTCATATTACATGACCATTTATGGACCTCTATTTATCCCCTAACCAGACTGTGCCTTTAAGACATTGTCACTATCTAAACAAATCCATTGGACCTTTAAAATGATAACTTTACAGGAGCAGTAGATGTTTTTAAATTTTGGAGTTAAAGTAATTAGATTTCATCACTAATTTTGGGTCATGCCTTGTCTGTTGGTCCATTCAACATGAAATGTTCATACTACTGTATATAAATATGTCTTGCAAAATATAATATATTTATAAAAGGTTTTGTTCTGTCATGTACAAAATATTAATGACTTCATTCCTGATTGGTTGTCCTGTATTGTGCCTAAAAAATAGCATCTTAACTAGCATTTACAGACTTTATGGACTGGATTTGAAATGTTAACACATTAAGTCTGTGTGTTTAAATGCACTTAATAATCTGATCATAATTAGATTTCTGCAGATATCTGATTATTATTATAGTGGTCATGTGAACAGCATATTCCAGTTTCTTACCTGAATTAAGGCCTAGAAATCTGCTCAACAAAATCTGATAAAGAGAGCTGGATTTAAGCTCTGTAATGAGTTTTCTCCGTGCATATAGGCTCTTACTCTGATTTCTTTCATTTTTCTCAGTCTGTACATGTGTGAAAACCGACCATGGTACAGAAAATAAGCAAGCAGTGTTTTTACATGAGATGTCAACAAGACACTTTTGGAGTGAAACCAACTACAAGCTTGCCGGAATGAAGGGTTCTTTTAGAAGAGATTATATTAATGTTCTATATGAGATACTTTTATGAAGTGTGTGAAGGTTTAGTGTGGACCCAGAGTTCATGCAAACATATTTTTTACTACAAATAATTGCCATATAAATAATTGCCATATAAATAAATGCCATATAAATAATTGCGATTAACAATGTAATCAGGTCTGATACTGCTTGTTCAACAATCAACTATTAAATGCTAATTTAATGCAGTCAGGTTGGCTTATCTCGCTTCCCAACTGTTGATTCTTAGCAGCTCCAAACTGATAAGACTCAGCTCAAGCTCCAAAACTCAAGTAGCACGATCCATGACGTCTCTTAATAAATTTTTTGTTTGTTTTTTGCCCTTTTTAAGTGTATTTGCATTGATCCAACTGATTCTTAACAATCAACTGATCTGATTAACACTTGTGGAAAATAACCGGAATCATCTCAAATAACTGTGATCAGGCAATTGTGTAATAATCCTGACTGTCTTAATGTCTCACAGTCCATCAAACTTCTCATAAAAAGAAAGGATATTCTGAGTTTCCATGATGTGGGCTCATAAACACACATGAATTGAGAGTGTAGAATCAATCAATGAATTAAAAAGCACCATGGCTTGCATGAGTCCAATATGTGTATACCTGGCTCTCCTCTGTCTCCCCTTTCCCCTTTCTCTCCTGGTTGTGCATCGCGCCCATCTCTTCCATCTCTGCCAGGCTGGCCGGGGCTGCCGTGCAACCCCGGGGAACCTGGGATACCTGGACTGCCTGTACACAGACTCGGGATCTTGTTATCGTCGAGTGGATTTGAATAATGGACCAGCAAAACGAAGAGGAGAAGTGGCCAAAACTGGAGAGGGGTCATTGCTTTGAGTCTGTTGAGAGAGACCAACTGATAAAGCATTAGTAAAACAGCTTTCAAACACTGTTCTTATGTTGTGCTTAGACAAGACAGCCTTGAAATGTTGCTAAGTGTGAAAATAACACTGTGCTGTGTGCTTTATAGGTGATGTGAAAAACCCAGCTTTGAGGAATGAACTCCCAGTTCTAACTCAGAATGAGCACAACAGAGAAACTCGATAATTCATCATAATGACTGCAGCACCAGCTTAGCAGTGAAAGTATGAATACAGAAAGCACATAAAAAATTAAATAAAAAGAACTCAGTGTATTTTAATGGTCCATTAGCTTCTGATTGATTCTCCAAAAGGGTGAAACCTAACATAAGCGAGGAAGAATGAAGAAACACTTCTGTTTGCCAGAGGGAAGTGTTTCTCCACTGACTGCAGTGCCTACACTGCTTGATTTTGAAGGTGCAGTTTTTTTTAATGTCTTTATTATTCAGTTATTAAAATATAAATTCATTTAGATGAATCAATGACCAGTGAATCTACGCGTGTCATCTGAGTGTTATATGTAATGTTGATGTTGATGGTGAAATGGAGGTGAGTCTGAAAAACTAAACTGCATGTACTTCTCTGGATTAAAGAAATACCTTTTAGGCCAGAATTATATCTTAAAATGATCAAAAATTATGGTTTCAGGCAACAGGCTGTGTATGCATTTCATGCACCAGCCTCCAGTAGCCGGGCTCCCATTCAACCATTTCACAAATGTTTTGTACATTTACCAAATTTTGGCAGAAAAAAGGTGATTAAGTCGTGTTTCCATTCACTACGGTTATGTGAAGAAACTTTAGATGAGGTAAGTTGCCATGATTAGAGGCAGCTTTGAAACAAAAACAAAAGCAGTGATTTAACTCTGTGAAATTATCTTTACAGTCATGTTTATGCGTGTGTTGTTAGCAGCTCAGAAATGAGAAATGCCTGGGAGGACAAGCAAAGACCCAGCTTATAGGGGTTAAAATTTCTGAAGTCGTCCACCTAGCATCTTGGAACACACCAGATTTTGGGAGCACATTGTGCAGGTTCATCTTTCAAACAAACTTTGGATTATTCATCTTAGAATGTTGAAAGCAACCTCCAAAAAGCTATGCATCATGATCTGACCATCTGTACAGCCAGTTGTTTCCAGTAACCTGCCACATGTACCCACTGACCTGGGAATCATCATTGCGGTTCATTTGTGTATGAACTGTAGGCCAAGCAATACGATCAGTTGGAATGGAATCATGTGACTTACAGCTTGATAAGTCTTTGTTTATTCAGAAAACCCTGTTCCATATCATCATTATTATTATTATTATACTGCATTATGTACCCGATACATGTATACTTAATAAGGATACTTGAGTCTTTTGGCTGCTATTGTACAGTTGTGTCATTTGCACTGATATTGTATACTGTGTATATGTTCTGCTCCATGCCTTTCAAACTTGCATTAGTTACAGACACACACAGACTAAAGGCATTTACATTGTACATTTCTTGATTTTATATATAGTAGGCTATTACTTAGTATTTATATTGTAATAGTCTGTACTTTTAGTCCAGATGATAATGCAGTGTAAGAATTACATTGTACAGTGTAACTGCTTGTTTCTCTCTGTATATGACTCTAGAACCCATAAAATCTTGAATCTTGAAAAAAAAAAAACAGAAAAAAGTTTTTTTAATTAATTTCTATTTATTTCTTACAGGTTTTTTTGTCCATTTTCAAAATTCGAAGGAAACTGGTGGATGGAAAAATTGGTATTGTGAGAACTTTAAGAGGCATTAAACTCTTCAGACATCTGGTTCCCATCAACTCCACTGTGAACAATTCTGTCTCAGCAAGTTTCTCCAGAACAGAGCATTTCACATCAAACAACCCTGAATGACTTTATTGATGTCCTACCCATTTAATTATCCAGACGTTGTGCGATTTAGTGGAACTGCCCTTTAACTCTGAAACTGTGAAGAGCACATGTTCATTGTAGCTATGCACAGTCAGGCACTGAAACTGCACCGTCAGTGAAAGTAAGAAGTGTTCAGTGATTAGTGGGGTTTTCACGATTCTGCCTGAGGCCAGACGTTTCTGAGACTTTACGCCTGACCGTAAATCAGTGGGTTTCTCTGCTCGTCTGCTGCTTTTCAAACAGCTGCTTTAAGTAAAAGTTAAGAAACTGCTGATGACTCACTTTGACAAAACACAAACAGACCACCTTGGAATGCTGCAGACGGCAGCCAGGACTGTACATGCACAAATATCTTCATTTAAGAGAGAGACAACCAGCACATCTGTCTGTAGGCCTCCGGCTCCAGGAGGAGCTAATGTTAACTCTAGGGCTGGTGTTTGTGTGTCTTGGGTTCAGCTCTTTCTGAAACAGACCAGGAAGAGAACTCATGCAAACACCATCATTCCAGAGCACCATGGCAAACGACCCTCATACCCACATATCTCAGTTTCGTCTGTTTTATCTTTTAATATCTGGCTCCACTATAACCACAAGAAGCCAGATTTCTGGCAGCAGCTGTCTGCACTGACTGCTTCGCTTCAGTAGATCTAATATAGGGGTATGGAGGACCACTCAGACAGGCTCTCCGACAATATGAAAAAAACTCATTTTATATAATAACACAACTTACAATGTGTCTTGTACGCAACTGCTGAAAGCCAAGATCAAATGACAGTGAGCTCAGTTACTGTGTCGAGTTGTTGTCCTTTTAAATGATCAAAGTCAGAATCAGGTTAATCCCAATCCCAGAATAATCCCAAGTGTAGTATCACAGGGCTCCATATCATCAGTAACTACGCAAATTCTCTGTGTTATGGTTTAACCTCTAAGAAATATGCCTACACCCCCCTTGTCCTTCTTCTTCTACCTTTCTATCCATCTTCAAAGTTCTTTAGTCAGAATGCTTTAACTCTCTGTTATTCATCATATCGTCCATGGGTATATAAAATGTGCTATATGGGTTAAACTTCTTCTTCTTCTTCTTAACTAGATAATATACACACAGCATCTTATGACGTTTTTCTGGGAAGATTAACAGTTGGAGAATACAAAGGACATACAAACATAACACTTGTTGATTGTAAGGTTATTTATCCACAATGTTGCTCCAAATTAGTAACTTTACAGGAGAAGGAAAAACATACTTTACTTTGAATGTAAGTCAATAGAACCAGATGTGCCCCCTTCCCCCCACCCCAAGTCATTTTGGGCCATTTGTCCTGAAATTTGCACACAGTGAAAAGGGCAACATACATTATCAAATGATGTCAGGAACCAAAAAGCAGGGTTTAGTTCTGATTTACATATGCTGGTATGTGCCCCCATTGCCTATAGGTAGAATACAACAGCAACATCGCGTTAAATACAGACACGAATAGAGAAAAAGATTAAAGGCTGTTGAAATCACCCTGCAGCACTGAAAAAGCTTTTGATGGTATTTTAAAAGACTGACACAAATCACCTTGATCAGACACAGCTCCACACTCTCAACACGTTTCATTCTGAAGTGGTGCCTTCTGCAGTAATGTTTAGGCTGACCCAACACCTTTCTGAGAAAAACAGCAAGTGCATACGCAACCTACCTCCCCTTGACCTAACGTCAAATACAGCAATCAATACAGGTTGGCTAAACTTACCATTTAGTTATTCAGAGCTTCACAGGAGTGACAGTGTCTGAGCAGGGAAAAGTGAAAACAACAGAGACAGACTCCTCTTTTCCGTCCTAGAGCAGGGAATCTGGGAAAAAGTGAGCACTCTGAGGCTTGAGAGGAAATGGCAATGGAAGCCAATTAGAGAGAGACAGAGAGGAAGAGGGAGGGTTGGAGTCAGGGAGGGAGAGCGAGAGAGGGAGCGTCCAAGGGCCGGAGACAAAATGTTTGAAGTAAATCCAAGGGAATGGGGGAAAAGAGAACAATGATCTCCATAAACATTGCATGATAAAGTAGACGTGGATGAGAACGGTCTGCTGAGGTCCAAATGTTTGAGTAATTAGTCTGAGGTTAACACTGATGAACGGCTGGCTCCATTTGATTAAGGAGGGGATTTTGCTAGAAATGAGACCACATATAAATCAGCACTCTGTGGTCAGTTGGAAAATATCTCTCTTTATCTTTTCAGTGAGAAACCAACATCTAAACTGATACAGAAGCACTACTTTGATTTGAACAGAGGTATTTCTTTATCTGATGTCAATCCTTATAAGAAGGTTTCTTCTAGCTCCACTATTCCAACTTAGAGGCACAGTAAGCGATTCTGGAGAGTGATTGATGATGTTTGATCTCAACAGCAAAACAAATACACCCCTTTCTTCAGTCCTCTCTCATAAACTCTGGCCACCCAATTCATGGACACGTATTCCCAAGGTGATATAAACATGTTTTTTAAGATCTTTGTGAAAACAAGACCCTCTGCTAATCCTTCATCTGCTGTAGGAACAGATATCATGATCTAACAAACAATGACACAGCTGTAACTGTTAGCTGGTTGAGTGTTAGCAAACTGTCGCTATGGTTGCTGCTGCAATGCTAACTGGTTGCTACTACAAACATTAGCAAACATTTTTTCGCCAACTATGTGTTTGAGTTTTCTGTGTTCCAACTTAAATGGTGTAGTGGTTATATTCTGGACTTCCAATTTTCTAATCCCACCTCAAACAATACAGGAGTTGGGCTACATTCTGGCCCCTCAGCTTCTTGTTCCAGTTTTCCCGTTCCACCTTAAATGGTGCAGCAGTTACATTGAAGTGCCAGAATGTAACTGCAGCACCATTTAGTGTGGAATGGGAAAATCTGATCAAGGAGCTGGCAAATAAGATGTCAGCTCTAGGAGGTCTCTCCTCTGTTGAAACACCTCACCGATCTTATCACGCCTCCTTGTCCTTGCCTGATCAAAGAACTTCTTTCTCAAACTTTGTTCTTCAAATCTTCTCCTCTTTGGCTGTTTCTTGGCTGGCAGTTCAGCAAGTAGCCCCTCTCCTTCCCCCTGTCTTCTGCACAAGCATGAACACCCCCTGTCACTGATTGGAAGAGTGACTTGATCCGAGCCACTTTATTTATTTCCCATTTACAGAGTCAGGGCTGTGTCTGCACACCAGATTTTTTTCTAGTGTGCACACAGATCGGTCAGCTAGCTGAGCATGAGGAGATATTCACGGAATTCAACAAAAAGTGTACTGGATGAACATTGCTTACTGCTCCTTTAACTGCCAAACAGTCTTTTTTCTTTAATGTTTCATTGGGGACTTGATGGTTATCTGTAGCCTAACGTCCTCTTATGACTGGAAATTATATATTTTATAAATGACTTGCAATGAGGCGATTATGTGTAGGGGTTAAATGGTGAACAAAAGCATCAGTGAGGGGGACATGGAACAAATTCAAAGTGCTACATGTGCAATCTTTGCTCTCTTTTAAGTCAACCTCAGCATGCTGTTGTAAAAGCAGAGAAGAAAGCCTGTCGGCTGGCTTACAGCCACACTCAAAGGGAGTTTTAGCGTTCGCTCTTCAGGAGCACTACTGTAGCACAAGACTATTAATGTTAATTTCATGGAAAATGAAAACAGATTCAGAACTACAAGCATAAACATGCCCCCAGAGAATACACACACTGAATAAGATGCCAAGCGGGTCTTCTGTCGTGATATGCACTGACAGCAGTAAAGGTGGCATCTGGCAGTCGAGCAGGTATATTTTACAGTAAGCCTTGTGTCCTTTAAAATAAGACATTACATTTACTCCTATTAATACCCCAGGGAAGCTCAACCTGGGTCTTCTTCTGAAGAAGTTCATCCTGGTCCTCTTGGCCACAATATACTGTACCAGTCTAGTACCTCTTGGCCACTATAGACTATCAGTTTAGACATGGCTACTGATGGAAGGTTTCTTAATTTTTAGTTTCATGTTTTGCTTTAGATTAAAAGTGAAGTCATCAAACTATAAAATAGCACTCATGTCATCATGCCATCCAACTCCAAAACGGAACTTTACAGTAGGATAAAACAACTTTCTTAACTTGCAATGGAGGCTGATATAACAAGCTTTTTTCAAAGCAATTTTGGACCAATTCTATTGGTCTGTCCATCATAAATATTCACCATAAATATTCACTAAATTAACTGGAAGGGTAACTAGAGCTTTTAAATTGGGCAAAAAAGAGATTGTTTGGTGCAACAAAATATATATTAGAGGTAGTGTGGCAAATATATAATATTGTGATACATCAAGAGTATACGTGGCATATCAGGATATTTATTTTTCAGACCTGAACGTAAGTGTAAACCTGTCTTTAAGATAACCAAACACATCCATTTAGTTGGGTGTGTCTAAACTTTGACTGGTACTGTACATGTGCATAGTATGTCTTAAGAAAACCTTAGTTTTCCCAAAGTCTAATAAATGGCATTTGACCATATTTCTCTCCTCTGAATGTAAACTAGGTGGTCTTAATATAACATGTTCCATTAAAGGAGCAATAAGTAAGATGTTTAATGTAAAACATTCCAAAATTAACTAAACTTATGAACAAAATGTGAAGAAATAACAATACTGACAGTTTGTCAAAGATGTCTATGTATCCTGTTGCAGAGAAATCCACTAAAGTTAGCATGCTAACCAACTAGCCCCGGCCCATCCTGTCTCGTAATACCACTTTGTACCTTGGGTGGTGATAGCGAGTCACTGTAGAGTCGAATCAATCCGACATGAGATTATGAGAAAGTAGCACTACTCCATCGGTATATTCCAACCTCTTGTCAATCATGTTGAAGGTCCTGCTCATGGTCAGATCATTTTAGGTTAGGTAGCCAATGAACAGAAGAGAAAAGGCAACGATGGCTGAAGCTCTTGGCAAACAAATGCAACCACCTTGCCAGGAATCAGTGTTTGGCAGCAAACAAAAGAAGTGACATAAAAAGAAAAAAAGCAAGAATTAGCATTGGCACTGCTTTCCACTGCTAGAGATGCTCCTGGAGAGTAAAGGGATGAAGTTTGATGCTGAACTCGCAATATTTCTTCTAGGATGGTAAGAATTGATGGGGAGTATGATTTTGACAGGTTGTGTCATCTTACACATTGCTCCTTTAAAGCTCACAGACATCCTTAGCTTTAGAGAATATCTTTCAAAGTGGCAGTGATACTATGGGCTCTGGGAAGAAGACAGCAGTCCACAGTACTGGGATCATTCAGGAGTATACAGGCTCAGTAGGATGCCACAAAAGTACAAAAATGGAGTAAACACATTCTGGAAAATTCTGAAGCTTCAGTTCTCAGTCTGTACAAAGGTCAAATGCTCTCCTTGCATTGAACACAAACTACAACTGTCATCATGTAGCAGATTAGGTGTATAAACTGCATCATTCGCACAAAATGACACAAAGACAAAAAGAAAAAAGACACAAATCTCTTTTCTTTAATGTTTTAAAAGTAGGTTGAAGAAAAACTTACTTGTCCAGTCTTTTAACACATAGCAATGAGCAGACCTGCATCAAAGCCCTCTGAATGAAGCTATTCCACCAGGTCATTTCTCAGCTGCTTAAAGTTCTGTTCTCTTCAACTTTTAAAGACAGCTTCAGGCTGGATATACAGGCTGGAGACCACAAGCTGTATAATAACAGCTACTCGAGCCATTTAACGCAGCATTTCATTTCTTGGTGGCAGAAACGGACATGAAGATGAAGATCATTTGATAGCTCCAGAGCTTCACAGCATCTGAAAGAAACCCCTGGTCCTATGTTGGTTTGCCAGGGGTGAAATGTGGTGGGTAGTGGTGTGCACATTGTGCTGTTTTCACTATGCAGTCACAACAGCCCATGCAATCGCTCTCTCAAGAAACTAAGGGCGTTGCCCATAGATATCACTTTGTTTAGAACAGTCATGGTAATGAGGATAGAGAAAAACACGAGTATGACATACTGAAGGATAAAAAATGCAGGATTACATCATGTCTACACTCACATAGAGGATATCTGTGTTTGAATACTGTGGTGTTTGCCTTTAAGACCACTTACATTCCATGTGATTAGCTATTAAGCTAATTGTAATGTCATTAGCTAATGATCTTTGTGTGAGAGCCAGGAAACTATAAAACTAGGTATTGCAAAAATGAGCCCCATTGTACACTCTTCATCAAAAGAACAGTTGCACAAATAGTTGCACCCAGAAAGAATCAACTGACATGGATGAAACTTGGTGGGGAGGTTTGACATTGTGAGACATGCAAATGATTCAAGTGATATAAGCAGAGATGGGCCTTATCGCTGTACCTGAATACCCAACAGCCACGATTGCAGACATTCAGCAAGCAGTGATGCCCCCCATGAGTCATCCTGTTAGTGCCAGCACCATTGACAGACGGCTGCACGACGCAAGACTGCATGCACACAGACCATTACAACGACTGCCCTTAACACCAAGTCCACATCGCCAAAGACTGTGGTTGTGTCATACAAGACATGTTGTGGAGTGGCAGCGAGTCCAGCTTTTGTCTTGGTGGAGACGACCAATAAATCCGTGTGTGGAGGCAGTGTGGTCAGTGCCTAGATGGTTTGTTGTCACACGTCACATGTCCAGAAGGCCTGGTGTAACTCCACCTCCACCCCTACCACAAAATCTACAGGAACTGTGTGAGAATATTTAAGCTGCATGGGATGGATTATCACAGGACACCATTAGAAACCACTACAGCTCCAGGCCGAGATGTCTGGCATTTTGCATTAGCAAACATGCCCACCTGACCCCACACTGAGAGACACTGCTTCTGTATGTGTAGCTCAGTAAATATTACCCATATCAGTTTAAATGTATCATCATTTATTGTTCCTGGTAACCTTTATCTTCCTTCCCAATAGCATTGCAATCCGGCACTTCCTTCTGGGTTCAACCATTCTATTGACGATGAGCGTATTTACATTCACAGCAATAAGAACTTGCTCAGCACTGCAACTTTACTGCTGGTATGTATGACTAACTAAAGTGGTTACCCAGCAGAAACAATGTTAACTCTGCCATGAGCCCAAAGCACCAGATATTTTATGTCCCTTGTGGGAGAAACAAGAAGCCATCAAGACATTAACCAATATATGGTTTGAAACCACAGCTCATAAATCCATGGCAATGGCAAAGATTACACAGCAAAACACTGACAACTAGAAACAGCAGGAAGTGCTGATCTGAGATCAGAATTCATTACAGTCTATCCTAAAACAGACCAGACATGCTAACACGCTCAGTCTGGGGAACCTGGCAAAGTGAACTACTGAGCAAAGATAAGGAAGGTAATCAAACTTCCAACTTTCCACTCATGTTGTCCAAGTCAGCCAGCTGTGATGCATAACGCCGCTTCCCACGCATGAAACAAAAACAACAAGCAGGACAGAGTAGGACAGAGTAAACTGTAACATGGATATTTTATGTAGTTAAGGATTGTTCTTGATTACTGAGCTGTGTGTTGAAGTCATATAATTAACAGCTAAATTATTTTACTCATACTTGTGTTGGCTGTAACACAGCACCATTATGAAGTGTGTAAATACACAGTCGAGTCACATTATTATGACCAATATCCAGAGTTACTGCTGTGTGCAGCACCAACAGCAGCTAGACGAGCTGGGAATGACTCAATAAGGGTATTATTATATTATTATAAAATTAGGGGGCCAGGGAAGTGCTTGGAAGTCTAGGTCATGCTCTTCCAAACAGTGTCGGACATTTCTGTGTGACATGTTGCATTATCTTACTGGAGGATCCCATCTGCCCCAGGGAAGGCAAACAGCATGCATTGCCCTTTACCCATTACAGCAATGAGGGATATGTGTACAGACAGCCTATCGAACACCTTATATACCCACCGGCTCATGATACGTGACTTCCTTTATGAGCCACGTGCTGCCACGGTCAAAAGTGGGAAGCGGCCATGATAACGTGACTCGACTGTGTATTTTCTGTTCTAAGCCTCTTTTACATTTAAAAAAAAAAAATCATATTTACAAGCACATTGTGGCATCTGTGGGAAACAACACTAAGTAAATGCTCTTTTACTGAACCAGCAGAAGTGGAGAACCTCTGCTTAGCACGGGCCAAGATTCTACTTGAGGGTAGGCACTACCACTGCACTACTACCCCACAGCCCAACACAGAATAGCATAAACAACCCATGTGGACGTTTTTACCCTAACAACAACTTATTTAGGTGCTTTAAAGACTCCCTTTAAACTGCATGTCCGGCACTCCCGTCAGACTCTACATGGCCATGCCTCTCACGTGTCTATGGGTGAACAAGCCAGTTATTGGACTCTACATAGCCTCCCTTCCAATGGTCAACCACCCCGGTGACCTCGCGAAGTGTCCTTTACGTAGCAGCAGAGAGAGACTGAAAGCCTGCTTGAAGCATCGCTGGAGGGCTGCAGGGCTCATCATCCCGTTGTTCTCGTCAGTCATCTCTTTCACCGTTCTCCAGCTGGGCTCTGCTGGCGAGCCTCATGGCACCTCCTCCATGGCAACTGTGTTGTGCTTGCTCTTTCAGAGTAGTCACTTTGCTCACTAGCCAGGTTGGTCGTTAGCCAGTGTTAGCAATACCAGTTGATAGCTACATATTAAGCAGCATTTTGATAATCCACAGTAAACACTGAAGTCCAAAAATGGAAGCCGGGCAGCACTGTGTGCATGACAAACAGAATAATAGTGAGCGAGGCGGCTGCTGTCAGCTTGGAAGCATCTATTTAGGCTAATATGAAAGTGAGGGAAGACCCCTGTGCTGTAGGTCGTTCGGAGCAGGAGCAGAATAGCAACACAAGATAAAATATGCAGTGACTGGCTATTTTTTTCTAATGTAAATGAGTATTTTTTTATTTGTTTGTATTAAAATAGTTAACCTTGTTCACATACAGTTAAAAAAAACTGTGTTGCTCCAACCCTACAACTTAACATAATGCAAAGCACGAAATGATTAACCACAAATTGCGAGTGTTGCGTGTACGCCAAGCCAGACCAGACCCCTATAAACAGCATAAAAGTATAGTATTTCAGAATCAGCTGCATGTTTTGAGATTATTCTGTCCAGTGCAGTGAACAGACAATACGACCGAGCCCATTAAAGTGTTGCAAGTACAGTAACTGTGCATTGTAGTCTCCCCTTATTTAATCTAATCACCCAGTGTAATTCCCAGAGGTTGGCTAACAGGGAGATGGAGGAGGGCTTCTGAGTGGGCCTGGTGTGGCAGCCCCTCTCTTCCACACCTGGGTCTATTTACCCTGAGTGCCCAACTGCTGTGGTTTTTATGAGGCATGCCTACCTGCAAGGGGTAACAATGCAACAGCTCCCTGCCCGTTAAACAGCATTATGTGTCAATACTCCAGCGAAGGTGGCAGGGGCTTCATGTCAGCTCAAAAGCCCTAATAGGACCAGAAATAGGTCTTATACAGTATTCACAAGCTGCTGGAAAACAAGGAAAGAACTTACCTTTTGATGGGCAGGATAATGAAGTGAAAATAATTTTGTCTAGACACATGACAGAATATTTAAAGTGCTGAACAGATCTGGAGAACAGCTTGGACAACTTAGGAAGCAAAAAGCATAAACACTGCTTGAAGCCTTGTTGAGTAAACGAGACATGTTTATTATTTAAACTATCACTTAAATAAAAAAAGTGCATAGAAAATAAACATGATTAGAAATTTTCCTTTTTACAGTTATGTACAATTTTTTTTCCTCATTATACATTCATCCTTAAGTAGTTTGTGGTTTACTATTGTCACTGAATGGTCTTTCCTTCATTTCTGTGATATGGGAGAACACTGATTGGGCAACAATTGGATAAAGTAAAATAGTCAGCATTAACAAACACGGGTCACTCGGAGAGCTAAAGAGAAAGGGGAAGCGTTCGTAAGACAAAGGGGAAAACACAAGGCCTCAGAAGGGGGAGGGGGGAAATCAACCACTTTCCCTCCAGCTCAATATCTGACCACACAAAGCACAGCCCCTCTCTACTGCTGATAATACAGTTCGGTACAGAGGGTCCTAGCATACATTTATAGACAGAGGCTTCCACCTTTCCTCAGGGGGAGCTTCCGTGACCCTTTTACCTGCATACACAGATAGATGTTTCAAAAGTTGCACAAAATAAATAAATAAAATGCTTACCATTATTGTTACTCATTACAGAACATCACATTAAAAATTCAACTTAAGTTCAGACAGGAAAAAGAGGTATGGGAAAACACAATCAGGTAAATGAAAGGTAAATTTCTATTTTCCTGACATCCACAAACTCTGTTAAAAATGTACAAAGAGTAAAATAAAAACTACAGCATTGAAACAAACAAATGACTAACCTCAAAAAGTTTACAACCACATTGTACAATGACTCGTTTCATTATATAAATATCATCCATCCGTCGTCTCCCACCTGCCCAACCCACCCAAATAAAAAGAAGAAACAAAAAACCAAAATAAACGTCCCAAAAGAGTAAATCATAACTGCAATGCTCCACGGAAAGAGCATACACAGGCACAGGAAAACTGGTACATAATGTCAATATTTAAAATGTTCTTGCACATTACTCTAAACTGTATCTGTAACACAAAATCATTATAGATAACATTGAACATTGCTATTAACCATTATGAAACTGTTGTTTGCTACTGTAACTAAGTTTGTCTGTCCATTCCGTATATTGTGTAGATATTGTAGATATTGAAGTACAAGTTACTATCCATACATATGTTTAGGTATATATATTCATCATGTATGTAAGAAGTATACATATATACTGAGCATAACAGGAGAAGGTGTGTTACCACTGCTGTGGCGTGGAAGAGTAAAATTCAGGAAACAACGGAACCTGTCTGCGTCTGAAACACTGACCGAACACTACGTTTCACCAGTTTGTGGAGGATCTGAAGTTGCGCCGACATGAACGTGTGGAGGAAAGTCTTTAACGAAGCCCTTAGTTTTAGTAACTGAATTACTAACATCTTATTTTGTCAGACTGATAGAATGCAAGTTTTTTTTGTTTTGTACAAAGATTGCCATTGCTGTACAATCCTCGCCCGCTGAAATGAAACATAAAGCTGTCCTGTAACGTCCCAGCCTTTCGCATTGGAACAATCAAAAAAGACAATATATGATAAAAATCAATCGTAAATTCAAAAATACATTCAACGAAGGCCTAGCTGCAGAGTTCAGTCTGACCCTGTGCCGCACCCAAAGGGCCAGACTGAGAGGAACTCTATCCCTGAATCGATGGCAAGACCCACACTGCCGGGAGCCTGGCAAGAAGACTCCCAGCAAGAAGCTGCGGCAATTCCGTCAAACCCATTAACGTACAAAACGATATCTGGAACACAAAATAGTAGCCAGTTGGTAATGATGTAAAGCAAAACAAAGATTTCTCTCTGTATCGTCAGTGCCTTCACAGGTGACATGCTGAGCGTGATAAGGGTCAGACCTTTGGGAGTCTGCAACTGCCTTAAAAGATATTAGAGTTAACGTCATATGAGGCAATAAGACAATGCTACACAGAAAAACTGGCCTTTTAGTGGCTCGTTTCTGAAAACAAGAGCCAGAGGTGCACAAAGCAGCAAATCGAGAGAGCTTTGTCTGGAGGTATATATGCATCCCTAGCCTTCCTGCAACACCGATATGCTCCATCGCACAATATCCCTTTAATATGAATTTTGAAATCGACCAATTCAAATAAAACACAACTGGGTCAATAACTGAACCAATATTCAGACCTTCAGAAGTAAGGACATGCATTAAAAGTCTTCTCCAGAGTAGCTATGACTCCATCCTAAAAAAAAGGCCACAGAACTGGCTATGCTCCCAAAGCATGTGTCTTATGGTCTGGATCAGTGATGACTCAATGAATAAAACTATGGGCAAAAAAATTATTAAAAAAGAAGGCACCACACCTCTGTTAGAAAGAACTACAGGACAGCCAACCATGGGAGGTCCAAATGCATCATAGCCATACATGTACCTACTACGAAGTACTGCCCCATGTTTACAAATAGGAAATCAATTTCAATTTTGCCCTAAGGGATAATACGGAGGACTACAGTTGTCGAAAGGAAATGGTACAAATGAGCACATCATGTGCTTTGAATGGCTAGCTGGAACGTCCATGCAGTGCCAAGGCAACATGTGTCAAGCTGGGAAGAAGACTGATGTTCAGTGCACAAGATAGAGAGAATGAGGGCCTTCCTCCATTCCTCCAGATATAGTGCTTTAGAAGAAAGTTTTCAAGGGCTAGCCTCCGTGGCAAATTCCTTGGGTTAAACTGATATCTATGAAAATATTTTTACAATAATAAAATAGATGGAGTAAACTTTGGGACTTTCCAGTTGCTCAAATGTAAAATTATTTCAGGCATCTTTTTTATATTCCTTTTTCTCCCCTTAAGACAGTTGCACTTTTATTTGAGAAATACCAAAGAGGGGCTTTCTGGGGAGGGGGAGGTGGGGGTGTTCCTGTATGTGATATTAAGGCTGGCAATGGGGGAGATATGCCATTTCAACAGATGAGTATTCACAACTACATGATTTACAGCTTACTCTGACTATATACACTGTTGCCTGGCAATGAGAGCTACTGGTGGACTGCATTCTACGGGAACAGCTACTGCTTCAGTCTTTGGAATAGAAAAAAAGAGAACGAGAAACAAAGGAAGAAATGAGGCCTACAAAAAAGAAAAAAGAAAAGGCAGCGCTATAAAAACGATGACCAAGCCTTAGTGTTGTAAACCACTATCTCCTACAAAATGTTGGTAAAATAAATACAATGTTTATTAAAAATATAAATACCATCATTAAGTGCTATTCACTAGTGAGTGCTTTTCAGTTTTTTGTATAGAAAAATATACATATTATTTACATATCAAAAGAAATAATGACATTTACCTGTCTACAACAAAAAGAGACAGGAAAAAGAGCAAAGTTTTAAAATGACTCATCCCTAACAATGAGACAGAAAAATCCCAACTTGATAAAGCATTTGGATGCCCTTGAGTTTAGTAAATCCTACTAACAGGCCTTACAGCATGCACATACTAAGTTTCCTCGATTTCACTAGTCACTATAAAAATGGATAAAAAAATTAAACAATCCCACCCACCCCCTCAAATTTCTCTAGTCCCTTGGCTGTCAGTCCACCAGGATCTCAACCCAGCCAGCCCCCAATGATCACTGCCCCAGGGGTTACTATTACTTCTTCTTCAACACAGTTTAGGTTCACGACACTCGTATTCCTGCTCCTCGTTGTTCCAAACCAAAATCTCTTTCGGAAGGTCCATCAATAGGACCATTGCTCCCTCTAGTGTTCCCTCTTTATCAGTCTAGGGGCTCACAAGTAATATTTACAGTGTCTAAAATACATAGACATCCCTCACATAACTAGAGGGACAAGGCTTCAATGTACATTCAGAAAGGGAGATGAGACTGTGCGGGTCAGGCTAAGAAAAGAAGAATTATGGATCACTTGCAATTCATCTATCAGAAAAGACAGTGTATCGTTCCCTTAGAAATTGCACTTTGGTGTCAAACGAAACAATGTGGCAATTCCATCATACTGTTTTCTTCACATTCCATAAGCATGGGCAGGCAATATTACAAATGAGAAATTTGTCGCAATAATCATCAGGAAGATAAAACAGAAAACAAATTTTGAAAGCAAGCATGGGCACTTATCTATGTTTCACTGCTCATTTTGGGGGCGACATCCACTGAAGGCAGACCTTTTCTTCATTGTGACTTTGCTCTTGACACCTTTCCTGAATCAACTTAAGAGGCACAGTGCCATTATCCCTCTGAAAACCTGAGCCTGTTTCAATAAATAACCATATCAGTTAAAATACACATACTGTCGACATTAGACAAAAGATTCATTTGGGAGGAGAGGGTTCAGGCAAAAATAAGAATCAGAGAGCCGTTAATTGAGGAACTTGCGACACTTTTTGGCCCCACAGTTGCAAGGCAGCTTATTGCCTGGTTCCTCAATGGGGAACTTGTAATCATACGTGAGCTCCTCGCCCCTGTAGATTTTCCGCATAGCAAAGATGACGATGTGCTTCTGGCCGTCAATATTGACCACGCGGGAGTAGCAGTTAGGCTCGCAGGAGTGGTTGATAAACCGCGCCGCATTACCATGCATGGTGGCATCTACCACCTCATAGTCATCGATACGAAACATGTAGCAGCCAATGCCCTGTTAAGTGAAAGTAATTTATATTAAGAACTTGCTGAATATTAAAAGGTAGGAATTATTATGCTTAAGGTACATATATCATGTCATAAACATTACATGCATAGCAATATTTGAGTGTACCTTGCCGTCATAGTATTTCTCCCGTTTGTCGGTGAGGACAGAGCGAATGACATTACCAGAGTACTCAATCACCATCTCACCAGCATCAATGTTCCTTTTACAGAACAGACCTCGACCATGTATGGCTGACCTGTGAACAATAACAGAACACATGAAAAAATGTATGTGCATGAAAGATGCACTTTAAATATGTGCATTAGTTTATAGAGACGACAAAATTTAAGAGGCAAGAGAAGTACCTGTAGACCCCTACAGACTCTCTGGATGACTTCCTCAGGTTTTTCAACCTTGCAGCCAGAGGCAAATCCATGCTGGTTGCCCGTCTGTAACGTTAAGAGAGGAAACATTAAGGACTGCAGGATACTACAAAACTACACCAAATCTAAAAAGTCAAGGCAAAGTGAGCACAAGGACAAACCGAGCAGATTTGAGCTGCATTTCTTCTTCATCCTCCTCTTGAGGGTTGTATTCAGGAGGCTGCCGATGTTTGGATGCCAGAAAGTTGAACATGTCCAACATTGACCTCCTTCAGGAAGGGATAATGAATCAAAATCATTACATAAACAGTCAAGAGCATGGACAAACTTTGCTTGGGAGATTAGATCCATTACAGACATACTCATTAGACACACACATATTACACATTTGCATAAAGACATACCTGTGGTGGACCTCAGCACGCGCAGATCCATGAGGGTTTATAGGAGGCTCATCTACCTCCTCCGGCTTGTGGAAGCGGAACCTGTAGTTTCTGCAGTACCTGGCACCATACAGCTGCTCCAACAGGAAAACCACGGCATCATGGACAACACCCAGCATCCGCAGCCCATTCACTCCTAATAGAACAATGACACGGGTCAGGAAAATGAAGAATATTTTGTATATGCATATTCTATACACACAATAGACTAAAGTGTTTTGGAACAGTGATGCTGTGCTCATGTGTCCTTACCATCAAAAGACAGCTCTTTCAGTTTAGCATTAGAGCGTGCCTCTTTGACTTTATCTGTCAGAGATTTCCAGGCCTCTGAAATCAAATAGGCAAATTAAAGGTTTTTAGCAAGTCAGAATCTAGATTCATCAATTAACTCAACAAATTAAACTGTAAAGGGCAGTGGGTTCCCATGACTTGCCCATTCAATGTTAGGCTAAGTAATCAAAAACTGTAGTGCTGTACCGACACAATTTGCACAAAGGTTAAACACTCCATAATACTGTGCATAATAGGAATGTACACTGACATACCAGAAGTCAAGGGACAGTAGTATGTAAATTGGTTATGAAGTGGCTTTACCTCAGTGGCATTACACCTACAAAAGCAGTAAGGAACACTGGCCACTTTGACTGGGTTCATGTTGGTGAATGTTCAGGCCACACTATTTGTTGGATCTCTGCAGAATGTTCCTCAAACAAATTCTAGACGTCTTGGGCCTGGTGGCAAGGTGCCCTATCCTGCTGGAATATCCCATCATTTTGCAGGTACGTAAAGACCATGAAGGGCTGCAAATGGTCACCAAGCAGTGAAACATGGCGGGCACACTTGTATAGGCTGACCAGTGGATCAACCCATGCCTTAAGTACAAACCTCACACCAGTATGGAACCACCACCAGCCTGCACAGTGCCTTGTTAACGAATGGGGTCCATGATTTCATGGGGTCTGCACAACACACGAGAACTCAGCTTGAAACAAATGATGTCCACTGTGGGTGGTAATGCGCATTTCCAATACACACATGACAATGTGGACTGCGGATTGTTAAATGCTCCTCGGAAATGGAATGTCTCATCTGTCTGGCACCCACGGTCATGCCCTGTTTGAAAAATCGCTTTGCCATAAGCACGCTGGCTAGCGCTCAAACAACAAATGTCCCCTGAGGTAACAGCACTTCATAATTAATTTAAATACTGCTAACCCATGACTTTTGGTATGTCAGTGCATGTTTAACTGATTAACTGTTCAATGACAAATAAATAAGTGTTTGATCAACACTGGTGATTAGGACTTCAAGAGGAAAACGGCATAATGACAATGTATTGAAAGCAAACAAGCAATTAGTGATAAGACAACTATTCTGTTCACATGATGATAGATGGCAGCATAAAAACATGTGTGGTGCAAAATTATAGAGAAGGATAATCTAGTCCAGGTGATGTCATATGATCATGAACATACAGTTCTCAGACCCTTGATTTTAACTAAATTTAACTAGTTGCATAGTGTATGTTTAATATGGTCATAAACACGCTTCTGCCTAGCCCTATCAGTAGCACGAGCCACAAGCCATACAAGGAATACTTCTTAACATCTCTGTGCATCAGCATGGAATTCATGGGTGTGCTCTTAAGTGTGCATATATCAAGTATTTTACAACTGTTTTTGAATGAAATTCAGCAAAACGGTTAATTACCAACTAGAAGAGGAAAAAACAATTTGCCAAAACTACTTAAGCCTATTTTGGACACCTATTGATTGTTACAAACATCACATACTTAAATTCTTAGACTTCATTGCTTCCCAAAATAAACCATACCTTCAATGCTTTCACAGCAGATCTTAAAGCCATCATCACTGCAAATTTCAAACAGGAGTCCTTTTTTGGGCTTGTAGTCCGAAGAAGAATTTTGCCCTCCATCCTTCTGATCGGAACTGGCCTCTAGCAGAGCACTGGATTCTTTCCCACTACTCTGGTCTGAGAAAGACAGTGTGCAATAAATTACTGCTACATTAAACAAAACCATAAAAGAACCATAAATTGTGTGTCTAAACATTTGGCTTTGATGTTTTTAGCTATCTACTCAACAACTCCTACACACACCTGCAGTCTTGTTTTTTTCATTGTGGGGTTCTTTGGGCTTCTGTCTAAGGGCAGGAGAGTTGCATGTCCTGGTAACAGAGTCGCTGCAGGCAAGATAAATGTTGATCAGTTCAGATAACCAGTAAGCCATATGGGATCATAAATGTATTGCAAGTACAGTGCCATGAATATGGGTACCTCTTTCTTGAACCCTTTTCATGGGGCTTTCCTGTGTCCATCGGTTCAGGCTGTCTTGACCTACAGATCAGCAAAAAAGTACAGCTTCATTCAATTTGTTTTAGTCAGGCATATATAGCGAAAGAAATTTACTAATTCTGGGGGCTTACCCTGCTAAAGAGGACTGATTTGCAGAGCCAGGAACACCCTGTGATTCTGGCAAACTCTCAGATTGCAGACCTTTGTGCTTCTTTCCACCATTCTTGTCAATACTTGGTAGAGTTCTCTTTGATTTTTGCTTCCCCTTCCCGATTGCTGTGGAAGCTGCAACTGTGGGAGACTTCATGGCTTGTTGCTGGCTTGAAGGTCGTGAGATAGGTGTAGTCCGTGAGCTTTGGGTAAGAACTCCAATCATACGAGCCTTATTTGTGTCTTGTGTGATAGGACTGGGCGCAAGAGCCATTTGGCCAGGTGCGTTTGTGCTGGGATCAAGTGTCTTATCTGCCACAGCTCTGCTAACTGGACTTTGCAGATGAAGGTTGCCTTCTTTATCAACCTGCTGGTTTACAGACATGCTGATGGTTTGATTAGGTGGAAGAACACAGATGCTACTAGCAATGGAAGTCTGGACAGAATTGGCAATCTGTGACATCACAGGTGTTCCTGAATGAAGAACCATTTGCTGATCTGGAAGGCCCAGGTTATGTGGACTGGCTTTAAAGAGAAGGTTGCTTATGGGTCCTGTGATCTCAGTAGAGCTAATGAGCCCTGGAGTACTTAAAGATACTGGATTTGTTCCCAATATGTTTCCAGTCGCTGTAGGAGGCATCGACACAACATTCAGCACAGACTGATTAGGGTTGAGTCCAGACACAGTGCATGGTAGTAGGTGAGTTGAGGAATCATGCCCAAGGATGCCAGGCTGAGCATTAGTTGAAATTGGCACTGGTTGTGGAAGGAGAGCAGGCTCAAAGTACATTACTCCAGATTTTGATCTTTTTATAATGTTGGGCATTTTGCGGTGAGATGTGGCAGTTGCAGTTGTTATAGTGCCGAGTTCAACCAGCCCAGATTGAGTAGGGATTCCGGCAGCTATTTGTGGAGAGGACAGGTTAATGAGGGTCATGTTAGGCCCAACCTCTGATGGAGCCAGTGTGGGTTGGCTCCTGGATCGAGCTAACTTCTTGCTTTTACGAGGTTGGAGACGAGAAATAGGGCGCTTCTTGCCATGTCCGGTGGATAACACAGCAGGAGGTGGGGAAATGGATGATGCACTGGACACCATAGCAACACTGGGGGCCAGTTCGTGTCTATGTCCAGCTTCTGATGCAATAATCTGGGGATCATGAGAAGAAACTCCTATCAAGAGGCCAGATGTGGTGCTAGGAATAACAGGCTGGAAACCTGTTTGAGTGGTGCTGGTGAAAGCATGAAGCTGTGGATGAGGCACTGGAACCAAACCTTTGCTAGCAGGAAAAAGAGACTGAGAGGTGGAAATCCCAGCATTGAGGCCTGTTAACACAGGAGCACTGGTGTTCATGACACCCGTTGCACTGACAGATGGTGCAATTTGTATCTTTTGAGTTACACCATTGGGGAGAGTCTGCAATACATAGAGAGGCTGCAAATGTTGATTGAGAACTATCAGTTTCTCTGGACCAGGTTTCAGATGAGAAGCAGTGGACTGAACAACTGAGCTTGCAATCTGAGAAGGGCCTGTACTGACTGTGGCAGCAGGAATAAACTTCTGACCCTGAAGAGCCAAAGTAGGCGAACTTGGCAGGCCTGGTGTACCAGATGTCCTGGCCAAATCCTGATTCCCTGCCTCTGCCACCTGGGTTATTCCAGGACTTGATATATGGTCTCCATCGATGTGTGTAGGAATGAAATGTTCAGGTGTCATGTTACCTTCTGTCACTTGTGAATCTCCACCACCATCACGGGGGCTTTCGCTGGATACAGCACCACTTGCCCTCTGTTTATCCCCACCTTTATCAACTCCTGATTCCTCTGTAGCCAGGGCAAGTATAGTGCGGTCAGAGCTCTCAGAGATGAGTGAGCTATGATTCTGATTATTTACAGATGGACTGCGTGTGGTAAGCACAGAGAGGTCAGATGGCAACTCCAAAGGGAGACCATAGGGTTCCTCTACTGTGATTGAGGTGTTCACTCCGCCCTCTACAGGTTCTGTGCTGGCCAGTGGCTGAGGGAAGTCTTCAAAGAGTATATCCTTCCTTCGATTAACATCAACTCCATAACCCTCATCTAGGGAAAACGGTTCAGTGGAGGGAGTCTCAGACTGCTGTCCTAAGGTCTGCATTGAAGGGGTATTGAGGACAAACTCCATAATATCAGACGGCAGGATATTACCACAGTCATCACTGTTATTATTGTCTGAGTCAGACTTTAGAAGGTCAGTGCTGAGAGACAGCTGTGTTTCAAGAGGATCCTGTCCCTGTGATTTCACACTTCCTAATGGAAGGCAGTTATCCTTCTGATTTTTACGACCATCACGACTGTGGCTGCTTCCTCCACCAGTAGTATTTTCAGTTTCTTTCCCTGAGTCAGTGTTCAATTTCTCAGCCCGACTGTCAGCTCGTCCCCTCTTCTTGGTTGAGGTTTTAAGTGTAGATGAAGTGGTAGCAGTAGTTGTGCTGCTGGTACTTACACTGGCATCACTTTCAGAGCCATCATCCACTCCATCTAGTTGGCCAATTTGTTGGCACTCCAGATTTTTTGCGGTCGCTGTTATTTCATCACTTTCAGCATCATTTTCTTTTGCTCCATCTCTCAAGAACCTGTGGATCTGTGACCCTCTTCCCAAGCACTGGTCAATACCCTCAATAGTTGGAAGACTCGAGCTAGGGTTTATAATAGTTCGCGTGAAATTGTAATAATATGAATCCTTATTTGAACCAAACCCTGCTTCCTCATCCTCTCCGCTGTCTGCAGAGGAAGATGTGCTCATGTCATCAGCACCATCTACTTGTCCTTCAGCTGAACGCTTACTGCTGCCTGAACGCTTCCTCAAAGAGATATCCCCACTGCTATAGAACGGAAGGTCTTCCTCGCCGTAGGAACGGACACCATAGAAAGGAGTAAGTCCAAAGAACATGTTTGATCGAGCCCGAGCACTTCGCCTCGGGTATCTCCGTTTTGCTGAGCCTGCTGAACCATCACTGTCCTCTTCATGGTGCTTGTCTACAGAGCTTTCATCTTCCAAATGATGGTCCTCCCCATCACCGTCATCCTCAGCAGAGTGGTGATCCATGAGGTGTTCCTCACAGTCCTCTGGGTGAGTGTGACTGTCAGACTCTGAGCTTTCAGAGCTTGCAGAAGGAGAAAACAGCACTGCATGGGAGGACCTCTTCTGTGGACCATGTCTGATGGGGGAAATGGAAGTGGATGTGTTTGTATCAGAGCATGTGCTAAGAGCTTTGGTCCCATTAGGATCAATTTTTTGAGATATCAAAGACAGTCTCTCTGTGCGCTTCTTCTCCACAGGTGTAGCTTCTTTACTTGATTTAGGGTGAAGTTGTGGAGGTCTTAAACTTCGCTCTGAACCTGACTTTGGCTGAATTGCTTCCATTGCAGAACTGTGCTTTTTCTCAGTACTAAATCTCTCTCCAGACTTTAATGGCCTTTCACCTCCCTGACTGTCTGATTTATTCATTTCTGTGTTGCCTGAGGCTTTGTTACTGCTATGAGCAGCTCTATTACTATTATTTTGCGTGGATGGGGCTTGCCCATGTGTTTTGCTATTACTCCCTTTAGAGTTGCTGTTGAGAATTTGAGCCTTACTGTTTTGAGGCATCTCTTTCCTGTCTTTTGAAATATCCCTGCCCACTGTTAACTTTACTTTGGAGTGCTTTTCTTTGGTGCTAGAGGTTCCGTGACTAGCCGTCAAAGAAGGGCTCGCCTGGGACCCTCGTTTCATATCCTCTTCTCCCGTCTTTCCTCCAGATGACCACTGAGGCTTGATAGCTGCAGCTGGGGATGGTCCTGAGACACAGTCATGAGACTTCCTACCTCCACTTTTTTGGTACAGTGGCTGGGAAGATCCTGTCTTTCCAAAATCTTTAGATTCTGGTACAGTTGTAAAGTTTCCCTCTTTCCCTGGAATGGCTTTATCTTTGAAAAGACTGGCAAGTGGATGACAGGACAAAAGGGTGACTCCAGCTGGTAAGTCAGTGTCTTTTGTGCCCGGTTTCCCCTTTTCTGTTCGCAAGCTACCACTGCCCCTCTGATGCCCAGTCAAAACTGCAGTTGCAAGAGGAGGTGAGACTTGGCCCACTCCAGTCAGTGCTGCTGGGGGAGCTAATTTTAAAGTCTCTCCTTCTGGCTGCTTTCTAGCAGGATCTCTACCACTATCCATCCTCTCACTAAAACCATAACTGGGTCTAGCTTGAGCTCCAGCATTTATAGTGCTTGTCTCCCGACACTGAGATTTTTCACTGCTAGGCACCTTCCCCTTCACAGATTCTCTGACTTCATGGTCTTGGGAGGTTGAGATTAGGGTTGAGGCAGATGAAGGAGAGCCTATCTGGCCAGATATACCACCTCCCTGTGGAGAGGAGGAGATTCTCTGTTTGGTCTGCTGAGGGGAGAGGGAGGAAGTGCTATGACGACGAGACCCAATACTTGGCAGACTGGTGTTCAGCAGAGGGTCACCAACAGTTACAATCTCGTGGGTTGAACTGTTGACAACCCCTGAAAGAAAGAAAACAGTAAGAAATGTAGTGTGCACAAGAAACACAACTTAGGGCATATACAACAAGTTTGGATAAGAGCATCACAGTAAATGTAAATGTATTATGTACATGTTCTACACAAAGTCAATAACAAACTCATGTTTAACATGGATACCTGGAGAGGGAAGAGGTCTGGATGAAGGAGAACGATGACAGGGTGGGTAACTCGGGTGTCTATTTCTAAAATAAACCCTTCGCTTTGGTGTAATGGCCATGGTGTTGCGGTCAATGCAACCTGAATCAGCCAAGGGCGATGGGTCCGCTTCTGCTGAAAGAAGTGATGGAGGGATATTTTGGAATAAGACCTAAATTAAGTGAACTAATTACAATTAACTAACATGTTCAAAAACTGGAGTTACCCAAGACTGGCGGTGGGCTGTGGGCAATGGTACGGTTGTCCTCCGGAGGGACTGTGCCTGTACTTAAGGTGTCTGCCACTAGAGGGCGGCATGCTAGAATTCTACAGGTGTACACACAGCGTTTGCGCGCATCCAGAGTACTCCAGTAGACCCTTGAGCATCTTAACATGGAGAAAAATATGAAATTACCTTCAAGCATTCTTAAATTAACTATGCACATGAACTCCAGAGTTTTACATGATGGACTACTTACTGGTATCCAACAGGGAAAAGCTTTCTCTCACAGTCTGAGAGCTCTGTGAGCATACCAAGGCAATCAACAGTCATGGACCCTGCATTCAAAATAAAGGCAAAGTTCACCATATCATGTTATAAGTCTCTCTATATATATTTAAGAAAATGTTCCAGATATAATCTTATTCTGACCTATCATCATGTGAACATTGTCTGGCTCAAGACCATTGAGAAACTTTCTTCTCAAACTGATGCCCTCAAAGTCGACCAGAATTCTCCGGGTTACTTCAAAGCCGGTGTCTGATACAACCTGAACAAAAAAAAAATCAATTAAGTGTTGATGTGCACCTTGTCAACAGCACTGACACAAAACAATAAGCTTTTTAAATAGCAAGTTCTCTACCTCGCCCTTGATGAGATCTTTGTGGCGTTGGCAATACACCTTTTTGTCCTCCAAAAAGACACAGTTACGCTGGCGCGCACACATGAAGTGGTAGTTACTTGAGCAGGAGGTAAGGCAGCAATCCACAGTGGCTCCAAGCCTTTGACAGTTCTCACATCGCTAAAATAATAATAATAAAAAAAAAACACAAGAAATGACCACGCTGCATTCCTGGATAAATGGTATTAGGCCTCAAAAAGAAGACAAATAACATGCAGACAGGCTCAGTAAACAATGCTCAAGTACATGGCTAACATGGCCTTACCCGCTGTCTGCCCCGGCTCACTGCCATATGGACATTTTTGAGAGAGCCATCATCATCCTCAAATACCTCTGCTGACCACAATGCACAGTTCACATGGGCCCACTCATTCTGGCCAATGTAAAGCAATCTTCCGCACTCCTAAGAACAATGGAATGAATGATATATTCAACACAAATGTTTCAATCAATACAGAGACCATAAATACTATTCAAATACTTAGTACTAATACTATGCAGTATGTTCCACACTGAAGAGCCAAAGTAGGCGAATCATAAGAAGCAACCAGCCAAACTGGAAATCTGGGCTGCTAGGAGGGTAAGTCAATTTGGAAGCATTGTACATTTTTCCGAATGTAACAGCTTTGTAAATACTGGTTAGGTTGTCACAAGTCAAATGTTTTTTGCTGGGTTTGACACCAGTATAATCACTATATACCTGATTCATACTTGGCTGTTGCATGTAAAACACATACTGTGTTGTCACTTACATTAGTCTTCTCATCTCCATAGTTCAGACAAAGCACACACTGTCTGTTGTCACTAACACCAGGAGGAGGGGGAAGCTCTGGGCTGTCCTCCAGACTGAGGTCTAAGCAAATTAGAAGTGACAAAGAAAGAAAATCAGATCTCTACATTTTACACTTTCCAATTAATATGAGTTGTTTTGGTATATCTGGATCCTGTGTCCTTTTGCTCACCATGTATAAGCTGTGGAACTGGAGGTGGCGGTGTGGGGGCTATAGGGGAGTCTGGTTCTCCAGGGACTTTAGGACGAGGAGCAGGAATGATCTTCATAAGCAGAGGCTGCTCAGCGCGTGCTATCTCTTCCCTCTCCTGCCACTGGGCATAGTTGTGATCCAGAGAAGGGGGCAGTACAGCATTAGGAAGCAACCCACTGCTGGAGCAGGAAAAAAAAGACAATGACTCTACTTAGCATATATAACACACACACAGAGCACTAGCACAATGTAAGTGCTTGAACCTGTTGAGCCAACAGATTCATCAGTAACTGAAACAAAAACTCATCATCTCACCACTAATTATGTAAGACCTCTATCTAGCATGTAGCAGAAAGAATCTCTTGTTGCTGCAGATGCATTTTCATGTTAATAACTCTAATGTAACAAGGCGAATTCTAGAGTCTACTGATTGTTTTTGTATCATCGCCGTAGTTTTAAGTAAGCTGGTGATAATTGTGGGCCATGGTATTTTTCATATACATATCCCTAAATGTTCTTCTGGAGTACAATAAACATGCCATCTAATATCATTTTGAAATATCAGTCAAATCTGAACATCTGTCTGATACTGCTAATTTGGTTTTAAGCAAATATCTGCCGATACTAATATGAAATAATCTGATGTCACAGTGCAGCCCAAGTCCTAAGACTTTCCTCAAAGAAAAGGCTTGGAAATAATTTACTGGATAAACCACAATATATTGTTTAGAAATACTTTCTGGCCAGTTCCGTAGTTTCACATATCATGTTTAGATACCACTGCCACTGTACTGTAAAAGCACTGACAATTTAACTATACATAACCTGGCAAGCCTTATAGGGTAAGCCAGTGATCAGAAACCAAAAGCTTCCAAAAGAAGTGATGACGCCATCCCTAAACTCTAAGCAGCATGTGACTTGAAAGCTACCTAATAGCTACAATGTAACAAGGAGAAAGGTAGTCTCTTCTTACTGTTTTTGTGAAAGGATAATTCAAGCTCTGAGATATATATATATATATAAAGAACAATACTTTGCCCACTCCTGAATAATGCATGTTACAAATGAAGTCTACCAACAGACTAACCACAGGGTGACCACAAGACTTGTCAAAGCACCTATGTGAAACGTGACACTGCAGCCTGGCCTCAAACAATGGAACTAGACCATGCAGACAGCATTCCCTATGGAAAGCTGATATTTCTGCTCTGAAGGAGAGCAAAGAATAGACAGATGCCCCGTCGACAAGCTGTTATAGCTATGTCACTGCCAATGAAACTTGTGGTTCCACTGCTTACATTAACTGTAGCTTTTTCACAAACCTCTTCATGTATAAGAGGAAACAAACTAAACCATGTAACAGACCACAATGAAAACCAAAAGCATTGGAATAACTCGGCAGAAGAAAAGTGACAGTTGACAGTCATTAAAAGGAAAAACTCACTTGGAAGAGACTTTGTGTGTCTCCCAGAATTTGGATTCCTTCACCTTGAACCATGGAAAAACCCTTTCCATTTGCTGTAAGAAATACAGAAGTGTTAGACAGGCATAGACAGCAGTGTTCCAGACCTGAAGCACAATCCACTTTCAACACTGTCTGTTCTTGCTCAATCCTTACCCGGGTAAAGAAAGACTTGACCATGCTGTTGGCCTTCCTGCTCTCTGGCTGCCCTCCCTCTGAATTGATAGCTGTCTGGATGATTCTCACAATGTCATCACTGAACTCCAGCTAAAAGACATGAACATATGGCAGCGATGATCAGTTACTGGACTGACCTGTATGCGAATCTTCCTCTGAGGATCAACAAGCCACTGCTTATCTTTTATAAAGGGCCAGAAATGTGGATTCCACTCAAGACTGAAGACAGTTATGCTGCATGGATTAACATTCTGTGTGTTTGTTGCCTTACCACACATTTATAGTGCCCCAAGTTCATCTTCTTCTCCACAGACTCTAAGTCAAGGGGTGAGTCAGTGGGCACAGAAACTTCTGTAAGGACAGGGGGGTCAGGTCCTTCAGGAGAGCGTCGTGAGGGGAGACTCTCTTCTGTCTCTGGATTGAGTTCTGGTGGCTTCATCACTGCCTATGATGGAACAAGATTAGTGAGATGAATATTAATGTGATTAAAGCCCCCTGGTTGCTTGCTGTCCTCTATTGCTTTCTGCTGGCCATGGTTTTACCTGAGAGGTAAGGTTTATTATGTGCAAGGCTCCACAAGACAAAGAGAACCAGGAGCTCAGTTTTATTTAAGACTGTGCTCAGATCTAATTACATGTATATGCATAAAAAGACACAGTAGTTACTAAATAATTAATAAAACGCCACAGTGTGATACTGTTCACAAAAATGCTTCTTATTGGCTTGTTTGTGATTCCTGTGATTAAAGCCCCCTGGTTGCTTGCTGTCCTCTAGTGCTTTTTGCTGGCCATGGTTTTACCTGAGAGGTAAGGTTTATTATGTGCAAGCCTCCATTTCTGTTTTCTATGCCATCCAATATGCTCTCAAAAGATCAAAGACAATATTTTTCCTGTCTCTCATTTTTATTGTCCTTGCTGTACTGAGTGCCAATCTAGGTCCTATGTGTTGACAACTGGATCTTTGTAGTGGGCAATATGTCAAGATGACCATATCAGAGTGCTTGATGACATTTTCACAGTGCATGGTATGTATCATTTTACTATTATATTTTGTTTTTTCAGAGGTTTGATAAGTTGGAATACATACTGCAATTCAGTGTTCTTTAAGTACTGATGATCAGATGTATATGTTATACAGGTAAGGCCTTAAACAGGACATCAGCAAAGAACCACAGTGCAGCACATGTGGATCTATAGAACATACTAGTAAACAAACTGGCAGAATGGGCTTACTTGTCTGTAACGGAGTAGGTGAGTGGATGTGCGGGAGTTAAGGAGTGAAGTAAGAACTTGGCGTACGGAGCTCTGCATCTCTTTCTCCAGGGCAGTGCGCCATTCAGGCGGGTGGAGCTCAGTGCAGTTAATGCAAGTGTATACTACACTTTCAGGCAGGTTGGACAAAAGCTCGTACATCTCGTCTAAAAGAAAATTACAGAGTGAGAAGGTTTTGAGTTTTCTCATGTGTCCATGTGTCAGTGTCATTAAAGGCAGGAATGCAAGGTAGGGTATTACTGTTTTCTCCAAAACAAGAGAGTCTGTATCAAAGAAAGTGACAAGACACAACACTTCACTCACCGGTTAGATTTTCACATTTGGCATGGACCCAGCGATTACACTTCCCACACTGCATCATCTTACTCTCATAATCATCGTCGTCATAGCACTTATCACAGAGAGGGCAGAAGTTGCCTACGAACAGTAGCAGCTTTGAATTAGCTACATATTTGCCACATGTACTTACAAATACAGGCAAACATCTGCCAGTTTAAGCAACACTAACCTTTCGCAAAGAGTTTGGCACAATCATGACATAAGGAGAAGTCATGTGACCACTGGGCATCCCAGGCTTTTCCTGGTTTGGTGGCTCCACAACTCTTACAGCGAACACACTTGGTGCAAATCTGTTGGAGATGAAATGATGAAAAGTAAATAACTGTTAAAAAAAAAAAAAGTAAGGCTAGTGAAATATGCAGAAGGCCTAGGAATTTCACAAATATAGATACCCAGATCCTTTTCTTGGTGGGTCGAGTAGGATGGTTGGGTCCCAGGCACTCAGGGTGAAAGCTGTTTCGGCACTTGTCACACTCTAGCAACTGCTGTAGGAAGACAGAGAGAACCAGGAGCTCAGCGTTATTTAAGACTGTGCTCAGATCTAAATATATGTATATGCATAAAAGGCACAGTAGTTACTAAATAATTAATAAACACTATCATAGTAGTTACTAAATACTTCATAGTATTAAGTCGTGGGGATCAAGTGAAAGTCTAAAATGTTTTTCCAAGTATTTATAGGCCACTTACAGACGTAACTGTTTCCTTCTTGAACAAGGCAAATGCACTCACAAAATAATTCCATGCTCTGAATAAAAATGTACAACTACCTTCCCCCACTCACTGCAGGGGTCGGCAACCCAGAGGCATTTTGTCCTGTTGCAATAAAAATCTAACCACACTGGAAGCCAAACCACTTTGTGCCAATTTTACTGGCATTATGTTCTGACACTGTGGCTGTAAATAAGTCTCAGTATGTGCTAAAAGAGGCTACAATATGTAATATAATATTGTGGGACGTGTGGCATAAAAAGGAAAAAAAAGGAAAAAGAAAAAAAAAATGTTTATCTGAGATGAAATGAAATGTGTTAATGTGTTTAGACAATGACTTTTATTTTGAAGACCCCATATATGGATGGGTGGCAGTTTTTCCTGGTTTACCGAGAACATTATATTATTACATAATCAAATGTGCACACTAATAAAGTATAGAAAACATGGCCTCATCGACCTTCCACGCCCTTAGATTTAGATGCTTAGGGTGGTACTTATTCCTTACTCAAACACATTATACGTGCCAAACGCATTCCTGTAAAATTCCATAGTTCTTTTGCTGTAAAACAACAATTCCTGCTGATATTGGAAGTCTGCAAAATTCCAAAGCACCAAGCTATATTATAGTAAGTCTGACCAAGTAGACTGAGGTATTTAATAAGCAGCAAAACAATATTTTTTTTTAATGAAAAGAACCCAGCTCAATAAAATCAATGCTCTTATTGTGCACTTAATATCACAGGAAACATTCATGTCCACAACAGGAGTAAAAAGCTTACTTTAGTTTTCTGGTGCCTGCGGCCACAGACATGACAGAAACGACACCAGCGGCAGCACCAGTTCTCATACTCCTCATTGTGGGGGCGTTCCGTCTCCCCCAAGCAAAAGAGATGGAAAGGCTCACAGCATACCTGGCAGAACACAAACTGTGGAGAGGCCACACAGTTACCAAAACTACCTCATATGTATTGGAGGTTGAGGAAAGAGAGGATGTAGCCTTCTGCATATAAAGAAGAGCTATATTCTCTTATGTTTTCTGAAAATAAGGCAAAATACTGGTATTTTACATATTGTGCAGCTCTGGAGGTACAGAGAGCGTTATATAGTGAGAAAGATTTGTTTACCTCCACATTGCCACTGCTGGCACAGAGAAAGCAGACCACCCGTGGGGTGATTGGCACAGAGGTGAGGATGCTGAGGCCACCCATCTCCCACACCTTCTCAATTTCATAGTCCTCCTTAAAATCCACTCTGATTCGATGCACTCCGTCGCAGGGTGCTTTCTGCTGGGCGGTGCCCCCAGTCGAGGGAGTGCTCAGGAAGTTTAAAGTATTGCGGTCGGGTTTGGTGGCCATCTGTTTCTCCTGTAAACAACAGATCAGGTGGGTAGTAAAGCTAAGAAGTACATAAAATGACACCAAAGGATATTGATGGCTAAAAGCTACTTCACAATAAGGCCTCACCTTATCCTTTGATGTCAGCTTTGCTGGAGGAGCACAACGAGCTGTTTGCTTCTTTGTTTGCTTTCCTTCTTGTGCTGAAAGAGCATGCAAGACAACATGTAATGTGAGATCACACACAAGAACCAAAGCTGGCCAGGCATGTCATTAACGGTTCCTACCCGAGTGTGTAACAGATGAAGGTTGGTTCTGCTGCTGGGTCTTCTTTTTGGGCTCACTAGACGGTGACTTTAAGGGTCCTTCCTTTTTTGCTGGTGCATGGCTTTGCTGCTGTATGGGTTGCTGGGATAGTGCTGGTGGGGAGGATGGAGTGGCGTGTGGGGAGCTGGATGAAGGGCTGGTCTGCTGTTGCTTTCGTTCCTTCCTACAGCCAGAGCTTGTAGAGGTTACAGGTTGTCTTTGATCCTCTGGACTGGGGAGTGAAAGGGGGTCAGCTGGGGAAGAGCTGGGTGGTGGAGGCGATGGAGGTCGCTGCTGCTTTTGTTTGTCCTCTGCTTTCGATGGGGGAGCAGTGTCGGTTTTCTTTGTGGGAGGGTCATCCTTGGAAGGTGGAAGGGTTGGTTTGGGGCTCACCTCAGGACACTGAGATTTGATGGAGTTTTGCGCTTCCTTTTTTTCAGGCAATTTGCTTTTCTTCTTCTCTTTTTTACCTGTAGCAATACATATTGTTTATATAGGACAAGGGACTGTGTTTCATCAAATTGTTTTTAGAGTGTCAGTGTAGATTGCAGGGAACTGACCTTTTGCTTGTTTCTGAAGAAACATCTTTGATGGCATCCACTGCAAGTTCTGACACTTCCTCACCCTGTTGAAATGTTACAAATGTATCTCTTTTAAGTGCATCTGAAAAAAGTACTCAAGCCACAGAGGTATAAATGATTGCAACATGAAAGAAAAATGATTATTCATCCTGAATACTACAACTGCAATTGCAACCATTTAGTTGCAATCATAAACAGAATGCACTAACTGCACTAGCTCCACAAATGACCCCTTAAACTGCAGATGTATTGTTCAGTTATTAATTCTAAAACTTATTATTAACTAACTACTAATATTTAATGGTAATTGTTTGGTAATGCGATTAACAAAGTTATTATGTCTATGCACTAAAAGCTGTGCACTTCTTTAAATCCCAGCTTAAAACATCACAAATGAAAACGGGAGGTGCACAGTTCAGCCATATACACAGTAAAATACAGAACAGTTAGCTGGCAGCTGGTAACATTGCCACTGTGGTCTCAGGCTATCCTTTTAAGAACTTTTGCAGATTCTGGTTTGTTTTATGCAACTGCTATGTTTGATGTGGCTTACTTCAGTTTTCATTTTACAGCGTGGGGACCACATGCCTCTCTTTCATGTTTCTGACATTAATATGACTGTTTGTGAGCAGTGGAACATTTATGGCAATGAGCAAAGGCAGGACAATAGACAAAACTGACAAGCCACAGTTTTCAGCCACAAAGTCTTCTACCACAAAGACCTAGAATTAATATACAATTCCTTAACCAACACTTGTACTCACTTGCAGCACTGTTTTTTAATGTTGCGTCCTCCAAACTTAGGCTTATCCAGACAGTTGGTGCAAACTCCACAGTCATCTGGGACCTGGCAGCCAGGACACTGCCCACAGCGACGTGAGCGCCGGCCCTTTCTCGGTGGGGCCTCCTGGACAGTTTTGTGCCTAGTAACTGGCTTAATGGGAGGGGTGGATGGCTCTGCTTCTTCTGACCCTGCCACTGAAGATTTATCTTTAAGGGAAACAGAAACAAATATGAAGATGTGCTGGAATGTAACCCATAAAATAAAGATAACATTGGCAGATGCTTACCATCATTCCCCATGGAAGACAGGATCTTTTCTCGCTCCTCCCATGGCAAGGCACTAAGGGTGGGCATGTCATCTGGAAACACAGCACGGTTGCGACCCAACGCTACTGCGGCACGGCGGCACACATGCTTGATTCGTGGACCACGGACTGAAGCTTCAGAAGAATCACTCTCCTGACCCTAGGCAGACAAAAATTCATGAAATGAAAGGAAGCAAATATACACTAATAAGACCCACTACTGTTGTGCAGAATTAAAGTGTTAAATCACCCCTTTAAAAACATCCATGTGGACCTTTCTCTAGCCTCTGTTATTTACTTGGTTTAGAGAATACCATGCATAACTACAAATGTTAGCAGACGGCGTTCTGGAGTGCTGGAGTCTAGATTTTGTCAGTTTTTATAGAACAGCACAGCATAAAGGTTCAGGAACCACAGAAACCAGCAAGTGTTTTTCAGATTACAACTGTGCAGCAATTGGTGGGTCGTAACTTCCATTATTTGTTAGTAACATTAGCTTGACAGTTCATGTGCAAAGCCTACATTTGAGACGAGATTAAAAAAAAAAAGTAAGAGAATAAAAAAAAAAAGTTATTAAAGGCTATTATCATTTGAAGCAGGCACAACATGGGAACAACAACACCAACAAACACATCCAAACATGGTCGGCATTCCACGTCACCAACCTGCACTTTTGGCTGGTCCACTGTTTTCAATGATTTGCTCTTCTCTATCTTGTAAAGCTGGGCTTTAGCCTTTTTCAGGAGGCCTGCCACACGTCTATCTGTGACCGGCTGTTTTTCAGCATGAGCCAGCATGGAACCTAGGGATGCTGTGCTGGGGGGTTTTCCAGGCTGCCCTGGCTGGATGGGTAAGCTTGATCTCTCCTTCTCTTTGTCCTTCTCTACGCCCTCATTTTCCACACCTTTCTCTGACATTCTGCCTTTTTTGGACAGACGTCCCTTGGATATCAATGCTCCGACTGACTGAATCACACCTGTGTCAACAGGAGAGGCCTCCGCACCAGAGTCAACAGAAACTGATTTTTTCTGCCCAGGAGTCTTTTTCTGAGAGAAAGATTCCTCAACATCCTTGCCATCCACAACAAAAAGGCTTGCAGTGGAAATGGCTGGACCTTCCGAAGGGAGGCTCTTCCCTCTTCTTTCCCAGTCTTTTCTCCCTTCTCTTTTATTTTCCTTTTCACGCTCCCTACTTTTCTCTGTCTCCCGTTCTTTCTCCTTGGGAAAGGTGTCTCTTGAAGCAGAGACACCCCGCTCTCTCCCAACTTTCCCAGTGCCCCCGCTTGGACCTTGGGGACTGGAAGCGAAACGAGGGAAGAGCTGTGAAGAGGAAGAGGCTGAACTCCCACCAACACCGAGGCACCCGGCTGCTCTTCGGCCATCAGAGGCTCCGTGAGTAATAGGGCCAAGGGAGCCTGAAGAGAAGGTGCTGAAAGGGGCTTGAGTTAAGGCACTTGGGACTATCGGACTGACTGCAACCCCAGGTAAAGGGCTGGAGTTGCCAGTTACACTTATGGGTCCAGGGCTGGTCAGCGTGGAGAGTTCAGAGGAGCTTTTTCCAGCCTGGGATCCTGACTGACCACTCCTTGTGGTCATGGAGTGCGAGGGTGACCTGGGTTGTCCACGTGAAAGCCCAAACGACTTCCTCTTCTTGCGTCGTAACGTCCTGTTGGATGGTGATGTAGCCTGGAGGGGAGAGAGGGAGCCAGGGCTGCTCCCTGAGGAAACTGGGAGAGTGACAGATTCAAAAATGCGGGAATGGGCAGCGCTGGGAGTGAAACGAGGGGCACGGAGCAGCGGGCTGCGTTTATGGAGTGGTGGCTCAAAACGTGATGAAGGATGCTGGTGGTGATGATGCAGAGGGGAAAACAGCCTGGTGCCTGCCCCACTTGCTCCACCCGATGCAGGGAAACCTCCTTGTGCCACACCACCTCCACCAGGGCCAGGAGGCATGAGCCCAACGTCCTCCGCTGTAAGCGGCGGAGGGCGGAAGTTATCGAAGATGGGCTTGCGAATAAGGCCCTCCTTTGCATATTTTGCAGAGGAGAAGTATTGCTGCTCTGTGCGGGACAAAGATGTCCAGCGAAAAGTGGGCTCCCGGAGTATGGCGCGGCGTTTGTCATGAGAACCAGAGAGAATCGGAGGAGTTGACAGGAAGGGGGCAATGGGATGTGGCATGATCCATGCTGAGTGGGGATGATGTTCACCGATGGCAGCTGCATTGGATGAAGCTGACTGAGGAGGCGGAGGTGGAGTAAGAAGTGGGGGTGGGGGTGGAGAAGAGGAAGAAGAGGCGGTAGAAGAAGCTTGTTGGGACCCTGCCTGAGAAGAGGGCAACAGTACACCTGTGGCAGGGCTGATAATGGACTTTTTTCTATCACTTATCAGATTGCCACGACCACGTGCCACAAGAGTTCCTCTCCTAAGGCCTTGACCTCTGCGTCCTCGCCGTGTTGGCTCCATTAACACCATGTGTTCTGTCTCGGGTTCAGAGGGTGGGGATAGGGGATGTGGAGCATGGTGCATACTGGCTTCCCTCTCTCCTTGAGAGGAAGGGGAATGGTCAGGCTCCTCTGAGAGAGCTTGTGTGCCATCCGAAACCTGGGAGTCGCAAGAGGAGTCATCCAGACTGGGGCTGCTGGAGCGGGAAGACTCTCCAGAGGACAGCTGGGAGGAATGTTGGGACACTGCACTGGAGCCACAGGACGCTGCACTGCTACTGAAGCGGCCATTGCTATTGTTACACGTACTGTTGTTGAGGAGACTTGTGGCTGAAACAACAGTGGAGCTTGAAGTAGGGGCAGGGGCAGGTGGAGGTGGGAGAGTGTCAACAGCAGGTCCGGCCCCAGGGATGGCTGTTGTTCCAGATGTTGCTGGAGCAGTGGAAATAAGAGTGGGAGAAGATGAAGAAGGCTGGGGTGGTGGAGCTGGTGCGGTAGAGTCCAATCGTGCAATTTTCATGTGTGGTGGTGGAGTAGCAAAGCTGGCCTCATCTTCAATGAACCGTTTTGGGGTCTTAATAATCCGTAGGGACACTGTACTGACTACAGGCATGATGAACTGGCGAATGTTTTTCAGCTGCGTTCTTCTCCTCCTCCTAATACCAGCCTCCATGCCTGTCGTTCCCTGGGTACCTACTGTGTCCTTCTCTAACAGTTTCTTTTTCTGTGCCCCTTTCTTAGCCCGCTGCAATAACTGCTTAGCGATAGTGGCATCAGTGCGTTTGGAAGATGGGACGATGCGCACAGGCTTGATATGACGAGGGCTTTGCCGTAAACCTAAAGGCCTTCCAAGTTTTGAAGGTGTGGTTGGGTCTGTTGATGGGGAATCGTGGGATTCTGGGCTAGTGCATTCATCAGCAGGATGAGAGGCCCTGAGCTTGAGATGCTGTGGAGTGCGGGGGTCAAAATCTCGTTCTGGGCGAACCCTGAAGGTCTTTTGTTTGGCAGTGCCAGCCTCAGCAAGAGACAACTCTGGGACTGAGGAAGCAGCAGCAGCTGCCTCAGCTTTGAGACGTTCAGCAGCAGGAGGTCTGCCACGCCTTCGCCTTGGCACAACAGGGACTGGGACACCTTTTAAGAGTCCAGACTTAAGGGGGTTTAGCTTGACATCCCGCAAACGCTTTAGTTTGGTCACCTTAGAATCGCGACCCATTTTGGGCAGTTTGGCTTCAGATCCCTGCTGTTGCACAGAGCCAAGGGGAGTTCGCTTTGTGGTCTTCCTCTCCCTGTCATCCTCCAACATGTCCCTGCGAAGAGTTGCACTCGAGCTGTGCTCCAGTGTAGCATCCCTACTGTCATTAGGCAACACATGGCCACTTTGTGGCCAGCTTCGCTGGCTGGCAGATGCAGGAGGACGGCCTCTTCTTTTTTCACCAGATCCAGGGGGTCTACCTGGTGGCCGTTTCACCTTCTCTGTAGGATGAACTGTGATGATAGACAGAGGCTTAGATTCAACACTTGCAGCCAATTTCTGTGCAGTCGTTGCTCTTGGGGGACGACCTCTGGGCTTCTTCTCCTGCGTTGGAGTAACTATCACAAAGAGAAATCAGTTCATTCAGAAACTGAAAGTAAAACCCCTCTTATCAGCAAAGAAGCCTATGCTGTGAAATGTGCAAATGGTAGCGGCCTTGGAAAAAGCCTTGCCACATCACATGTAAATACAAAAGCAGTATATGAATCTATTCAAAATCTATTCAAAATATTCAGGATTTTTCCTGACAGATGTTCATCTCAACAAATTTGTCTAGCAACTTATCACACATCCATTTTGACAAATATATTAAATTTAGCAACAAAAAAAAAAGTTTCTATTGGGGTTTTAAACCAACATGATGATAAAGGCAAATATGTCATGCTACAGTATCTGCACAACTGTAAATTAGGAATACTGATGTGCTCTGTTAAAAACAGTTTACCTGGTGAAGTCCACCCTGGACTCTGTATTCTTCCGTTTTCACTGAGCGTGCCAAAGCCTCCAAATGCTTCCTCCTATAAAAATCAATACAGAAATGCAATCAGCTGGATTCATTCATCAATGGTGTTTCTATAGATCATTGCTTTTAGTGAGGCACTGCTGGTGCATGATGTATTCTTGACTCATCTTCTGACTCAATAAATCCCCAAGACGATTACCACAAAGCAGTTTAGCTTTCATTTGCTGATTCATTCAGTTACATCCCATTTTCATGAAAAATGCGGTGCCTCAAGTTGCAGAACACACATAATGACTGTAATTCTCAACCTGAAACCAACTCACAGGTCTCCTCCTAACGGCTCTGCACTTCTCTTACTTGCAAAAGCTACATTCTGAAGTTTTGTTCACTTCCAACAGAAATAAAACAGTGAAAGTGCCATACATATGCCAGAAATTCAGTGTGAACGTATTTATCAGTGTAACTCAAAGCAAACAAACAATACACTGTCATAGTATCAGTATGAATTTCAAAGTAACAGCCATGGGGAATGGGCTGTCTGAATGGTTGACACTGCAAGCCAGAAGCTGGCACAAGTTGATGATTATAATATTGCAATAAGCTATGTACAATGCCAAAGCATCACCAACAGAGCCCAACTGTCAGAACTAACCTAGAACTAGAACTGACTGTTGCCAAATCTGCTACAGGACTTGCCAACATAAATGTGAATCCTAACATGTTACCCAGAATAAAAGAGAATTAAGTCTGATTTAATGAGCATTCTGCCAGTTTAGAACTTATGAAATGAATGAGTGTTATGAAATGAAGTGTTATTATTAGCACCCATTTGCTGACAGAGACATGTCACCTGATAACTGCTCCACATTTGTTGGATACAGGATAAAATGCACAAATAAAGTGATGGGATTTTACAGCACCACAGGACCACATAATATTTCGCAGCCTATCCCTGGTCTACAGCAAAGCATAGTGGGAGGAACACTTATTACAAAAGCCATTTATAGTTCTTCTGATCTAATTCTGTCACAACAGTTTAGGTAGGTCATAATTCCACACCTATTTTAGAAGCAATGTAACTGTTCCACTGAAGTCCACACTCATAAGATTTCTCACTGAACTTACACTGCAGATGATGACTGTAATTAATGCGTACTATGAAGCTGGTCAGACAAAACAGACAAAGGGTTAAAAAGTCTGAACATCAGGTCATTCTCGTGGGGGCAGGCTCATTTCACAGTGAAAATGTTTGAATACGCTCAATACTGGGCCAGCATGATGTTTACTGCCAGATTTATAGCACATTTTACATGTTAAAGACCTAAGAAGTCCAGATGTTACAGCTGGATCCACCATGTAATCCACACAACTGAATTTCACATTTTCTTTTTCTACAGGAATATTAATGTCTGAGTCTTCTTCACACAGCCCTTTGTGTCTTGTGGGACATTTCATAATTGTTATTTATAGCATGCAGGGCTGCAGTCAAAGGTTTGCAGAGTTGCTACCAATTGAGGCAAGCCCACAAGTGCAGAGCAGTGCACTGAATGTGAAAATACTTCAATTAATAAATAAGGTACAAATCTGATTCAAATACATGAGGTCACGCAAGTATCTAAGTATTAGAGGTGGCACTGATCTGATAGCGGGTTTTGGTTCTGGGCTGATTTCAGGAGAAAATGCTGGACCGGACCAAACCTATCCTGAAACAGCAAACATTCACACTTTGTGGTGTCAGATGTGTTGTTTTTCATGGTGGTAGTAGAGTCTTTGAGATGTCGTTTAGATGCTTTAGATGCTTAAGTGAAACGTTTCAATTAAAATCAGCTCATTTTAAAGCACATTAACAGATATCTAAAAATATATCAGACATGTCTGTGATGGGCCTGGCCCTGAAAAACTAGTGGTAATTTTAATGAATATATAAGAAATTATATGTGAGAACAAGCTAATTTGGTTTGGCATTCAGTTCTGGGCACCTTCTCTCTACATACTGACTGAAAACATAATGCAGCTCTTTCCTAGGTGCTGGTAGTAGTGGAGTGCTTAAAGAAGGACTGCAGCTCAGAGTCACTATGACAGCATGAGTAGCTCTCAATGACGGTGCTGGTCTGCCTCTGGCACACTCGCTCTCTCTCTCTCTCTCTCTCTCTCTCTCTCACACACACACACACACACACACACACACACACACACACACACACACACACACACACACACCCCCACCGAGTCCATGACACACACTGCAAGATGTAAACAAAATCCAGTGACAGGAGAGAGGGAAGAAGGAGAAGGAGGAGGAGGAGGAGGAAGAGGAGGAAGAGAGAGGCTGGGCATAGCCCTGCTCTGACCACACAGCAACAGTAGCTACATCCCAGATACAGAGAGATGAAAAAAACTCAGTGGCCGACAAGCACACATGAAAAGCTAATCTAAACAACACCGCCCACGAACTACAAGTTCCTGTCTCTCCGCTGCAGGCAGGGCTGCTCAATCAACGCCCACGGCTGAGGCAGACGGGGAGCTCGGAGATACTGGGCTCGAGAAAGCGACACCCCGCATGGCCAACACAGAGACACCTGCTCCGAGTGCAAGAAGGGGGAGGAACACTCATTGGCAAATGGGCGAGAGCGAACTATAAACGCTTGTTATTGTTTCCCTTTTCTTTCTTAGACTGTCTATGCCTGACCTGATAAAGGACCCCTTTACAACCCCTGTAAATAGGGCTGGGCAATTTGACAATATGTTACTGTTATCATATGCATCAACAGATCCAATCCAGTAAGTACCTGTTTGAACTGGATTAGACGATTTTGTCACCACATATATATATATGGTGGTTTATATTCACGATCATAGAAAAAAAATGAGGATGCACAATCGGTACTGGCACCTGGTGGCTGTTTGAATTTGCCATATATTTCACACTGACATCTAATGTAGTAATTGTACTCCCAAACAGCAGAACATTTAGACTACGACAGACTACTATGCTACAATATCTGTAATTTACTACTTTTACTGCAGCTGTAGCCCCACAGCCTCTCCAACGAAAAGCCATATATTAACCATTCCTCCATTTTTTGACATTACCAATTAATTTGTCCTCTATTTCATTTTGTTCATCATTTACATTAAAAAGCCAAATTATACTTTATATACATTTTTATAGACATCTTTATTATGAATACAAGCATCTAACAATGCCATACCATGAATATATGATTTTAATGAAAAATGTCACATATTCTTTCTGCCTGTTTATAAAACCCATGTGATGATATATACTGTGTACTGTGTAGTCTAGTAATGTTACAACTTTGCCATGTCACTCCTCCTTACTTTTGAATGCCTCTGCCTGAAACTCTGCAAATACAGACAAGACTAAAGTGAATGGCCTATAAATGGAGAGTCTGTTCCCTCATCAATAGACTAGAAAGGGCAGCATAGAGCTCCTTTACAAATCATACTGAAAATGATCACACAAACAACTTTTGGGCCATCTGTCAGCTTTAGTTAACAAAAGGTTAACAAGCAGGCGATTTGTTTACATGCAGCCATGACGCATCCCATCCTGAGCAGATGGTCACAAACCCAGGAAAGTTCAACACGGCAGTTAACTCAAGAACTAGGCATAAACTGGCAAGCACAGTGAAACCTGGCAACTATCCTTCTCCAGAATGGGGCATAATTACACTACTGTGTGTGTGGCCAACGATGCTAAACATACAAAAACCCCTATAATCACCGAAGACCAACATATCCACATCAAGTAATATAACTGATCATTATCTGTAAGTCCTAGGATATTTGATAGTGGGACCTACGACAAATTTACTGAACCCGTTTTAGATTTGGTGTTTTAACAGCTGCTGAAGATCAAACCTAAATAAAGAACTTTTAACCCCAGCATTTGGGTTACGTGTTTAGAAATGCTCAAATCAAACTGATAAAAAAAAAAGGTTGCAACTATGTAAATAAGCATGTCAATGAACTACAAATACAAAAACAAAGAGGATGTCAGCCTACGCAACGCATATGAAAGTATAGCAAATAGCCTTATGACGAAGAAGGGAAAGAACGCAACAGGCCGTATAAAACATCCACATGAGTTGTTTCACCTCCCCCCGCAAAACACTTCGAATGAAGGGGAATTCCTATAAGCCTTCATTTGCCATCTTCTCACCCTTTCAAAAACACTTCAAAGGCACCTGGAGAAATTTCCCTTTACTTTATGCAAATAAAATTCCCCGGCACCTCTCATTTTTAACCATGTACCATGCGCCCTGAACTGAGACTGCATGTTCCAACACCTAACTCCCACACAACTGGGGAGCTGTGGCTTTAAGACAGAGGCGTGATAAAAACAAAGACGTGCCTCCTGCAAAGTGTAATGAGGGACATAAAGATGGGAGAGAACGGCTCCACATATTCAACGGTTGCCGCCCCCACCCCCACCCACCCCGACACAACAAACCCCCCAAAAAGCGAGAGAGAAACTCCTCTGACTGCCCGCCTACAAAAAAAGTACAATAAAGCCATGGATGGGAGGGCTTGAGTCCAATTCCCTCCCAGCGCTGTCCCTGGGGGAGGAGGGCCCGCTCTTCACCCTTTGATATCCGCGCCTGTGCTCTTTCAGCCGCCTGCGCTTCTTAAAGACTGGAATAAAAGCAGACACAAAGCTTCCTGCTATGATCCACACGCTGTCTGGGGGGGGGCACAGGGCCCTCTCCACATAAATAGGCCAAACACCTGCTGGACCTTTTCCCTCTGTAAAAGCTATACCATTCATTTGAAACCAGTGAAGCAAAGCATTCATTTGGTGTATCTATTCAGCTACACTTTTGTAGGAGGCCTTGATAGTGATCCTCATTCTACTTTGGTAAGCAGGACTTACTCCGGACACCAAAAGGCAAGCCAAACGGCGTCCCGCACAAAACAAAAACATCAGTGAGGATACATAATCCCTAATGTTTCGCCGACAACCGTTTTCGGCTTGTGGGGAAAAAGTCAGGTCCATTTTTACAACTTTAGGACTGAAACTGTGGCGGTACAGCATTAATGACCCATGCTAGTTGATTAAGCAGTCTAAAAAGGCATCCATAACAAGCAAATTCCTATTGAGACTTAGCAGACCCGAGCAGCAGGATTTGGGTTTAGTATGAAGGAGGGGCTCCATGTCCTTCTGTTTACTGAGTGTACGCTGGCCTCGGGCTGCTCTGTGAGCTCAGCAGGCTGTGATGAGCCAGAACAATCCTGGCCAGGCGCAACATCCCCTCTGAATGAAATCACAATGCTGTGTCCGCAACTTCCATGAGCCGCAAGTTCCACTGGGATTTTGTCCGTCTGTCTGCCTTGTATAGCACTTATGCATTTTACATAGTGTTCTTATTTTACTCACACGCACTTTCAAAGTCTGACTGGAACAGATGGGGATGCAAAGCACGCTGGGCCAGTTCCCCCTCCTTGCTCCAGTGATGAAAGTGCAAGGAAGCAGAAAAACAGGCCAGGTTCCCAAGAAGGCTATCACATATTCATATATATATATATATATATATATATATATATATATATATATATACATATATATATATATTCATATATATATATTCATATATATATATACATATATATATAGACACACACACGGCAAAACGAATTATGTTTTGGGGAAAATATCAACTAGGCAAATACCAGGTAGTACTGCAAGTGCGATTTGTGATTTGTGATGCAAGATCGATTTGCCATTGTGGCTTTATTCTATGAATTAAGGTTGAGGTCTATTTTTTAGTTGGCCATGAAGACTAGAAAGACTAGAAGACCTTTTCTGCTTTGGGGCTTGACCCCTGAATATAATGCACCAGACTGCCAGTAAGATGAAGTTGTGATGTCACATGCACTGCTTTTGATTGGTCTTACTCATATACAGGCAGGTTCACAAGCTCTGTGTTATTAAATTAAGACTATATTTTTTATAATGCTGGCTATAGCTTAATAAAAGCTGCAGCTCTTGTGATTTGGAAACGGCACTCTCTTAAACTGCGATTTCAACATAAAAACGGTGAATCTTTCAGCCTTAACACGGACTAACTAACGCCATCACTGGGCTGTAAAAACGTAAAGTCAAACAAAATTAGTTTTAAAATGATCTGCAAAGAGAGAGAACAAAACGTGCCAGCTCCTTTTGAAGGCATCACGTTTCTGCTAGCCAGTTTGATCCACAGCATCACAGTGCGTAACTCCCACCCCTCTCCTCGTAAGCGTGCTCATCACGAAAAAGGAAGATGGTAGCTGGTTCGTAGCAGTACACACCCCCCATGCACGCACACACACAAACACTCTCGCACACACACACACAGAGACATACACACACAAGCTCCGTCAAAAGGCGCGTTGTTATTGTAGCCCTTTAGCTGCTCCCACAAGTGCGATCGTTACATCAATAATTACTCCAGCAGCTCCTTTATCACGGCACCGTCTCTCGTTTTTAATCTGGTGCAGTAATTTCCCGAAATTCGCAGTTTTACCTATCTTCATCTTGGTACTACGCAATATGTGCTAAGAAAAAAAAAAACATGTCCACCTCCCATTTTCCTGTGCATCATCATCAGCAATAGCTAACACGCTAGCAAACGTTAGCCAACATTAAAGCGTGACGGAGGCTTCAGAGCAAATTCATCCAGCTTCTTGTTAAATAACGAAAGTGTGTGTCTGTGAGGCTCTCAGCCTGTGTTTGGGTCGCACAGACTTCTGCAAATCTATATCAAACGGATACTTAGTCGCTACCAGCCTGCTAGCCGAGAAAACTCGCAGGAGAAATAATGGCAGCTGTGCTGTTGTGGCTAACCTACCTAGCTAGCATTATCGAGATAGCTACGTGAAGGGCCGTTGGCTGATAGTAAGCTAATAACTACCAAAAATCCATCGCCTTGGGTCACTTTAGAGAGCAAAATAACACTAACTAACATGCAGAAGAGCCTACAATTCACCGTCGCTGCCTAAATGAAGATAAAAACACGCGTTATTTAACCATTTCAGAAGTAACGTTACGTTAAGTTATATGCGTATGAACGCTGTCAGCTTTCTGAGGTCCGCTTTAGAGGCTGTCAGGAACATCTGCAAGACTCCCTCGTTCATAAAATGCTTTTCTTTAAGCACTGGGACGTTGCTTAATGCCCGCTAACGTTACCCTGCCCGGTCGGTCCAGTCCTGAGACTTACTGTCCATGTTTAGGGCTTCCAGCTTGTTTGTTTTCAGCTGACCTGCCCTCAGTTTATAAAGCCGAATACACGTTAGTGACTAGATAACTTTGTTAGCTTGATAGCAAACCAGGCTAAATAAACAGTTAAACTCGTTACTGCGGGCTCCAAAGACTGAGCCGTTATACGCTTTTCTACTTGTGAGGCTTTTTGAAGGTTGCTAACCTAGTTGGCTAGCTAACGAACTGAGCTCCGGAACAGACCCTTAGCTTTAGTGTTTTCCACTAAAAGCTGTTCTTGGTTTGCTGGCTAGTTACGTTTCGCTGGTGCAGCCCAAAGTTTACAGTTGGCTGAAGTCTGTTTCGCGCTTCAGTAGCCAATTCATGTTCAAATTCAAAAAGCACACGGTGTTTTCCGTATTAAGTTAGCAAACCAAGGCTAAGAGGCAACGCTGTGTAAACCTCGGTCAGCTACGTTAGCGAAAAGCCATCATTAAGATCTAAACTCTATTCTGTCACAACATTGGGGCTGTGCTCGTAAGGGCCACAGCCTTCGCTGGCAGTGCAGCTTCATAACCAAAACCAAGAGAGCATTAAGAGCAAGTGGACAAGCAGTATGCAGATAAAACGTACAAATCAACTCATTTCGACTACTAGCTGTCTTTCTCTTCAGCCTGTCACTGTTCACGAGCCCACAGTAAGTTGCTTTAGCTCGCTAATCGCTAGCTAGCTAAGTCAGAGAGGAGAAAACAGCACATGGATGGAGGCATGTGTGCCTGCGCGGAGCAAAATAACTGTTCAAGGGCTGAAGTGCGCAGCGAGCCAAGGTAGCTAACTTCCAGCGCCGAGGACTTCCAGTTCTTCTCTCCCTCTTTCTCGCTTCCCTTGGGCTAAACGAGCGCACTGAACGGCTAGCTATGGGAGGACCGGTCCCGCGTATCTCACCTCCCCGCTGCTGGAGCCGCTCGACTCCCCCAAAACATCCCGAAATTTCTGCAGGTTGCTGCCGATCGCAGCGGACACTTGCAGCGCGGCGTCGAAACCCGGGCCGAGCCCGCTCGCGGTCGGATTAGTCCCAGAGCCGTTTCGAAGGGATGCGGTGACCCTGATCCGGCCCGCTTTCCTCCCCGCGCCCGAGCTGCTGCTCCCTCCGGGCCGAGCAGGGAACCGCCACCGACAGCTGTGCGCCATTTTACACTCTGCCTGCCTGCCCTAGGATCAGGGAGCTCGGTGGGCGTAGCCCCAAACCAGCGATTTCAGCGAGCTGCCACTCTCGTCAAGCGGCGAGAATTGCATATCCATGTTTCGGGGCGGCGGTAACATGGACCCCTACTTCGCATTTACAACATCCCAGCACCAGAATAATTATGTCTGTACGCAGGTTCACTGCTAATACCCAGGAGAAAACTAGACTTTAAAAAGGACAGACAGAAAAAAACCGCCTCCAATAGCACGTCTGAAACGGACAAACCCAGGAAGGCGAACTGCTTCAGAAATAGTAGATCATTCTAACTGGACTACTTAACAGACTTTTCTCTATGAAGTAAGCACATCCTTAACTTTCGGCAGAACCAAATAAAAGATAGAAAAATCAAGATAAAAATAACCGACGTTTAGACAAAACTCACCTCTGTTGATTTTTGCTGACTGGCTGCTTATTATATAAAACAGAAAGATGCCAGTATTACAGGTGCATAAGCCAAGCCCATAAGTACATTTCCTACCAGGACCTAGTTATTACTATAAAGCACAGTACGTTTTGTAGTCAAATCACCATCAAACTAAGTTTGCCACATCAGTTAATAAGGATTCAACCCTTTAGAAATGGACCATTATGTAGAGTCAAACCTACTTTCGGTACCACAGTAATAATCAGTTTATAACGTCGGTTATTTTTATCTTGATTTTCTATCTTTTATTTGGTTCTGCCGAAAGTTAAGGATGTAATAATCAGTTTATTACTGTTATTCATTTAGCACTGACATTTTAATGTGGTGTAATTACAGGGGCCAATACCAAAGTAGGCCTTTAGTGACCAGGCCCTCTAATGTCCATTTATACACCACAGAAAGATCAGATTTATTAACAATATACCTCACCAGTTAACTTCCATCAATATTACACAGACAGTCCTCACTCTTACTAATAATATCCCTCTTATTTATAATGCATCTCATGCATGATAATAATTTTATAACAGACCACAGCCTCCAACATGATATATTCATTATTCATCATTTAAAAATGTAGGTAGTGTAACCTAAACATTCTGCTTCACAGATTCTAGTGGATGCAATTGCCTCAACTTGTTAACAATAGCAAGTAACATGCAAATCACTAGGTCCTGTTTATTAATTGAAGGTAATCATTAGTAGTAATAGTGGGCTGTGGTCTGTATGATCCTAGTTATGCCACTGCAAGTCACATATTAATCTGCTTTCACTATGCAATCATTTTAGCAAACAAGAGAACCTGCTAGAGAACACCTCAACTGTATTAACAGTCCTCATAATAATACTACTTAACTAACAAGCCACTAACAAGGCACTTACAATATTACAGTAAAATTTACATATTAAATAATGCCACTTAACACAGACAGAATGTGAATGTAAGGTTAGAATAACCACCATTCCTATTAAGACAAGTTTAAAATAAATGGCAAATTTCAAAACATATTTTGAAAGGCTGTGCATTTTTATTTATACATTTTATCACCAAGGCAAAGCTGTGACTAAAATAAGCTGTGAATCTCCTTGGTGACACATGAACTCAATGAATCGAAGTTGAAGCACACAAATGCTTGCGCAGGGGAAAAAAGAAAAAAATTAAAAATCAAAAACTAAATACAGTCGTACACCAATCACCAGCAGTCTTGATGGTAAGATCCATGCATAAAGAGGATGCAGAGTTCACCTTTAAAGTTCTCCCTTGAGAGGACAAGGTCAGCACTTCCAGAACATCTGCAGCTTCTCAATGTCACAAGCAAATAGACACTGAAGTCATTCAGCATATGATGAGCTACAGTAACTGGAAATGACTTCTCTGACTCATCCAGTGCTCACCATTCCAAGACGTATCTCTGAGGGACACGAGACTAGAGACAATGAATTCCAGCAAAATAATAAAGGCTTGTTTCCAAAACCTCTGTTATTACAATGTTATTACCATGTAACTCACACTCATGTAACAACCTTGCCAAATCCCAACAACACATAATTTCAATTTCAGTTTCAAAAAGGTAAGAATATGCACAATGGCTAAGAACAGTTCAGGAAGAGAACAAAAAGTGCTGTCATATCCTGAATGTAACCTTTAGTATATCATGGCTATTAATACATTCCATTACATCTGCAAAATATCTAAATTCAAGAATTACAGGTTAATTTCACAGATTTTTCAAAATTACTGCATAACTCAATCACTGAGAACAAAAGTCATTCAGAGTTTGTTTTATCTGTAGAGATGCTTACAGTCATAGTGATAACCATGAGTTGCAATCTCTAGAGTGCATGCATCATTTATTTACAATCCAAAATGACCAGTGAACCTACACGGGGTTACTGAGGATTTATATGTAATGTTTATACCAGTAAAATAGTGCCTCTACAACACCCTGCATATAGCACTCTGCCTTGAATGAACATGAAATTAATTAAAATTTAGGCAGAAAACCTTATCAAAACAAGGTGAAACATGGTGAAACGTGAAGTGCATTTACATGCACTTAGTAATCCCATCCCAATCCGATTTCTGCAGTTATCTGATTACTCAAGTGGCCATGCAAACAGCATACTCTGATTTCTTAGATTGGCATATGGTCTAGAAATCAGATTATGAAATCTGATTAAGAGCTGGATTTTAGCTCAGTAATATGGTTTTCAGTGCACGTATACGGTTACTCTGATTTCTTTTGTCTTTCTCAGTCTGCGAGTGTGCGAAAACAGACTACTGTTGCTACTGGAACTAGAAAAATAAGCACAAACACAGCAACCGTGAAATGGCAACCAACCACTTTTGGAGTAATGATGAACCTACATGCTTTAGGGAATGAAAGATTAAAATATTCTTCATATTTTAGATGATGCATGTTTAAATTTTCAGGTATAAGTGACTCACCGTTCACCGTTTGAGTTTGGTACATTTACATCAAGTTTTTTCCTTATTGGTTGGTTGTAAAGCAGAACTTTGATAATTGTCTGACATATGTAGACTCAGAGTTTCCCCACTTTCTGATTACTTAAGTGCATGCCAACATGTTAAATGGACTATTGACAAAACTTCAATTTTAGTTAAATTTTAAGTGTATGTATACACCCTCAATGTTTTGGGCATCAGGCAGCGTGTTTGCAACCATTTTATGCAATAACTTTCTGTGAGGAAGTTTTTAGGGGCATTAAACTCTTCGGTTCCCATCACCACACCTGTGAACAATTCTGACTTGCTAAGTTTCTCTAGGAAGGAGCACATTAATTCACTCCGAATTACTCAGTTTGGATCTCAATGAGCTAATTATGCACACATTTTGAAAAACTGCGAGCAGAGGTGCAGTACACAAACACTACCCCCACAACAGTTTGTTAAAGTCAGTCGTTGCAGTAAATCAATAAACAAGGCTGATGGATAGGCACCGATCGATTTATGAGATTTCTGTCCTTATACGGAAGACGGGTTAACTTGAATTTGAGCATGACAATACTGTTTCAACACCTTAATTTCATATGACATTAGCTTAACTGAAGACATATTTATCTAGCTCAATAAGACATTAACTCATTTACTCCATTTTGATTTGATTAGAGGTAGAGGACAAATCTATATCACAACGTAATACATTTATTTGCAAAGATCTGCATATTGTTTCTACAGATAAGTCAAAATAAAAGTCTGCAGGGGAAAAAATAATCAAAAACAAGGCAATTTGCGAAATAAAAGAAATATGAAGTGTTTGATGCAGCAGTATAAAAGCTGGCTGTCCAGGAAGCCTTTAATGTCACTGATGATGACCAGGTTTTTGAACTGATGGTGATTAGAGGAGCTTTAGACAGAAGAATGGTTAAAATGCTACAGATGTATACCACTTGCACTTGACCTTAGGAGAACATACTACAATGTGTCAGAAGACCTGTGCTCTTGCACTAATGGTTGAATGTTCTCTTTCTGTGGCGTAGAACTGTATGAAATGGAGACAGTACGTAAAGCTCTGCTGGAACATGCCTGAGGGTTAGGGTGGTGGTAGAGCAAGTGGACTAGCCACTGGGTCCCATCTGCATGCCCCTTTGCTTATGCTCAGCCAGCCACTGCATGATCTGTTGCTTGAGTTCCTCGTTGGGTCTGATCTGGTCCATGGTGAGCGGACTGCGGTTGAAAGGGTCTGTCTGATCACTGCAGGAAGACAAGACCAACTATGAGCTCAGACAGAGATAGTATTTGCTTTTGTACAGTACTGTGGTTCTGTGCCAGCGTTGGAGACCACCCTTTATTTAAAGTCAAAACAGCCATTAAGTATTGACATTCTTCCAAAAGACCGTCAAAGTCTCATCTCGAACACATTCAGTGATGCTGAGGTCTGGACTCTGGACTCTATCAGCACCTGATATTTTTTATTTGCAAATTTTCTTCTTTTCCATTTGTCCTTGATCCATTACCGTTTTGTTTTTTTTGTTTTTTTTACAGTAACAGCTTCTTGACAGATACACATCCTTCCAGACTAACAGCATTGTCTACTCACAGTGGAAGGACGGATAGAAACCCCTGTGGATTTTCTCTCCAGACCTGAAGTGGAGCTTGATCTCTTAAAAACTAAAGCTTAGTAATGTGATGGGGACAGTTTTGGTGGTCTACCAGACCTTAAATGGTTGTTAGTTTTCCCGCTTTCTCAACATTTTTTCATTTTTAAGTAACATTTTTTAACTTAATTCCTTTCGTCTTCTCTGCACATGATTAGACATCTTATGTCTAACCTCCTCAGAAATGTCTTCTGAAAAAAGATTAACGCCCATTTTGACTGGAAACTAAATAAATAAAGGGTGGTCTCTGACGCACAGGACTGTGAGTTAAGCGGTCATGTTGTTACATATAATGTAACCAGAATACCTAAGCAGGTGGCGTGCTATTGTTGAGCGGTCGACTGTGACATTTGAAGAGGGAAGCAGCACAGGATCAAGCATCAAGGTTGACATGATGGGATCCAAGAACTCATCAGGAGCATCTGAGTACGTCTCTTCTTCCTGCTGATGCCGGTCTGCCAGAGACTGTGAGACAAAAAGAATTTCCAATATACTCCAATATGCTCAAGGACAATACATAAAATACATAGAAGAGAAAACTCAGACCCTAAAGCCCTACTCCAGCTGGATTACTTCCACACGTACTGTAATTTATGAGAGCCTTGAATTAATCCAGCAAGAATCTTCATCGTCCATAGTTTTAACAAGTCTAATTGCAGTAATATCCTGGAGTGACTGCTATATTAATCCTGTTCAAACTGACCAAACATTAACGCAATACCAAATCTAGTGAGGCATGATGTCGGGTTTTCTGGAGTCACCTCTAACGGTCAACTCTTACTGCTGGAGTCAACAGAATTGACTCCTCAACTCATTTTTAGTTGATGGTAAAGAGATCAGCTGAGATTAAAACATCTTAAATGTAAGCAGCTACAGATTACAGGGATATAATGAAAATTCCTCATTTCACCTGAAGAAGGACGAAGGGAAACAAGTAATGCACTAAGAAAATGATTACTGTACTCAGAATTCTTTAAACCATTTTCTAATTATTTTTCAATTCTTTAAAAAGAAAATTGGATGCTATCCTGTTCCTCTCTTTTAGAGGCTGAAGTTGACTTTGCATTTGCAAGCTTCTTATTAGATTTTTCTGGTCCACCTGCAGATGCAGTGATGCAGCAGTTACCCTAATGGTGCCAGACTGTAAAAGCAGCATCATTAAAGGTGGAACAGAAATTTGGAAAACAAGCTGCCAAAAAAGTAGCAAAGCTGATCTTCATGCTCTCTTACACAACATTTTGAATAATGTTGCTTGTTTTGTGTTCATCCAAATCATGAAGAAATGAAGCCATGCAGGAAAACATTTTTGTGGGAGTTTGTGCTCACAGCTGGTTAAATAAACAAACTCGTGATACTCAGACTCTTTCTTGCTTTACACTCACCTCCATCTTCATGTCCTTCCAATTATGACGAAAGAACACAGTTGGCGTTTTCACACCTGAAAGTCCAGACCAAGGTCCGAGCCAAGGTTCATGCTTTTGTTACACTGTATATATTTGATCTGGTTAGTTTTGGTTTCACTTTGTAAATTGGCGAGAACACTAACATCCTATTATCATCACCTATGTAAGCTGCATCTCCTTATACTTGACATTGATTGATTTGTAGAGGGGCCTCTGATGTCAGTGTGTTGTCAATTTGGCTTGTCCTGATGGAACAGTGCACCAGTGTAGTGCAAGACTCCACAGACAGTGTGCAACCCTGATGTGAACACATCCATCGTTTCAGTACTCTCTGTGAAATGATATGATAGAGTTCTCATATCTGCTTGTAGAGCTGATCTCTCTCTTCAAATCAATCAGGAGGAGACAAGTTGCATGGCCATGCGCCTTGTCATTACATGTCAGATAAACATAGCTTTATGTACTGTATTACTCTGCTGTTCTGGAATATCCTCCCGTCTCTCTTCCTCTTAGAAAATAAAGTTTTAATCTGCTTCTACTGTTAAATTGGTGACAATAATCTGCCTCAGCTTCCTATAATTGGTCAGAAAGTCCAAACCATCCAAAAAAGCCTTTTCACACTGCAAATGAACCAACCTTGGCTCAGTTGATAGGTAATTTGGTCTGGACTGTAGCCCAAGGCACCTAATTTCAGACCTGATATTTTGGTTAGGACCAAACAAGCTAGGTATGAAAGCACCCAGAGTCAAAGAGTCGACCAAGCTTTCTGACTCTTAAAGTCACTGGCCAACTTGACTCCCAGACATGCTGCAATCGAAGAATCAACTAATCAGGAATAAACACCATTACTAAACAAACCCTGATGAGAGACACAGCAGTATGGAGTGCTGATTTTGTTATTAAGTGTCATTAAGCCTGAATAGAGCAGATCAAGAATAAGCCAAACCTTTATTTTATCTGCTAGGAGGCTGAAAGCCACAATCATATTGCCAGGTTTGTTGATCTTCTTCAGGACTCGAACAGTCTGGCAGAAGAGGGTTGGGGAATACGATCTCCCATCCTTTGGAACAGTGGCACAGAAGTTCTCCTCATCTCTGCACCAAAGAAAACTTACATTTAATTGAAGCCGTTTTGAATTTTGTGAAAATGTGTAAAATTGCCACATATGCATAGAGCTTACCCCAGGTTCAGGTAGATGGTACAGATGTCCGATACCAACTGCTGAGGCTTGAAGTCGAACTCACTGAAGTCTTTCACCTTCAGTGCTCCCATTTTGGGCCCCACCAGGTGTTGCAAAAAGTAATTGAGCATGGAAATGATCCTCTCAGCAAGGAAAGGGTGAACAAAGATACCTTTGATCTCTGGGCAAGATAAGAAAAGATAAGAAAAGATAAGATAAGCACACTTTCAGGTATACAGTATCATAACATCTCTATTACACCTTACACGCCCCCATGTATCTTACCAGATGTGAGAAAAGCCAAGGTGCCAATGGTCTCATTCGACATGATGTTGTGGAAGCGAGCCAGCTGTCCAAACATCTGCAGACTGGACTCTTTCTCTCTGCGGGCATCAGGGGCCAAGCCCTCCCATTCACCTCGGTCCCTCTCCAGCTGCAGGAGCTTGATCTTACTCAGGTACTACAAAAAAGAACCAGGGCAGATAGGGTTCAACAGAACAGTCTAGCATCAGCCAGCCCTTACATGTGGATACATTAAGGCAGGATGGGTTATTGCAATGACACAGATATTGCAGAAGTATTAGTTCCATTATTAACATATAGGAAAGCCAATACCTGTATGGCCTCATCTAGTAAGAAGATGGCATCATTCATAAGCAAGTTGAGGAATCTTAGGAACAGCGGTGGGTTCATGGCTTCTAGATTTTCAGATGCATAATCTGCCAGATGCTGAAATAACACAAATTATGTTTTTTTATCTCTTTATAACTGTTTTAGATATGCACATTTAAGTGTCGAAATCATAGACTTACATGCAACCCTGGTCAAAATACATGTTTTGTTGATTTTTGGTGAAAATAAGTTATGCATTCTCCACAGAGAACACAATTCTGTTCATTTTAATGCATTGTTTCTGTTTATTTGCTGATTTTAACATATTGAGGAAAAATAGTACATAATGTGGCCTGAGCAAAAAAAAAAAAAAAAGGTTAATGTTTCATGTTAATGCTGATTTTAAATCAACATCATGGGTGTTCAAAGGACTTGCATATGACTCCGCCTGAACAAAAAACAAAACCTCTTGTGTAACAAATTACACTATAATAAATTTCACACACACAAAAGCCATTCTTTGGAGGTTCCCACCTTGATGCTTTCCCTATAGCTCTCCTCTCCCCACATGTACTTGAGGATGGGGTACATGGGCCTCCTGTAATTAAACTTCTGTTCAAACTGATGAGGATCACCTGGGAGGGGGCAAAGGGCAAGCCTTGTAAGCCTTGTAAAAGACACTGTAATGAAATTTGACTACACGAATTTCCATTACAACTAATAAATTAGATTCAACTGTTTTCGTGTAATGTGAAACTCACCAGTGAATTCAATGTCTACAAACACAGTGATGAGCGCTTCAGCTAGATGAGGCGCGTGGCAGTAGGAGCAGAACACCCTCTGTCGCTGGAACATAATGGGTTGCGGAGCGCCAGGCGACACAGACTCCATATGCGGCATCACAGCCTCCAGAACCTCGGCCAGCTTTGCCCGCAAATGAGGATTTTTCATTCTGTCAGTGAACAGTTCAGGATAGTCAGCAATAGTTATAACACTACAGTACACAGTACACAGAACTATCACAATGCCACAAATCATGATACCTGAAGACGTTTTCATGGTACAATACGTATCACGATATTTAACTTTGTGGGTACTAATGGAATGTTACAGTGTTACGTAACCAGGATGTAAAAAGATGTACCTTAATGCGAATAGTTACAGAATCAGACTACAGGTATATCAGAAAAACAGAATGATCATACTCAAACCACATACATGCAAAGAAAAAAGTATGTTATTTAATGATAAATATGCCATGAGTCGTGTATCTATGAAGAGTTCCTCAGGTTGTTAAGATGTGGGTCGGGGCTGCTGCCAGCAGAGAAACCTGCATAAGAATCTCCCTCACAGGCAGCACTTCAGCAGCAGTTTTTTATTCAGCAAATTTATTGAAATTTTACTATCGTATTGTTTTGGCAGAGCTAAGATCTGCAGTGTTTTCCTGAAGATATCTGTATCAGGCTTTTACCCTTTCCATGACTAGACAGCAGCAAACTGATGTGTTTACTGTTGCTACACAAAATGATACTATCTGACTAACAATAAATCTTTCACTAACTATAAAACGTCTGCTAACCTGCTGAGGTGAGCTAACAATGTTTACTGAGAATAATAACATGGTACAGACGAATAATAAAATGTGAATAGAGCCTTTTAAGCGGTGAAGTTATTTGTTTTCTTCAATTCTTTAACAGCACCAAGAACAATGGGTGCACAAATGTGAATATATGTCAATATAAGACAATCAGCTCCCACTTAGTTTTTGTAGGATAACAATGTCTAAGGACACACTCATTCCTGAGGCTTAGTGTCTACAAATTCCACTGCACACTCACCAAATTGCAGTGGCCCACTAAAATGAAGCTTCATGAGCTAGTACATGGCTTTTTTACATACAGGACGGCCTCTGTTCACAAATACTGTTGTTGAGGGGTCTCAACAGAAAACATCTACCAGATTGACCTTGTGACTTTGGTACACAGGCAAAGAGAATTAAGTCACCTATAATCATTTAGCTTCACTCAACAGTTCAAAGTCTTCCTGTTTGGCTTGTGTCTTGTCGAAATGATTTTTCTTGTCTCTATGTAAATATTAAAAGTAATCTTAATGTACTTTGATTTGGTAATCCGTTCTTTTAAACAAACAATTCATATCCGGTACCAAAATGCATTTTAGAGAAATCCTTCCAACCCTAATTATGACAACATATTTGATTTTGCATTAACACAATGAATGAACACTCTCTCTGACTACTGTCACTCTAAAGGAACACTGTACAAACCTGATATAGTTTGTTTTGATTGTCTTACTCATTTTTCATAAAAGGAAATTGTACGCAGACAGAACATTTCCAGAAAGAAAAAACATGCTAATTATTTAATATTAACAGATTTTGATAGTAGTGGTATGACATAAATATATGAACATTCACAATGCAGTATATATCATATTTATTTTTCAGACATTTGATCAGTTGAAAAAACTCTGAATGCAATAATTTCATTCAGTATTTGGCATACTGTTTTACACTAAATCCAGTTAAAATGACTAATTATGATCTCTTTGTTATGAAACATGCAGCTGGTCAGTGTTCTACAAGTACTGATAAAATACTTAATATGTTTAGAAAAGCATATTGTTTTGTTGTATTGTGACGTGATATATCAAGACAACAACATACTTATTTACTTCTGAAGCACCCAATAAATGACAAACATCGCAGGTACTTGTTAAGTTTTGACTCTCTATAACTGCTATAAATATGTTTTGTTTTAATAAAACATGCAGTCGTTAAATTCTCTGAAAGGACTCAAACATCCAGCTATCACATATTGTCATATTGCTCAACCCTACACAAAACATAAAGAGGGAATGTAATGAGCTCACCTCTCTACATTTCCCATGTACACAGTGATGAAGTTGAGAACTTGCTCCAAGCTCTCGGAGGACGACTCCAGCACCTCATCAGCAAAGCGCCGCAGGAATATAAAGAAGTCGCCCATGTTGTCAGCAAAGAACTCTGCAAAACCGAGCATTTATTTAACCCATGAACCCTAGGCTTCTCACTCAGTTATCTTCAGACTTATTCAAGAAGACCTGCTAACGAGGGGCTGTACTACCTGGCACATAGCACAGCATGCTGTTCTGTAGCGGAGGCAAAGGGAAGGAGAGGGGGACGTGCTCAGGGCCCTGGTTGCCTAGGCTGAGTTGGACCAGCAGGGCTGCGCAGGCGGCCTGCAGATTGAGGCAGTTCTGGAGCATTGCGGGCTGAGTGGCAGCAGCCTTGGTGGACAGGTAGACCGTCATCAGGCGCTCAAACTGCTCCCGCAGCTGCTCTGCTACTGGACCTCCACTCAGCTGGGCCTCTCGCCATGTGCCCTGCAGCCGGTGCAGGGACTGGTTCATTTTCACCATCTGATCATGTAATCTAGAGGAAGCAAACAGAGCAAAAGCTATTTGAACATTGCGGTACCTCTTGAAAATAATAAAGTGAAGAACTCCTAATAACAGTTACATGTATTATGTGTATTATGAAAATTAACCATCATGATATTGGTGGCCACAAATTTCAATAGCTGTATTGTTAAAATATACTAAGACAATGCAGCCATGTCATAGTACTGAAAAGCGTGTTTTCTGTAAAATCTAACTAAATTATCCACATATTTCATTTGCACTGATAACAACATTCACACAAACAGTGCATGTTTCTGACATCCCCCTGGCTGATACAGTTTGGAGGACATTCTTAAAACTGTTTTCTCAAATGATCACCAGCACTACTACTGTTTACTGTTCAAATAATAACCATGTAAAAATGCAGGGAGACTTGCACTGTGTTTTTACACTATGATAATCATATAATATGGGAATTATTAAAATTTGAAACAGTTTGATTCATTTTATACTGCAGTATATCACTACAACCAGTAACTATGCCATGCCTAACTGCAAAACTTGGGATGGCAGTACAGAATGTAAAATGACCTGTGGAAGCCCAGGTGCAAGGTGAGCTGAGTGAGGATCAGGTTCTCAGTGAGTAAGCTGTACGACTGGGCAAGCTCAACCGTGTGCTGAGGGGGAGCCGGAATAAGACACGTCTCTTTATCCAGTCCTGGAGAGAAGGAAAGTGTAATACGGCTTGCTTTGACCTTTAACAACACAAACATGAGTTGATACTTGGAGCGAAGGACAGGCAGCTTACCTCTGGCATGCACATTCCTGTTGCGCCTCTCCTCCTCACTCAGGTCTCTAAGAGCACAGTAGGTGGGGTTAAAGGTGAGGAGTTTGGAGGAGCGAGGGCGACAGAAGGGCTGGCAGAGTTTGAGGAGCGCAGCACCTAGATTTAGGAAGAATGCGTCTGAGGCATACATCTGGAAGAAGATTTCAGGCATCTGGTTGGCCCAGATTTTGGCCCGGCCCATGTTAGCTTGCAGGCAGCTGCCCAGCCAGGAGAGCAGCAGGTGACGAGTCTCAGTGGACTGCTGCAGCAGGTTCTTCAAAATCTGGTGCAGCTTATCATGGAACTGGCCCATGAACTGATATCAGCAGTAGACAAAGCACATAGATATTAAGGGTGAGGGACGACGTGGTAAGATATGCAGTATTGCAATATTTCATTTTTCAATGCATCAGTTAGACAGTAGTGCGGAATCCAGCTTCTAGTTTTTTGAAAATGAGTAACAAAAATCAAACGATTGAAGAGTGAAGAGTTATATGCTCCAAAGGTAGTAAGTTACTTTGGTCAACTCACTGTGACTGTACACTTTCAAAACTCAAAGCATGACTATATTGTTGTTGTTGTTTACAGGTTCTCTTTTACAGGTTTGCAAAAGGGCACTGAAGGCCAAACCCGATCTGTGCCCACAGCTTTGGTTACTTACCAGGTTGAAGTGATACACATATGATTTTTCTTAGTTAATGTCACATAAAATTTTTTTAGAGCTGTGTGGACACACAAATCTGGGGGTAAATCCACAAAGCAGGGTTTTTCAGAAAGCCGGATAACTTAAGCCCAAAGTCTGTCCTATAAGAAAAGAGCTGAGTTTCTTGTTGGACAGTCTTCATCTTTGGGTTTTAGTTAAGTTATCTGGCCAACTGAGAAATCCGGCTTTGTGAAACACCCCCAGATCATTTTGAATCAGAATTGAGTCACTTTCACATGTGGTCGTTAATCGGATACATATACGATTCATATAATTTGTGGTCATATGACTAATGTGAACTGTCAGGCTGGAATTTGTTTTTAGTCGTTTTGCTTTGTTTTTCCATTTCTGTGCGTACTCCATCATTCAGTACTAATGTGGCAGCAGTGCCTAACCATATGACCCTTTTCCACTTTTGTCTTTCTCTAATAATGAACAGTAGAGAGCAGCTCAGAACAAATTATCTTTGTGACAAAGGCTTCCTCTGACGGTTAGTTTGTTTGCTGTCCATGAAGCATGCATGTTATGCTCCTGATTAGAATGTGGGCAAGCGGGTCATTTCAGGACACAGGTTCGTTCACATTGATGACAGATTTGTATCACCTATCTATATGAATATGAACCATTAGGTTAGAGAGATCGGTCCTGAGCCAAAAAATGGGAATTGAGTAATGAGGCTTGCAATCTGAATATTTGACACTTGACCCCACCAGGACTTACTAGCACTGTTATATTTCAAACCTGAACCCGACCTGAACTAATAGAGATAAAAGTTCTACAGCACTTTGCTTTGATGCTAAGCGCTGATGTTTTGCGACATGATGAACAAATACAACAACTCTACATAATTGTTCAAATGCTTTAGATTTTGCTGTAGATGACACTAATTGGTGCGAGGAAGTATTCTGAAGGTGAAATTGTGTCTGGCTAGTAGTTTCGGCACAGCACGGTCAATATGTCACTGAAGAGACAACGTTCTCTTCCTACCATAGCTTAACATACTATTGCCATCTCTGTACTGTACATAACAAGTGTGATTTTCATCTGATGTAACGTCCAGATTATAATGTTTGCACAATGAATATGTCCATGATCCACTGGGAATTATAAACAGTTCCCTTTAGCAAGCATTTATTCTGTCCATGGCAAACAGTTACTCAGACCAAGTAAGGTTTGTTGTGCACATGCTACACAATACTACGAGAGCCTGCAGGACAGAAAATGTGTGAGAACGCACAGGATTTACACAGACACACTACTAATAGGCCTGCGCCTGGTGCTGGTTAACCACAATAACAGTCCTTGGTGATGATCAAAACTTGCCTACTGCCAGTTCATTTATTGATTTGCTTCCTGCAAAACCACAACAAGGCGGTAATATTTCACCATTTAAACATAAACTGAAAACATTGCGTGATATGATTACACAACTTTATCACATTTACTGTCCCTAACTGAGATGAAAGTGTAAACCTGCAGCAGACAGACTCATGCCTGTACAAAACATCACATCTCTGGTACAGTGTACAATTTAGGGCATCCTTAGACCACAATGCCAGGATTTACACATCAAACACAAGTTGGGTCTCTGGGAAAACACGTGAGTAAAATCATGTCTTGTCGCTCTCGTACATTAGGGGAAATGGGTCATTTCAAACAGCCTCAGGCAAAATGGTTTCAGAGAAGAACACATCAGGCTAACCCCCTCACTCTCTGAAGGTAAAGTCCACGTGACGAGGGCTGCATAATATATTGTTTCAGTTTCAATAGTCATTCTAACGTACGCTTACGCAATAGGCACATTGCAGGATGTGCAATGTCAGGTAAAGCAAATTGAATTAAACATCTTTTACTGCAACTTTTTTGCTGCTTGACACTAAAGGAAAACTCACATGGTTCTTATTCTCCATGATGTTCAGTATAATTTACTCCAGTCTAAGGGTCTGCGGATACATGGTGAACAGCAGTGACAGTGCTAACCTGCTTTTGTTTGGTGTGTTGAAAACAATCTGTACAGCTTTAAATTTAAAGAAGAGATGGTCTACATTTTAAAAAGCAATTTTCAGGTTTTCTAAGTGCTATTTTAATTTTCTATGCAGATAAACTCCTCTACATTATCACAGCAATCATGCTATTATTCTATTATAATTATTTACAAACAGTTTTCAGGTGAGAATTTCTGTACTTTTTATATTGTGCACCCCTATATGAAATGCATAATCATCTTTCTCACTAGACTTATTACTACAGCATTTCATGGACAAATCAAATGGAAAAAAAAAAAATCAAAATCAAATCAATTTTTTTAAAAAATGAACATAGTTATTATGTACTTTTATTTGTTGAAGACTAACCTTCAACTCACATGGCATCACTGATCTTGGTTAAGTTTCAGTGTAAGGGCCCCCCAGCCTGGCTTGACCACTTACTGAAGTTACTTTCTACTACTACATAAGAAAAATCATTACAAAACAAACCCAAGCCTGATGCAAACCCAATGTTCTACATGAAAAATCTACCCAAACCCAGAGTCCAAAACCCAGGCCCTCCTCAAGCCCTAGCTCAGGCACCAGATTTCTGCCCTTGGTAATTTGATATAACCTGGAATGTGCTCAGCGTCTTGCGGCATAAACTATTGTAATAATGAGATCATCATATCACCCACACCTATTAAAGTGTTAACCTGATCTCTAGACACTAAACTCAAACCTTAACAAACTCACGTGAGCTTAAGGAAAAGCAGTGCTTTGAGGAACTACAGCACACTCTCTCTTTTCTGTCAGAACAGCAGCTCACCTGGTGGATATTAGATTCTTGAATCTTCATTTCCTGTGGGCTAGAGCGAGAGGGATTGAGAAAAAATCCATGGTTTTCCACCACCCCGGGAGTTTTCAGCAAACACGAAATATTCAACACAGTGCCCAGAAGGGTCTTCTGATACTGAAGTCCATTGTTTGGGTCTTTGGGTTGAATATGCTCCACAAGTACCTAGGACAAGACATTTGTTCCACAATATGGTTCATTACTGGTTACAGGACTTTTATATGAACGCACCATCAAAAACATATATGAATAACATTAACTGAGGGAAAGCCCTAACCTTGGCAATGTCTTTCTGTCGACTGAAGTAGACCAGGATATCCAGAAAGGAATAAAGCAGCAGCTGGCAGAGGTCTAAATCTTTCACGCGGCTTTGGAAAATATCGAACACTGGCACCATAACCTCTCCAAAAGAGCGCACTTCCTGATCAGCCAAAAGACCAGCGATCACTTCCTCTAGAAACTCCACCACCTCCTCAATTTCTGCAGGTGCAATCACAAAAAGAAGAAACACAAACAGAAGCAAATGTTCTTAAAAGGGGGGTTTCAGGACACAAGAAAACAGAGCTGTATTGTTTACTGATATAATGACACAACTCAAAAGTGACTTAAGTAATGTAGAGGACATACGAGCTCCGTTGACTGCTTCCAGCAGCAGGTCCAGTAGCTGTTCATACACATTTTGACTAATATAGATCTCTGGGGTGAGCAGCACCGTGCAAGCGTTGGACACAGTCAGGTTTTTACAGCGCACGGCATAAGACAGCAGCTTCTCTGGTACTTTAGTGACCTGTGGTTTAATGTAAACAATTATTATTACTTTCTGCATAGAACAAAACAATCACAGTGGATGATGCAGTACATCAGGGCTCACCAATTCTGGGCCTGGACAGTCGGTTTGAGATTTTCCAGCTCAAAGACACCAGATTCAACTCAATTAACGGGTTTAGGCTGTGCATTAGAGAAAGGGACCACCAAACTGGCCGTCCAGAACCAGAACTTATGGTTGAACTTAACATATGAAGTCTCATAAATAGCAAAACCAGAAGGTTAGAAATTCCAGGGTTCAGTTATGTTAGAACTGGACAACACAGCCAGTAGCAAGACAGATGAAGAGTTATTTAAACGCCACAATAAAGAGTTATTTAAAGGGGAGAAAGAGGGAGAACCCGCAGCATCAAATATCCCTGCTACAATAAATGACCAGGGGCTTGCTTGTGATCAATTTTAGTTTTAATAAAATCAGCTAATAAAAATCGATCTTATCTGTGGCAATGAGTACTTGGCCATTTGCATAAAGATAAAGCATACTACATAAATCATCATTACAGCAGCACAAAGTGTTAAAACTTCAACACTTTTTCAATAGTGCTCTGAGGTGAACATTTCAGTACTCAACACATTTAAGTCTTATGTATTTTATCAAAGAATCGTTCTTCAAAAGTCATCTCTAAAAATTACATTTCTCTTATACATGATATGTGTGAGTGTGAAGACCTGTTTTAAGTTTAAAGAGCTACAAATAACATAAAAGCTCCCTACAAATGAGAGTGTTTTTTGACCATGGCTGCCCAAACTTTTGCAAGTAGCTGTAATTAACACCCATTGGTAAAGAGCTTATCCAGAAACATATGTTATTAACAACTTAAAAGCTCATTGAAACAAATATATATTATTGTATTCATTTTAAACACAGTGTGATGAATGTTACGCCATATTGCATTTCATCATCTGACTGTTTACCTTTTTAGAACATGCTAAATGAGGTAATATTTAAAATATTTAGGTACTTTTTGAATTTATGTAACACTGAAAAGTTCTATCCCGACTAAAAGACACTGAATTAAAAAAAAAAAAAAACAGGGATAATGTTGAGAGTCTAATTTTTTGCTATAATATTTTTTGGTATTGAGTACAGTGACACTACAACCTGACATCACAACAACCAAAAACACTATCGGCCTTGTGCATAGTTAGAAACAAAGTGTGATAATAACATCAATTTACAAGAAATTTTTGTCACATGTTGTTTTTTTACATATATTTTAAATGAAAACATTTTCCTAGCTCATCATTTTACAATAATTTGGATGCCTTTAAATGCATTCAATGTTGCATGAATGTTTATTATTGTTCAATCAAGCCATGTTTACTTTTCAATCAATGTTTACTGTTTGACCTGTAAAAACACTAAATAATTCAACAAATCATCACAAAATGTATGTATAATTACATTCCCATGACACAAAACGTCAAGCTTGCCTGATATCTGTGAAATTAACCTGTTATGGTACACTTAGGGTTATGGTATATATATATGGTACACTTTTGTGGACATAGCCACGGTGAAGCTGCAAAAACACAAATGAATGTGGCTTAATTTGGAAAGTTCACATGCACTACTATAGTGTGTCCCCCAATGTTTTCCTATGGCAGGCCACTCCGGGTTCCACAACAGCTGAGTGCCTCAGTGGTATTGCAGGATAATAACCTGAGGTAGGAGACCTTGATGTGAATTTTTATTCACAGGTCCTAAAACTGAAGCAGATCAGGCCTCAAAGAATACAAGTGTGCAAGAAGATGACCGTGTAGCCCACCTCTTCCTTAGCCCTCTGGTAACAGGCATAAAGGTACGGTATGGCACGTTTCTCCCCTGCATCACGATCTGCGGACAGGTTCACTACACTGCAGGACGTCATGTAGATGAGGTGGTTCCCTGGTTCCAGTAAGAGCAGCCTGTTGAAAATAGCCTAGGAGGTCATGTGAAAAGATTTTATTGCTTAATTAAAAAACAGAAGTAATCTGTGGATTTGCACATTTCAGAGAAAGCAGCAAAATACTTATCACGTCCTGCTCATTACCTGCTCTATTGTGTCCATGTCGAGCCAGTCTTGGCCATCAAGGTCAGCTGCCATCTCCTCGAGATAGACGCAGCGAGGAGGTATGCCATTGCTGCTTCTGAGACTCGGGTCACCTTAAGGCCAGAAACAGCCTAATTGATATTTTTACCACAACATGTCCATCCTTCCATCCATTTCTAATGTTCTAACTCTTCAAAAAGTTTGTCAATGTTGACAATGGAAACAGAAATCATCTGTAACATTTTATGAATGAAGCTTTTTCCGTTCAGTGGAACAAATGTTGATATTTGTGGAAAAGAACACATTTACACACAGATGTGACATATGCCATGTGCCTATTCCAACAAACACAAACAAACAGCATGGTGGATAGGTATAGATAGACTGATAAAGACCATTTTTAAAAGGAAAGATGCCATTTTTCAGCTCAGAAAAGACATATCCCTATAATGGAAATTGCTCAAAAAGCTCTATGGCAGCTATTCATAGCCATTATATAGAACTTTTATTTAATAGTGTTGATATGTTCCATACAGAGCTGTTTGAGCCCTTACAGATAGTTTCTTTTCTTAACGGAAATCTCTCGCATAACAGTAAAGATACAAACAAATAATTAAAGATATATTAATGTAAGTAAAAGAAACTACATTTCCATGTCTGTAGGTCAAGTACAGTGAGTTTGTTCTTCAATAAACCATTACTCATCTTCATTTTGGTACTTAAGAACTGTAGTGAGTAAGAAAATGCTTCCACTAAGTACAGATACTTGGTACGATGACGTTGTCATGATCCGCTTATTTCATTCCTTAATTCCTTTTTTTTAGACACCTAAGCTAGCTAAGCTGTCTATTCTGTCCCCAAATTTCAACAAATCTGGATAACTGGATATCATGGACAACACATGGACAACTTTTTTTTTAAACCACTGTACTTTTTATTCCCCAAATTTGGCACTACAGTTTCCTTGGTGCATTGTGTCTGTTCCAAATTATCAAATCAAAATATCACGATACAACTTCTATAACTGCTGTTAAGTATTGTGATATTTTTGCTATATTGCTCACCCATAGTATCAGCATCAGACTATAAATTTTAAATTTAACTTGGCTATTAGACTGGACTGGTTTTCAATACCTAATGTAAAGGCCGAGTAGAAACACTGAGGATTGAGCTATGAAATGGAGGAGATAAGGAAAATAGACCAACAACAGATGACGTAACACAGATGACTGAGATGCCGGAAAAAGGGTGAAGTCATTTGGTTTACTTCTGGGAAAGCAATGTCATCCCTTTTTTGCCATCATCTTGAGTGATCAACTGCGATAAATGATGTCATTGTGTTTACAGGTTTTCAGATGAGATCAGTAAATGCCATAAAACAAGTAAAAGGTTCTGTGAGGCAGTGAACCCCCAAAGGATAAGGATGGCGTGATTTTCCAGTCACATCTCACTGGAACCGGACAGAAATGTCAAAAGGCCAAATTAAAGGACAGGTCTGTCAAGATCAGAACTGCCATATGAATAACTGGTATTAACCATTCAAATTTCATGCTATAGTGTAAGACAAAGGTGGCACAACTAGCTGAAGACCCATCTCGCTTTCCAGCAGCTGATACTTAAAACCTCCCAACTGACACCAGAATGTTAAAATAAGCTCAATTAAATAAACACCTCTGTCCCCTAAAGGCACCGAGTTAGAACTCGCTGTTTTCTTAATATTCCATCTTTCAAAAAATGCATTCCCTGCTTTTTTTTATATACCAAAAAAAAAAAAAAAAATATCAACAGATGAAAATGCTGCCAATTATGCTTGTTACAACCTAAACATCTCACTGTGGAAACTAACAATGGCAAAAATACTTGATACTGTGATCGGCTAAAACAAACTGTGATCAGGTGATTATAAATTAACTATGAGAAGCCCAGTAATGGTGTGCTGAGCTGATTAGTTAGCACTAAAGCCAGATTTGGCATTACTGATGTTCCACACTCACTGTTGTCCAAAGTGATAAGGAAGATCCGCTGGATCATGTGATTGACATTGAGCTGTTCACAGAGCTCCTGCCGCGAGCGGAAAGAGCGGCTGATCTCTGCCACCGAGTCATCATTGTCCTCTATGCTATCAGACACCGAATTGTCAGACTCGGACTGGCTCTCCCCAGAGTCTTCCGCTGCAAGACATCACAACAACAACATGAAAAGAGCACAATAAAACATATCACAATATATAGGGACCATATATATGGAGACCACCAATTAAAGTGCTTCTATTTTACATCCCTTTCTTATTTAATCTTAACATTTTCATTACAAATTATAACACAAATTTGTATTTTGATGATGTGAATTATGAATTTCATTAGTTTTAATTATGAATTATATGAATTTCAGAAGTTGTAATGGTTTCAGACTTATTAACAGTAACAAAAGATCTGATGAGTAGATCAAATCCTGAACACAATCCTGAGTCAACTGAACACAAGCTTCATAGGCAGTGATTAGACTCAAAATCTGATCTTTTTGTACTTGAATAATGGCCTAGACATAGTAGGTGTGGAGAAAAAAAAAATACTAAGCCTTTAATTGTGATATTTTGCATGCACATATCGTACCAATCAATAAACACAAAGTACTGATTGAGTACAGCAGAAACGACTGCGTTAACTTGCAATGCACGGATGTCAAAGACACTGGATTCCTATGAGACTATAAGAGTGCAATAATTTGTAATTGAGTAAAGGTAATAAATCACAATATATTGCAATACATGTTATCAGAATACTAGCATAACGCAAAACTGCAATAATATCATACTATAATGTCATATTGTGGTGCCTCCTGGGATTCCAACTCATAAGAAACAGCACAGAATCTTAAATATTCCTTTTATTTGTTTTAAAGGTTACAAAATTATTTTAAAATTCAACTTCGTTTTTGTTGGCTGAATGAACTGAAAACAATCCTAGATTTTCAAAGCGGTCTCAGACTTTTGGAACCCAGTGTATTAACTAACAAATATAATACACTGTTAATGCTTTTTATTGGTTTACTTCACAAAGCCAGGAAGTATTTAAGATCATCTTAACTGAGAAAAAAAAAGTGTTTAACATGATGCTCTCTTTACCATTCTCATCTTTGTGCTAAGATTCTCTTGGGAATCCCAGTTTAGAGCAGTAAACAGGGAACTTACAAGGTGGCTCAGCTTGCTGTCGTAGTTTTTGGCCTGATGCAAACTGCTTTGCATCAGCAAGGGAACTGAAGAGGGCAGCAAATGGGTTTCCAGAGATGTTCTGATTGTTATTTCCCTGGTCTGTCATTTCACTGGAGCATGTACTCCATCAACAAGTGCTCAGCTGTAGCCTGCGTGAAGAACAATGCATGTTAGAATTTAATCACCCTTCTCAAACTGGGCCATCCGAGTGTTTGAACAGTAAACATCCAGATATTTCTTTTGAGGTTATGCCAACACGTTGCCTCATTTTCAGTCAGAATTTACAGGAGTGTGTGGACTGAGAAATGTTTGGGTATAATACATGGGCATCTTTATAATACAGCAATGCCACGTTCAACTGGCTTTGCATGGAGCCGGGAAAATAGCATGGTCCCACTATGTCAGTATAAGATGAAAGAGAAGATACTCTAAAGTCTATATATCTTGTGTATGCATATACATGTAGTCTACAGCAGATACACAAGAAAACTGATTGAGTTTATATTCAAGCTGGACTGTTAAAGCAGCATTTCGGCCTAAAGCCTAGAGCTTACCATGTTATTTGTTGTGTTATTGCAGTATTCTACAGAGCAGTATGACATCTCTCAGCTTCACTGGCTGAAGAGTATTCGCTATTTTACATTGTTCTGCAAAGCTCCCTCAATAGAATAGCCAACATACATTATGCACATAGGATCAAACGCCCCTTTGTGGTCCCAATAAAACCTGACTGCTAGTCTAAACACTGATCTGTGGGCTAATACATACTAGCATTTGTGTAACTCTTACTTCTGTTAACAATATCATATACTAAACTCTCAAACACAGAAACCACGTTTCTCAGCTGCCTGAAACGCCTTGCTGGATTTCCAGCCCTTTTCTCTGTCACAAGGTGATGTCATCTCGTCATATAGCCTCATTGCCCGCCTACTGCCCAGCTTGAGCTGCCCTCACACATCACACAGACAATTAAAACATTTCAAACTCGCCAATTTGAAACTCCTTGCCTTAGTCTAGTTTGCGATGGTGGATCTACCGACTCGTTCTGCCTCGTTCTGGCTAAAACTGACAACAAACCGAAACCACCACCACTGACATATTATTCATATGGCTGCAATAAGGTGTTTGGTTTAGCAGTGACACTAGTTATAAACAAACAAACAAACAAACAAACAAACATTTCAAAGCTCCTTCCACCTTCAAGATGTCACCAGAAGGTGGTCTTCCTAGCTTTTTAACTGGAAAATCTCAGTCTAGAGCAGTGTTTCTCAAGCCTGGTCCTGGAGGCACACTACCCTGCACATTGCAGTGGATTCCCTGCTTTAACAAACCTCCTGCAACTCTGAACAGGCTTGTTAAATGAGCTGATACCTGAATCATGTGTGTTGGGAGCAGGGAAGGGGAAGGCACCTCCAGGACCAGGGGTGAGAAACACTGATCCAGAGGCTACTGTGGCACCACTGAGTGAGCACATGTGTTTACAACATGCATGTTTACAACAGATGTAACACTGTTAACTCCAGGTTTGGAAGATCTCAGTAGCTGAAAGGTATCTAACCAGCTGACATCAGTAATATCACACTGAGAACTGACCACAACTCTAACATTACAGTTTCATCACTATCACCCAGACCCCACTAATTAACTTGGTTAACTGATATCAGTGTTGTGACAACTGACAACGAACTGAGTCTGGTAAGCGCTGAATCAACATGAGCCCTACACAGTGAACTGTGTTTAGCCATATGGCTTCATTTGTTTGTCTGTGTTAGTTTCGCTCTCTGTTAAACGGCGCATAACGGCATTACACAACATCACAGTCGCCGCTAACAGGCATGATAGATATTGGGATGACAGTGTCTAGCTGTCATGTAAAGGCTTTCAGAACAACTAGCCAATAATTAGGTAACTTGCTCCTTTGCTAAGTAAATAACTGACTGTCCTGCTAGCTAGCTAGCCTGCTTGGTTGCTAACTAGCTAGCTCTGCGGCTAACTAGCATAGCAACCTGCGGAGAGCAGCGGCGTCAGTAAGTGCAGACAGGCAGGCGGTGCAGACAGGACACTTTACAGCCCAGAGGAGGACTCATACTCACAGGAGCACAGCAAATATAACATACATAATACAAACGTCTTGAAAAAAAGCCCATACCTGTTTCCCGCTGGTAATGTGTTTCGCTTCTCACGCTGTCGGAGATGATAGTGTTAATCTACTCTGCACTACTGCATTTCCTGCATAAACACATACGCGTGAAGCGTCATCACTGGAGGGCCAGACTAGCCCAGCCACACAAGCAGCGATTCAGTTTAACTAACCGATTCTTCAGAACTGTCCGGTTCAGTGAATCAAACATTTGACTCAGGGATTCCCGAAATGTTCTAGTATTTCACAATAGTTTATCCCAGAACGATCCTTATAAAAGCATGTAATTCAGCCATTAGACTCTTCCACTGTAATGTAAACAAGTAGTATAAGGGCGGACTGCTAACATTAGCTTTTGGAAACCTCTGCATATGGTGGTGCGTTTTTATATGATCAGAATTAGATTTTACTCCCAACCGCCACCCTACCCCTATCCCCGGTCAGGAAAAAAAATATTATATTATTGTTTTACAATGCGGTTCTATGAGATTAAACTGTGAACTGTACTATACACATTCAGTTTATAACATGCTACTTACGTACAGTTCGATTAAGTTGGACTTGTGAATCAGTTTGACCGATTGCTTTAAAGGAACCGATTCGCTTATGAGTCAGACATCACTAGCGAGCTGTAGTTGTTAGTGAGCGGGTAAAGCAGGGAAATCCTACGCGTAAATAAGAGGATAACTCCGCAGAAATGGCTCTGGAAATGTTTCGCAAGGAGGACACTCTGAAAATGCGGGAAAGGCTGATTGGGTAAGTGTTTTCCCGCCGATTTTGTTGTGTTCCGTGTAAGTTAGTTGTTTATCTGATGAGGAGCTGACCGGTGAACTCCATGTTTATGCTGTTCCAGACCGTCATGCAGGCTCTTTTTTTCGCACGACCCGGTGAAAATAGTGAGAGCCCAAGGACAGTATTTATATGACGAGAAAGGGACACAGTATCTAGACTGCATTAGCAATGTCCAGCACGGTAAGCCAATGGAATGCCATCTCTCTACTCCAACTTGCTCCGAACAAATGAGTCTACAAACAAGCATTTGCAGCAGCATTACTATAAGGCAGTATGTGATTTTATGAACCAGGCCTGCTTACTATGTGTGTATGTGTTGCAGTGGGACATTGCCATCCTGCAGTCACTCAGGCTGCTGCTGCTCAGATGGACCTTCTTAATGTAAACACCAGATTTCTCCACGACAATATAGTGCAATATGCTGACAGGCTTGCAGCCACTCTGCCCAAGAAGCTCTGTGTTTTTTACTTTGTCAACTCAGGGTAAGGAGCCCTGCTCAGCTTAGTACAATAAAACATTGCGATCTGTTATTAATCCAAAGCCTGTGTAGATTTCAATCAGTAACAGGGTCACATGTGCACATTTCTCCTCCTGAAGGTCTGAAGCCAATGATCTTGCCTTACGACTGGCCCGTCAGTATACCCGACATGAGGACGTTATAGTTCTAGACCAGTAAGGCCTCCAGGTCCAACTCTTGACGTATGATATTCTTATATTTCACAAAACTGTAGAGTGTTTGTGTTCTCTTCTTTTCCTATCCAGTGCGTATCATGGTCATCTGACCAGTCTCATCGACATAAGTCCTTACAAATTCCGGAAGCTGGAAGGCCAGAAAGAGTGGGTTCACGTGGTGTGTACGAAACCTGGACTCATCAGACATTCTCACCATGTCAGCATCACTGTATTTCACATATATACACCGTTTTGTGTTAATGCAGGCGCCACTCCCTGATACGTATAGAGGCCTTTACCGACAGGACCACCCTAATCCAGGCCAGGCCTACGCGGACACTGTGAAGAGTGTTATTGATGAAGTGCACAGGAAGGGGCGCAAAGTATGCTGTCTTGTGTTGGAATAAATGGATTTCGTTTAATTTCTGTTTGCCATGAAATGAATCTTTCTGACGATGCCCATCATCCAGCCTTTTATTTTCAGTTTTTCACATCTTTTTTTCATAGATCTCATCTTTCTTTGTGGAGTCTTTACCCAGCGTTGGTGGGCAGATCATCTTGCCACCTGGTTACTTTCCAGAAGTTGCAGAGTAGGTGTCCTCTTTTAACATGCATTCTCTATAGTAAACTCCATTGTTTGGGATGAATCTGGTCATTAAAACTTCTAATGTGTTTACTGTGTAAACAATTAAGGCATGCATAGTCTAGAATACGTTCATTTAAGGTCACCAGACAAAAAATTAGTCACCTTGTGTGTTTATGTGGTTATGGTAGTAACTTCAGGCTCCTGCAGATGGCGCTGCACAAGGGTGATGGGGCTCTAAATACCTGTGGGGTGTTTGACAGGATTCATAGATTGAGAAGAGGTGGTACAGTGCAGTGAATGTCTGGTTCCATGTGTGGAAAATGGGTCACAAAGCAGATGTTAATGATTGGCAATGGGAGTGATTGTATTTGGGCGTGCCAAAGGCCATAGTGTGAAGGAAGTAGCTGAATTTGCAGGTATGTGGAAGCGTACGGTCATACGAGTCTACCAGCAGTGGCATAAATCCCAGTCTACAGGAAACCCTCCTCAGAATTGGGCCGGGGGAGGCATCCACCATATCTGTTCGAACTGCGCAATTCTTTAGTGCAAGTGGCCAGAAACTTGTCCAGTACATGCCAAATCGAATCACAGCTGTTATTTGTGCTTGTGGAGGTATTACATGCTATCAGGTACATTTCAGTCACAGGGGAATAAATGGTTTTGTCTGGTGAGCTTATTATCATGTGGTTTTTAAATATATTTTTGACTGAGTTTGTGATGTAGAACCATTGAAAATATCTGTACACCAGCAGCTGGTGTTGCATCTCACGTTAAACTAGATTTTAGTTTGTTGTTTTTCTGTTCTATAGGGCAGTACAATATATCCAATTCAGCACCATTTGTTTGACAGAATTTACAATTTTATTCATTTGTTTGTTTTTGTGTTTCCTCTCATCAATCCTCTTCAATACCCAGCAAACCCATTAATGCCCAACATACATCATACAGCTGTAGACCAGGGTAGTCATGCGTCATTCTGTAGTCCATGTTATGGACCTGTCCTTGTTCAAATTTTCCTATTCCTCCTTAAATGACACAACAATTATTTGAACACCTCGGGCACCAAGACGTGACTGTGGTTGAATTGGAAAATTCGAACCAGGAGCTGGAAAATGTTCTCATCAGAAAATGTTTCCAGGTTGTTCCGATAATCAGATTCCTGGCTTTAACTGGAGTACACATTGTTGTGAAATCATATTTCATATGGCAATTATGAATGGGATTTGTGCAACTCAGAGTTATCATTCTGTAAGATGGCTAGTCATGTTAAAACAGATACAGCTCTAAATCAGTTGAGCAGGTCAGTGGCTGTGTTTACATGTGTTTAAGAGTCCAATCGTAATCAGATATTTGATCAGTCAGATGGTCATGAAAACAGTGCACTGATTTTTAAAACTGGATAAATCTTTACTGTTATTTTTTTCGGTGTTCTCAGTCTGTTTCTGTGCAAAACCAGAAGGTGTTACCAGAAATAAGCAAGCAGTGTTGGACTGCAGGATGGCAATAAAGTGACTTGATGTTTAGACAAAAAATGAGTTTGAGTTTTACATTATACACTGCCAGGCAAAAAAAAAGGTCACCACCTGGATTTAACTAAGCAAGTAGGTGAGAGCCTCCCATTGGATAATTACTGCATGGGTGATTATGTTTCAGCTGGCAACAAGTTATTTAACTCTAACTGATGCAGTGAGTAGCTTCTCATTTGTTAAACAACCATGTGGAAAGACGCATCCTGTGGGGTCGTGGAAAAGATGTTAATCTGTTTCAGATGGGTCAAATTATTGGCATGCATCAAGCAGAGAAAACATCTAAGGAGATTGCTGAAACTACTAAAATCAGGTTAAGAACTGTCCAATGCATTATTAAAAAGTGGAAGGACGGTGGGGAAACATCATCATCTAGGAAATAATGTGGTCGGAAAAAAATCTTGAATGATCGTGATCGGCGATCACTTAAATGTTTGGTGAAATCAAATGGTAGAAAAACAACAGCAGAACTCAGGGATATGTTTAATAGTGAAAGAAGAGCATTTCCACACACACAATGCGAAGGAAACTCAAGGGACTGTGTAGCCTTAAGAAAACCACTTGTCAGTGAGGCCAACCAGCAAAAACAGCTTCAATTTGCTAGGGAGCATAAAGATTGAGCTCTGGAGCAATGGAAGAAGGTCATGTGGTCTGATGAGTCCAGATTTACCCTGTTCCAGAATGATGGGAGCATCAGGGTAAGAAGAGAGGCGGCTGAAGTGATGCACCCATCATGCCTAGTGCCTACCGTACAAGCCTGTGGGGGCAGTGTTATGATCTGGGGTTGCTGCAGTTGGTTCAGCAAAGTTATGTGCCCAAAGAATGAGGTCAGCTGACTACCTGAATATACTGAATGCCCTGGTTATTCCATCAATGGATTTTTTCTTCCCTGATGGCACGGGCATATTCCAAGATGACAATGCCAGGATTCATCGGGCTCAAATTGTGAAAGAGTGGTCCAGGGAGCATGAGACATCATTTTCACACATGGATTGGCCACCACAGAGTCCAGACCTGAACCCCATTGAGAATCTTTGGGATGTGCTGGAGAAGACTTTTGGCAGTGGTCCAAATCTCCCATCATCAATACAAGATCTTGGGGTAAAAATAATGGAGCTCTGGAAAGAAATAAATGTTATGACATTGCAGAAGCTAGTGGAAACGATGCCACAGTGAATGCCTGCCGTGATCAAAGCTAAAGGCGGTCCAACGAAATATTACAGTGTGTGACCTTTTTTTTGGCCAGGCAGTGTATTTATGGCATGTCTTGTTCTGTGAGTTCTGTACTGATTACTGATTTTTTATCTATTTTATGCAGTTATCAGATTATTTAAGTGCTTTTAAACACACCTAATGTTACCACTACTGTTAGTTGCAAATGCTGAATGTTAAACTTTTCACAATTTCCTGATGAGATATTCTAGTTCTGTTCATTTAAAAACACAGTTGGTTTAAATGGTTTTATTTCTGATTCCTGTTCATTATGAGCTGTTTAGCACGTATGCAGCATTTTTCTGTGGTCTGATTTACTTGAAACTCAGACAATCAGAGAGGGATGACGTTTTTTGTTACATGTAAATCTGTACATGGTGAATGTGGTTATTAGCACTTGATTGCCTAAGTGAGTTGCCAAATAAATTAGTTTTATTTTTCTGCAGGTATGTCCGAGCTGCAGGGGGAGTGTTTGTAGCTGATGAAATACAGACTGGCTTTGGTCGTGTGGGTAGCCACTTCTGGGCCTTTCAGCTCCAGGGTGAAGATTTCTGCCCTGACATTGTGACGATGGGCAAACCCATGGGTAATGGACATCCTTTGGCATGTGTGGTCACTACGGAGGAGATAGCTGGAGCCTTCACTGCCAATGGAGTAGAGTATTTTAACACTGTGAGCTCTTGTTTCATTTTAAACACTGCAGAGGGCCATTTCCTTCTGAGGTCACCTTTTCTCATAAGTAATGTGAGTAATTTGCATTGTGTACAGGTATGAATTTCTGTTTTCTGTTTTCACTGCAGTTTGGTGGAAACCCGGTGTCGTGTGCGATTGGCCTATCAGTCCTAGATGTGATAGAGAAGGAGGATCTGAGAGCAAACGCAGTTTGTGTTGGCAATCACCTGATGGAACTCCTAAAACAACTGCAAGCCAAACACCCAATCATTGGAGATGTGCGGTAAGAAACACAGGATAGGACACACGGGAGGATTTCTTTTCCCAAGATCTCAAGGAAATTGGGCTCAGAATTCTTCCTCGATAGCTTCAAAACACTAACATTAAACTTGGCTGCTTAGTATAGTAGACTGTTTTATCCACTCACAGTCCTGTCAGAATTAAGAGCATATTTGTTGGTCAGACTTCATCTAGCTACTAATTTCAAGTTACCTAAATCGCAAATAGGGGTGGGCAATATGACAAAAATGCAAAATTGGGTATGTCATGGACCACCCATGATTTAATTTTTAATCAAACTGGCCACGACAAGTTATTCATTGTTAAAGAGATTTCTGGGGCGATTAGCTATAAGATAATCCACTTGCAAAAGGAAGGACAACATCAAAGGAAAAATCATTAGAAAATATTAAGAAAATGAAACTCCTAACAGCTGTCATCTACCAGTTAAACAGCACTTAAAGCTTTCATCTTTGAGAGAGAGAAGCAGCAAATCGAGTTCCTTTCTTGCTTCAGATCTGAAAATATCCACAGGTGTTTCTGTCCATCCTTCCACACCCAAAAAAGAGAACAGTTTGCTAATGAAAATGAACACGGGCTCTGAGAACACCAGCAGCTTCTTTATATGATATGCAAACTGATTTGTGAATGACCCAAAAAGCTAACTGTGTTCTCAGAGCAATGGACCTGGAACAGATATAAATGAAGGGTGGTCTCTGAATTGTGCACAATACTAATATCTGAAGTGGACTTCATATTCCACAATACATCATATCACATGTATTCATGTGATATCACAATATCACTCTGGCAGTTCATCAGCCCAAAGAGGATGACCAGTCAGAGCACACTAGGCTCATCAGGAGGAGGGGCTTAAAGACACAGGAGCTCTAACAGAGCATTTGAGACTGACTGAAAACAGATATACAGTATGAAGAAAATGTGTTTTTGGAACACTGAAGCATGTAAATCTATTTTAGTAGATCCCAAAAATAAAATTATGAACAGTGAAAATAAGCATAATCGTTCTTCTTTAGGTACTGACAGTATGTATGCTCAGAAAAGTATATTGGGATAATTAATAATGATACGATAAACTGTAATAGTATTGCCCACCCTTTTACAAAGAACTTGTTTGATTGGGAATAATTATACTGCATGTGTGCATCGGTTTGATAGAGAACAAGCAAAAAAAAAAAAAACCTATAAGGAACCTTCCTAATAATACATTTCTGGTCAGCCTGTTCAATCATAATCCATGAGTGTTCATCTTATTACATCTCATCTCAAAGCACTCGAAGCACAAATTATCTGGTAGAATTTACATTTTAATGAAGAAGAGTTCTGCTCTGTCTCCTCTCCAGTGGTGTAGGGCTCTTTGTGGGGTTCGAACTGGTTAAAGACAGAGAGACTTTAACACCTGCAACAGAGGAGGCAGTACTGCTTATCAGAAGGTGAGAAATACCCAGAATGCTGAGCCAAGGTGGGTTTATTAATGCTTACTCAGGATTTATGCTGATCTTAAACACACTGTGGTCACTCTGTTTCCTCAGGCTGAAAGAGAAGCACATATGCTTGAGCACCGATGGACCATGGGAGAATGTCATCAAATTCAAACCCCCCATGTGCTTCAGCATAGAGGACGCTGAAAGGGTCACTGAGCAAATCAGCCATGTTCTCAGAGGTCAGAAACCTGACATTGATAATAACTTGAAAGGTGCCATAGAATGCATTTATGCAGTATTTAGAGTTACATAGAAGTCTACATAGTCTACATAGAAGGTATGTGACTTGGGTCAGTTTTGGTTTTACCTGGCCATGTACAACCTATCATTGGTCCCTAGTATGAAACGGGCTGTTTTCCCTTTTTGATGGTTTGATGAGCTCATGAATAATTTCATGATGCTCTGATTGACTGGTTTTATAGTGAGCCAATGATCTTGATTGATCTGACTGTTAATAAAGTGGAACTGCTGGGCAATTAAGTCTCTTCAGGGTCAAACACTGAGTAAGGCTGCTCGATATTGCCCAAGGTTTGAGAAACACGCAGAGCAAACTAACTTCTTTAAAGAGGTCCAGGATCTTGTTAAAGATGTGGGAGCTGAAGTCAACTTCTTTAGCACATTTTCCATGCCCATCTTAAATGACGCTGCAGGTCAATTCTGACACCTATACAAGCTGTATCATTTAAGGTGGAACAGAACGTTCAATTAAGAAGCTGGCGAACCATGTCCATTGACTGCTGGGTTCCATGGAAAGATATGAAAAGTGCCAACATCCCCTTCACAGCCTTGAACAGTAGATTTCTGCACATAGTCCACCATTTTCATTGCTGTCTTTATATATTGGGGGGCATAAATATTAATGAGTTAGGGCTATTACATAACAGTTTAGGACTTTGGAATCTGCCTGTTTTACCGACCTCCTTTGCAAATACAGGATTGGTATTTAAAGGAGGAACAACAGTGTTTGAGGTTTATGGTATGTCAGTTCTATGTACCAAACTCTCTGTATTTATCTTGACCAATATAAATACAGTTTTCCATTTTATGGCACCTTTAAGTACTTCATAACATAGTGAAATATAATAACCTACAGTAAAGGTTTATGGAAGTAATAACTAAACCTTTGTACTTTTTACAGAATTTGAAGATGCCTCCAAACAGAAACAGCAGAAGCAGTGATGGTTAGTAGTAAATTCTGAAATAACATTGTGAAGTGAAAATTAAAAAACAAGTGAAAATTACATGGGGAATGATCTAAAAACAAATGATCCAGAGAATAAAGAGGAAGCCATAACTTGAAAGATATGGGGTAAAAAAGTACACTACCAAAAAAAGAAATTAAAACAATTTATTTGTAATAAATACTCAGAAATCAGAAATCACATCAGAGCACATATATACTTGAAAATACAGTGCGATTTGATATATACATACATATGTTACAGACATTTTATACAGTTTTTAATTCTGTATTGTGTTACATGTAATGACTAAATGGAACCTGTTATGTTTTATATACAGCATAAAACATTACCTGTATTGTAAGGTGGAATATAAGGGAGTGAAGCAAGTTCATATTTAATCTTCATTGCGTTTTAGATTTATGGCATAACCTTTATACCTTTCAGTTCATTGGCAGGCCAGCAGATAAGATATTCCAGGCTTTCACCACGATGAGGCCCTTCAGTTCGCCTCGTAGTCCTTTATAAGTGATCAGAGGAATCACTAATGTAGTTCATCTGATCCAGTTTATCATGCTTTAGACAAAATAGTCTTCTGTTGAATCTGGAACCTGTAAGCAAATCATGTATTAATCATTAATCATGCACTGAGTCATTAAATGAAAACCCTATTATTTTCAGACAGTAGGTCATCATTTTAAAATGCTAAGTCAGCACTTCAAGACAGAAAGTTTGTTCAGTTGGAGAGTCTGTTTAAAGACCATATGAAAATCCTGGAATATCACATAATTTGCTTTATCTGGGTTGAATAGCAATTAATCCCAGAAATCCAGCTGAAGAGGTCATAATAAGAGGCCTCGGTAACTGCAGCTCTCAGTATCTGGGGATCTAAAGTGTGGAATTATCTTTAAACACGACTATGTAATCAGTGCATTACTGTTTTTTTTTTTTTGTTGTTTATTTTCTGTTCAGTTACATTGTTTTTTTACTGTCATTGTATTTTACTACAACATATGTGTTTGTGGTATTATTACACTTATTCATGGTCACTTATCATATTATCACTTACTCCCTCTGCACTTTCTTCTGTCCTACATGCAAATAACACTGTAAACTTTATATCTAAAAAGGTGATATACAAATGCAAAAGTAAATAAAATAAGGGGCTATACAAATAAAAATATCAAGAAAATACATTTAATAATAACACTTATTATTATTATTATTATTATTATTATTGTTATTATTATTATTATTATGCTACAAAGCAATCAAGAAAAGGCAAGAAGAGTCAGTTCTATAGAAATACATTAATCATGAAAAGAATAGTTACACCCACAAGGAAATGTCAGATTGCCGTGCTATTCGGAGGGCAGGTAAAGTTTACCAGGAACAATAAATGATGATAAATTTAGACTCATATGGGTAACATTTATTGAGCTACACATACAGAAGTAGTGTCTCTCAGTATGGTGTTGGGCCGCCATGTTTGCTAACACAACATGTCAGATGTCTTGGCATGGAGTTGTAGAGGCTCCTAATGGTGTCCTGTCACATGCACAGCCAAGCATGAAATTTGGCATGTTTCATGTTGTCAAACCTACCCACCAAGTTTCATTATTGTCGGTTGATTCTTTCTGGGTGCAACTATTTGTGCAACTATTCTTGTGTTTTTGTAAAAAAGAGAAATGCTCAGAATTACAAATGTCTGGTTACATTGACTTACAGTAAAAGTAAAGTATGTTTTTTTTTTTTTTTTTACGTTTCCTGTAAAGTTGTCATTTTGGAGATGCAGGGTTTTAATCTGACAAAATATATATATATATATACACACACACACACACACACACACACACACACACACACACACACACACACACACACACGGGATGTGGTAGAATAGCTGTGTGTGTGTGTGTGTGTGTGCGCGCGTGCGTGCGTGCGTTTTTTCTCACCTGTATACTGTGTGAGATTAAGACTGCATTGACTGGTAGGCCACTCCTTCGCAGTGTTTCATACCCTGCTCTCTCCACCACCAGCAGCTTGAGAGGAGTGCCTCCTTTCTTGATCAGTCTCAGCACCTCCTCAAAGTGTTCCTGCTCCACATTCTGTCCGTTCACCTCCACAATCACATCCCCCTCCCATAGGCCTGCTCTCTCTCCGGCACGCCCAGCTGCCACCTACCGGACAAAAGCAGGACATCGTACTGTGCTCGGGCAGGAGGATATCAGCAGAAATTCACTTCACAACTCAGATGGCACTATGTAACGTAATTGGCAGTGACTTCATTTGTAGCTAAATGTTTATGCAGTACAGTACACTGCTTGTAAAGTGCTTCCAGAAACTAGACACAAACCTGACCGATGTAGGTCCCAGGCTTATTCTGGACACACGCCAAGTTGAAGCCAAATCCTGTGTCCTCCTTATGAAGGACACACAGTCGAGGACACGGCAGGTTAGCGTGCACATCTTTGTGTGGCAGAGTGGGCTTGGGGAAACGCTCTCTTTTTGTAATGGAGAGCTCATAAAACAACAGTGGTGAGAAACCAAGCTGTGGAGGACACAAGCAGGGCATTATGGTAATTAATCCAAGAGTATTACAGTACAGTCACATCCAATCCACAAAATCAGCATGAATTCTTTATACTGAGGGTAACTAAGGTTATTTCACAGCATAGTATGTTCAGATGTTGCTGCAGCAGCTAAAAGCACTAAAGCACTATTCCTAGTTCAATTGATACAACAACATGCTCAAGTCAGCTCAAAATGTTCCTGACTTTGTATTTTAGGAACTGAAAACATAAAACCATTTCATACTGGTTACTGTGGTTAATTTTAGGGTTAGTCAGTTACATGCAATACTAGGAATCAAGGTACAAAATACAGGGTTAGATTTCCATGTGGAGGCAGTGAGGTCAATTTAGATGTTTACCCTAATCTGGTTTAAGTAGTGTGTCATTATTTGTGAAATTACAGGCAACAGTCCTAAAATCTTTTTTCTGTCATTTTACATATGTTAATGCTTTCATATTTCATACACTTGAAGAGGACAGTATGTACTGGCTTGATTAATGACACAGAGATTACAAGTGCATGCGTCTTTGAGAGCCTCCAAGCTTCAGATAAAACACCTTAAACTCATTTTTCACAGAATATGACAGCGGTTTCACAGACATGGCAGTTTCATAGGATTAATAAAACATGATGCTATTTCTACAGTTGGTTTTCTAGTAGATAAAATGTGTCATCCAGAAAAAGTACTGACATGTCAGATTTGGATGGGAGAAACACTGGCAATAGTTACCCACCTCCCTACGTGATCCCATTCCATTAGCACTTACATAAACACTCATTAGGTCCTAATGGCCTAATTGCCCAATTGCCATACCTCATGGCCATTTCATTAGGTAGACCTGCTCAACTGCTTGTAAATGCAAATATCTAATCAGACAATGACATGGCAGCAAATCAGTGCATTTAGGAATGTAGACATGGCCAAGACGATCTGCTAAAATTCAAGCATCAGAATTGAGAGGAAAGAGGATTTTGTTCTCTGGACAAAAAATTCTTGTTGATGCCAGAGGTCAGAAAACAATAGCCAGACTGGTTTGAGCTGATAGTGGCAACAGTAACTCAGATCAGCACTCACTACAACTACAAGAATGATAAACTCATTCTAAATAGCTGTATGAATTAATTGGTTTATTGTGCTACAGAAATGGCCTCAGCTGTGGAAAGTGAGTATGTCAAATATTGTATGTCATTTATCCTCATATGAGGCTGCAGACGGGAGTGAAATACATGATGCAGAGTTTTGGCGGGAGTGGATAGGCGCGTGATGAATTTGTTAACATTTGCAGCAGAGTTTTTGTTTATTTCTTTTCACTTCAAAGATATATATATTCAAAATATTACATCTGGCCAGGGCTACAAACATACGTATGAGCCCACACCCTGACACTGTATAAAAACAAGTGCATGTGAGCGTGTGTGTGAGAGCACACCTGTGTGTAGTAGTCTCTTCCCTGGATGGTGATGGTGGTCAGTGTGACCTGCTGACCGCTTTGCCGTATTTTGCTGACGATGTCTTCGTGCACTGAGTTTTCCACCTGCTCTCCATTGACTGCCAGCAGCAGCTCCCCATCCTCCATCCCTGCCTGCTCCGCTGGGCTGCAGGGGTCCACCTCCCGCAGCAGGTGCACTACACAACACAAACCACTTCATCACACCCTGTAATACAGCCCAACACTGAGAGACAATTCACTCTGACCAGTACAATGAATCTTTAGCACCTGTCATATTGTGATATTAGCGAAACTTGTTTGGGCTATGATTCTGAGATACCTAATACTGAATCAAAGTCCTGGAAAGTCATGCCTTAGTAGCAATAATACACTCCAGCAGGTGTGTAAAAAAGTGACAGTCCATTGTAATGCATCAATCTGAATCCAGCGTTTCAACACAATTTGTCTCGAAATCATAGCAACTGAAAACGTCCTATGTCGTATTTGCTTTCAGTTGTACTTGTGGTGAATTTGAGCACTTTCTACAGCTGAGGCAGACTAATCTTCTAAAGCTAGGTTTATACTTAACGCGTTAGAATTGGCACGAAGGTATGCGTGTGTAAAATGACACAATTGCAGCTTCACTGACCCTGTGTGCTGTCACAGCATGTGGTTGTGCACGTCCGGCTTACACTTCATTAAAAAGGAATGGATTTGGAAGAACATTAACTTCACGTTCACCTGTACAGATGTATGTATGATATCTTGTACAGATGCATGTACTGTATGATATCCTGTACAGGTGCATGTATGATATCCTGTATAGATGCATATATAATATAATGCAGAGAGTACAGCCTTAAAGTCTCTGCCATTTTTGTAGCACACTAATGCAGTTCATGTGTTGTTCATGTAACTGGTTGCTTGGCAGTTATTTAGAATTAATATATTAGTGTCTTATTTAGAATGTTGCTGTTTTCCTCTGTTAGTAATTTCCTCCATTTCCTTCCTATGTTAATTATTCATGCTTGATTCATGATTTTATGAAGACTATTTATTAATTTGCAGCATTTTTCTACATGTATATGTTGTCCCGCTCCCACGCATGATGTTGAAATTCAACCCCACACTGCATAATATTGTGGTGAGACCCGTGGGTCCTGGGGGTCATGCAGGATCTCTACTCTATGTCTCATAATGCAAATTGTAACAATCTTAGAGCAATATAATTTTGGATGATTTGTTCTATTGAAATGGGCATGATGTGTTGACTACACACTTCACTTCATTTCACTTCAGTATGACCTTGCCATGACAGTTTTCTTACTGTACTGTGACATATTTCTGAGTGACACACCGTATCAGGGAAGGTCTCTGACTTAGCTGAGCTTTTTTGCTTGATGATAGAAGGGGACCCTGCTCCCTGCATCAGCACACATCACACCAATCACATCATCAAGCTTTCTGACAATCATGGAGTTCATCTTCACCCACAACAAAGTTCGCTGGAGTCCTGGTGCAAAGGCAACAATCTTTCTCTGAAAACGACCAGGACAAAAGAGCTGATTGTAGACTTTAGAAGTACGTAGGTGCCTCACAACTCTCTGCACATCAGCAGTACAGCTGTGAGGATACAGCTCTCACAGCTACAAGTTCCTTGAAGCTTGGACATTATTGACAGTCTCTCCTGGTCCCCAAACACCTCCTCCTTAGTGAAGAATGCCTCTACATCCGAATGAGGCTGAAGAGGGCAGGCTTGTACACAACGCTCCTCAAGCATTGTAGAGAGCATCTTGACTTGCAGCATCACTGCCTGGTATGGAAACTGTTCCAGCAGTCTTCAGTACCCTGCCCAGTGCATCACTGGGTCAAGCCTCCCTGCCATTAGGGACATCTTCAGTGAATGATGTAAAAGCAAACAGGAAGGATCCCTCTCATCCATCACACAGACTGTTTCCAAACACAACCACCTGGAAGGAGGACATGGAGCATTCAGGCCCAGTCCTCTAGACTCATGAACAGTTTCTTCCCGCTGGTAGCCAGACTACTGAATGTAGATACATTGTGGACCTTTAAACATTCTCATTGAACTGCTACCTCACTTTCATCTGTTGCACTTTATCTTCTGCACTCAGCCACTTTACTGGGGAACTTTAACCTCACTCACTTTATATTGTAGCGCTGGTGCAGAAGAAAGCACAGAAAGCATTGCATTTACTGAACAGGCACATCAACAAACAAAGACTAGAAATGTCATGCTCAGGGCCACCTTAACACGCAAACAGGGAGGGGGTAACACAGAAGAGCACAAAGCAGGTGGAGGGTGGACCTATGGATGTACAAAGCCCACCTTCCACAGACCACAATTTAACAAACAAGAACTACTTCACTAACAACAACAACAACAACAGCTACTACAACAGTCAGGAGCCTCTGGGCAGCCACTTTGTATGCCACCATACCCCATACACAGAGCATCAAGCTACATCAAGCTTCTGGACAACCAGGTTTTGCTTTTTGCCCATTATCTTACCAAGGAACATAACATTCCTGCCCCTGTAGTCCAAAATGGCAGTTCTCACGTTCATAGGGCTGACTGATTGGCATGGTGAACATTCAAGAGCATTAACACATCTGGACTGGCCTGCAAAATTCCCAGATTTGAATCCTCTTGAAAATCTGTGAGACTACCGAGTACACCGCATCCTAAATCTGCCTCGATGTGGCCTACATACAGAAACCTGTCCAGTCCATGCCAAATGTAATCGCAGCTGTTATTCATGCTCGTGAAGCTATTATATGCTATAAGGTATGTGTCAGTCACAGGTGACTCAGTTTTTGTAAATATGATTATAAAGTGTTTGAGTCTGTGGTGTTTTTAGGGCTTCTGTGCTTCACACAGAGATATCATTTACCAAGCTATTATTTTGGGAGCCATCCGTTAAGAGGTTCTTTGGGGAACCAAAATCGGTTCTTCTGTGGCATTGCATTTTTGTACCTATGTGAGCTAGATTTGTCTCACCTATTCGTCCTGACGGCATCTTCTCTTGTCTTAGCAGAAAGCCGTATCCCTGTGGTCCCTGAACAAGATGCAGGGTTTTTGGTCTGTAGGGGAGGTTATGAACGCTGGCAAACGCAGGGAGAATGGGGAGCCTTCGGCGGCTGTAGGTCTCTTCACTACTGCTGTCTATGACCATGATTGTCAGGAATTCCCCACTCCTCTTAACCTGAGAGTGAAAACCACAAGCAGAGAAAGTTAGACTTAACCAGAATCATTGGGAAAACAGGTTATGAACCTACAATGCCAACCAACCATTTTAGCCAGCGCTGAATGTGTAAGTGTGGAGACCATGACCCCGTTGATCCAGACCAGAATATCTCCGGGCTGAACGCCAGCTCTCTCCGCTGGACCTTCACTCACAGGATTCAGGTAATACATCCCTCTCCTACCTGCACACATATATAAACCAAAAACAGTTTAAATACACACTGGCTATATAGATACACACACGTTTATTCTGTTCCACTACTTCAGCTTTGAGCTTTGGAAGAACAATAGCAGCATTGGTTTAGTCTACTCTGCCCACCTCCAGTTGATAGCATATAAAAGAAGTTACCTTCAATGGGGATGATGCTGAGTCCAAGGCCAAAGCCAGGCTGTCTGCTGATGTGGCACAAACGTGGGCGAGCACAGCCTTCTCCTCTGTGAACTCTGGCCAGAGCCATGAGGTCCATTCCCTCCGACACAGCCAGCTCATAGTCCTCAGCCCTCAACACCAGCAGACACAGCTGCATTCCAGAGGCCTGCACCTTCAGCACCACCTGCCAAACAGACGACAGCTCGGAAACGGACTCTAGCACCACGAGCAAACAACATGCACAGAGAGGAACTGAGGAAACCAAGAAGTATTGGCATCACAAAAATGTCAACTTTAAAAGAGAAGAACTTTAATGTATACTAGCATTCATAATCACAGTTTTCAGTGATATAAATATTTGCAATTCTTCAGTTCTACAAGTTACACAAGTCGTCACAGAGGTGCAAGTGACTAGTATGCGCTCAAACCCCAGAAGAACTTTATGCTAATAGCAACATGGATGACTTAAATAACATTGTACTTCAATAATCATTTCATTTCAGATGAGCTCAAGCCCTGAGATGGCATGAACTGATGGCATTTAGATGTTATGGATATGTTTTTTTTTTTTTTTGCTGTGACTTTTTGGATGATGTACACTTGATGGATGATGTTCATCCAAACCTATGTGGTAATATTCATCACAGAAGGCTACCAGTTTTTAACGCAGTGCCGGCTGAGAGATGACAAGCACTCAGTTGTGGTATTGCCCATCCTTAACAATAGGAGATTTCTGAAGAAATGATGCACCATAGAGGGTTTAATACCTAAAATCCTTGTTGCACTATTGCATTATTTGATGATGCATCAATGGGAAATGTGCAAGCCACAAACCATTAATGCTCATGAAAGTCAGCATCTTTCTAGATGCTTCTTTTATAGCCAAGCACAATAGCATGATGTTTATTGAACTACTTCTCACAAAGTTCTTAGTCTTAAATCGCTCCTGTCCCAACTTTTCTGGATCATGTTGCAGGAATTAATTTCAGAATGAGCATATATTCACCAAAAACAATGCAGTTGATAGACATTAAATATCTTGTCTTTGTACTGGTGTTGTTTGAATACAGGTCAAAGTACATTTGTAAATCACTGCTGTCTGTTTTAGTTGTATTTCACATAATGTCTTAGCTTTTTTGAAATTGAGGTTTGCAGGTAGTATGTATGTCTTTTTAAAGTAGTAGCACTGTCTGGGCTAATCTATGCTTCACTGTACAATATGGTTCAACCTGACAAATTATGTCATGTGGTAACAAGCAACTAAATGTTTGCAATTTTTAGTTTCGATTTTTAGTTTATGACAAAAGCAATATTTTCATCATTTCAAACTTACAAAAAAAAGAAGAAGAAAAAAACACATCTGCCATATTTCACCTTTTACGGTGTATAATAAAATGGCAAATAGTTTAATTAATTAAATGTCACAGATTCTGTGTTTTCTCCATTCACAGCAGTTCACATGCACCATAGAGATTACTGTTATTTTAACGTTAGTGATTTTGCTGTGAAGGATGAGGTGATGAGGAAATGTGGGCCACCTTGAGAACACAAAGAGATTGGAGGCAATATTCATTTTCCTTTACGGTTCATTTAGGAAGATGGTCCGTACCTTTTCATACTCTTGATTGTCCACAAAGTCCTCGTTGACCTCCAGGACGCGATCTCCATCCCTCAGGCCACTGCGCTCTGCTGCACTCCAGGGGGCCACCTGTTGCACCACATGGCCCCGACAGCCTGTTTCTTTTCTCAGACAGAAACCAAAGCCCTCACCCTCCTCTCGCTTCAGCAGACACAACCGCGGGCACACAGCTGGCTCTAAGGACAATTCAGCCAGTTTGGCCTTTATTAGAAATATGAATTTCTCTGCATCTGTAATTTATATGAGCTTTATGTCGAACAGTTTATGCCCAACAGACACCTGCTTAAACATTGCTTCTTCTGAAATCAAGGGTGTTACTAAGGAGTTAGTTCCTCTTTACTGCAGTAACACTGTACACTCCTCTGGGAAGGCTTTACACCAGATGTTGGAACATTGCTGCATAGCTTTGATTGTATTCAGTCAAAGAAGCATTGGTGAGGTGAGGCACTGATGTTTGATTATTAGTTCTGGATCCCTCCAACTAATACTCAAGGTAGTAACTGATTCTCCACCATTCCCAAGAATGTAGTTCCACTGCTTCACAGCCCAGTGCTGGGGGAATGTATACCCCTCTGGCTGATGCTCCGCATTGGGAATGGTGACCTTTGACTCACATGAAGCTGCTCCACAGCATGCCTATCCTTGAAATGGTTTTCTATGAAGATTATACAAACTGTGTGAGTGCAATAGAACTTTGGTGCCTGTGGCACTGTAAAGTAGCTAAATTCACTAATTAGGTGTCTGGATACTTTTTAACATATACCATACTGTGGAAAAGTCAGAGACCACCCTTCATTTACTTAATTTCCTGTCCTGACCATAGAGTTATTCACATTGTCAATGTCAGGAAAAAAGCAGCCCACCCTCCTCCACCCCACAATTTGAGTAATCTCATTCATTCATTCATTCATTCATTCATTTTCAAAGCTGCTTATGCTTCCGGGGCACAGGGCTGCTGCAGTCTATCCCAGCACTTGTTGGGTGGAAGGCAGGAAACCCAGGTGTTTCCAGGGCTTAAGCAATTTTATTCACACACAAACACCTTCAGTGATGTTGAGGTCTGGACTGGGTGGTCAGTCCATTGGTTTAAGAACAGCAGCAGCTTCTCTGTTTTATTTGCTAATTTTAATTTTTGGGTTTTTTTTTTAGATGTGAAGAAACAGTGGAGGTTCGTTTTCTCCTCTCTGAAAGATAAATGTTTTAAGTGCTGTTTATCTGATGGTAAAAGTTGTGGTGAAAAAAAAAAGGTTTTTGTCTTGCTCAGTCGGTGGTCAAATGTTCTATGTATGTTTCAATCATTTTTTAACTTGACTTTTATGTGAGTTGATCTAATCTCAGAAATCTCTCCTGAAGAGTAAATAACTTAACAGCCATTTTGATTGGAAATGATATAAATGAAGGTTTGTCTCTGATTTCGTACAGTAATGCACCGTAGTGCATTGTTTGTTATAGAAGTCAGAACACTGGTGTACCTGTGTCATCTGAGATAACGAGGGCTGGGTTGTCAATTCCTTCTTTCGGGTTGAAAGTGAACTTTCTAAGAACATCAGAATGGGTAAACTTGGTCATTACAGAGTCAAAATGAAATGCACCATACAGTCACTACAAAAGAAGAATAAGCTTTCAGTTTTCACCAATTCAGTTTATTAACCATGTACTAAAAACACAGAAAAGCAAGTATTAGCAGAAAAGAATTATTAATACCAGTCTTTTATTTATTTATTTATTTATTTATTTATTTCCAACCCAGCAGTAATTCACTCTGAAATCAACTGCAGAAACATTGACCCACTGTGGATAAGGATAGTGACATTCTACAGCATACATACATTTTCTTTACCTGCTGTGTTTAACATGCAACTGAGATAAATACTCTTTAAAGACACTTACTGTGGCAATTCTGCATCATCTGGCCCTAAAAAACATAAAAACATCATAATACTGCATAAAACAACATTGCACTATTCATTCATTACACCGTCTTAATCAACACTGATTACTTCCCCATTAAAAACTCAATGCTGCCCACTGAGGTGTGGACCACTGAGGTTTAACTCAAGATCACTTTCTCTGTTTGGACACCACCTAGAACAACCAAATTTTAATATAAAGACAACACAAGTAAAGAAAATAAGTTCTAAAATGATCTTTCCATTTAGTGAAGATTTATTCAGAACCTGTATCATCCATGTGAAAAAATAACTGCCTCCCTAAACCTCGTAATTGGTTGTGCCACTCTTGGTAGCAACAACTGCATTCAAACATTTGTGCTAACTTGCGATTAGTCTTTTACATCGCTGTGGAGGAACTTTGTCGACTCTTTTTTGCAGAATTGTTTTAATTTGGCTACAGTGGAGGGTATTTTTTAGAGGCGATCCTGCCTGTGTGCTTCAGAACCTTGTTCTGCTGCATTAAACTGAGCTTGAGCTTTAGGTCACATACCGACAGGTGGACATTCTCCTTTAGGATTTTCTGATAGAGAGAAAAAATTTATGGCTCCATCAGTTATGAGAATTCATTCAGATCCTGCAGAAGCAAATCAGCCCTGGACAATCACACTACCACCACCATGCTTGTCTGCAGGTATGATGTTCTAATGCTACAGAATATTATCTCCAAAGTCTTGGGGGGGGTTCTTCTAGATATCTTTTGGCAAATGTGCCTTCGTGTTCTTTTTGGTCAGCAGTGGTTTGTGCAACTCTTCCATGGAGGCCTATTTTGCTCAGTGTCTTTCTTTTTGTGGAATCGTGTACCTTAACTGAGGCGAATGAGGCCTATAGCTGTTCACTGTCTGGGTTCTTGTTCCTCCTGCATGAGTCAATGATGGGCTCTTGGTGAAATCTTGGTAGGCTGGTCACTCCTGGGAGGGTTTACCACTGTTCTAAGTTTTCTCCATTTGTGAATAATGGCTCTCACTGTAGTTTGCTGGAGTCCCAGAACCTTAGCAATGGCTTCATGACCCCTTCCAGACTGGTAGATTCAACAGGTCTGGCAGGAATCATGACTGGGTATAGCTGGGGAAACTGAACCCAATAGTCAACTGAATTTGGTTAACTGGTTGATAAGTAGCCAAGGGGGCAATTACTTTCTTCCCCACACAGAGCAATAAGGGCTAAACAGCATTATTCCTTCAATAAATGAAATCATCATTTAAAAACAGTACATCACGTTTACTTGGATTATTATTGGCTAATAATAAAAGTAGTTTGATGGTCTGAAGCAGTCATATGTGACAAATATGCAAAAATAGAAGAGGACAGGAAGGAAGTAAATACTTGACAACACTGTATATGGGATATGCCATTTCATGCCATTTTTAACTGCTTTCATTTTATGTCTGGGCGGCGTTTGGTTCTTGTGGTTTGCTGGGCCCTTCATTATATCAGTCCATCAAGTGTAATCTAAGCTAGTAGCTGACTCCTACAGTTATTATCAAAGCTTGTTCTCTGAACATTTGATAACTTCTCTGCACTGTGGTTGACAGACATGGACCTGGCAGCAATCTGAGACTAGATACATGTCTACAGTCTACAACAGAAACAAACGGCTGTCTTTCCACACTGTGTTCTTCTTTGAGAGGTTTAACAGTTAACAGTAACCACAGTACTATTCCATCATACATTCACTCACATTCAAAAGGATGTCGTTCATATGTAATCCGAACAATCAAACAGCAACAAGATAAGAAATATCAACACACCCCTATAATAATAAACATATAGAGGAGCATTCATAAAAGCCTTACTCATGAAATGATCGTACACTGGTTACATCCTACATAGTATCGTTACGGTGATCTAAAACCGTTCTGATACAGAAAGATCAGTGAAATAGCACAAATAGAGCAAATGGGTTTAGCTGAGGTTACCTGTGGTGTATCTCATGGTGCTGCGTGCCCGCGTCCTGGCTGGATGAGTGGACAGGAGGTGCTGAGAAGGTTCAAGGTGCACATCATAACACAAGGACTGTTCAGTCAGCAGGACTCCTCCTTTCTCCTCCACACAAACACACTGGAGTTTAATGAGTAAGCTGAGGTTTATGAGGCAATATTCCAACAACAGACCCAGCTGCTTTTATTACACACTATCATCTAATGGAAGATGTTAGGAACCGAAGTGGAACACCTTGATTAAGTAACTACTTGGGTGAAGTAACAATACTACAAATCTCAGATTTCATAGGAAATAAAGAATCAGATGGAGAGAAATTCACTTCCGTTTTTATTTCATCCACATAATTAAAATATAGCAATCTTTTAGCAAACTGTAGTCACAGGCACAAAATCAGGATGTGATGCAATTCAGAAACATTTATGAAACAGAACTTGTAGGTTAGCACCACAGGGAGCACATTTGGGGCTAATTGAATATACGCTACACAGAACTTGTATTAGTAAACTACTATGACTTATATGGAAGTTCGCGTATTCTGGATATTGCTTAACAGTGCTTAGCTGAACATTTCAGTATGACACACAACACTTCATTCAGCATGGGGACAGATGTTAACTGGTATGCAGTACAGAGTAAGGGAGAGTGGGGCACCTTGTCACACTGTCAATATTTCCAACATCAGAGGGTGCTGCTTTAAAGTGGAATAGTAGTTTGTGCATCTACTTGGTCTGATGCCATATGCTGTCTGGTAAAGGGCAAGATACACTGAGCTGAAGTGAACACAGATTTACCATTTGCCACATTGTGAAGTTAAAAAAACAGAACATTACATTTTTTGTCATGTGTAATGTACAAAAACACATTTGTATTTACTGGAGCAGGACTTTCCTAATGTCCTGCACCAAGCAAACCTATAATATAACTAATATCAGCAAATATGTCAGTTTGGGGGTAATTTGTCCCAATTACTTTGCAAGCTGTCAAATAATTATAAATCATCTGTTTACTTGAAAGTTCGAACTGTTTTATTTGAAAGATTGTTTGAAAGGATTTTCTGATTCTTGTGCATTGCTTTAACAAGTCCCATCACGCTCCAGGACTGACTCAGCAATTAATGACTAATCAAATTTAATGATTAATCAAGCTGTTTTCTGAAGCAGCATTTAGAGCAAGTTAATTTGAAGTAAAGTGATTGCTTTTATATGTTACAAAATCTAGTGTGACATCTTAACCCACATAGTGTGGTAACTTACCCGGTGATGGGGCAGCTGGCCACAAATGAACACTCACTATTTAAATGCGTATGAAATAAGTCTGAAATAAGATATGAAAACGTAATGAATACAAAATATATGAGACTTTGTTTTTTTCATTTGTTGTGCAATTTGTAACATTATGACTGGCTGATCCCACAGTATAGTATATAAGTGTAATAAGTGTAACCCTGCTCTCCTCTATTGTAACAAAGGTCTGAGATAATTTACTTAATTTCCAGGCAAATTAGATATTATGTGGAAGTTATTCATTGTTCAGGAGTAATTTCAATTACATTAGATATAAGATAATCTACTTGCATCAGGAATGGGGAAAGTCTAAGGAAAAGAAATGAAAAAAAGAACTAAAACATGAGTGTGAAAATGGAACTCTAAATAACCATGCAGGTCCTGGTACACCACAAAAACCCCAGGATCAGATAAATAGTACTTAAAGCTTACTTAAACAGCACTTGCTTCATATCTGAGAAAAAAAAAGAGGACGTGTTGGTGTTTCACTCTGGTGTTTCAATTCTTCTGTTGTGACATGACAATGAGCTGACCATCCAGACCTCAATATCTAAGAATGCATTGGATTATTTGGATCATGAAAAGCAGAAAATGCTTTTAAGACTGAGGTGTGAAAAAACTTCTGAAAAACTGAAAGCAAGTCTGCAAAACAGAACGGTAAAAGGTAAAATGGTAGACACACTGTGGTTGAGGATATGTTTTCTGCTTTTTTCTTGATGGAAATTAAATAAACAAAGGTGACTTTAGCACTGTACTGTACATACACTAACCAGCATGCCAACAGATTTTCTCATTGTATATAAATTAATGGTGATGGAGACGGTTTTCAAAAACAAACCCTGTTCTGTAGAAAGAAAAATATGAATGTGTTGTATTTTTTCCAAGATGCATAAACTTGAACGTGCACGCTAAGATCATGGTACTCTTGCATAGTATTTGTGTACAGTATATTAATTACTCCCTTAGCAGCACCTCTGTAAAGTAAACCAGTCCTCCGTCACTTGGTACCTGTGGTGCTGCCTTTCTCCAGCATGCGCAGGGTTTGCCTCACCACACTCTCCACTCTGCGGAAGTGCAGCTTCTTCCAGAAGCTCGGGTGCTGCTTACGGCCCCACTCCAGATCCTTCAAAAAGACCAACAGCTGTTCCCGTACACGATCCCTCTCCCAGGAAAGCGAATTCTTCGTGATCACACTCAGGATGGGGTGCCAGTCCTCTGAGAGGTCTGAGCCCTCAGTCACTGAAGCTAGCGCCTTCACTCGTCTCCCACCCTTCTCTTGAGGAACCCCACGGACATGTAGTGATTGCTTCCCTACATCAGTCAGCTGGTTCAGATACAGACTGGGAAAGGAACAGGAACACAACACAAATCATATCACTAATATATGGCTATATTCAAATGACCCATCAAAAAAAACAAGCAACAAACTGTATATATATATATATATATATATATATATATATATA
>CM067488.1:12498696-12586634 GCA_034552555.1 Semaprochilodus insignis
ATATATATATATATATATATATATATATATATATTTTAACCATCAGAATGAATAACCGAATTTGGCACCCACTGACACTGGCAGGTCAGATTAGCTTCTTGGGTAACCATAGCTTCACACAAGTCACCCCACTGCCACCAACCGTGGCAGTTATCTGTACATGTTTTGCTACAGATCAGTGTGCAGGACTATACCTTTGCAGGTATATAATACTACAATAATGTTCACATTGTGTTTTTACAGTGTATGGTTATCGGCAGCTTGCTAACTGCACTGACCAGCCCTGGTCCTGCCCATTTGGGTCCTGTGACCCAAACTGTAAAGGTCTAGTGTGACTGCTTTGTGGATAGCAGTGCACCTCATCACATTATCAGATAGCTATAAAAATGTACAACCAAAATAACTTCAATATCACAACCTTACACACACCTCAGGTAGGAGATACTTCCTCAGCAAGTTCACGACAACAGCTCCTGATGAAATAGGTTCGTTAGGATCACTACACAGTTCAGTGGAGCCAATCCTAAAGTCTACCTTCATCTTCTCCATGCCGTTGAAGATGAAGAGGACCTCCTTGGCCTGACTGCTATCTCCACTGAGAAATGGTGTCTTGCGAAGGTGCACATACTTTCTACCCACAAGGTCTCTAAGTGATGTGGGTTTGGACAAATGACAGAGATCTTCACAAGAGAAGGGCACCATCAACTTGAACTGGGACAGCGTTAACCCAGCACACCAGTCCAAAACAAGCTTGCGGACAACTGTACTTTTCCCGGTACCAACGGCCCCATAGAGCAGCACGTTGACTCCTCGACCCTGATCTTCACATTGACTTGAGTCAAAGATTTGTTCAACTGTGAGAGAATTGCTCATGGATACATTTTCCTTATAGGGATTAATGGAAAAGCCTTTTCCCTCCCCTGGGTTCTTCTCCAGAATTAGTGGGTCTACATGCATAGTCTCGGGAGAAAAGTAACCCCCAAACTGCTTCTCTTCCTGGGGCAGGTGACTGAACCACAACATTAACTTCTGTTTGTGGATCTCTATGGGATCTGTGGGTCAAAAAAAAAAGACATCACGCCACACAGCATTCTGAATGGAGATTCCCCATCAAAAAGATAATAAAATAAAGAATTTTAGACCCTTTCACAGTTCCGTATTCAGCAGGGTGGAAGTCATGATAGGAGGGGAAACATTACAGCAGTGGCTGAGTTGAAGAATTTAAATGTTTAAATGTTTAGACAAGCAGTATTGATTTGAAGGAGGTAAAAAGCTGCCCATGATCCACATTATGTATACTATATACAGAGAGTATCTATAAATAAGATGAAAAACGGTGATATTACATTATGCCAGGATCACACTACACAGTATTTCTGTCATTACGGTCACTACGCCACATTAGTGCCATACATACATTTTTGCAAGTTTGGGAGACTGGCAACACAACAACTCTGAAGCATGTTCATGTAAAGAGCATTATATAGCCTAAATCTTGTTAGCTGCAAGGTTAGACGCTAGGTAGTGCACTTATGCTTTATATATGTCTTTGTATTAGCACTGGCCCTTGTTCGGGTAGTGTCTGAGCTCATGGCGAGTTTTACACTCTAACCTTCCTGTACTAGCTAGGAAACATTCTCCAACGGAACACTAAGCACAGTTGTAAGTCGCTCTGGATAAGAGCTTCTGCTAAATGCCATAAATGTAAATGTAGGTGCTATAAATGTTATTTCTCACCAACATTTAGCTATTTGGTAATTACTGTAATCCCACAACTCAACAACTCATTGTTCCACTTAACAGCTGCAACAATAGCATCCCTCGTTCTCTTCAACATGTTTACATATGCGCACCAAACAGCACTCTGTCGTCCTATTGGTCAATGGTAAGGAACATGTCATTGTAGGACATGTCAAATTAGGCAGGAAACTAAAAAAAAAAAATTCTAACATTCTAGACTTCTCGTTGGGCTGTTAAGGAGCATCAAAAGTCCCAGATTGTTGTCCTTAGATTATGCCACCCTTCATAGCCTGATCCTCATTCCCAATGCTCATATTCAGGCCAGACGCTGGAAATTTGTCAGTTACAATAAAATTGTATCAACATCGGGTTTTGTGTAGTCTGATCCCAGCATTATTTATTTAAAGTTGAGTCATTGAAGTGTGTGGATTCTGTGCAGCAATTGTATTGTTCAGCATGTTTTAACGCATTTCCACAGTTAAATATTAGCACTAGTACGAGGTTGCCTTCCTATTCGCCATATTGCTTTTCTAATTTTCTCATCCACCTTAAACTGTGCAGTTACACTCAGATACCTAAAACACCACAATGTAGCTGCTGTACTGAACAGTGACCTAGTCAGTTATAGCACTGGGCACTGTAATAAGTAATTACATCAGACAGAGGAAAATGAGGAAGAAGTTAAATCACATAATACAACCAACAAACAATAAGAATTAACTAACTCTGTTAGCTTTACTCACACGTTACACAACACAGTCTTTTCTATTTAACTATACTCACTGTACACTGTAACTGTATATGACCTTGTTAGCGTTCTTAATGGACTTTCATGGTTAATCAGGTATATCTTAAAAAAACCCTTGTAGTTCATCAAGCCTGCTCCTCTCTGTAAATGAAAACTTCTCCATCAAATGAATGACATCTTTTATGGAAAGGTAAATTCTTTAAGGGCATTAAAAAGCGAGCCCCCTACATCAGAGACATTTAAAGAAGGATTCATTTGTCAACATTGCTGCTTTAATTTTCCCTACTATAACATTTGCTGCTTTAAATATGGAATTGCGAAAATGGTCTATCCTTGACCAGGATATTAACCCCAGACGTGTATTAGGCCTAAAACAACCATTGACATTTTTCAAGTCTAGGCTTGAACTTCATTTCAGTCTGGGAACCTGGTTCTATATATCAGAAACCTTAGCTGCTTGTTAGCTAGTTGTTGATCCCTGCTTACCTGTGTTGGATGTACTTGAACAAAATAACCTCATACTGAAACCAGTGGGCAATGAACTGCTTGCACTTTCGTAAGGGGTTGTCCACCTGCTGAAGACAACAGAGTTATTAAACTCGAGCAACGATGTGACTAGCTCACTGTGTAAACATGAAAACATGAGATATGTACTTTATATGTAATCTTACTCAGAAAATAAGGAGGGCCCCGTCTTTCTGACACCACAGAAGCCGCCTGGTGGAAGGCTGAAATGCATTTCTGATAATAATAAAAAAAAAAGATAAGACTGCAAATCACTGCAAACAGAACTTGCACACAAATCAGCAGTTAACTAATTTGACTCCATGTTAAAGGTAGAAGTACTTTTCTGTGTAAGTGCTGGGTGGAGTTTGTGGGCCACATCTTTCTGTGCCCCACAGCATCTCCTCCTCATAACTCCTGTTCCAGTCGTCTTCCCAAATCGCCACATCGTATTGCCCTTCAAGACACCACCTAAAATAAAAACACTATTTAATATAATATAGCTATGGTTATTAGAACACACTGGAGTGAGGCATGGGCATCCACAAATTCAGCACAAAAAAACAGATTTCCCTTTACTTAAGATCCCACTGCACTGTGTGCAAATTACAGGCCAGGTTAATGAACAGTAAAGAAACTGCAACATCATGAACCGAGCTGTCTGTTATGTAGATACTTTGTACAGACACTCATTGGTCATTTTATCAAGTACAATTTTTGTAGGCATGCAGATACTGAGTTTAGCACATCTATCACAGCCACCCTTCCAACAATAAAAAGGTACCAACAGAGGACCACTAGATACAAGTTGGATGTTGGATCATTATTAGGGCTACATGGACACTGTCAAGTGTATCAGGCGCAGCTGTGTTGTTTATCACCTTCTATGGCTCTACAGGTGCCTATGCAGGTGTACAGGCAGAGACTATAGCTCATCTTGTTCCATGCATAATCTGTGATAGTCCTCAACCTACTTTTGGGCTAGAAAAAGCCCAGCAACACTAAAACACCTAATGACCTTTCGCCAGCCCAGCACCAGTAACATGTCACTACCATGATGAGAACTGTTCATCACCTCAATAACATTTGCCCAGTGTTGGTCCTATGGTGGTTTTCTTTGTTGTGGTAGAGGGTGGCGGAGAAAGTGAGCAGAAAGGCCACAATCAGTAACCAAACCTACAGGGTGCAACTACTTGTTGGAGGATCATTAGAACCTTTCCTTCAGTGTGTTATTCAGATTTTTGGACAGTCTGCAAAGTTATAAAGCCCAAAGTACACACCAGATGGAGAAACCCTCTCCCACAAAAAAAACCCCCAAAAAACACTTTTCCTAGCTGCCTGAAATGGCTGGTTGGAATTCCAGGCTTTTTCTTTGTTACAATGTGATGTCATCTTGTAGCACAATCCTTATTTCCTGCCTAGTGCAAGATTGGCACACCCTCACACAATGCACCAAGAACTAAAAAGTTACATATGTTACTGTACTAAAAAACGGACCATGCTAAACATCCTGCACCAGTCTAAAAAGTGGATTAGGTCTACCAACTGACTGGTCCAACTGATTCTGATACTGCAGAACCCACGCCACTGAAAGACCAGCCAAGTAGTCGGATGCTGCTTTGGCTGACAAACCAGAACACAATGGGTTTGTCTGGAGGCGGGGCTTAAAGACACAGGACCTCTAACTGAGCATTTCAGAAAGAGGACAAATATAGATGTACAGCATGAGAAAAACATTGTCTTTTGGGGAAACTAAAATATGTAAATCTATTCAAGCAGATCCCAAAAATAAAACTGAAAACAAGCCCCCTCCTTATATGTCCCCTTTAATGGTTACCATTAGAGACCACTAGATTCCTGTAAGACCTTTAGATCCCACTAGGAAACTCAAACCCATCTGGAATCAGATGAACCTGAAACCATCAGAATACTGTACACTGTGATATCATCCCATCAGGATAACACTGAATACCTTTACTGAATAACCAACAGAACCTATTAATGGTTTCTATGATCCTATAATGGTAGGTGTTTCTGATCAAATGACCCATACTGTAGATCCAGGGCAGGTGTAGTTCTGCCTGCTGAACTGGTCAGCTTAACAACTCTGTGTTTATTTACTGACACCCTGAGCTTACCCAGGATGATTCAGGCCCTTCCTATTCTCTACTACGGCGTGGAGGAGCAGTTTGATCCATGAAGAGCTGAGCCACTCAGTGACAACGGTAGCCCACATACAGCTACATTTAAGAGGAAGCTCTAAACCGAAAAACGACCTGACAGACAGACAGTTTGAACTCGGAACAGAACAGCTGCCAGCGTCTATTTACAGACTTCACAGAGGTCTTACTTATTACTGACACTTCACCCACTGGTGAATCTAGTGTCAAGTCACTTCAGACAAAGACCCCACATATCTGAATGAACAGTATTTAACCGTGAATGTTACCGCTTAATCCCCTGAACAGTATGTACCATGAGACAACAACCACTGAGTAGGACCGTTAACGTTAGCTTGAGCTGCTAAGCTATCAATGTTTAGCGTAATCAAAGCCAATGTCGTACTGTAATGCAGATTCTATTGACTAAGCTCGCTATGGCGGCAATAAATGATAAGGTTTTATGGCACTAAACTCGGAGTCTCTCTGCAGGAGGAGTCGACCTGTAATTCAATTATTAGCTACTTTGGTTTGAGGACTCTTGACAGAGCACATAGCGACCTTGTACTGCGACCGCCTAAGAAGCGTAAAGAAGGAGAGAGTTGGCTAACGTTAGCTTAGCTTACCTACACTTTTTCATTGTGTCCTCATAGTCATGTTGTTGATAAACAGATGTCTGACAAACTGAACTGCGGTCAAGCTACACTGTCTCAGACAGACAGCACACTTCCTGTTCATACAGAGGAGAGAGAGAAAACCTCCCTCTGCTCTGAATCATGTCTTTACTTGCTCTTCCAGTCTACACACTCGTAGAGTTAAAGGGGGACTCCACCAAGTTTTGAAAATTCCTGTGTAGTTCAGTGGCTAACATGTCAACGTTCAGAGGGATTTGGTGTGAAATGCTTACTTTCAGGAGAAATACAGCGAGTCATGCGTATTCACAGTGGCGGTGATGGTAACCAGACGTATCTGAAAGCTCCCTCACAGAAGTCACCATGCCTGATGTCTGAGACACTGTTATGTAGCAGTACTGTTATGTAGCAGGTTTGGGACAAAGCTATGGCTTAAACTGGATTTTAGTCTGTTTATTTTCATGGTGGCGGAATACATGAAGGGTGTTCTAAGGCAAAATAGTCCTCAAGGAAACCTAAAATGCATGCAATGTGCAATATATTGTTATGTAATTTATATTCTTCTTTTCTTGGTTGAGATATTTATGTCCACTAACATGTTTTTCCCGCGGTTTCCCACTGTTCCAAGTCTGAAATGTTTGGTCTGATCAGGAATGATGTGCTTATCTTATTGATCCAGCTTATGGTTTTCAGAAAAGTCCCTATTAAGAATGAATGGGGTGGAAAAGTATTACTATTTACTGTACTTCTGCTCGACTGATCCACAGTCATACTGAGCCGTACTCCTCTATGTGTTGTTTATTCATCCCTTGTTCCTCCCGTAGCAACCACCGCCTAGCAACAGCCTACCAGGAAGTGGGAACCTATAAACTGGGCGCCCATTGTGTGTTTCCCTCAGGAAATGCACTGGTTCACTGGTGGAGTTTGGATAGTAAATAAACTGGCTATATTTGTCTTGTAGACAAAGGAACCCCTTGTTCCCATAAAGAAATCTGTATATATCCTCACAGGTGAACCATTTCACATCAAACCACTCCAGATAACTTTATTTATGTCTCAACCACTGAATTATGTAGACATTATGAATTAGTGGAGTCCCATTAAAGACATTTTAGTACATTTAAAAAATCTCAAGAAATGTCTTGAAAGACAAATATTCTTGCTAAAACAAACAAACAAACAAAAAAAAAAAACAATCATAGAAACCATTAAAAGGTTCAGTTGGTTGTTGGTAATATCTAATAGTCACTGATGGTATATTGGGATTTCCTGATGGGCTGATATCACAGTGTAAAGGATTCTAATGGCTTGGCTCGGGCTAATTCCAGATGCATTTGGTGTTTTCCTAATAAGAACAGGATACAGGATACTATAGTGGTCTCTAATGGTAAACATTAAGTCAGTTACCATTAGAAAGCAAAACCATCAAGTTTGAAAGGGAACATATTATGTAAAACTCTGTTATTCAGTTCTCGCGCACATACATTTGGGGAGTGCTTATCAACCCACAATGTGAAATAAGACAACCCAGCTAAGAGCTAATCATGGGAGCTGCCCTGTTGTTGGCTGCACCTGAATGAATAAAGTTTATTTTTGATGGCAACGTCTAGCTACAGTCAGTAAAACCTGTACACATGTGCTAACTACTTTGTCTGACAGGCTAAAGTTGGTTTCACACCTCAGGCAAGTGCTGTTAACTGCGACACCATTTAAGGTGGAACTGGAAAATTCTAACAGGAAGCTGGCGAATAAGAAGCTGACTTCAGCTATGTGTGCTGCTTATCCAGCCTGGGTCAGTATAATGCAGCAGAGCAAACAAAACTCTTCCTAAAAGACAGATCAGTACCAATTATCAGTCTGTGGCAAAACTGCAGATGAAGGAAATGTAAGTATTTAAAAATAATTATGTCCTGTGTTTCTTGCTGTTAATTTTGTTAGTGTTAGTGTTTTACTACTGTATTGTTCTAGAATGTTCTTGGTGTTACTTGATACAGGATCCACAATGATGTTAATGCTGTTAGTCTGTTAACTGGACGTCTGTAAGATGAACGTCAGCTTATCAACAGGTGAGTAACATAGGAGTAAAATGAGAGAATGTGTATTGACGTCATGTCATGCCCCATGGGGTGGGGCAACGGTTCATTATCCTTTAGAGGAGCGGCAGTGAAACTGGTTGTTCTGTACAGGACTGAAGACAGGGTGAGAAGGGAGCTGCGGTTAATGTGTGGAAAAGGGGTATATTATGTCACCCTTAATCCTGAAGGATTTTTTTCGGGGGTGGTATAATAGACTATGAATGAATGTATATGTATATGTTTATGTATATGTTTATGTATGTATATGAATATGTATATACTTAAACACTAAGAAGACTCATGTAGGCTCACTGGTCATTTTGGATAGTGAACAGAATGGCTGTATCCACAATCCCCGTCACTGTAAACGAGAGCGTCTCTATACACAATTTCACGTTAAACAACTTAAATTGAATAACTTCGTTTATTTCAATGATTAAATTATGCAGAAATAGCTAAAAATAAAAAATAAAAAAATGTAAAAAATTTTTGGAACGGGAATTTCATATTTTCATACTAGACCATGTAGCCTCCATAACAGAGGTTATTACATAAGAGAGGTTATTACTTTGCAACGAAAAAAATGAAAAGAAAAGTAATGGCTAGGTGACCGGATGAATTTCATAATTTTATTGTTTATCACAAAGCATATAACTGCATGTTTCTGACATGTTTTGGAACCAAAAAGGTGATACAGTAGAGAGACAAGCCTACACAGTCATATGAATATGAACCTTGTACAAAAACATGTTGAATAGAAAAGTTTGTAAATCATACTTTGGTTTTAAAGAGGCACAGGGTCATAAAAAACATGTGCACTTTCAGGTTAAGGCTATATCTAAGTTATAACTTTAAGAAGCTAAGATTACGAAAGACAAAAGACTGGAAAATTGTCTACAGGAACATGATATGTCACAAAACACAGGCACTGTACGGGTTATCCACAGTCTTCTAGTTTTAACCCTCCTTTAGTAAGGTTTTAACAGCAGTCTTTACAGGAATATATGTAGGCCACTGCGAATGTCCTTTAGCGTGACGTTCTCCTCGGTTGACCTTATTCCCTCAGGAAACTTCCCTCCAAAGTTTTCAGGATTTTAATTGCTGCCGTGAACTTTGTATACAAAGACGTAGGTGTACAGAGTGAGCAATACAGTCACTGTACTTTGATGGAATGACCTATCAATACTGCAGTGCAGCTGTACGTCCATGGAACTCACTGCAGTATTAAATATAGCATGATGAATGTTGATTTCCTGAGCAGGCACTTTCCGAACAGATCTTATAGTACAGTGTGGAGTTACGCCACAGGATGTGGAAACCATTCAGGATCTTGGCACAGAAGAGAGGAACGACTCAATTAAATACTATCGCTCAATCTTGACTTTGTACCGCAGCACCAGGTATGTAGCCAGCCTAAAGATGAAGAAGAAGATGCCCAGGATGATGAAGTCCATGTAGAGCTTGGCATCTTCTACATCCAATAACTGCAGTACTTCCTCAGGCTTCTGGAACTTGCAGACCTTTCCTGGGCATTCTAGATCTGTGCGATTCATTCCATAGATGGATAGAATGACCCCCTCAAAGCCATATCTGTCAACACAATCAGCCTCCCATGAGAAAGGGTCTTTGCTTACAGTATTGCTTAAGTGTGAAAGGAATGGGACTTACCTAACATAAGAGACATAAGAACTCCATTGCAGGTATTTTGGAATGGTGTCAAAGTTGACGAAGAAGCCGGAGAATAGAAGGACTGGGATGGCAGTGACTGGACCAACAAACGTGGCCACCTGCAAGCAAGATACACGTCACAGGCTATGTACAGTTGTCAGAAACAGTAATTGTACCTTTGGAATGACCTAGATTTCTGCATTGATTACTAATACAATGTGGTCTGATGGTTATTCAAGTCACAATTACAGACAAACACAATCTAACTAAACTAATAACACACAAATAGTCGTACCCTCTGTGTCTTGTATTGAGCACAATGAGTAAAATCCACTGTGCATGCTAGAAAAAGTAAGTGAACCTCTAAGTGAACCACTTATTCAAGAGCTAATTGGCAACAGATGTTTGCTCCATTATTTCTGCTCCAAGAGTTTTCATAAAGAAGTGCTTTACCAACTGAAATGTTTGTCAGTTCTCAACTGTCATGAAACAGTCAAAACTCACAATCTCAAATAAAGTAGGTACAAAACCTCATATCTCCACAATTGTAACTTTACAGGAAAAGGCAAAAAGACCTTTGTATTTTAAATGAAATTATTGGAAGAAGGTATTTCAAAGGGCCAACTTACAAATCTACATGTTTGCAGCAAGGAATGGTCCGAAATTACTCCATAACATTGTGCAAATCTTATACACTCTGTTGTATTTGTCCCGCTCTGAGTATTTTTAAATGACAGTAGTTTTACTTTTACTCAGGTGCTGCTGACAGCTCTCAATCTCAAGCTGTATCATTATAGAACAGACGTATACAAGGAAGAATAAAACCTAGCAAGCTTCATTTCTTGTGTCAGTAGGTGTTGGTTGTATTCCCATACAGATCTACAAGATATTCAATAGCCTTTATTTACTTTTCTGATTGGTACTTTACTCAGCAAGGATGAATGAGACACTTTCTCTCAATAGACAAAGATCTGGAGAAAGCTGGCCAACAAACAAGCGAGACAGGAGAAATACTGATACATTTGAACTTCGGTTTTGGCAAAGACTTTGGATTTGGCAAACCTTAATGGCATCTACAGGAATGTTTGGTGGAGGGAGTCACTTTCATTTTTAAGCGTGCACTGTGATTATTAACACAATGAGCTCAATAAAAGACATGAAATATTTCTTCATAAAATACAGCTTCATTCATGATTACATTCTAACACAATGTAAAGAGCAATTTGAGATTTTTTAATTCTTCATTTTCCAAAAATGAAAGTACAAGTTTTTGTCCTGACAGGGATGTTAACTACTGTAACTATTCACTGTGGTTTTGATTTTTGCTCATGAAGTAATTTGTTGTTTCATCAGTACTTTTTTGCATTATAATGCAGTGTTTCTAATGCTAGAGGTCATGTCTGAATATAGTTTACATGTTTTTGGGTTAACTCTCATTGGGTTCACCACTGGCCCAACTATATGAAGTTTAACCTCATTATTTGTTTGCATTCAGGGGATGACGCAGCAAAACACAGGACATTATCTGCCATATTTTTGCTGAATAATGATAAAACCATAAATTCCCAAAATCTGTCCATGTTATCAGTCGACCAATCTATCAGTTTAGATAGTCCAGTCTAGACTACCTTCAAAAATGTACCTGAAGGGAAGTAGAGGCAGCACCAACGAGGAGTCCCAGAGACTGCGCTACCAGGGCAGTGCAGATGGACAAGGCCATAAAGAGCAAGTAGCGACTCGCTTCTGGAGGCTGCTCAGTCATCCAATACACAATGCTACAGTACATAAGAGGACAGATGACCTGGGAAAGAGATTACAAAATCCATGAGAAAAAAATCAGCAGCCACATGCTATCAAAGTCGAGAACTTTTTATTTTCAAGATCACAAGAGTCTCAAGGCCCTTTTGTCTTCCATTTCAACATGCCTTCAGTGCGATTAGTGCTGCTCTGAAATGCCAGTGCCACCTTTCTGTTCAAAGAGGTTCTCGGTGTCAGTTCATATCTAACACATGGGTGGCTCACGGAGGCTCAGACAGCCACTCACCTGGAATGGAATGTCAGCCATTGTCTTGGCCAGATAGTAGGCCTTCAGACTGTACCAGTAGTTCAAATGTTCCCTCAGAAACACAGCCATCTCCAGAGGAACTGAAAGCAAGCACATAAAACACTGTCTCTGATTTCCTGTACTTCCCCAGTCAGATGAAAGACACAGAAGTGGGCAGGAACTGGTTCCATTAACCCAGTTACATGTAATAACACTGTTGTATTTGTCCCTGTCTGAGTATTTTTAAATGACAGTAGTTTTACTTTTACTCAGGTGCTGCTGACAGCTCTCAATCTCAAGCTGTATCATTTAAGAACAGAAGTATACAAGGAAGAATAAAACCTAGGAAGAATAAAACCTAGCATTTCTTGTGTCAGTAGGTGTTGGTTGTATTCCATTACAGATCTACAAGATATTCAGTGCTTCAGAATTTTTTGCCCTGATACTTTTTTGCTCCTGTTCAAGTCATTTTAATAGCCTTCATTTACTTCTCTGATTGGCACCTGACTGAACAAGGACGAATGAGACACTTTGTCTCAATAGATAAAGATCTGCAGAAAGCTGGGCAACAAACAAGCGAGACTGGAGAAATACTGATACATTTGAACTTTGGCTTTGGCGAAGACTTCTGAGAGTACTTTAGACTGCAAAGAACACAAACTAATGGATACTCCACCAAATTAAGCCTCAGAGCCCAGATAACCAAACTAAAGCTCTTTTATTTAGGCGTTTTATGAGAAGAACCGACGGCACTTAAAAGTGAACCTATTACACTCATTTTTGATGTTCAATTTTGGGGTCTCCTAGAAAAGATTCACATCTTTCAATTTTCCAAACATTATTTTCCTTGTGGTGTTTTTCTACGTTTCTATTCACTCTTGCTTTTGTGTCTTTAAGCCCCGCCTCCTAATGAGCCTAGTCTGCTCTGATTGGTCAGCCTGCTTACTCTGTTCTGATGGGTCAACGGGGCAATTAAGCATCCCGCTGTTTCTCCCACCAGCACCACTGCATCTGTTGTGACAATGGTGTTGGTTCTGCCTTTTCAGTTTCATCCTGATCCTGACAGATAGGTAGAACACATTAGTAGGCCAATCCACTTTTGCAAGTTAGACTGGAGCAGGTTGGTGGTAAGTTTTTCATGTTTTTAGCTCTCTGTGTGTTGTGTGAGGTTGTACTGGGATTTCCATTTTAGGCAACTGAGAAAAACTGTTTCTGTGAGAGAGTGAGTTTCTCCCTCTGGTGTGTATTTTGGGCTTTATAACTTTACAGATTGTTTACATAAATAAATTGGGAAAGCATAATAGAATTATAATAAAATGTACTTAATGATTTATGATGCTTTAACTAATTATGTTGTCGAGTAAATAATGCTTTAAGGAACTATACCATTGGAGTAATGATGTTTTGGCTTTTCTACCCACCTCTGAATACACATCTCAACAAAAGAGCTAATCTAAATGTAGAATGGGCATTGCTACGTTGCTGTTTACTTTCCCCACTCACATGTGAGCACTGTAGGCATGAGGGCTCCGAACATGAGGAACAGCATGGAGAAGAACAGGAATCCAGTGTTGTTGAACACTTTACTGGCATCATTGCCAATGTTAAGGTAAAGCAGGCCTATCAACACTCCAATGGAGATGTGGGACATCAGCCGCAAGTGAGTCAACACCTAACATAAAAATAGAGTGCAAAGGCATCACATAAGATCACACTGATTATACAACACAACAGCAAATAAACTTTATCAGGAGCTTTACAACTGAGATCATTTCATGAGATTAGGCTAAATAGGGACTTTGTAACAGACGGATAAGCTCTTATGTATTTGTACAGCAATAATTGAGGTTTTTATGAACAGCTTATTTCAGTAATCCAGAGATGACAAACACATGTTATGAAGTAAATGACATTGGATCACAGTAGTGCCATGTTATTTTCCTGTTATTATAACTTAATTAAAAGTGTTGCTGCAATTTATTCCCTGTGATATTTATTGCATTATGAAAAAAATATTCCGTTTTCACCTTGAACATCAAAATTTATAAAACATTATTTGCTGTAAAACGATTGGGGTGTAAATGTAAGTATTTAAGTATTGTGAGCATGTACCAACATTAATGCTGTAACTAACTAACCAACTTTAATTGGTTTCAATGCACCAAACACAAAAACAGTTGCGCTCTCTGACATGACTACTCTTCTCTACTCTACCCAAGAAGCCCCAAATCCAAGTCTGGGAAGTGTGTGAGTTTTCTTTTGTATCAAGCAAAAAAGCTGTAGCATGACATGTTTCATTTAATTTGTCTTACTTAACAACTTGGCAATGCTGGAACAGTGTATTGTGCAGCCCTATCAGCATGTTCCTAATAAATTATTATAACAGGATATAAACTTGTAATTTGACAGGAGGTTGCCAGACTTTTTTTTTCCTTTGGCCATTCCTGGTATTTACATATTAAGACTGTAAGGGAGTTGTGTTCATAACAGTGTTATACATTATAAAGGCCCTTATGACACCATTCTATTTACTACACAAAAGGTTTTTCATCGTTTTGCATTATTTTGCAAATACCGATGTAAGACGTTTATAAATACGCACGTTTTTCTTTAAAAATATGTTATATATAATACCTTTAAATATGTTATTCAATGCTTTTGGCATTAAGTGGTTATGTATGTAGCCTTCAAGTGTAGTACACATACCTGGTCTCTGCATGTTGTTATAAGTGTTCTGTTGAAGAGGATGTAGAACTGAGTCAAACTGCTTGTTGCAAATGTATGGCTCTCAACATTTGTAGAGTCCTACAGGGTAAAAAACAATGGAACAAACAAACAAACAAACAAGAAACAGTGAGGCACATGTGACTTCATACTTACTTGTCATTAAGGAATCAAAATGAAATGACATGTGAGGCCAGACAAATACTAAGAAAGATGTGATATACTGCAATATACAGTGTTTTTTTATGTTTGCAAACTATTTGGACTGTTTGTTCCTATTCCCGGAAAAGTTGGAACCCTTTTATAAGCCAAGAACAACGCCAATAACAACTAGAATCTGTAATTAGTTAATTCTCTCAAACCTTTATTTAACTGACAACAGTACAAAGAAATGACTTTAAATATTTTGGCTGCTTATATATATATACATTTTTTTTTATATATATAGTCTATCTATCTGTTTTTAAGTGTAAGCATGAGCTCACCAGACAAAAAAATTGTCACTTTGCGTGTTTAAAGTGGTAGTAACTTCAGGCTCCTGCAGATGGGGCTGCATGAAGATGATGGGGCTATAAATCCCTGTGGAGTATGTGATGGGATTCATAGATTGAGAAGATGTGGTACAGAGCAGTGAATGTCTTGTTCCATGTGTGGAAAATAGGTAAAAAGGAGTCACCAAAGGAGTCACCAAAAGCTCGAGGGTCACCACTATGTACTAAACTTCATGACACAATTTTCAAAATGAACATTTCTCAATGGAAAATTGCAAAGTATTTAGGCCTTTCACATCTACTGCACATAATATTATGAAGTGATTTAGGTAATTTAGAAAAATCTCATTCTGTGTAGGGTTCATCTCAGATGGTCTGAAAGACAGTGGGAATGTGTGCTGTGTTCAGGTGACGGCTTGTTTTTGGGAAAAATGGATGCCGAGTTTTTCTGTGCCCAAGATGAGAGGGAGAACCCTAGTTTTATCAGCAAAAGGTTCAAAGACTGACATCTGTTGAAGCAGCACTACAGTTCTACAGTTAAACGTTGTAATGCTACTACAAATCCTCTTAATAACTGGTCAAATGCTATTCAGTTTGTGCAGGATCATATTTGAAAGGGGGGGGGGGTCTAATATTTGTCCCCAGAGATTGTATGTATGTGGACATATGTACGCATATGTGCGTGTGGGCATGTCTGGATTTATAATTACTGTGAACTCAATGTCAGGCTCATAGACACATAGACACAGGGTGTGTGTGCTTGACTGGCCTGCAGTCCAGATCTGTCTTCTATTGAAAATATATGGCGCAACATGAAGCAGTGAATCACACAATGATGAACTGTTAAGCAGCTGAAGTCCTGTATAATGCAAGAATGGGTAAAGAGTCCACTTGCAAAACTTTAAAAATGAAAGTGTCGTTAGTTCCTGAACCATTAAAAGGCAGGACATGTAACTCAGTGGCAAACCTGCCTCTGTCCTATTTTTTTGTTTGAGAGTGTTTTGAGTGTGTTTGAGTGTGTTTTCTTTTAGACATTCAGTTCTAAAATTGTTCATATTTACAAAAGGCCATTAAGTTGGTCAGTGAAAGCACTTAGAATCTTTGCATTTGTCAGTTATTAAAGGATAAGGGAATATTGTATTTGAACCATATCGTTGTGTTGAGAATACCTCCTTTTTCCCTGAATATTTTTCCTGATGGAAAATGTGGTCAGAATGCCAGATTTCTAAAACCAATTAGACTGGACTGATATATTATACCTAAACTCTAAATCAAGTAAAATCCCCCCTCTAAACATTCCCCTGTATATTAGTCATATCATGAGTCACTCACAGTGGGACATTTTGCAAGGCAGGGGCTTGAGGTGTCCTTTTTTCCAAAGAAATTCTTCTTCTCCTCTAGAACACACATTCCACCTTGAACAGCTTCAAACAAAACTGGGTTCAAATCCCCGTACTCCCCTGATGCCACTTCAATGACTGGACATGAGAAAAAGAGCAACCAAACTGCATTAAAATAATATTACATCTTGCAAAAATATTAACAGAACATTTTTTACTGTTTGAAACACTGTTAAATGTTACAATGGCACAATGTAATGTATTGCTTAATTAATAAATAAGTTATGAAAGGCCATAATAGTTTAATAGATTTTAATATGATTACAGGGCTCATGTCATGGAAAACTGAATTTCCTCACTGTTTTTTAAGAGTAATATGTAAACAGTATCAAAGCTTCAAAACAGACTATTCATTCACCAGTTCACATAGTCCATATAAAAACACTAACCTGCCAAAACAGCTTTTTCTGAATTCAGTTTTTGTGATTTCTCCAAAACAATGCCTTTACATACAGTTACTTGTTCTAGCTACAGCAATTTAGCTCTGTTCATTTATGCTGAAGATATAAGTGCATACAATCAGAACAGAGGTCATTTATATATAACAGTTTAAAGACACAATAACAATAACAGCCTGTTAAATTCTAAGGAAAGTTGAATCTCAGTGGAAAAAATAAAACACAAGAACAATGCAGGATTATGGGCCCTTTAAATAATAGTACAGTAAACAATTTGTCCACTAAGCAATATAGTTTGTTAGTAGGATAGAACTGCTGAGCAAAGATTAACACTTTTAAAAGCACTAGTCTTTAATAATGTTAATACATTAATTCATGTGATGCATGTGGCTGTATGTACGGATATCAGAGCGGTTTCAAATGTGACTCAACCAGTCTGCTTTGACAGCTGGAACTGTAAATTGTATAAAAGGTATGCAGTAGTCAAAGAAAGGAGACTCACTGAAATCTGCAGGGTTGTGGTACGTGGGGCAGTGCAGTCCCAGGTTTCTCAGATAAGGGATGAGGTATGGCACAGTGCCCTTGTATATGCACTGTCCCTGACTCAGGATGTACAGCTGGAGAGGTCAAGAGAACAGCAGTCAATGATGATCAGTCAAATGTGCACACAGTCCATTATGTGAAAGTGAAACAGATGCAGCACCTTATCAAACATCTCAAACAGTTTGGCGCTGGGCTGGTGAATGGTACAGATGATGGTGCGCCCACCCTGGGCCAGGGACTTCATTAACGAGACGACTTGAAAACTCGAGGCACTGTCTAGACCACTGTCACCAGGGAAAAGACGAGAGACAACGTGTACAGCGTAAAGAGAAAACAAAACATCTGAAATATTTAACAATCATCTAACATATCCTCCCTCCACAGCCCAACATCAAACTAAGCTCAAAATGACCTAATACCTAACAGCGTGTAATACCTCCACAAACACAAATAAAAACTGTGATTCGATTTAGCTTGGACTGGACAAGTTTCTAGATGTAGGCCACATCAATGTTCAGCCACTTTTGCATCAAAGAGTTGCTCAGTTGGGCCAGATTTGGTGGATGCTTTCCCCGAGAAGAATTTACTGTAGGCTGGGATTTTTGCCACTGCTGGTAGACCCGTATGACCGTACACTTCCATGCACCTGCAAATTCAGCTACTTCCTTCACACTATGGCCTTTGGCACGCCCAAATGCAACCATTCCTTTTTGCCAATCATTAACATCTGCTATTCCATTCATCGAACCAGACATTCATGTCATTGTACCACCTCTTCTCAATGCATGAATTCCATTACACACACTCTGCAGTTATGTATAGCCCCATCATCCTCGTGCAGCGCCGTCTGTAGGAGCCTGAAGATACTACCACCTTAAACACGCAAGGTGACTCATATTTTGTCTGATGAGTTTATTAGCAGTGATTTAGGTAATATTTACAATAAGCATGAATATGTCATAGTGGTGATATAGTTATGTATAAAAACAAGTGCCAGGTTTGTACCAGGACTTAATGCATTCATAAGAGTGAGAAGTTGGGGCTTGCAAAGCACATATGGCAATACTCTTCAATTATGATGTGTGAAAAACTCTAAAAAGCAGAACATCAGACTGATGTTGCCTGATCTCTTGGGGCTGAATTCAACACAGCAGTTGTGTGGTCTTGGCAGCTCCTGGGTGAGGTTGTCCAAGTTCAGCAGGGAGCTGTGAGTGGACAGTACTTAGATTTTAGTGGGACCCGATTCCAGTACCCTACCTAATATAGATACAATGAAGGCTGGATATTATTAGAAATATGCCAGTTTAGATACAAAATCAATACCTTCCCCAAAAACAGATAGACAGAGAAAGGTAAATTATGTGTACTTTAAGTCAGGGTTTTAACCCCTGGACCTACACTGCCCTTTTCACTGCCCACAGCAAATCCGATCTAGAAGAATCTAGTACAGAAAAGAACTAGTAGAAACATGACTTTATTACATACTAATATAGTCATGGACTATTACCTTATAGACCAAAAAAATGTTTAAAACATACAGTAGTTCAGGAAAAAACACAAAAACTGTAGAAATATGTATAAATATTTATAATAAAAAAACAGCGGTTTCTGCCTCCGTCTGGTTTCCACAATATCAGGCCCAAGTAATAAAGGTTTTGTATACGTATAACAGGTTTTCCACACGTCACTAATGAAGAACAATTATGACATTCTGTTTACTGTTATTACATGTCACATTGGGGTATTATGCCCTGAATAGCATCTTTACCTGGTGGGCTCATCAAAGAACATGACTGGAGGGTTGTTCACCAACTCGAGGGCAATGGCCAGCCTCTTACACTGCCCGCCAGAGAGAGAGAGAGTGCGAGTGTGGGCACAGGCGTGGAGCCCCAGCGCAGTAAGAATCTCTTTCACCTTTCACAAACACAGCAGCGAGTGAGGCAGTGATAGAGAGAGAGAGAGAGAGAGAAAGAGGAAAGTAGAAAAGCATAGCTTTACTAAATCTATACTAGGCCCTACTCACCAGCTCTTTTTTCACCTCAATACTTTCACTGAGCTTCAGGTTGGCAGACACCTGAAACAGGAGGAAGTCAGTACAGAAACATGCAGTAAAATGAACAGGCCATTTAGTCTCTAATTAGTTCAGTGCTCAGCCGCAGAGCCTGATCATATCTGAGGCTAAACTAAACCTGTGGTCTGACATGCTTGTGTAATCTGTGTGTTAGCAGAGAACAAGCAGTAGAGGGCATCCTACACCACTTCACATGTTCACAGCATCTCACCATCATGGCCTCCTGAGCTGTGAGGTGGGGTAGCAGCTTGTCTTCTTGCATGATGTAACAAGACATTTTGCGGAAGGTGCGGAGATCTCTGGGTCTGCCATTAACCAGGATCTGCCCTGTCATTCCTGTTTCCCTGGGACAGATTTGGCATAAAACCATGAAAATGTTAGTTCTCCATTCAAGTGTGCTCTCTTTAAACATAAGCATACACTGAGTTTATTGGGTACACCTCTACACTAATTGGACTTGTAATCAGAAAGTATCATATAGATGCACTTTGTACTGATCTGTAGCCCATTTGCTGCTGTACAGAGATTCAGCCATCCTCTACTGTTGTCTGACTAGTATGAAAGCTGTGCGCCAATAATACCACTAGCTACCAATTCTCCATAACATCTGAAATAATTTTGATATGAAAAAAGAGATGAAGAGAGAAATCAACCACGCCACCACCACATTATTGTCACTGCAGTGCTGAGAATGATCCACCACCCAAATAATACCTACTTTGTGGTTATCCTGTGGGGGTCCTGATCATTGAAGAACAAGGTAAGGGTGTGATAAAGTATGCAGAGAAACAGATGGACTACAGTCTGTAATTGTAGAACTACAAAGTGCATCTATATGGCAAGTGGAGCTGATAAAATGGACAATGAGTGTATATGCAAGGTAGGCATGTATTTATGAGTACATATCAGTATATCCCTGTACATAATGTTCATTTGTATATATTGTTTTATTCATATATTCATATGTACTGTATATTCTACACCCGTTCATACTGTTGTGTATCTGCACTCTATGCAATCCAGTATAATGGGCTATTGTTCTGTGCTGCACCTGGGGGTCTGAAGAACACCATTTAGTTCCAAAGTAGTGCCATTAGGAATGACAATAAAGACCACTTGACTTGATTTGACTTGATGTGATAAAATGTGGCACAATGATGGTCTATTGGTGGATGCGGTAGAAGATGACTAGCAAACTATACAGACTATACAGAAACTGTTCACTCAGTGTAGATACACCTTTATACAAGGGCTCTCCTTCTTTTCCTCACCTGTAGCCAGCCAGGATGTTCATCAGCGTGGACTTGCCGGCTCCTGAGGGTCCCATGATCCCGATAAGCTCCCGGCTGCAGAACTTCCCGGAGAGACACTTGAGTAAGGCCTTGTAGCCTGCAAGCATACAGTGAACAGGTCCGGTATCACACTGTTCTCATTTGGCATAAATGGAACACGTCTAGCTAATCCCTTCAAATACAAAGAAAGGAGGTATGGCTTAATCCGTGAACCCCATGACTGTACTGCATATTTTCTGTAAAGCTGAGAACGAGCCTGTATGCACGTGTGTGTGTGTGAGAGAGAGAGAGAGAGCTGAACATGATGAGAGTTAAATTAGGGTCATAAAGTACCTTGAGCTACAGAGCATCTAACATGAGTTGGCTTTGGCATAGAGCTGGCTGATATATTGCCAATATGGATATAGATGAAAGCATGAGGTATTTGTCTGAACTCAACAAGACCCAATTTCTCATGTTGGATTAGGTTTAAATTTCACGTTCAGGTTCTCACTTTCAACAGAATTCACACAATTTGCCCTGCTTTAGTTTCACTCTGTAGTTTATTCCTAATTGGTGCTCGATGATGTAATCAACACTGTTGTAAAGGCAGACCACGGTCAAGTTTTGTCCTTTAAATATGGTAGGATGGATTACGCATAATAATTATGACGGCAAACGAATTATGACATAACAAGGAAAAATAGATCTTTTTTATGGTTCGTTTCTCAGGTTGACGTTAAAGGATGTAAGGGAATTATAATACCTATGATTGCATAATCAGTCTCAACATAAAGCCTGTCCCAGGGCTGGCAGAATCTGACCCTGTTTCAAAGCCCCAGGCCTCTAATTAGCTGCCTGTTAGGCTTCCAGTTTCTGTAAAGCCTTTAGGAGCAGGTTCATGGGGTGTGACTCCCATACTCTGCACTTTAGATTCATTTTATTCCCACACGTAAGCACAGCTTCTAGGTGAAGTCCCAAGCCCCATGTTGAACCATCTCTGGTGGCCTTATCCCTTCATGTTACAGTCAGAACCTCCCACAAGATTAATTTGAGGAGCCTTAGTTCGTTCAGGTCATCCTTACTTACTCCATACTTAGACTACTCACACACCATAGAACAGCCACATTCAACACTGTATCTGAAGGGGAACGGAGGCATCCTGCTAATGGGGTCAAACCGCAAGAGGGGACCACTGCATCTCTGAATGAATCACTGTTGTGATGTAGGCAGGCAAGCCAGCAGGCGAAAAATCATTTTCCTCTATGCAGGAAATAGCACCTATCTCATAATGCATTGCAGTAAAGGCTGCCATAATATGGACAGAATACAATATTGTGATTATAGTACTTAATACAAAGATTAGGACCTGCATGACATTAAATATTAAATTCCTTCACAAATAATTGTTTTAGTGACTGTGTCTTTAAAGGTTTGGAGTGCCTACCAACCTTCAAACTGTGAAATAAGACAACCTAGTTTTCCATGGGCTGTATAGATCAGAAAACATGAGGTTCAACAAACTGTTCAGATTTGGCTCCCCTTCCTAAATTATGCGGGAGATTAATGCCACCCATAATATCTGAGTATCTCCGCCTACAGCTTCAGAACTACCTTCTTAAAGGGGTGCCATTTTTTCTCAGGTCAGTAGGGTTGGGCTGAAGTTCTGGGCGGCTTTATAGAAAGTATAACAAGTGGGAACAGCTTCAGGAATACTTTCGAAAAATTCACAATTCTGTTCACATGTTTGCTGAATCCCATTCACCTGAAACATCTGACATGAAACATCAGGACGCTCACAACACACAATGCTCATGTCTGTGAGTTATTAAAAGGCTCATCTGCATGATACAGCTATTTGTAAGCATGAGCATTGTAAAAGCCAATCAAAAGAGTCATCCTTTTAGTGCCAGCGCTATAGGCAGTCAGCTGCATGACGCAGGACTACATGCACGCAGACTGTTACAATGACTGCCCTTAACACCATGTCAGCGTCTCCAAAGACTGCAATTGTGTCAGGCCAGAATGTCATGGAGTGACTCAGAATGGCAGTGGGCTATCTTCAGTGACAAGTCCCGCTTTTGTCTTGGTGGAGATGACCAGCGAATCTGTGTGTGGAAGCACTGTGGTCAGTGCCAAGATTAACGGTTTGTTAACGTCCAGAAGGCCTGGTGTCACTCTACCTTCATCTCTACCACAAAATCTGCAGGAACAAAGCAATATATAAAAACCCCAAATCACGGATCAGAGTTAATGGTTGTTGCTCAGAATTTTTCTACCTTAAAAGAGGAGTGAGACAAGGAGATTGTCTGAGTCCTTTACTATTCGCCATAAGTATTGAACCTTTGGCAGAGTCAATAAGGCTAAATAAAGACATAAAGGGAATTCGAGACAAGGGAGGGATTGAGCATAAATTATCTTTATTCGCAGATGATATATTAACTTACATAAGTGAACCATCAACATCTGTTCTGGCCCTGTTGGGCAATTTAAAGGAATATGGAGAAATATCAGGATATATGACAAATGAAAATAAGTCAGTAGCTATGATGCTTTCAGGCAATTGTCCAGCAGAATTGGAGGGAAAAGTTCATTTTAAATGGACGAATAAGGGATTTAGATACCTGGGCATTATCATTACGCCTACTTCTTCTAAGTTATTTGAGAGTAACTATGGGAAACTAATAACAGAGATAAAGAAGGATTTGAGTAGATGGGAAATGCTACTTTTGACTTTTTTGACTGGAAGAATAGAGACAATAAGAATGAATATTCTACCAAGATTATTGTTTCTGTTCCAATCATTGCCTATTGGAAATCCCAAGCTCTACCTTTCAAATACTAAAGAAAATCATTTCTAAATTTCTATGGCAAAATAAAAAAGCCAGAATCAAATATAAAACTCTTCTTTGTGCAAAACAGAGGGGAGGGTTAAACTTACCAAACTAAGAGTTATTATTAGCTGGATACATAAAGAGACAGACTCGGGGTGGGTTGAAATGGAGCAAAGATCTCTACGGGGTGCAACCTTGGATTCACTGCCATATTTAACAGAAAAGGCACAACGAAAGCTTAAGATAGATAATGAGTGGATCAGGGAAACTTTAAAAATATGGACAGAAGTGCGAAAGAAATTAAAATTGTCAAAATCCATTTGTAGAGCCACTAAAATAGCAACAAACCCAGATTTTACACCATCTAATATGGATGCGGGCTACAAGAAATGGGTAAATAGGGGCTTGGTATATATTGCACAGCTGTTTAAAGGACAAACCATTAAGTCATATGAACAACTTGCAAAGGAGTTTAACCTACCAGCACATGATTTTTATAAATTCTTACAGCTAAGACACTACCTCCAAAAACATGAGGAATGGGAGTATATTAGCAAAATGCCATCTAAACTGGAGGAAATGTTAATGTCATCTATAGAAGAGATAAAAAAGGGATAATTTCAAAAATATACGACGCACTACAATATCATTCTACTGATAATAATAGTGATATTAAAGAAAAATGGGAATTGGAAGCAAACATTATAATATCGGATGAAAAATGGGAGGAAGCATTGAGAGCGGGGCATAAATGAACTAATAGTCCAACATGGAGAGAATTCGATTGGAAAATAAAAATGCGGTATTTTACCACTCCTTCTATTACTGCAAAATACAGTAAAACATCTGAATTATGCTGGAGGGAATGTGGAATGGTGGGGGACTTTACACACATATTTTGGGATTGCCCAAAACTTTTAAAATTTTGGAAGAGTGTTCAAAAAGAGATAAAACAGATTTTAGGGATTAGATTCCCATTAGAACCAGCACTGTGTATACTGGGTATACTCCCGGACAATATGGATGAGGGAGATCTGACTTACTTATTAAGAGTTTTACTCTTAATAGCAAAAAAAATGATAACGGCTTCCTGGCTGAAACCACAGCCCCCCAACATAGCACAATGGAAAGAGAGGATAAAAATGTTGTCACAATGGAGAAGATCATAGCAAGGTTACAGCTACAAACAGATATTTTTGCTAAAAGATGGTCACCATTACTACAGGCAATGCCAGAACTCTTGTCACCTCCTCCTTAATATGTCTTTTTTTTTTCTTTTGTATTTTTATCTATGATTATTATTATTATTATTATTATTATTATTATTATTATTATTTTCTTTTTCTTTCTCTGACCAAAGAAAATACATGTATAATTGTGTAGGCATCTCATTCTATGTATATGTATTATATGTCTGTTTCTCTATTTGTGTGTTGAATAAAAAGTCTGTGTTGAATAAAAAAATCTGCATGAACCGTGTGAGAATATTCAAAATTCTAAATTTATCATCATTTAATGTTCCTGATAACCTTTATCTTCCTTCCAAATAGCATTCTTTCCTTCACTTCCGGTGCCATTATAATTTTGATGATGAGTATATTATACAGTCCCACACTGCAGTCACACCACCAAGTTTCTCATTATGAAAAGAGAAATGCTCTGGACCATCACATAACTGCAGCTGTATTCCACCTCCATCCAGAGCTATAAACTCAATTCAGTATTCAGCCATTAAGTCAGTGTGTGTTGGTCCTCATGATAGTGAGGAAGTGTGTGACTCATCTCTGAGCAAAGATCTATCTATGTCTTTCTGTCTGTCTATCTATTTCTATCTATCTGTCTTTCTGTTTGTCTGTCTGTCTGTCTATCTATCTATCTATCTATCTATCTATCTATCTATCTATCTATCTATCTATCTATCTATCTATCTATCTATCTATCTATGTCTTTCTGTCTGTCTATCTATTTCTGTCTATCTATCTGTCTTTCTGTTTGTCTGTCTATCTATCTTTCTGATTGTCTAACTATCTCCATGATTGCCTATCTATCTTTCTGATTATCTATCTATCTATCTATCTATCTATCTATCTATCTATCTATCTATCTATGTTTCCTAAGCTGCTGCTAACTTAAAGAACGCAGTGGGATACACAGCAGCATTATTTGGACTCCAGGTCAGCATGTTAGGTACCACACTCCGAGTGTCTTTACCCGTAAATGTTCGCACAGTAAGCATTTAAAAATGAAGATGAATAGCAGCTATCAAAGCTTCATCTACATCATTGACTGTGTATTCTGTATTGGAGGAAGAAAGAAGTCTATAAATAAGAGCACTTCTCTAGAGACTCTAAGTGGTGTCATTGTGTAAGAGAGCCTGTAAAGGGGGGTTTAGCTGAAGAAGACATTCTGACCTTGTTTCTTCCAGCATGGTCCCTCGCTGATAGTGTAGGACAGGTCAGTGAATTCCAGGTCCACCACAGAGCGTTTGGGGAGATGAGAGAAGCGCTGCGCTTCAGTGATCTGGTTCTCCACCTTCTTCAGGTGGGTCAGTAGCGGCGCCTCCTGCGGCTGTGGCTGCGTGCCTCCATTACACAGACTGTCTTCCATGGCAATATTAACAGAGCCCATATCGCAGGACTTCTCTGCCATAACAACAACCTGAACAACAGAGAAGGACTTACTCAGGGGTTACTGCACTAGGGGCTGTGACCACATGTGGGGTCACTTGATTTACAAATGGGTTAATGGAACAAACTCAGTATTTCTGCTTCGGTCTTATTTACATTTCCTTTGGTCAATGTTCTCTGAGCATGAGCAAAGACCTGAAGACAAACTTTCAGCTGGCCAAACCATATGGATCAAAGAGTAATTTTTTTATGGCTTAATTTGGCGTATTAAATTTAGTTTTGTGGTCACAAGGAATGAGTTTTTTTCTAACAATATAATTCAAATATCCATTTTTTCAGAAATAAAAATATGAACATTACAATTAATCTAAAAAAGTAATCACAAAAGCATTCTCAATTAGATGTCTACTCGAGTTGTAACTCTATACTCTATAACTCTATACTTTAGACCAATCAGAACACATTCTGAGGCAGAACCTAGCATAGATTTATTCTGGAGTTAATTTTTAAGTTAATTTTAAAGGTTATTTCTGCGGTCTTCTCTTTTGAAATGCTACTTGGAGTTGGCCTGAACACACACTTGTATTATAAGTATATAAGTATATAAGTATCCCAACATGTCTAGTGGACTAGTGGTCATTTCTGACCTTTCTAAACCGCTCATTAATATAAAAATGAAAACTGTTTTGTCCATTTGTCATTGTTTGCCCCTAAAAACAGGACATTTCCGGCAGACAGGAAATAATACCATTAGGGACTAACTAACGGTTCCACATGACTACTTGATACTAGGGGGGAGGGAAAAATCAATGCAGCATAGTAGTATGTACACCATAGTAAGACACCAAGTATTGATATTTTTTATGGAAGTGTCAAGTTTATATGGCAGTGCTCGACAATCCCATTCCACTGCAATAGAAACGACTTAAGTGAGATGAGCAGACTGAAAACTGTCATTACATACAACAGACGCTGACAAAGTTTTTCTTTATGTATAAAACTTGCAGTTGAAAATGATGAAGGTGATATATGTTACAGCAGTAGACTGACCAGACAAACACGAACTAACAAACACAGATGTTTTATTTCTGTCCATTCCCGTTATTAGACTACTTTAGTCACTCTGGTTCATCTGCTTTATCAGCTCCAGACTCTATAAACTGAAAACTGAATGTAGGCATATTATTGTGGAATGTTTGGTCAGCGGGCTCTGGGCTTTAGGGATGTACAAATTAAATCATGTTTACCAGTGAAACATATCATTTAGTTGTAAGGTCATATGCTACACAGAAAACAAACTGGCGCTGACTGTTTTCAGCACCGAACTGTGCAGTACTAGACACAAGAATTACCACAATACCGAACATGAAAGGAGTTTCTATTTGTTATTGTAAGTCAATTTTCTCAAATCACTGTCTCTATGAAATACTTTATCTATCAGAAATTCCCCTTTAAAACTGATCTGTATCCCCCACCCCAAAAATAATATCTCATCTGTTCAAGCAAGATGGCGTTTCGAACGTAATATCACGGCCACGTGAATACAGACCGGTCCTACAGTCCACTACTCACTCAATAGGGGAGGCAGTTCCAGATTGATCTTATTTAGATTTTGGTGCTTTTGAAAAGGGCTGGGATCTGGTTTCCTCAGAGAGCCAGCATTGTGCTGATGCATTAAAATGACTCGTTTGCAGCAAATCCCCTGAGCCAACCTGAAAGAAGCAGCAGTATCAGAATCACAGAGGAAACATGAGCCGCCTGTTAGGAGCCAGACCCCATTGATTCAGTTCTAGGAGGGGATCTCGCAAAACAAACGAGAATCATTTAAGCCTTTAGCTTTAATAGTAAAATCCCGGGGTATACTCAGCGAAGCTGCCTAGAACTGCTGATTCCAAAAACTTTATATAAAACTTCATATAAAACACATACACATACACATATATGTGCACAGCATAAGAAAAAGATGGTACAGTAAGGTCACGGCACACAACACAAGAGGAGGAAGCGAGATGGAGGAGAGAAGTCAGTCAATAGGTCTTGAAGGGAAAACGGTGGGACGGTAAATAATTAAATGGATCTCCTGATTGCCGTAAAGCATTAACACTCATGGGATTAAGTGCATATAAACGAGAAATAGCACATGAACCAGGTGCTTTGGCTTGTTGCTGTCCACCCTGAGTATGTAGGCTAATCCACCAGCATTATAGTTTCATATCGAAAAGGCGCTTAACCCTACATTCGTTTCTGAAATGGTTCTTTGTGTTTCAAGTTAAATCGTTGTAGCTGTTGGTAAGGTGTAGGGAAGGTGCTGCATCTCCTTGAGTGGCTTTGGCCTAAACCATGTTTAATACACATCGTAAGTAACAGTACCCAAAAAAAACTTGACACTAGTTTTCTGTTATCGACAATACATATAACAACTCAAAGGTTCCTATCAGCACCACTATAAAGACATCCAGCTTTCTTTATAATGAACCAATTCAGATCAAACCTCTCTGCAGGACTTCTTCTACATCCCAAAGACTGAATTATGTAGACTTCAAAAATCAATGGAATTCTGCTGTAAGTTGTAAAGCTGTAAAACACACCCGACTAGCAGGGAGTGTTCCCAAAACTGTGGCCAACTTTACCTACAAGTTCTAATACAGCTTCTAGCTTCTAGAAAAGGTTCTGGTCTAATGTTCAAAGAACGTTTTAAAGATTATTTACCATTTCAGATAATGTTCCTATAAGGTTACATGTTAACTATGAACAAATGTTTTAACTGCAACATTCAGAGGATGTTTTGAGGATGTTGTCAGGACCACAGATTACATTACATAATAACAAAAGAATAATTAATTCTCAGTGCAACATTCAGGACATGTTTTATGGATGTTACTGAGACCCAAGAATGTTGTTAGAGAACGTTCTCCTACTTTTAGAAAGAACGTCTGGGGAACCAAAAGAAAACTTCCTGCTGAAAACATGGAACATAGCATTGCATATTCTCAGAACGTTTTAGAACAAATCATTTCTAGCTGCGCCTCAATATTTAATCATTCACAGCCTTAATATATAATAATTATTGGTAGCTAAAAGCTTGAGCAGCTTTATAGGTTGGAGACACCATAGTGGACAACAGCATGCAGGAAAGTGGGAAAAGGGAAATGGGGTGGTGCCCGCAACTCTTCATGCAACATTCTGTTGCTTATTTAAAGGTACGAATGTGCAAAGTGAATATGGAGTTCATCTAAAACTGAAGGTACACAACTGGACTTTAATGACCAGCGGGGGACCAAAATACCTGTACATTCGTTCTACGTGGGCTTCAGTAGTAATGCAGTTCAGTCTAATTCATTGACAACAGCAGTGGAAGGTATAAAGCCTGGTTTACGAAGTGTAGGTGTATTAATTAAAGAGGAAATTAAAAGTTAAACATTAAACACTACAACACTGCAAGAAGCAGAAACAGACAGCAGAAAGAGGAGGAATAATATGGTCTGTAATAAACCTGTATGGTTTGGTGCGTTTGTCCTGCAGTCTATCAGTTATGTTGCGCCAAAATTACGCAGATTATTAAAGAGTTTAAAAAGCTCCGCTCACCTCAACACGCACTGTAGACAGGCTAACAGGGTTTTCTCCCCGCACTGAGGGGTCTCAGGTGGATCCAAGGGCTGGTGGAGAGCAGTTTACTGATCACAGCATCTGAGCCATTTCTGCTCTTCTGACACGAATGCTCTCATTCACTTCACCAACCCAACCCAACCCACTCCACACTGGAGACAGAGAGAGGGACCGGACCACCGGACACCCTTTTGAGGTGTGACGCAGAGGCTGAGAGAGAGAGAGAGAGAGAGAGAGAGAGAGAGAGAGAGAGAGAGAGAGAATATGAAACCTACTGGAATCGCCCCAAAGCGAAACTCCATTCAAAACGTCGTTTGTACTACAGCCTGCGCGTTAATCGGTCATGCACGCTGCGCATTTATAACGCAGCATCTCGCTGGAGGGTGGAGGGTCTCGCAGCAGACAGTAAAAGGGTTATGGCAAGAGTGATTTACATCCAGTATTTCCAACTGCAAGAGGACAGACAGCCATACAACCAACACAGACTAGCTGGAATAGCTTTGCTGAAAAAACCCAATAGAACTATTAGGATTAAAACCTGATGGGTTTTCTTTCTAGAGGGAATTGGCTTAATGGCTACCCTTAGAGACCACTATAGTTTCCTGTAGGACACCATCAGGAATACATTAACTGCATTTGGAATCAGTCCAGGATTGATAAACCTGTTAAACCATTGCCATCCTTTACATCAGGATATTCACAAGTGGCCCGCAAATCAGTATTTGGTGGCCCTCAAGCCAATGCTGAAAGCCTGAATGTATTCAATATGGTTTAGGCCAAACCCACTCAAGGAGAGGCAGCACCTTCCGTACACCTTACCCACAGCTACAATGCTTTAAAACAAAACGCAAAGAAACATTTCAGAAACTCCTTTTCGATTTGACCATTGACCATTAGAACCACTAGCGTTGATTTTTTGGCAATTGGCTTAATGGTTACCATCAGAGAGCACCAATGTCCTGTAGGACACCTTTAGATCCCATTAGGAAGCCATCAACCAGAAAAACTGTTCAACTGTTAACCCATATAGAACCCTTTACACCAGGGCTTTTCAACCACTGGGCTATGGACCACCACTGCGCAGCATGCACCTCTTTGGTTGGCCTCAAGGCAGGTGGAGGGGGGGTGGTGGTTGTATGGGATGGGGGGATTTATGGTAGAAACGAAATGAAACATGGTTTTAAATTGTAAATAAAGTTAATTCCACATGCAAATCCTGCCAAAACAGCACACCCAGACATGTCAGTTCATAAACAGAGAGATATTCTGTGATGTAAACAGGTGCTAGATTATTTAGAGCTTTATAGACCAGCAGCAGAGCCTTAACATCTAATAGATACAGGAAGCCAGTGCAGCTCTTTTAGAACAGGAGCGATATGAGCTCTGCTTTAGTTTTTGTTTTGTTTTGTTCTTAGGAACCCCTGCAAAAAACTTATATTCTCTTATATTCTCTATATTCCCTATATTCTCACTTACTGGCCTCTTTATTAGAAACACCAACCCTGTAAACCCTGTACCATTGACACTGTAGGAGCTCCCACTACTTTATGGATCCACTCCTTAGGGCTAGAATTACCTCTCTGTTGTCATGCATATTTTCCCATCCACCCTCTTCCCCATTCATCGTTTCCGACCATGTGTCTGTGGGCAGAAACTAACAAAGCGACTTCTGGGGACCAATCGGCCAGTACAGCTTGACTACCACAGACACATAGCACAATAATTGTACACCAGGAACTGGGAATTACAAGGTAGGTGTTTCTAGAAAAGTGGCAAGTGAATTGTCCTACTGGCCTCTAGAGCACCGCGCCTCAGTACAGATCCCATACAGCATGTGCAGGACAGTAATCACCTATAAAACAGGCTGTTAAATAACCATATCCATAAATAACCATATCCATAAATAGGACAAAAAATGTCAAATACAAAGGAATGAAATAAAGACGTAACCCAGGGGCTCTCAACCTGTTCCACTCCAAGGCCCACCTGATGATACAAAGCATAGCGGTCTACCAGAAAACTAAAATCCACTTTTATAAATACAGTTTCTCTAAGAAATTTGGGTAAAGAAAAATTACAATAAGTCTAAAATCGAGTCAGGGAGCTGTGAAAGCACCCCAAGAAACCTCTCCGTCAGTGGCTAACTAATGGCTATGTTGTCTCAAACTGAAGATGTTTAATTAGCCTTTCACTGCAACGTTTTTATTTGAGCATGTGTACATTAATACACATTTATTTATATGAATACACTTAATATTACACTAACATGGTTATATATGACTTTTCCAGCCCACTGCAAACTAATGCCTCCACCAAGGATCGCTAGAGGGTACTTCATGGCCCACTGGTGGTTCGCGGCCCACAGGTTGAGAAACCCTGATGTAACAGACTGACAGTTCTAATAGACTATCATTGTAGTCCTCTAGCGGCAGTTGATGTTCATGGTTTTTTACTGTGATAAACTGCTTACAGTGGCCACTGGTTTCACTCGCAAGAGAGACTGAGTTTCATTCAGACTTTCAGGTCTGTTTCTGACCATTACTCCCACACTAACAGTTATCACTTATCCTATTCAATAATGTGTATAACTGTAGATCCTTATCCTTTTTTGTGCTTGTCGACCTGAGGAGAATGTGTTGCTTTTTTGAGTCTTGGTTCCTCACAAAGTTTCTTCCTCTTGCTCTGAGGGAGTTTTCCGTGTCCTGTCACCCTTGGCTTGCTCACTGGGGGCTTGGACCAGGATTCTCTGTAAAGCTGCTTTGTGACAACATCTTTTGTAAAAGGCGCTATACAAATCATTTTGGCTTGACATGTATTCTGGTTGGTTATGCAGTTACTGTACACTGCAGGACCTCTATAACTGGTCTAAATCTATTTTATGATGCACCTCTGCTTCAAAGAAATAAGATTTTATTCCAAGTAATTTCTGGACTATTTCTATTCCTCAGTTCGTCACGGAATGTTCTGGTAATTGTAAAGGAACACAGGAACTCTGTGCATCTGTGTGTTTTCAAATGGTGTAATAAAAACTTTTTTAATAGTTTTTTTAAATAATTACGTATGGAATTATTCATTCATCTTCTAAGCCACTTATACTTCTGGGTTACAGGGACAGCATCACGTCCTTCCTGTATCCCAGTGCTCACTGGGTGGAGGAGAGGCCACCAGTTCATCATAGAGCAGACACACAAACATACACGTTCACACACACTTTTCTTGTTGTTTTGGTCTTTGTCTCCTCCCCTGTCCCGCCTCCTTGTCACCTGTCTCACCTGCGTGTAGTCTGTAGCCCTGCCGTCTTGTTAGCCCTGAGTGCTTCTTGTTGGTTCCCTGGTTGTGTGTGAACAAGCTGTGTTTGCTAGTGGTGTACTGCCCAGCATTTTTAGGTTCTGCTCAAAATGAGCTAAAATGATCACTCCCAAAACACTCACTACACTAAACATTTATTCAAGCTTTTATTATTATTATACAGTGTTGTTATTGTTTTGGCAATGACAAAATAGAACGCTTAATCATTCATTATAATAAAATAAACATTATTAATTTATAGGGTCACTCAAAGCAAAAGTTCAAGTGTTTGAACTCTGATGATTTTGAACTAATTCAGTAGAATGATGCATATACTTCAAATCTTTCCATATACACATCTTTCAATTGAACATACTTGCTTATCTTTATCTTTTAATAAATATAAATCTAAATAATTATTACTGTATATAATATAAATAATAGTATAATATATAAATAGTATCACTTTGTTATAATAACAGTGAAATTATCATTGAAAGGTCTGTTCTGCAAAGCTATAAAAGATTTATTACTATACGGTATAATAATGTTACACACAGAAATAGTGCTTACAGAATAATGCAGTGGAGTGACTTCAGAGAGAGATTTCAGTGCACATGTGTGAAACTGCCTGGGTGTAAATGTATCACCATGTTTTAAACATCAACCAGAACAGAACCGAATGAACAGCATCCAGTAAAGGGGTTTGAGAACAGGTTAAGAAGTAAAGTTGACGCAGCAGGAGCTACATACAGTTATAAAGGCTGAGGCTGATGTGCTGAGCACAGTGGTGACACCCTGTGGAATAACGAAAGGCTCATGAACTCAGCAATAAACAGATCTGGACAGAACACCTTTAAAAGTAGTAATGGCTGAATTACAGTAGCTAAACAAAATGTACTGTAAATTTTAGGGACACAGAAAAGCATGTTCACCTAATTCCTTGCGGGCACATGATGGCAGTTTTCTCCATCTAGCGCTTCTTTAATACAGTATTTTGAATAAACCTTTGAACTGTTTCTTTGTTAAAGTAAAAGAACTCTAAAATAAAATAAAATATAGTTTTTGACTGCCAGAGTATTTCAGGTTTGCCGAATGGAGGTTTAATATGGAAGATTTTGAATGTTTAATGTTTAAAACGAAAAGGTTTTCCTGTAAGGAACTCTGCTGTAGACCCGCAAACAAAGGTTTAAAGAACCTCCCAGTGCAAAGTCTTTACACCCAAAGTTTTTTTACCTAGAAATATACATTGCTAACATGAGGTAATGCATTAACTAAGATGAAGTAATACATTAACAATGGTCACAATGCTTAACTAATCTACAGTAAACATATAACAACTACATGTTTCAGTTGTTACATGTTTACTTAACATTAGTTTACTTAACATTGTCAAGTAAAGTTTATTTACTTATAGTTCACTTAACTTTGTTAATGCATTACTTCATGTTAGTTACTTAGGAAGCCTTCATTTGTAAGGAGCCTGTCCATAAACCGGTGGACATCACAGCAGCCACATTACTGCTGTATTGCATGCTTATTATGTGCTGCACCTGCGTCTTTAACCTGATGAGAACAGAATGTGAATTGAAGTTAACTGGGCAATAGCAGTATAAAACTAGAAAGCCTTGTGCTCAGTAAAGGCTCTATAGAACTTCACTTTCACTGTGAGACAGAATATTACCCCTCTGAAGCAAAGCCAGCAGATCACGTCCTTCCTGTTCACACACACGGTAACAGAATCCACCTGAAGACCAACCTGTAATCTGTACAGGCTAAGAAGGTGTCATTTTATTTCATATCCACTAGAGGGCGATATCAAAGGAAGACTTACCAGCAAAGCCATAAACATACAGTATATAGCTTATCTGTATGGAAAAGAGGGGGATAACCTGAAGACTGGGGAAGGGAAATCTGGCAAAAACGTTACAGTGAAATATAAAAGCAAAGCTCTATTTGACATTTCTTTTTTCCAAATATTGGTGCAAATATGCTGCCAAAACTAAAAATGCAAAATGGATAAATAGCAAAGTGACAGTTTGCGATTCAGTTTTTGGCATGGACGCGTGCAAAAGTGCGCAACCATCTACTGTACTTAGAGACACTGTTTCATCTCAAGGCAGACCCCCAAGCATGAATTACAATGACCAGCACTCCCCCCCACCCCCATTCCTCTTTCCCCCAGTACAGTCCCATTAATTTTTCCCTACCTAAGCTCTATTGTTTCCTTTAACCAGCCATCCACCTGCAAGTACTCACTCAGGGCAGAGCCCCAAAAAACCCACAGCCATACTGGCTTATTCATTCCTCGTTCCTCTCATGCTAAGACTTTAGCAACTGGCTAACTTAAGCTGCACAATCACTGTGCATTGTTTTTAAGGAATGCACTTTTCTAGTTACTCCTGTTCTTCTGTAGGAACATAATTAAGAATGAAGCGAAATGAACAGTTTTGGCCGAAACCAATACCGAACAAATTGAAAAATTTGGCCCAATAGGTTGAATACCAAACACGTTTTATCATGGTGTTTCATTAATTTTGCCACTTTTTCACCATTGCATAAATTACTAGTCTAACTCCCAGATAGCAAGCAGATATGGGCAGTATCTGGCAAAGATATGGCACTCCTGGCCCACTGTTGGCACTGGCAATCTGCTGTGAGCCAAAGGTGGCCCACATGTACTTGGTCCACTTCTGGCACAGATATAACAGAGTTGCCTACTTTGGGTTGAGGCGTGGCCCTAACGTGGTGCTTATGTGGCCCACATCTTGCTACTGGGAGCAGCCCACCCAAGTGCCGTCAACCCATTTGGCACATGGGCCAGATGAAAATGGCCCAGAACAATGATCAAGAAACTCAGGGGGAACACATACCATAGATCTCTCCACATACAGCTTGTGAAACCTTAACAACTGGGCCATTTATGAAGGGCTCTTACAACAGTACCCTGATCATCCATGCCACACTTTTCTAAAACCTTACCTCCATCAGGCTAGAGAACATTAGCATGTAAAAAAAAATCCTACCATGCTGAAAAGGACAATGCTTGCCGATACACAGGGCTATAGATTAGTGCTTTATAGGTGGGGAGGGCTGTACTTATGATTGTGTTTGTATCTACATGAAAGTAAGTGATTTATAATGCTGACTGCTGTATGTCCCAAAATGAATGACAAAGATTGTAAAAAACAATTTCTGTTATTGCAGGATTATTATTTATTTCACATGTGAACTGTATTTTACAATACAGAAAACTCCTGCACATAACCATAAAAGCAGATCTTTTGTTGCTGTTTTGTTATTAATGGAAGTCATGAACCCCTGCAATAAAAAGTATAGTCCATGAAAGACTAATAACTGTCCTCAGGTTAAACTAGTGGAGAAGAAAAATTCCATGCTCATCTGCAGAAACCTTATCAACACATAAGAGCAAATGTATTATAAAGAACAAGTAAAAAAAACAAGTACAAAACATAAATATGTACATGGAAATACATGGTCCAGTAAAAAAGAACCTCATCAGATATACACCAGATGTCCTGCAATAAGTACTGTCCATGATTGCTGTTTATGGTGACTAGTGGGATACACCGATTAATGTCTTATGCCTAAAAACACTGCTTGTTTTTGCTCCTGAATTTGTTTGTCTTGATTCTAACATTCACAATGGACTTTTTGTGCTGGGTCACAGGCAGCAATTCAACACCCCCCACCACTCTTCACTGGGGGTCAGCACTTGCTGCAGCCACGATGCCATGTTGTCTGAGCTGGTTCCTCAAAATCTGATTCTTGGATTTCCAGTCTTCCACCTTGGCAGAAAACAAAGTTGACTTAATATCAGACTTACGTTCAAAACTCTACATTCACATTCCCACATGACATTCACATTTTTATTCCCACATGAATAAAACCTTTATTAAATTCTCTCAGCACATAGTTTGGGCATAACTGGTTTGATGAGATGTACTACACTGAGAGTAGGTGATCACATCCTCCAAAAGTTTTGGTCCATGTTATATTTTATGCTTTCCCATGTTAACCTCAGCAAATAAACAGAACTTAGGGCATTTCATTCAAGCTTTGCTGCATATTTAAGTTTGTTACCTGTAGAGGGTATGAAACTTAGTTTCACTTTAATCAACAAAACATAAAAAACTGACATTCAAACATTCAAATGACTGTAAAATGTGCTATGAGCAAAAATGATTTATTTTTTTCCCAACTTGCCACATTCAGCAATAAGCCTGATCCTAGTAGAGAATGTAATAAGTTAGTACAAAACATTACAAAACATGCCATCTGACCAGGGATGCTCAAGCATAAGACACCCAAGTCTACCAATGTACCAGTATCAGCCATATCGACACAGCATACCATTGTGACATTTTCAGTGGCAATATTATATTAATACACAGACGGCAAGTTTTGATAGATGTTATTATACAAATTGCAAATACAAATTAAACTTGAGAAACTAATGCTTTTGTTACATGCTCAGGACAATGGAACCCAGTTTTGTCAACCCAAGCTCTAGAGAGAAGTGAAGCTTTAAGTCAAGGAATCTGATTACTGCAGAAATACGGCTGAGCGATTTTGGAAGAATACCAAATTGTGATTTTTGTGATCAGTTTTGCGACAGTGATTTAAATTGCAATTATTTTCTGGGAACTGAAGTCCAGGCCTGTTATTTGGTCAGTAAGAAAAGAGCATCCCCTTTCTCAGAAAGCTGTGGTTGTGATGTCACAGCATATAGTTGTCTGCCTGCCTCTGATTGGTCTAACTCATCTACAGGCAGTTTACAAGCTCTGATATGTTAACATTCCCCATATAACATGGTTTTGATAAAACAGCCTATAATTAAAATTGCAGCTCTTGCAATTTGAACATCGCACTCTTAAATTGCAATTTCGATGTAAAACCAATTCATCTTTCAGCCCTACGCAGAGAGTACTGCATTAACCTGCAATGTAAACTTAAGCAGTACACAAAGTCACACAAAGACTAGCACAATTAAACTAGTCAAGCAATTAAAATGACAGAAGTGAGCCGAAAAAAAAAAGAAAGAAAACTTTTTCTTATTGGATAAAGCAAATGCTGACACAGACACAGATTTTGGAGATGTAATTTACTTTTGAATAAAGGTAATACATCACTATATACATATATATATCGCCATACTCAGCATATCACCTTTTTTTTCCACAATAACATTGTATCATGACTTTAGGAATCCCGAAAATATCTAATCTCTGTCATTTTAATATCCTGTGAAAACAATGAGACAACAGATAATGGAGCAGTACACTGTAGTTTCTTTTAGCAACAGCATTACAAAAAAATTAGCTTACTTCTTGCCGTAAAAGCTGGTTGTCCATCCTCAACCTTTCAAGTGTACCGAGGTCCTCTGCCAAACGATTATTATTCTGTCGCAGCTCCTGAATGTAATCACAGGCCTTTGAGAGGATCCCCCCTTTACTCTGTAACAAATCACACAGCATTTGAAAAAGCTGTAACACTTTGTCCCGCCGAATGTCGTGGACCTCTAACATATACCAACCTGTCCTGTCTTTGTGGCATCCAAAGTACAATCTGGAATGGTCTTGGAAAGCTGAACGATCCAGTTATTAATCTTATCTCTGCGTCGTCGCTCAACTATAAAACAAGACACAATTTTTTTTTTTTTTTTTTCATTTATACTTTATTAATTCGTTTCTCCAGTGTATTGTTGAATCAAAGCTCACCTTCATTATGTTGGGCTCGTCGTTTCTCATCTCGCGAAGTCCTTGGTGCCTCAGACTTACTGTGAAATGCATGAAAATGGTCCCTCTTAAACTAGAGTTTTAGGACACCACACTAATCTATAAACAGTTTGACTAACAGCAAATGTAAAGATATTACAGAATATTTATAAATTAGCAAAACCAAGTAAGCACATAATAATAGCTTATAACACTAGAATTAACTGATTTCCAAAACAAGAAAACCCCATACGAATTGTAAATGTTTAAGATTCTAAATGAAAAGTTTAAGATTACGTGTTGAAAGATTGTGTGCGAGGTGCAATAGACCTCTGGTTTGCTCCCGTCAGAACTTCCTGGGGTGACATCATCACATATAACTGACCTAAAACACAAACGAAGAAAAACTGTGACTGTTGACTGTTTACCTTCTTATTTAACTGACGTGCCATTATGTTATTATGTGCCATATACATATACAACACCAAAACAGCTTAACATCTGCTGAAAATAAGGCTTTACTCATTACCTGCTGCTGTGCTCTGACCAAGGATTGTGTCTGGGGCCTGCACACCAGTGACCATAGCGCCTGCTCCAGCATCTGAAATAGTGGCTGGGTAATATGTGTAATGGGTTTCTGTGCCATCGCCATCTAACCCCTCTGACTGGGAGAACACAGCCTGTTTGAACCAACAGCAGCACAAATTAGACTGACAGAAATAAGCTGTCATGAACACAGCAACTCACACGCCAGAACATTTACCTGCGCAACAGGCTGCGTTGTAGCAGGGAAGCCTGTCACTACACTGACAGCTGTGGTACCATCCGTTTGAGCCTCCAACTGTCCATCTGAAACCTGAATTACCCGATATGTCACCTATAAAAAAGAAAAACTCAACCATGTGAGCATGGCATCATCTTTGGCAGCCTTATTTCTTGTTAGACAAAAATGATCCACTCCAAATCCTGAGCAGGCATTTGGAAGACTTTAAAAGCACTTGTGTTTTTCAATTCAGCAAGGCTGTATTCCTCTCCTACCTGTCCGGCGGGAGGGTACAGTTCCCCTACCTGCCCCCCAGCTCCTTCTGTCTTGAAGAGGTATTTAATCGGCTGTTCAGAGGAGAAAGTGGCAGCTGACTGAATAGTTGCAATTGCCGATGGGTCCTCTGCTGTAGCAACTGCCCCTGAAGAAATATCATGAGCAAGAATTCATGACAAATCAAAATTAGAGACATTTCTCTAGAATTTCTATAAATTCTATTCACATGTGCCGTTTTTTTTAATACCTTCTTCAATCACAGGAACATTGCAGTCAGGATCTGAACTTTTCTGTTGCCTGAAAATGTAATAAAGTTGCAAAATTATGAAAAGTAGCTACAAAACGACAATAAAAGCACACTGTAGCTGCTACCTATCTAAGCAGGAGAATATTTTAGGCTCTGACCCTTTCATATCCACAGACCGGGTTAAGCAGCAAGTCAGTCACTGGTTCCGGTTAATCCCGCCCTCTTCTTCAAAACAGAAGAACACAAAGCAGTTTAGATACTTCATTGTAGGTGAAATCTGTGCTGTGGAAATTCAGCAGTTTATATCTCTACAGCTGAGGACTAGTCCTGTGGAGGCATCAGCTGCAACATTAGCTATCAAGCTAACACTGAGCAAAACAACTTAGCAAGCTAACGCAGCTAATGCTAGTTAATAAGTTAATAATGCCCATTTATTAATAGCTTAAATCCCTACTGCACCAAATAACCCCGTATTAACATCTTACATTCTGTATCCAGCATTTGCAAACCTTTCTTTGTATTATGTTGTTAGGACTAAAAAATAATTTAGCTCAGCTAGCTAATGCTAACTAACGTTAGCTATGTCGTTAACTTTCACCGCTAACCCACTACACAAAATCATAAAGAGACACGCTTCATACACTGTATTATAAGGTAGAGATATTGATTAGAAAATAAACTAAAAAAATACAACAAATACTGTCGTGCTCAATACCCCTGTATTGTATTGTTTACATGCGCGAGATCCGGTGCAAGGGTTATGGGTTATGGCTTCGGCTTCGTCAATGGAAGTTTAATTCAGTTCACCGAACCGATTCCTTCGAAACGACGGGTTTAATGAATCGAGCATCTGACGTAACGATTCACTGATTGGAGGAGGGTTTATCTAGATGCTACAAAAACGTTTGATTCAGTTGAATCGGTTGACCGAAGAGAACCATTTCGAAAAGAACCGGTTCTTTGACGAGTCAGTAGTATTATGAAATGTCGCCAGTAGGAGGCGATAGAGGAGAGGTCCGGTTCAGCTTGAGAGAAGAGACGTTTACGTTTCTCAAATAAGAGGAAGATGTTGGACGGACGAGCTGAGGCTGGATGTTTATTTAGCACTCTGTAACTCAGTTCACCGTAAAGTCATACGGAGAGTCTATACCGATTCTAGATTCTAAAGTGTGGGGTGATGTAGAGACACAACCCCGGTTCAGTACTTAACCCGGCTGTTTTAACACGCTAGCAGTGCTATCGGTGTTTCTCCGGAGTTTTCAGGCCGATTAATAGTGATATTGTGGTTTGTGTTGGTCGGTTGGTCTCTTGAGGAAAGACAAAGAGAAGTAAAACACTGGACGGCGCCCGCGGTTCGACCCCTCAGAGAGGAGTGAGTCAGTTTTTGGAAATCAAACTTTGTATGTGAAGTAACCGCTGAGCTAAACCAGTGCAGGGAGTGGACTAACACAACCGCCTTATAACCCGCCGACTGTAAATACCACCATCATCTATTTACATCCTACAGACAATATATATCAGTTTATTATTTACTATTCAGCCCTTTAAAACATGCAGCTCTGTAATCAAACTGACATTTACTGTTCAGAGCACATGAAGTCAGTTTGTGACTAACTGAGTAACATTCAGCTGTGTGCAGAAGTTTTAACACTCCTGGTCATATTACAGTAAGTGATCCTCTGCAGACCCAGGTGGCAAAATTGTTCTGGCCCAAATCTGGCCCACATTCCCCGTCTTCCTCTGGCCCACTTGCATTGGGCATGGATTGACAGCATTTGGGCAGACTGCTCCCATGTAGCAAGATGTGGGCCACATATGCACAAGTTTAGGCCCACGCCTCAGCCAAAGGTAGGCGACTCTGCTGTGTCGCTGCCAGAAGTGGACCAGATCTGTTCTGGAACATGTGGACCACTTTTGGTTCACATGCAGTTTGCTGCTAAGCAGCACTGCCGTACACGTGGCAGAAGTGGACCAGATATCTTTTGGAACATGTGGGCCAAACGCATGCTATAAATATGTGGGCCACCTTTGGCTCACATGCAGATTGCCAGTGCCGTCAGTGGGGCAACAGTGCCATATCAGTACCAGATGTGGCCCACATCCGCATGCTATTTGGGGAGGATCTCTTCTGCACATTTTAATACACAATTACAGTTTTGTTATTTATCTGAATTTATCTATATTTTGTTATATATCTGAATTTAATGTATTTGAGGACAAAAATAAAACCAAGTGATGTGTGTTTAAAAAAACAAATATACAGACAAGAGCAATTTAAAGAAGAAACACTAACCTTCAATATATGTATATGGGGTGTTTCTACAACTACGGGTATGTTTAAGTCCCAGCAGTGCAACTATGGACTTATTTAAGAATTTGTCAAATTATGAGTTATTACATATCTTGACATGAAAAGATTAGATTAGAGAATTTATGAAGCATTTTATGGCTCCAAACACAATCTAATTCAATCTACTGTAATTTACTTCTGAGTCCTAAGCCAGTTTTAAGTTAGCATATAAGCACACGTTAAACAAGCGTTTACGTTTACAATCCCACACTAAATGAGCAGAAGGTCCATAAAAACAAGGCAGAGATATTTCTTTCTTCTGAAGTGTTTGTGTTTTTATGGTACAGTTTAGACATTTTGTATTTTTAGCCTCATTTAAAAATAATAATAATACTACTGTAAAGCATCAAAGCTAATGTTGCAGGCTGTGCTGGCCACCATTTATCTGCAGCATTAACAAAGATGTAATTTCTGCAACATGTCTTCACCACAGCAGCCTTCGATGTTGCAGTACAGACCTTGTGTCACAGTAGAGACAAATTCCAGGTGAGATGCGATGCAATACAACAGCTCTCCTAAGAATTCTACATTCATTAAGCTTTTAATTATTCAGTTTATGTTGATGCTGCCACAAAGGTAATAATTCTGCTTTATGTTTATAACGTAGTTCATAGTGATTGGCAGTGGTGTACTGGAGAGCGTATACTGAAAGGTATTTCTAATATTCTACCCTTCATGTGCGTGTAAATCAGGTGGACAAAATATTAGGATTCATAATAATGTAGTCCAGTTCAACACCACAATCAACAACCCCAATAATAAAGATGACTCTCTGACAGTGTCAGTCAAAGCATTATTATGAACCTATGAAATATTTTTGAAACCTGAAAATCAGTTTGATCCAGTCTTTACTGCAATACTGCTACTGTCTGACACATGTAATCGGTGCTCCAGGTGGGCTGGTACTCAACTGGTATATAGTACCGGCATGTCTGCATTTTACTCTTTAGCATACTGGGACTTTAGCATACTGGGTTTTCGACATACTGGCAGTCTTGCATACTTGCACTTCTTACAAGCTGCCAGTGTTTATCCGTTTCAGTACCCACTCAAATTCACAATCCCTTTTCGTTCTTGGACATGTTCACTAAACTGAAACCAATGGTGAGCAACACTGAAACTATGGGAAGCAAAACCTTTAAGTAAGGTTGTATGGTTGCGTGTTCACCATATCATTGCCAAACAACACTAAAATATTTATCAGTATATACAGGATGAAGGTTTGTTTCTGTATGTGTTTCTATATAACTAGGGTGGATGGAGGGGCCCCCCAAGTAGTGATGTTACTTAATGCCCCTAATGGTTCAGAAGCAGCCCTGACAGAAATATTTGTCAGGTCTTTATTGGGTATTTAACCTTTAATGACAGTGGTTGAATAATTTGGATGTGCTGTGCTGTTTATTTGGGTGTGTTGCAATCTTTTTTTACACCCATATAAACTGAGTAACATAGTTACAAAACATGAAATGCATTTTCACTCACTCAGTCTAACGCAGATCTTTCCTATGCTTTCTGCTTTGCCCGATGAGTATGATCACGAATTGTGGCACTGCTAGCCATGTCTTAGCAGGGTAACAAGACTCAGAAGTCTGTTGGAATTTTGTTTAGAGGAATGTTCTCAGATCCTTTTATATTTGCTCCCCCAATAAACGTTCTTGCATCAGTGTTGTCTTCACTGAGTTGATTACTTTCTCTGGAGAAAGGAGAAAGTGTTTCAGGATTTGCTCTTAAAATGGAACCAGACCAGGAAAAAGTAACATAATTAGTTGCTTTTAGAGCTTTTTAAAGTTCAAGCACAAAAGTCAGTTCACTTATTAAAGACAAACTGTAAACATTTATGTTTAAACACAAATCATTTAATAACCATTTTCATAACCGTGATATCATCAAACTTCAAATTCAACACTGGAGCTACAACAAAACACACTAAAATATAGTGAGCATGCGCTGCTGTGGTTCTCCCTGTCAAGCCTGAAATAATCCTTTAAAAGTCAGGGGTGTCCTGTTGGATTTTGTGTGTTTCCTAATACCATGTCATATGTCTTCACACACAGTCTCAAAAAAGGTCTGGCTTGATGTTTTGGCCTCAAATATAAAATCCAAATTATACTGATAAAGATTTGACAACAGTAGTAGACAGTACACTGACATCCCTTAGAAGAGGCATCCTTTGCAAAGTTTTGACGGAGTTCTCATTGAATACTCCTTTAATGTTTTCACACTTTACAGATTCATCCACTCGGGGAAGGGGTCTGAAGTAAGTCCCATGTTAGTGTTGCTGTGCACGTTATGTGCAGTTACACTTACACTTATTACACACTTATTTTACACTCCAAATCCCCAAAACTCACATAGTGCAGCTTTAAACTAGAGAAGTGGAGATTTCTGACAATATGCCATTAATGTGAACTATTAATCGTATTTCCTTATGAAATCCCACCACTGATCTACACCACATCTGCAGAGTCATCTGTATTGTCTGTCTGTTACATCAGTGTATACAGATCGATTCTCAGTGGCTATATATTTTTTTAAATTACTTGTTTTAGTTTATCATCGCTTGGTAGACGTTAATGGTTAATGAAACAGGTTTTCATGATAAAACTTCTGCACAGACAGAGCCCCTGACCTCAACTGAGCAGTTTTGGGATGAAACAGAACATCGACTGTGAACATCAGCGTCCAAATAAATGCCCATGGTTTTAGAATGTAATGTTCCATATTCTCATATAGAGGTGACAGTCAGGTGTCCACTAACATCAGGTGTCCATATAGTTTATGTCCCGGTGGCCATTTCTAGGCGTAGTCCTTACAGCATAACATGGTGTTTTTGAGGGCAAATGAATAGCCTGAATGAGAATGTTTTAAGTAGTTACTGAACACAGTTCCTCAATTCCTGAAACACATTCAAATCCCAAAACACTTTCACAATGTCATAAACAAATGATTTCCAAACAAATCATCAACTTAAGGAACATGTGACATCAATTACAATAAGCTTAAAGAGTGCACTTCACTTTCTTAGGTAGTCTTAAACAACTTTTACCAACTTCATGTTTCTCTGTGGTGATAAATACCAGGCGATGAATTTGCAAGCACACTTACGCCATGTTCAGACTGCAGGCAGATCGGATTTGTTTCTCAGATTGGATTTGTGTGTCCGGACACCACCAATCATTCTCAATAAGTGGGTGTGGTAAGTATGTAGGCATCAGGATGATATGCTGATGCCATGGCTTTCATGCAGGAGGTGCATCATTCAGCCTTTCAATCACTTACTGTCACAGTTATGTAAAGTCTTCCCAGCACTTCCATCACTGTAGATGCTACCTTATCATTGATTTCCACGTTGCAATTGAGGCAATCTGGATATGCCAAAACTCAGATTTGAGCTGGCAGTCTGAACACAGCCTTACTCAACAATCAAGTCTGAGAACATCAGAGAAATGAATGAATAAAATACATGATGAATTGGCTACAATAAATACTGTACATGTTTGAAATGTGAAATCTGTCCAATATGCAATAATTAAGAAGTTTATTAAGACGTATGGGTCCACAAGATAAAAAAAACATCTGATGATTTTGAGCTGAATCCTGGAGGTCCGCGGATGTTGGCTGCATTTTTGAGATATAAACATCACCAAAAGTATCCAAAGACATTAAATCTTTGACAAAAAAGTTATTTGGAAAGGAGGAGGGAAAACCCTCTGTTCTCATCAAACCATAAAATATAGCAAACTGATATCTCAGATATAATCAACAGTTTTAGAAAGCAGGTCCTTGAGAAGTGTGACCCAAACTTCTGTTTAGAAGAGAATCTTTAGCGTAGTCGGTAGGGCCATGAACCACAGTAATCCTGATGCTTCATGGAGCAGCATTGCAGTTGAAGGACACTCTTTTAGCATCTCTGGAAATAAAAAGGCATATTTTAGACGGACACACGCTGTTATCAGCGCAATGATTTCAGTAAACGTAATTCTGATGCTTTGGAATTTAGTAGGGAAGCACCCATCAAAAGCATGCAAATGAGAAGATCTTCACTTTTCTCCTCAAAACAAAACAAACTACTCACTTCCAACCCCTTCACAATAACTGCCTCAACACTCAATGCTGTAAATGCTGTAAGTGATCTCAGTCATTCACATTCCAAGCATTTTATTTCAAGTTTAGAAAAAGTTAAAAAGTTTAGTTCAGCACTTACCTTTTCCTTTACTGTTCTTCACCGATAATTTCTTCACCTCTGTTCTTTGTCGCCGAATCAGAGTACATGTATAGTTAAGGGGTTTATCCACAGTGGACCAGTTTCCATTGACAATCAGGTGGCATGTGGTTTTTGTACGACTGAAGACTGTATCATTCCTGACGGCATGCTTAGTTGAGCTGCCGAGCAGATCTCCGGCATCATTAGTAAAGTGACACTGATAGGGTGTGCTGTCATCACATGGTGGATATAAGCAATCAATCCTGAGTCTTCCATCTTTCATGATGCATGGCATGAGTATGCCAAAATCCCCCTGCTTATGTCCAAAGCTTGTCGCTGAGTCAGCTTGAGGCAGCGGATCCCAGAGAACTGTGACTATTAAGAGTTAGGCCATGCGTTTGTGCCATAAAGGACAAAAGAAAAACAGAACAGACACCTGTTAATGTTTTTTGACCATTCTAGATTAAACAAGATGTTGAAAGCCTGTAAAAGAGATTCTGTATGTTTTATTTGAAGCTTATAACAGAAATGAACATATCTGAGCAACTCTTCCTGTAGAGAGCCCCAGTTCAGAGTTCCAGCTTGTTTCCATTTCTAACACCTGACTGAAACCTGGTGAGATTATGAGCTTTATTCACAACAGTTAGGACTTACAGAAAGCCTGCAGTGACTTTTTTGTCCTACAAAATTGGTTCTATGTATGGAAGATCAAAACCTGATTGGCTGATGTCACTTTTTTATCTCCAGAAAGTAGACAAGGAAAAAATGAACAATGAAATAACAGTATTACTGCAATATGTGCATAAGTTTAACATGGACTAAACATTACAGACCTGATTGCTTTTTTAGATATCGTTAGTGGTGCCCTGAAAACTCTCCCTAACTGTAAAGGTGCATTGTGACAAGCCCGATTGTGAAAAGCACAAATATTCATTATTAAAGCCTCTGGAAACACATTATATAATATAGATTATCCTGCAAAGTTTAAATGAAAAAAAAAAACAACAATAGAAAGTGGAAGATAAGAAGATTTGCTCTTACTTCCTGTCCGAGAACTTTCTGGACAAGGTTTTAATATTAAAACGAACACGCATGACTGATCTTCCTCCATCGCTGATTTGTCCTCAGTCACCACCTTGTTCTCCATCTCCAACTCCCTGTCTTTCACCGACTCGCCCTCAGTCACCGGTTCGTCCTCCATCACTGACTCTCCCTCCATCACTGACTCACACTCTTTCACTGACTCACCCAATATCACTGACTCGCCCTCAGTCACTGGCTCGTCCTCTACCACTGGCTTGCCATTTATTACTGGCTTGCCCTCTATCAACAACTCACCCTTAATCACCAACTCGTTCTCCATCACTGACTCTCCCTCCATCACCGACTCTCCCTGACTGATTCAAAAAATCAGACCCTTTTAGGGATGGATTATGATCTTGAGGCCACTAGGCACAAGAGTCTTTGGAGGCTCTGCGCACTCCAACAATGTTGTGTAATAAAAGAGCTTAAAAATGACAGTATTTCACATATTTATTTCCATTGTTATCATCATTTGATTTTTTTCCCCCAAAATAAAAGAGGGCTTATGCTAACATTCCACTCAAATGAGTCAATATTAAACTCATACTCAACATTCTTCATTTATGCATTTATATAGTCTATTATTCATAATCAAGGGCTAGTTGTGTATATAATGAATTTACTTCTACAATGGGCTGTCCTGAATATATGACCCATCTTGAGCTTTGTGATCTAATGCCTCCCACTTGCTTGATCAGTAATCCACCCCTACACCCTCCAATAACTTAACCAGCTGTGGGGATATATTAATATGAAACTAGTTTATTTCAAGTGAACAATTTATTCCATTATGCTGAATATCATTTCAGATCAGTTGGGCTGGAAGTGGATGAATTCAACATTTAAGATGATTTTTTAAACCTGCTTGGGCAAACTTTTATAAGTAATTGTTTGTATGTATTAAATGGAAACCTTTGAACAACTACCACAATATGACGTTTAACATTTAAACATTTAAGTATCTTCAGCAGTTTAAAGACTGTTGTTTCATTTGAATATGGTTTGTAAGCCTAACATATTCCAGATTATTTGCGGCATTTTTGCAAATGCATATGGGATTCATGTGTTTTATTAGATCAGTTCCTAAAATCATAATTGAAGCCTGAAGCAAGCTTCAAAACACAAGCAGAACACAGACAAATTCCATTAGCCTAAACAAGACACTAAACAGACTGCCCTCATTCATGGCGTCTGTTAGGGTATTTTTAGTGCCTAATGTTTAGTATTTTAGGTTTATTGTTTTAGGTTAAACTCTAAGCCCGTTAGTTACCCCCTTCCCGACAGGGTTACAAACAATTGCATAAAATATGTATAAACGTTTTGTAGTCCTTGTAGTGGTTCACGCCAATGAAATCAAGTGAGAACGATGCTCTAGGAAAACAATAAAACAAAACTGACGAACTAGATAATGGATAGAACACTTAAGAAATTAGAAGTTTTATAAGCTTTAAACAGGGCGCTAACAAAGTCTTTAGAGAAACAGATGGACTACAGTCTGTAACTGCAAACCTGCAAAGTGCTCCTATATGGTAAATGAAGCTGATAAGATGGACACTGAGTATGAAGGTGTACCTAATGAAGTGGTCAGTTATATGTACATATGCGTGACCACGACAACATGCACCCTAAATGAGTCAACATGCACATTAAATGTGTCAACATGCAACCCATCATCAGCACGGATGATGTTGGACTGGAGCTGAGCATTCCAGTCATTGTGTAGCAAGTTCACTCAGGAGAGACTCTTACCAAACAACAGAGACAGGCGAAGAACAGAGATGGGAATGCTCCCAGGGTTCTGGAGATGCCCTGTGTGAGAGAACACAGCTTTCATGAAATGTAAATGAGATCCAGAGATGCCTGGAATAGATCTCTTGTTTGTAATGGCATGGAATCATAGACAGTAGTGAAAACATGAATTGTGAAACTGAAACGTATGAAACCCATAAAATATAACAAATATCTTAAAAACTGGTATGATGCTAAATTGAGTGTTAAATATCCAGTTAAATGTCAAATATCCAAAAATGTGTGAATTAAAAAAAACAGCTAGACATATAAAAAATTAAAAAAGCTTATCAGCACATCAAGTAGATGCTATCAACAACCCACAGTCCATCTTTCCCAGCCTGCAATGCCAATTAAACAGATCTAAACATAGAGAAAGGAGTGTAACCGGCTATGTATGCTGGAGGTGCTGTATGAGTCCGCTGCTACATGACCTGTCAGGTATAAAGCAACTTTCCATGGTATAACAAGGACGTGGTGGTGGTAGTGTGTTGCACTGGTACGAATCAGGTTTAGCAGTGTTCATACACTGTGTCCACTCACTGTTCACTCCATTAGACACTAAAGGAGTGTCTAATTAGGACTACCTTGCTGGTCTACCTTGTAGATATGAAGTCAGAGATGATAGCTCATCTGCGGCTGCAGAGTTTGTGCTTGTCATTCTATCATCCTTCATCAGTGGTCACAGGACGCTGCCCACAGGATACTGTTGGCTGTATGGTTGTGGCTGGTGGACTATTCTCAGTCCAGCAGTGACACTGAGGCGTTTAAACACTCCAGCAGCACTGTTGTGTCTGATACACTCACACCCGCACAACACACACTAACACACCACCACCACGTCAGTGTCAATGCAGTGCTGAGAATGATCCACCACCCACATGATACCTGCTCTGTGGTGGTCCTGTGGGAGTCCTGACTACTGAAGAACAGGGGGCTAACAAAGTACACAGAGAAACATATGGACTACAGTCTGTAACTGCAGAATTACAAAGTTCTCCTATATGGTAAATGAAGTTGATAAAATGGACACTGAGTATGGAGGTGTACCTAATGAAGTGGTCAGTTATATGTACATATGTATGACCATGACTACATGCACCCTAAATGAGTCAATGTGCACCCTAAATTAGTCAACATGCACCTTAAATGAATCAACATGTACCCTAAATGAGTCAACATGCACCCTAAATGATTCAACATGCACCTTAAATGAGTCAACATGTACCCTAAACGAGTCAACCTGTACCCTAAATGATTCAACATGCACCTTAAATGAATCAAGATGCACCTTATATGAGTCAACATGCACCCTAAATGATTCAACATGCCCCTTAAATGAATGAACATGCACCCTAAATGAGTCAACCTGCACCCTAAATGATTCAACATGCACCCTAAATGAGTCCCTATACTATAAACTGTCCCTATATGGTAACTGGAGCTGATAAAATGGACACTGAGTATAGATACAAAGACATGTGATACAGACAGTGTCAGAAAAACAGACAATAACAGGTATTTGAGAAGTTTGCTGACTCCTACTGTACATGGTTTTTTAACCTGCATTCCTCCACACTGGCTTCATATTTGTATATTATAACATATACCATTATATATAATAACAACATAAAATAACATTCACTGTCATATCTGCTTATTGCAAATGCTTGAATTCAACATGAATCAGAAATCACACAGAAAAACACATTTTCCTTCCATACTGTATTTCTGGGTGAAATATGGCAGCAGTGAGGGTTGGAAGAAAGAGGGGGTAAAACTTCATTATTTAACATTATTATTATTTTCTATACTTTGTGTTGAAAACTTTAGTGGCAATTTAAAGGTGGCCAAAATAAAAAAAATGACAGGAAAACAAGATTTTTTGTATTTTAAATGGTATGATATCATGAACCATGCCTAATATGACCAGGAACATGAACTAATCAGTTAAAAAAGTTTTGATTATGATTTCCGCTTTACGTTAACCACTTGTTTCAGAAATACATGGTTTCAGGGGTTGCAGATACTGATAGTCTAATTTATTAACCATTCCATTACAACAACATATTTCTACTCTTGCAAGGATTTGTGTAAAAAACATTGGAATGTGGTGCTATATTAATGAATTTCACCCTTTGTCTGCTGTGTAATGTAGGTAGGTTTTACGCTGTTGACTGAATTACTTATGCAGTTTTCCATAAAGTCATCTAGTTATAGAGGATTACAGACTTTGCTGGTAGAAGAGGTAGAAAAACCTGGGTTGCAAAAATATCAACCTCAGCGCAAAAAAATATTTTGGCAAGTGAACTTTTTTTTTTATTACAAGATTATTTGAAATATTGTTAGCTAATTTTTACACGTTTCAGGTGATTTTAGCAAGTCACATTCTCTCACTATACTGGCAGATAATTTAGATTATTTTAAGAAATATGCTTTAAAACAGGCCAAATTGTTTGACAGTATAGTGAAATCATTTATCTTACTAGAATAACGTAAAGCAAGTCAAAATGTCTGGAAATAATCTTAAAATAAGTTTACAACAATCTCAAAATGAGACATATAAGATATATCAACTAGACATTCCCGCAGTTTGATGGTTTACCTATGTGTAAATATGTCATCTATGTGTAAATACACAGAGTCTCATAGCAATAAGATACCGGCACTCTGTGACTCTGAGCACTGTTCAGTTTATCAGCGTATTGCAGAACACAACTTAGCATTTTCTCATTACATTAGCCACAAAGAGACCACTGAAAGCCGTGGCACACGTCGCACAAACTGTACACAGAGAAAGCCAGTCAGTCTTTTAGATAAACAGGTGTCAGCTAACGTTACAGTCTTGTCTTCTTCAGCTAACTAACAGAGAGCTGCTAGAGCTGTTAGTACAGTAGTAAACTGACACTATGTGCGATTAGTAATGGTAAGTCAAGTTTCCCCAGCAAAAGAAATAAAAAGAGAAATGTTTCTTTATAACAGAGCATTTGGCATTAAACCCCTCTGAATGACTTTGCTTATAACTCTACCACTGAATTAAGCAAACATTTAGCTAAATCAATGACATTCCCCTTTAACAGTGAGTCACACCCAGTCTATTCACATCCATCACTCTGCCCTAAATGCTGTTTTCCTAGCTTCGGCTACACAAATGTGGGTGTTCCTTCTCAGGAACCTGGTGAAATCTAACATTCAAGTACATTTCCTTTGCACTGAAGTATTAAGCATATACAACATGTAGGCTGCAACCTTCAGCAATGTACCAGTAACATTTTAAGCAGCTTTAGCTTTACTGTGTGCTGAACAGGTTGTTGACTAAGAAATGAGAAAAACTTACCTAGAACCATTGTTTTCTGTACTGATGCACAACCTCTCTAATGGACAAATCTGGAATCGGGACTCTTAAGCGTGGTAGGACAGAATGATTTCGTAGAAACATCCTGTGGGCAGGGCACAGAGGAAGTAAACCGATTAGAGTGCTGCCAGCTCAGTGTGGATAGCAGATAATGGCATGGCGTATGGCTAGATGGGTGGGGTGAGTTAAAGGGCAATTATGTCTATTTTGTGGATATTGCCAAATGCAGTCAAGACGAAGAACAAGCCAGAATATGGATGAACACTCTTACCGATTACTGTTATCCTGTTTCTGAGCTTGAATTCTTAGGTGGTGAATGGATGCTTTCTTGGGGGCTGAGCTTTGCGTTGTGCCAGTGTACTTTAATCACACAGGTTTAGCTTTAAAAACTGCATATATTCATGCTTTCATTACGTGTTATTACTATGTGTTCTGACACACCTGACAGAAGTACATTACACCACTCAAGTAAAGTCAATGAATGGCAAAGTGTCCACACAACAGTGTAGTGGCATTCAGTATCCAGCAAACACACAACATTGTCACAGCGTGGTCTACTTTCTTACAGCGTGGCTACAATATTTTCAAAAGGCTGCACTGTATATGTTGTTGCTACTTCCGCATTAAGTAACATTGGCATTATGGTATTATGACCATCTCTATGGGTTGTTTTTCGTTCATGTGTTTCTGATGATGCACAAAATCGAGATTAAACACAGAAAGTGAAACGCCAAATGGACAAAATAGAGGTGAGGAGCCCTTACAGTGCTACTTTAGATGATATTGCAAAGAAAAATATATACAGAAAATCACAACATATGTTGGAATTGATTATTATCATGAAAATGTGCGATTTCAACTGAACTGAAAGACTTGCCTGCTATGGAGACAGTAGACAGTACTCAAAAAACAAAAGAAAGCTACAAAAGTATTGAGGCATATGACTGTTTTAGTGGTTGGGTCACACTTGATACCAAGGTGCTCCACAATGACTCGCATTTGTTCTTCTCGTAAAGTCCTGTGGATTAAACTAGCAGCAAACATTCAACACCACAGCACCTCCCAACATCTAAGTCTATCTTCAATGCATATCTACAGATGAACTGCACAGAATCCAATACTCTGCTCCTCCACATAAGGCCGAAGTCAAGGTTTAATTCACCATTTTTCGCATTCCACCTTAAATGGTGCATCAGTCACATTCTGGCTTCTGGTGCATCATTAAAGGTGGAACAGGAAAACTGGTAAATAGGATGCTGACTTAAGCTTCTTCCTGACCGCAGCCATTTTTGCACTGGTGTTTTCCAGTTAATCTCTTTTGTTTTTCCATTCATGAACAACAACTTTTGGTACTTGAGCTACGAGTATCATATCACTGAATGGTTGCCCTTTCAGAGCTGTATCCTCTTTCCAAATTTAGGATTCAAATTCCCTGTAGTCACCCTCTCAACACTGACCTTGACAGTGAAGAGTATTAGGACTGCACTGGTTAACTCTGTGTGCTGAAACTTGAAGCCGAACCAAACCCATTTACTGGCAAGACTAGCTGGCACTTGAGTTTGATGTAGTAATGTAGTAGGTGGAAAATATTCTTTAGTTTTTTATTTCATGAAAATCTTCATTATGTTTGTAATATATGACATATACAGTATATTTCATCTAGTGTTTTCTACAGTTTTGTTAAAATGAGTTAAAAGGATCTATTGCACAGGTTAAAAAGCTGCCTCTTTAAGAGCTTTCCTTCTGTTTGCATTGAGAAGTACGTAGAACAAAGCAGTGTAAGAGCAAGGAGCATTAAGCAAAGTGACAATGTTACTAGCCAACGCATGAGTAAACTGGAGATGGCATTAGCGAGGAGACCTGACACTGACTGAAATATGAATAGGAAAAATTGTAACACTAAGCCCCACCCTTCAAGAAAAAGAACCAGTCAGCTTGCTATTTTGTGGCGTTAGCAGGGTAAGTTGTCTGTACCCATCGTTATGGAGAACTTTTGTAGCCAAAAAAAGCTGAAATATTACATTTTTGTGTGCTATTGAGCCAAACACTACAAACAACATTTGTGGAATTAAAATAAACAGCAAATAGTCCAGCTGCTCCCTAACACCAAGAGTCTACACTTACTACAAGCAAGCAATACCACAATGTCTGTGAACTCTCTGCTCTGATGTACGCAAGTGCACAAAGGCCAATACAGGCCAATACTTATCAGTCTCCCCTACCTGTTGGTCTGCTTCTCTCTTTCTCCCTCTCTTTGCCTGTCTTAAATACAGATTTAAATACAGGTTTTGTGACATACCAAACCTTTAAAGATTTTCAACCATCGATTTACACATGTACAAGTGTTCATACACTGACATCTCAATGTTTACATCAGAAAATATGTCACCTCACCTCATCTTCTTCTCCTCCTCCTCTTTATATCACTGCTGTCTTTCTGCTCCTGAAGTAAAATATATTATAAGGTGTGAAAATCCCCTTATTCGTCACTGAGCAGTAATATTCCAGCATGTGATGTACTGGACGGATTTGGTTTGTCCTGGTGCAGCTGATGAGTGTAGCGGCACCAGTGAGTCTATCAGCAATAAATTTATGTTCACATTTAATGGGTTGGAAGTCAGAGAGATGGGTCCCTGCACGCTGAGGTCACAGAGCTGAGTAGCCGCTTGAAAACTATTCTGAAGGGGGCTCAAGGGGCTTCTGAGAAACTAAGCATATTGTATTATTTCCGTTTATTGATCTCTTACAATCACCTCACACCCAGCAGCTCCTCCTGCGTCTCCTCCTGTCTCTTTCATTTTTGCATCAGGGTTCGTCTGATCAAATATGTATGTATATGATATGTCAAACAAAGTAATACTGGACTTGGTGGGTAATCAGCTGTGTTCACCATTAATCCATTTAAGACCTCACCTCACTCCTTTTATCTGTCACTCCTTCACCTGCCACTCCCCTCTTTGTACCAGTATACTCTTAATAAGACGTAGGCATTCTCCTATTAATACATGACATTTAAAATCATGCACGACTAGGCCTGCTTGATGATGGATTATGATGTCATGTCTTTGTGTGTAAAATCTGTTATATACTCACACTAATGCTACTCTTTTTTTACACCTCACTAACATTGTATGTGGACAAATGCAACTGTTTCCAATATTGGATTGGACACATACCACCCTTCCCACCCGGTTCCTAGGTCTATGCCTATAAGGACGTTGAGTACACTTAGCACTGGGTATTTATTAAGATATTGAGAACTTGCTCCCTTCTATAAACTGAATTCTTCATCAAAACCAGGTATGTTACTGTGTCATGTATTTCCGCTTTTGTACAGCAGGGGGTACTGTTAAAAACAAAATATCACCTCTTCATATTGTTGCATCAGTAATGAGTAAGAAGATGTAGTGCTTTTTCTTGAACACAACAGCAGCAGAGACCTGCCGCCCAGCATTACGGAATAGCCAGGATGGCAGGCAGGTCAACAGCCATGCATTCCACAGAGACAGCAGGCACCAACACTGCACTACTACACACTAAACAGGCCCACAGCCCAGCACAACTCTGCTCCTTAAACACATATATACCATGTTTTAAGTCTCTCTTATGGAATGTACGGTAACTCCCAGGGCACTCTGCACTCCTGATCCACATGGCTCCCCACAGTCAACTCAATGTATTCATGTCGTCTTAGCAGAAAATGGTGGCAGCCTTTGCAACCCAGTCACTCTGTTGTTCTGAGCTATATGAAGTATTTTCCAGTGTAAAAGAAGGTGTATTATATACTTTACGCTTTAATAATTAGTACTTAAATATTTTTTAAAAACTACATTGTATTTCATTTATTGTTTTATTTATAGAAATATAGAACCCCCAGAACCCCCTAACTAACCTTTTAGACCCCCCGAATGTCTCAAAACCAAATTTATGGGAGGCACTCAAAAATAAGCTTATTATGACTATACGACTATATCCATTAGGGTAAAACAGACACTGAAATAGAAATTCAGGGAGAATTCAGCTGCTTCACCTTGGCTTTCTTAACTAGCTACATATGCAGCACTGGTCTGCCTGAGGGTGCTGCTGTAGCAAATTGGTTGAGCCAGTTGGTCCTTTATGGCCTAGCACCTATAACCGTGTCTGGTATACCTTAGAATAACTTTCTCAAACTGAAGACAAAAAAAAAAATGTGTGAGGTGTCTGAGTGCACTACCAAGCTAGAAAACAGCATTTCCAGAACACCACTGGAGTTCCTCCACACTAAACTCATTAAAGCACTTCTTTATGGAGCTCACTTTGTACACAGGGGGCACAGTGATGCTGGAACAGTCCATCAGACTGCCAGATGGCAGAGAACACGTTTCCACTGCTCCAGAGTCCAGTGGCAGTGTGTTTTACATCACTCCAACTATGGCTTGGCAATATGCTAAGTGAACTGGCTTGTGTGCAGCTTCTCTGCAACCAATTGAAGCCCCCAACTCGTTGTTTTGTAGTGATGTTGCTTCCAGATGAAGTATAGATCTCTGTAGTGAATGTTGCAACAAAGGATTGGCAATGTTTACATCATAGATGCTTCCATTTCACAACAGTATATTAATTTGCCTTTCTGATTGCATGGCATTGTGGGTCCTATCATTTCCAACACATTAAAAAAAGTTCATACTCTGAATATATTGATGAGCTTGTGCTTCGCAAGTTATAAAAATAAGACACACATAGAAATCAAATAAAATGACTTACAGTTTAGCTGTGCAGGTGTTTAGTAGGGAAAGGATACTAAACATTACATAGCCAAGCCATTAAGCCCTCTAAACATTCTACTTCTAAGCTTGATAGCAGAGGTGAAGGAGAATTTTGATTGTTTTCATTAAATTCATTTGCTTGGCAGTTTTTCCTATATTTGCAGATGGAACTAATCTAATGATGTTTGGTGTTTGATGGGATAAATGCACCCTACAGTGAGCTTGATCCACAAGTGAATCATGAGTAGAAATTGAAATGCATTATTTAGTAGGCAATTAACTCAGACTTAGTCATATTATCTGAAGCATTAACGGCATAGGCCTACAGTATATTAGTTCTCTTTCACTTAAATGCAGGCTGTTCATCTCTGCTCACTCTAAGTGCCAGAGTGAGATGTTTGTTTGATGGTTGTATAACTGAAACAGGTCAGTGACCTTATGCATTTTCTGTAAGTAAACAGTCCGAGAGGGAGATTTCCTGTAAATGATGAGATTTAAAGATTTAAAGTATGACATTCTTGCTCAAAAACAACAAAAGCTCAGTGTGTCATAATAAAGACCAGTAGATAAAATGCAAATACCAAAAAGTTGTAAATAAATGTAAATGAAAAAACAGAATGTAATGATTTGCAAATCTCACAGACCCATATTTTATTCACAATAGAACATAGAACACATATCAAGTGTTAATATTTGCCATTTCATGAAAATGATTAACTCTAATATAGAACTAGATTAATTATTTTAGCCCATTCCTTTGTATAAAACAGCTTCAGCTCTGTTATGTGGGTTCCCTCCCAACCTGCTTGCTTTAAGTCCTTTCACAACCTTTCTGTTGGATTAAGGTCAGGACTTTGACTTGGCCATTCCAAAACATGAACTTTCTCCTTTAAACATTCTTTGGTAGAATGCAGACTATTATTTGATCTTTGTTGGTTGACCACTCCTGGGGAGGGTAACAATGGTCTTGAATTTCCTCCATTTGCACACAATCTGTCTCACTGTGGATTGGTGGAGTTTAGAAATGGTTTTTGGTTCAGCCTGATGAGTATTAACAACTCTTCTTCTGAGGTCCTCAGAAATCTCCTTTGTTTGTGCCATGATATACGTCTACAAACGTGTTGTGAAGATCAGACAATATTGGATCATCTCCTTGTCTGCTTACGACGTCACAAGTTTATAGACAATTCTAGGCTTCACAAAATTTCAAGCACCACTGTAGAAGTCTAGACAGAATTGTCAATGCAGGCAGTAATTAACATTAATAACAGATGGTAAGGACCACATATAACAAACACATATTAACAAAATTACATATAATTATTAACAAAATTAAATACCATCTGTGGTAATAGATATTTAATTGTGACTTCTTTTCTTCCTTGTTATTTCCTACCATCCTGCTGCCTTTCAGTCATTGATACACTGACCTGACAGTCCCTTTCATCCGTGGAGGCTGAAGCTGAAGATGCTACTGAGTGATTCTTGTGCTTGCTCTCTTCTGGCTGTGTGTAACTTTTCATTGCTGGTTTGTGTGAGTGTTGCAGCATGACAGTCTGATTTCCTCATTATGCAATCATGCTCCCCCTCCCCATGCTGGCTGGCCAGCTCCCCATGTGTGGACACAGTTTGCTCACAAAAGTCTTCAGTGTAGCCAAATTTGTTGCTCAAAGGAGTTAATAATTGACAAGATGATGAGTCCAAACATGTACAGAGGACCTCCTGTGAGTGACCTTTTAAAAGGCAGTGAAGCTTCTTAACCTGATGTTGGTGACCAGACTTCATCATGGTGGTCCGTGGGGTTCTTGTAAGAGAAGGGCTCCTGTTAGCCTGTTTCCTCTTTCTCTCTGTGTATGGACAAACCTCAGGACCGTGAGTAATCCCAAAAGATGTCTACTGTTGAAAAATGTGGTAGCTTGTTCTTTGGTATATTGTATTGGTATATTGTAATATGTGCTTGTTGTTATTATTATATAGTTATGGTTTATGTGTAGCATCTGCATGTGCAAGGTATCCACTAAGCATACAGCATTATATATATATATATATATATAGCATATATATATATATATATATATATATAGCATACTGGCCCCATATTTTGTGAGGGCCCTTCAATCTCCTCAGTGTCTTGTTTATCAATGTACACACATCATTAAAAGAATAGCTGCACTCAGAAGGAAGTGTCAGATTGCAGTGCTATTGGGAAGGCAGGTTACCAGGAACAATAAAGGATGATAAATGTAGCCTGGTGATATTTATTGCGCTATACATACTCAAGTAGCGTCTCTCAGTATGGCGTCAGGCTGCCAACATGCATATATTTCGGTGTGGACGTGTACAGGTTCCTAATTGTGTCCCTGCATATTTGCTTCTATTCAAGCTTGTTCAAATTCCCTTTCGACTTTTAAGAGTGCTGGACTTACACTCTGGTGCCAAAGCACCCTATAACTTATACATCATTTAAGGTGGACTGGAAAAGTAAAAAGAACCTGGTGAATATGACAATCTTAAAAAAAAATAAGACTTGGTTTGTTTGGTTCGATTAGTTTTCAAAGAACTGACAGACTTCTGTCTACAGTAATATCTGAAATAAGCTGAGTGTTTGTAAAATTAAACAGAGTCGAGAAGTCAGTTTCATCGGCCAGTCAGTGATTGCTGCAATCAGTGTTGATTTGTGTACAGTGGTTTCCTTACATAACTCCCGGTTGTAGTAACACTTCTCTTCAAAGCTTTTAATGATCTATTACTGTTTTTGGTCTTTAGGTATTTCATGGTGATGTTTCCAGCAGTGATAGAGTCTGGATCTGAGGCTACACTGTGTACAAGTCTTCTGAAGCCCAATGAGAGTCTTCTAATGACCATTTATCTTGTTCACAATGACCAGAACAGAACACTTGTACAGGAGAGAGTGGAGGAGGAATTTCACCGCTGCTCTCAGTTTAAGGTCACTAGTTTGCAGGTACTATAACATTTTATGTGTTTGAAAATAGAAAGTAGCTCAACGTGTGATCTCTGCAGGCTCCACAGGTTGAGGGTCAGTCAGTGCAGGAGATCAGAGTTCAAGTCAAAGGTGAAAGTTTTCAGATGACAGAGAAAAGAAAAGTTATGTTTAAATCCTATAACCCACTGACGTTCATTCAGACCGATAAACCAATCTACATCCCCGGCCAAACAGGTAATCCATCATTCCTGATTTCTACAGTGTTCTATAATAATCTCAGCAAGAAATACAAAACATATCATATTTAAGTTCCCTGTAGAGGATGTGTTTAATAAATATGTGACTAATGTCAATTCTGAAATATATATTAAACTGTTAAACGATGGAATGAAGCTGTTTCTGTGAAGATTTATCCAACTTTTGAAAATTGAAAAAACACATTAAAAAGCATGTCAACAGGCTTTAAACTAGCAGATACAATCAATTTACTGTCTGGTACTGAGTGTACATTACAGATGAAACAGACTGAGGGCTGAAATTCTCCTCTGAAATAGAGACTGGGTTGAAACATGTTGGAATGTTCCTTTAATGGAAAAGTCAATTTAAATGAATGTACAGTCCAAAGTCTGACATCAATTTCCCATTTACAGTGAATTTCAGAGTTGTCACTATGGATGCTAGTTTTGTCCCACTTAAACAAGAGGTAAAGGAAGTATTTCTTTGGCTTCTAATTAAAGCTAACAATCATTTTAAAAGGTTATTTATGTGTTTTTGTAGGGTAAATTCTGTTTTATGTACTTCTGTTTATTTGCTCATAAGCATTGTATAATGGCATAAGCACATTCTGCATGCACTTGTCTGTTTTGAGGACGTTCTGCTTGTTAATGTGTTTTAAAAGTTTCTTAGTCAAAATGACTAGTACCAGAATTTATAGTAGTCCACACAAAAACCTGATGTTCATTCTTACTCTCCTTTACAGTACAGTATACTGACACTTGAGGTAAGATGAATCTGCACATTTCCTGATACATCTTATTTGCTTCCTTAATGCTGTTACAATGAATTAAATTTTAAAATATTTTATGAACCAAACAGGATAATAAAGGTAACAGGATCGGTCAGTGGACAAATGTGTCCTCAGGCCTGATAGTGCAGCTTTCCCACAAGCTGAATCCTGAGGCTCCTGAAGGCATGTATAAACTGAAGGCTAATACTGGGGATAGGTCAACATCCCATAATTTTAAAGTGAAGAAGTACGGTAAGTGGCCACAGTGGTGCATTAGCTTTTCTACTGATAATGAGGTCACTAGTTTGATTTACTGTAATAACAAGTCAATGTTGACTTTTAGTTTTACCCAGATTTGAGATTACAGTGAAAGCACCAAAAAGCCAGAATGTTGGTGAAGAGGAACTGAAGATTGAGGTTTGTGGAAAGTGAGTGATTGTCTCAACAGTGAATCAGAAGCATAACACAGAAAAGAAGAAACTTTTTGTCTTTAATCTCTTCAGACTGAAGATTGGTAAGAGATGTGGGCATATTCTGAAACTGCCACCAACAAAAGTAACAAAGTCTCTTAAAATGTAACGCCACTTTAATTAAATCTACTAGTGCCTAGAAACATAACATGCAGGAAGCTAAGCAAGCTTTTCAAAAAGAAACAGAAACTGTTACAAACAGCCAGCAGAACATCTTGTTTGAATAACCACTATTACAACCGCAATACTAAACTATCTTTGTGGTGATGTTATCTAGACTGTCAAAACATCCACTGACTGGCTACCTTTATCTTAGAGGAGTTGACATCATAGACTGTTTTGCAAGCTCATAATCAATGTGGCAGACTATAGCAGACTTCTTAGCTCATAATTAATGAAACTCTAAGCAAAAGTATTTTGGTCAAAACTTTAAGTCTGTCAAAAATAATTTGTTTTCAACTCCAAAGTTAAACCAGTTCTGTAGAATGATTCATATATGTGATGTGAAAAAATGCTGCTGAAAGTCAGAAGCTAAACTGTATATATTCTCTTTGTCTAATGTAAAAAAACACTCATTTTTAAAGGTATACCTTTGGACAGCCAGTACCTGGTAAAGCAGTGGTACAAGTGTGCCGGAAATTTCGACAACATTTTCTTCAGACTGGCACCATGATCTCACCATGCCTGACTGAAACTGTGGAGGTGTGTATGTATCTAATGCTGTGTTAGAAGATTTTTGTACTAATGAAATAATCCTCACAGAAAAAGTGTTTCTTTTTTTCCCCTGTAGATGGAAGAGAACGGGTGCGCCTCTCCTGTATTCAACATGTCTCTTTTCCTTGGTTCTGACTTTGAAAAAAATTTGAAAGATTCCCTTGATGTTACTGTTACAGTGACAGAGGAAGGAACAGGTGAGTCATTCTTAACACATACTGTAGAAAAGCTGCACTTAAGGGAGAAACACCATTAAAATGAACATGTTTGTTTTTGCTCTAGACGTTTCCATGGAAAAATCTGAATCTATACATGTAGATTATCAAATTGGTAAAGTTGAGTTTCTGGATTTACCCAAACATTTTGAACAAAGCACAGTTATAGAGGGAAAGGTACGTCTTTTCACATACAGTCTTTTCTTTAGTACTTTAATTTGTTGGAACTGACAGGTTGATAACAAATATTTTTCACTGATCAACAGATCAAAGTCTCAACCTTCAATGGGAAACCAATTCCTGACAAGAAGGTGTATCTTTCTGAAGTTCGTAGGTGGCATCCAACGCTACTTCAGAATCTAACTACAGATATTAATGGATTGGCTAACTTCACTGTTAATGCGCCTGATCATCCGCAGTCAATGATGTCACTGAAGGTATGATTTATTGACCAGATATTTTCAGTCAGTTTTTGTACAGTGTCTTTCACTAAAGCAAATTCCTCTTTTCCTATTGTCACCTAGGCAAGTGTCTATCCAGGCAACCAATTCCCTCAATCCAAACTACCTTTCTTTGCAGTCGGTGAAGCAACTATACCAGTCCTCAGACCTGCTACACCTCACAGTCCAGTGAACAGTGAATTATCAATAGAGAGCTTAGAAGAACCACTTGAATGTGGTGCTGAAATTTCCATAAATATTAAGTACTATATTGTTGGAGAAACCACTGAGAATTACAGCACTGATGTTGTATACATGGTAAGGACATAAAGTAATTTTGTAAAGTGAACATTGAGATTTCCTCTATTTAGACAGCTTTAAATACATACAGTTGGCTGTTTATGAGTGTCATGTTGGGTATTTGTTGCAGGTCTTATCTAAAGGCATCATAGTCCATCATGGATATGAGAAAGTTGAAGTGAAAGAATCTAAAAAGCTCATAGAGGGAAAAGTCTCCTTCAAACTGTCTGTTGATGCTGAGCTGGCTCCTGTAGTCCAGGTTCTGGTGTACTGTGTACTACCTAGTGAGACTGTTATCGCTGCTAGCAGGAATTTTAATGTGGAGAAATGTTTCAAGAACAAGGTAATATAACACAGTTGGTTCTTTATGTATTTGTATTCATATTTAAGGATAACTGGTGGCCTGCAGTCAGTCATCAATACTGTCAAAACAGTGTAAACTTGTTTCCATCATGATCTTCAGGTCTCGCTGCAGTTCTCTCCCTCTGAGGCAGTTCCTGGTGAGGAGAACTCTCTCCAGCTCTCAGCTCTCCCTGGATCACTGTGTGGTGTCAGTGCTGTGGATCAGAGTGTCTTCATCTTGGAGCCAGGAAAACGACTTAATGCTGACAAGGTGAAGTTCAAATAGACTTTATATTCATCATATGCAAATGGTTTTAGAAGCTATGCCAGCTCTGGAGGTCCACAGCACTACCCCTTACTGAGTGTATTAAAGCATAGAAACACTAAAATGTGCTTTGGACCCCCATGTATGAGATGTCCATGTATGAGATGTCCATGTATGAGATGTCCATGTATGAGATGTCCATATTCATGAATTTTAAATATTAGCTTGATTAGATATTTCAAAAGATTGGTCACAGAGTTTATTGTTGTGGAATTATGGTCGTGTATTCATTTATGCAGTCTGGTGATGCAGGTAGCACAGTTGCTCGCATATAACGTACCAGGCCAGGCACAGACAGTTCATTAAAATTAAGTAGTTTTGAATGTGCAGTGAAATTAAAGAATATTGTTATCTTAGAGACTTGAGTAATGAAAGTAACATTTACAAAGTCAGTAATTGTAATGTGACTGCAAGACTGTAACCTGTACTATTTTGTTACAGTAAAGAAAACGAGTGTAAAGCTTTATTTTATCCCCAGCACTACTCAGAAGCCTTGCTGTTTTTTCAAGGACTGTCTGTTTAACAGAAAGCGGGTCATTCCACTGACAAACCAGTTTTTTTTTTGTAGCATGAAATAAAGTGGAATGTCTGTTGGCAAATGCATAGGGATATTTTCGTAAACATTTGAAAATTCTTCAATATATTAAATGCTGTGACATGAACCCATATGGAAAAATAAACATTCCTAATACATTTTATTAAATAAATACTATAAATACAATGCAGGAAATTTGTTTGTTAAATATATTCGTCAGGTACAAAGAACTTGACGCGTACAGAGCTAAAAGTCAAATTAGCTTTATTAAACACATCGACAGTTAAGCACAACAGCAAAATCCAAACAATCATATCCAAGGGGCAATGCAGGGTCAGAGACAGAGAGACAAGCAGGTTCGAAAACCAGGGAATCAGAGAGATCAGCAAACAAAACCAAAGGGGTAATCCAAGAGAGTAAAACAGATAAACAAACGGACAGTCGAAAACCAGAGAGGCAAACAAAACAGCAACCAGAACAAAGGGAGAATCAAAAAGAGAAAGTCAGAGTCCAAAGAGAGTCAAAAACCAGAGATAGCAAATGAGAAAAGCAGGAGAGGGACACTTGGTAATGCAAACTAGGTTTGGCAAAACTTTGCAATGAGTTTGTGTGGGGTTTAAATGCAGCATGGGGAATGAGCAGCAGGTGTGTGCAATCAGTATTCTGGCGAGGAAGGATGGGAGAATGAGGTGTGATTTGATGACTGGTGACACGTGAGGGTGACGACATCGGGTAGTGCACTCTGGGAATTGGAGTTCGGAAGATTGGCGGTGTCTGGGAAACCCGGGGGAGTGACAATATTCTTCAAATGTATTTTATATGTATTTTCCAAATGTATTTATCAATTATCTTTGAGCCGGCCCACAAATTACAAATTTCAACAAATATATATTTTAAACTCATTTATTTGTTATTACATTTTTTCAATTGAATATAGTTTTAGCAAAGTATACAGATGTGACCAAGGTACATAATACAGGAGGTCCTTGGGGATTCTGCTGGTTTGGTTTATGATTGCTAAATGCACCTAAATCAAAAAATATTACTGAAATACTGATTCCTGGTATCTAAACCAAGAAATGCTTTATGAGCTTATTCATGAGTTTGTTCACATACATATCTAAAAAAAGAGAAAGTTGTTGATTTAATAAAGTACAAAGGATTTTTATACGTTATAAGACTCTTTACGAACGACATTTAATAATAATTAAGTTAATTTATGTTTATCTTAGGTCTTTGACTTGTTGCCAGTGAAATCAGTATCATATTACTCGACCCAAGTGGAGGATGAGCAGGGCTGTTTGCATGTTAGGATGTGGCGGCGAGCACAGCCAAACCAGGCCTACAATACTATAAAGGTAACTGACTGTTTATCAGGTGTAGTGTAAACTGCTATCACCCCATAGAACCTAGAACCTCAATCAAATCTAAAGTGAAATGAAAATTTAATTTTTTATTGCAATAAATTTTAATTTATTATTGCAGTGGTGTGATTTATGATTATAGTGAGTGATGTAATATTTGGATCTTTGGATCTTCTGGCAGCGTGTGGGCCTCAAGATGGTGACCAATTTGAAAATTAGAATTCCTGAGTGTCTTTTCTTCAAAAATGCTCTGTATCATCGGATCCATAATTATCGACAAGGTCTGTTGGAGGTTATGCTGGCTCATTCATTACTTCTGCAGTAACTTTAATACTTTCTGTATGAGGTGTGCTGACTGCTCGTGTCATGTGCATTTTAAGCACGGGTGTTCAGCGCAATACCTGATCCTCAAGTTTTCATGAGCCGTGGGACGTCTTTGGAGATGGTTGGACCTGTTAAGACAGTTCGCAAATTCTTCCCAGAAACATGGATATGGCAACTTTCTGAAGTGGGGTTAGTGAAACAGCACATTACCTCTTGCTCTTATTTTGTGTGTGTTTTATTATGTGCAATATTTGAAAAATTAAACTAAGATGAATCACAAACATTAGTGTGTTTCAGATATAGATATACGTGAAGGGATAATATTAACTGAATAATAATCCCAGAGGTTATTGGATCAGGTGTGTATTGTTGCGGACCGATTTGGGTAAATACCTGTTAAGGATACAGTAATAACTTAGGTTTAAAAAGGAAAAGCTAACTGCAAGAGATGTGCTCACAAAGCTGAGTTAACAGTGGCAGAGTAAATTGCTTAAGATGAAAGATGGATGCTTTTAATACAGGTACAGGTAGCCCACCGATCCACCATAACAGACACATTCCACAGTGGAAATAAATAAATGCCAGACCAGAAAAAAAACAATGCTGTACATTGTATAAAATACAGTAAATGCCATATACTGAAAAATCATGTTTGAGATTTCTCTGGATGATAGAAGTGTTACTGTTACTTTTCCACAGGGATTCGGGATCAGCACAGATTCCTGTCACTGTTCCTGACACTATCACCACTTGGGAGACGGAGGCTTTCTGTCTGTCCTCTAGAGGTCTGGGAGTTGCTCCTCCTGCTCAGCTTCGTGTCTTCCAGCCCTTCTTCCTGGAGCTCTCTCTGCCCTACTCCATCATCCGGGGAGAGGAGTTTGAGCTGAAGGCCACTGTCTTCAACTATCTCTCCAAGTGCATTATGGTACTGTAAGATCAACATTTCCTGTCTTCACCAGTCTCTCACCACTGAACACCCACAGTTAGCTGATCTCCTGTGCTTCACTGACAGGTTAAAGTGACTCCAGCTCCTTCCCCACACTACACTCTAACAGCCTCCTCTGATGGGGAGTATTCATCCTGTCTGTGTGCAAATGGTAGAAAGACCTTCAAATGGACTCTTGTTCCCTCTGTGCTTGGTGAGTTCTGAAACGACTCAGTCTTACATTTCTGCTGAATTGTCTTCAGTGCTGATAAACTCCTCTCTGTGTGTTGGATGTGTTTTAGGGGTCTTGAATGTGACAGTCAGTGCTGAGGCAGATCAGTCACAGGCTGTGTGTGATAATGAGATTGTGAGTGTGCCTGAGAGAGGTCGCATTGACACAGTCACACGAAGCCTGATAGTACAGGTAGGACTTCTAAAGGCAGCCTTATATAATACACTGGAAAATGTAAGGATAATGTTCATAATTATTTTTATTAGTATCACCTAATCATGCAGTTTTCTAATGTAGGCTGAAGGAAGTGAAAAGGCCAAGAGCCAGTGTTGGTTGCTGTGTCCACAGGGTTAGTCTTACACATTTTAACTTATACATGATCTTAGATCTACAGATACTGGCTTTCTGCAAATACCTTCAGGTTATGTATCTCTATCTTCAGTGTGTAATTAAAAAACAACATGTATTTATCCTTTTGATTTGATCTGTGTCATTGTAATATATGGTTTTAGTTTCTCCTATTAAAGTTTATTTCCTACCTGTAAATCGCTTTGAGCTGTGATGGCTGTTAAAAGTGCTCCATAAATAATGGTATCTAAGATATATTATTATGTAATATTACATGCTTACTCAGTACTCTTAGCATACGCAGCACTGTGCCGCTCAGTAAAGATGGACTTGCCTGTTTGATCCACAGGAAGCAGTGTTTCAGAGGAGCTGGAGCTGCTTCTTCCTGAAGATGTGATAGAGGGATCAGCACGAGCTTCTGTTTCAGTGCTAGGTGAGATGAAGAATGGCTAAATGAAAGTCATCATTCTATGATCAGTTATAGTCTGAATGATGATAATGTATTTCAGAAAAGCCCATATATACATATATAGGATGAGGTTCATTCACTTTTCAGTCAGAGTTCCTGGCCCAAATGCAAATGTAACATTATTTAATCATATATATATGAAAAGTTAATGAACTTCATCCTCTACATGCCCAAATGATGGCTGTGTGTTAGGAGCACTATTACTACACACAAGTGCAATAGTGTCTATAAACCTTTTGTCATTGAGAATTGATGCAAGAACGAACTGTTTCTGCCACGCAGTGCAGAGTGGCAAATTAAAGTAGTATTTATTTCCAGTAACTAAAGACCCTTAAAGTATGAATGCATTTCATGAACAAACTGTGCACATACACATGAAAAGACTATTTTATTATGTCAGTGTTCATTGTAAATATATCAATGTTCATTTCATATATATCAAAGTTCATTGTATATATATATTTGAAGGCCAACCTTAATTTTAAACATTTAAAGAGGATCTATTATTCATCCTCTTTTTAAAAACACTGTGTTAGACCTCTTGTGTGTTTAAGCCCTTCCTATTGATGAGCCCAGTTTGCTCTAACTGGTCAGCTTGTCTACTCTGCTCACATTGTGGGAAATAATGTTACCTTTTAACAGAGAAAAGGGCTGGATTTCCAGTTTCAGGCAGCTTCTGTGGGACAGAGTTTCTCACTCTGGCATGTACTTTGAGTTTGTTAACTTTGCAGACTGTTTACATGCATAAATAAGGTACATAACGCATAATAGATCCTCTTTAAATTTTAAAGAACAGAGTAACAACCTAAAAAAGACTATGTGCAGAGTGACCTAGCAGCCACAATTGCCGTTAGTCAGGGAGCAGAATAACCGTTATTGATGTCCTCCGTGAGTCATCCCAGCACCATTGGCAGGCAGCTGCACGATGCAGGACTACATGCACACAGACCATTACCATGGCTGCTCATTAACACCACATCAACGTCACCAAAGACTGCAATGGTGTCTTGCCAGACTGTCATGGAGTGACTCAGAATGGCAGCGGGTCATCTTCAGGGATGAGTCCCGCTTTTATCCTGGTGGAGAAGACCAACAAATCCATGTGTGGAGGCACCGTGGTCAGCACCAACACGGTGCTATTGTCACATGTCGCATGTCCAGAAGGTTTGGTGTCACTCAGTCTCCACCCCTACCGCACAATCTGCAGGAACTGTGTGAGAATATTCAAGCTGCATGGGATGGATGGCTATGTCTGTATGTGTAGCTCAATATATATTTCCCATAACAGTGTAATTTTCTCTTCATTTATGGTTCCTGGTAACCTTTATCTTCCTTCTGGATAGCACTGCAATCCAACAAGAGTAGCTTTTATACCTGTCACCCCCAAATTGATTCTAAATGTATGCAGAGAATTGAAATGGGGACTCAGAATGCATAACATATCGTCGCTGTCCAATGAAAAACATGTATCTCCATTTTTGTCCATTTTGACTTTTATGCATCATTTGAAAACAGCAGCTGCCGTTTACACTGTGTGAGAATTACATGATGAATGGACCAACAGAAACGACCCAAAAGTGCTTGGAAAGACGTCTGGTTCCATTGACTTACATTAAAATTGAATGAGGTTTTAGGCCTCTCCTGTAAAGTTGCCATTTTGGAGATACTTGTTTTTCTTTGGACAGCGACGATATATTGGTTCTTGTAGAACAGATCCATTTTCTCTCAGTTCCTAACAAGAATTGGTGAATTTAAACCCAGCTGTATCCAAGATTGACAATCTATCCACCTACTAACACTCTGAGAAAAAGAGGTATGAATCTGTCACTGGAACGGCACCCTCAAGGGTACATTTCAGTACTTTAGATAGGGAACATTAATTGTATCATATTCCATTGAAACTATATTTTTATAGATGTATTGACTTCACACACCCTGTCTGGTGTCTAATCATTTTATTTTATTGTTCTGTTTTTTAAAATATTGTTTTTGAAAAGTTGAAAAAGGAAAAAGTTACTTGAAAAGTTACTACCCGTGAGAAAAGCTTATTTATGGTATACAGTTGGACCTTAAACCACTGATGTACCGTTAAGGGTGCATTTACATTGTTTGTGGGGAGAGTCTGGGTGGGCTGAGTGACTGCCTGGAGGTGCCCAGTGCACCAAAGGTGCATGATGATGTAATGATTTAATGCTTTGAAACACTCAGTTCACTTTAAATTTCATGCACAGCAACAGTGCAATATCAGTCATAAATATGCAAAAAGCATTATTATTTGACAGACTATTGTTTTTTTATTTTATTTAGGCATCTTGTTTAAGATGCATTGTGGCATTAATGATCTATGAGAGCAAGCTGATGCCCTCTCATTGGAATATCCAACTGATCTTAACATGCCTTAGCAGTAACTTAGCAGAAGCCATTACCTGGAAAAGAACATTTGACTTTAAACCATAGCCAAGGAGGAGATATTTACTGGCAGTGAGGTTTTAAAACGGGAAATTACTTCTTAATCAGATGTACTTTGGCATTGTTATAGTGTTGCCTGCATAGTTCATTAACTGAAGGCATATAGTTGCAAGTAAAAATTTAGCTAACACTTTGGAATTACCTGGATTTCTGCATTGATTACTAATTACATGTGATCTGATTGTTATCAAAGTTATAATAATAGGCAAACAAAATCTAACTAAACGAATAACACACAGACAGTTCTACGTTTATTATCTTTTATTGAGCACATTGAGTAACATCAGCAGTGCAGGCTAGAAAAAGTAAATGAACCTCTGTGTTAATGACTTATCCAAGAGCTAATTGGGAAAAGCCTGCTTACTGGTAAATCTGTTCTTCTCAGATTGTGAACCATGCCTCCATGTAAACAACTTCAGAAGACATGTTACAGACACATGAACTGGGAATAGTCTAGACCTGAGTGTACAATCCACAGTTAGACAAACTGTCTACAAATGGAGAAAATTCAGGACTGTTGCTACTCTCGCTAGGTAAAAGATTACCTACAGAAGATCCTACAAACTGCAAAAACCTTGTTCATGTGTCCACTGTTAGAATGGTATCATGCAGGGACACCACAAAGGGCTGCTTTGCTGCCTCAGAGCCTGGACGCCTGGTGATCATCGAAGGAACAATGAATTCAAAGGTGTATCAAAACATGTTACAGGAGAATTTAAGGTCAGGAGTTCCTGACCTCAAACCTAAGAAATACTGGGAGATGCAACAATACAATTATCTAAAGTACAATAAAGTAAATCAACTAAAGAATGGTTGTGGTTGGAAAAGAAGGCGGCTTGTGTTTTGGAATGGTCAAGTCAGAGTTCTGACTGCAAACCCACCAAGATGCTGTGGAATGACCTGAAGAGGCATCGCAGAAATACTGATGAGCTGAAACATGTTTGCAGGGAGGAATGTTCCACAGTTCACTTACTTTTTCTTAAAAGCTGTGCATTTATAGGTGCAAAAGCATATTTTTCTAAATACATAAATTCTATAATATATGAATGAACCTTCTTTTCTAGGAGACATACTGGGCCGTGCACTAAAGAATATTGATGGACTGCTGGCGATGCCGTATGGCTGTGGAGAACAGAACATTGCTCTTCTTGCCCCCAACATCTACATTCTTCAGTACCTCGAGAACACGGAACAGCTCACTGCAGCCATCCGTGAGAGAGCTACAGGTTTCCTGAGGAGCGGTGAGAGAACTTATCTTCATGAAGAATCTTAGTCATCGTGAGTAGAACTGAGCACTGCTGAACTGATCATGATCTTTGCACAGGATACCAGAGGCAACTGAACTACAAACATGTTGATGGTGCATACAGCACATTTGGCAGAGGAGACGGGAACACATGGTGAGGAAACTGATGCAGCTTCACAAATGATCATTGTCAGATATGTTGTATATCAATACAAATCTCTCACTTCCACCAGGTTAACTGCTTTTGTGATGAGGACCTTTGGTAAAGCACAGCGTTACGTCTTTATTGATCCACAAAACATTAACAGTGCAAAGCAATGGCTGATAAATAAGCAGAGAGCAGACGGCTGTTTTATAAGACAGGGAAGACTCTTCAACAACAGAATGAAGGTGTGTTATTCAGTACTGGGTACTTTTTTAGGTCCTAGGCACATTAAATTAATTGGTTTCTATTTGAGTAACATTCCAGTGTCTTATAGGGTGGTGTAAATGATGATGTGACCATGACTGCTTACATCACTGCATCATTGCTTGAACTGGGACATACACTGGAGGTAAGGACACTCATCAACTGGTGGAAATGATGGCATTTCTGTTCTTTTTCCTTGGTTTAGTTGTTATTCCATTTTCTTAATTTCTTTCTTGAAATTTTCTTTTGAGCAGTAATATGGCTGGATCTGTATTTAAAAGAGTCAAATTCATATTATAACAAAACTAAAATGATTTAGTACATAATTATTAGGCAGTGGGTTCAGTTTGATGCTTGATATGCCATCTTATGACTTGTACTCTTTGTCCTAGCAGCAAGAGTGACAACAACAAAACCCAGCCCCTCTTATTACAGTCAATAAAACTGTCTACTCCAGCTGAGAGTGGCAGGGCTTGATGTGGTGCGATGCAGCACACTGTTTTTGGCAGATGCCTCTTTTTATTAACACTGTGTCCACTCACTGTCCACTCTATTAGACACTCCTGCCTTGCTGGTCCACCTTGTAGATGTAAAGTCAGAGACGATAGATCATCTGCTGCTGCAGAGTTTGTGTTGGTCATCCTCTAGTCCTTTATCAATGGTCAAAGGACGCTGCCCACAGGACACTCCTGACTGGATAGTTTTAGTTGGTGGACTATTTTCAGTTCAGCAGTGACAATCAGGGGTTTAAATACTACATCAGCATTGTTGATTTACTCACACCAGCACAACACACCACCAGCATATCAGTGTCACTGCAGTGCTGAGCACTATAAAGTGCACCTATATGTTAGGTAGAGATGATACAATGGACAATGAATGTAGACACAAAGCAGTTCCTGACAAAGTGGCCGGTCAGTATATACTTGTTTGTTTTGTTTGTTACGATAGGTAGGCTAGGACACATGTTAGACTGCTGTAGAATTTAGAATTGTCATTTCAGTCATAAACACACATAAATCACAACTTCCTTCTGAAAGTCTTTTAAAAGTTTTTAAGAGATTTAAAAGTTTGGAGGTCACTCACAATATTAATGCATCATGTATCCTAACATCTGAGCCAAGGAAAGACTTCCAAACCTCTGTTTTTTCTTATTTACCGTTAACTATTTTGTTTTCAGGATCCTGTTGTGAGTAAAGGGTTATCATGTATAAAGTCCTCTATTGGCAACTTAACAAACACCTACGCTACTGCACTGCTGGCCTACACTTTCAGTCTGGCTGGAGAGAAGGACACTCGAGCACAGCTGCTGAAGAAGCTGGATACTGTTGCCATTTCAGAAGGTATGGAAGCATTAGAATAACAGGTACTGCTACTGAGTGCATTTACATGCACATGCATAAAAATCTGATTTCTGCTTTGTAGCTTGGAAATGAACCCATAGAAAAAGATGACTGTCATGTAGAGTTCAAACATGCTTTTTTAAACCCTGGAGTTACTTAACCAGCAAATGTGAACAATATGTGAAAAATATCGAAAAAGTGAAGGCTCGCTATAACAGTCTAGTCTCAGGGTGGTATGAACATGATTTATCTGTTATAATATCCAGACTAAGCTTGTTTGAGTATATCTCTTGTGTCTTTAAATATAGATAATCGCCTTCACTGGTCTCAGTCTGCATCAGATGACTCTGACTCCTTGGCAGTGGAGATCAGCTCCTATGTGTTACTAGCTGTTCTCACTACCAGTGAAGTCACTGCTGCTGATTTGGGCTATGCTAACAGAATTGTCAGCTGGCTGGTGAGGCAGCAGAATCCCTATGGTGGCTTCTCCTCCACCCAGGTACTCAGATGAGTTTCAGCCCTTTTTCTAATTCTTTCTTTTCTGGTCACTTTATACTTACATGTAGAAATCAGTGCTGTGCTGTAAATGAATAAATGTGCTGTTTGTGTGTTTGGATCAGGACACAGTGGTGGCCCTCCAGGCTCTGGCTCTGTACTCCACCAAAGTGTTCAGCTCAGACGGCTCCAGCACAGTAACTGTGAAGTCAGATAAAGAGAGTCACAGCTTTGATGTGAACCAGGATAACAAGTTACTGTACCAGGAGGAACCACTGAAGGATGTTCCTGGAAAATACAACATTTTAGTGAAGGGCTCCACCTGTGTGTCTGTGCAGGTCAGTGTGTCTAGTATTCATAGGTGAAGTTGTGGCCATTGTGGTAGTGGCTACTCTAGAAACCTGGTTGATTTAAATGAGATTTAAATTATTTAAATGAGAGAATGCAGTTCAGGGCATCATATAAAGCTCAATTTGATTCAGGCATCAGCAGAGCAATGCAAAAGTACATTTTTGCACAGCAGCCACTAGGTTTAATGTTTTTCTGTATGTCTTCCATATATCAGCATGGAGCTAGCATGGCCTCTTTCATGTAATTTAATTTAGATTAAGTTAATTTACTTTTAGGACTTTTCTCTGACTGTTCTATTTACATTTTAGATTACACTAATTAACAATACCATATTCCAAATGCTACTGTCATTCTTGAAATCAACTCTACACCTTTAATCTGCTTTCTCATAAGCAGAATAATGAATAACACACACCTGGACGTGGAGCAACTGAACAGCCAATTATCTAATTATTGTTGAGTCACTAAAAACGGGGGACATAATGTATAAAAATGGTTGTAAATACTACATAATTCATCTGATTATAAATAACCTCAAACTGAAGATTAAACTTTGAGCTCATATTCATTATCCAATTTCATGAGGAGGGTGCATCGTTGTTATGAACGAAAGCTTAGGACAATGACAATCACAAGGTTAACACATAATGATGAATAATGATGAATTAAAATGTCTAGTGTAAAATCCTGCACCCAAAATAGATGCAGACCCACGTAAATGCAAAGGTCATCAGTCTTTGTAAAAGTGCTACAAATGTGGCAACCACTGAGTGTAACTTGGATGGAACATGATTTCCAGTATCTTAGAGAGTAGCGATATTATGTCTCTGTCAGCATTCACATGTTAAAATCGGTGCACATATTTCAGTTTTAAGAGGCACTGTGTTAATTTATGGTTGAATTTCTTTTACACTGAAATATAGATGGCACTTTTCTACAACATCCCTGCACCTGCTGAAACCAACACATTGAGCATCGAGGCTAAAACTGTTGGAAATTGTACAAAAACATTTGGATACACTCTGTCCATCAACATCACAGTCACGTAAGAGGTTTTTGAATTTGATTAACAGACAATTATGATTTATATTTAATATAAAAGACAATTGAAAAAATAATCTCAGTTGTATGAATAATAATTAGTTTCATTAAACACTGTCTACAAGACTTCTCCAGTCTCCAGCACTGCATCCAAGCTAAACTTAAAGTTAGCAAAATTCTTTGTTAGCAATGATCCTTTTATTTATATATTTAATCGTCTTACATATTCTTATTATATTTGATACTAAGCCACATTTATTTATTTAGTTATTTGTTTATTTATTTATTTACAGATATAATGGGCCATTAAATAGCACTAACATGGTGATAGTGGATACGAAAATCTTATCAGGATTTACAGCAGATCCCAGTGCTGTAAGTAGAATTGAAATACATAGTAATTGTGCATTTAGATCTGTTAACTGATATGTGCTTTTGAAGTGTTTAATTAATCACTGCAGAAAAGTAATTCTCGTTTCTTCAGCTAAAAGACAGACCACTTGTAGAACGGGTTGATACCAAAGAAGACCATGTTATTATGTATATGAAAGAGGTGAGAAACAAACACACAGTTTTTGTGAAGTTATTGTGAAGATTCATACACAGTAATCTGCAATTAATAATTATTTTATTCTTGTAGGAGGCTATAATAATGAAAGTGATAATAAGCTTTGAGAACAGCATATTAAAAACAGATATAAAGAGGCACTTTCACTGGACAATGGCTGGTTTGTGTTCAACAGGTCCCGAGGGATACACCTATGAATTACCAGTTACATCTTAAACAGGTGTTTCCAGTCAAGAACCTCAAACCAGCTGTGATCAAAGTTTATGATTACTACCAAACCAGTAAGAGTTTACTAGTCTACACGATTCTCACTGTTACTGTGATTGTATTGCTTTTATTTACTGAATATAAACTCCTCTTTCATTCAGGTGACCAGTCTGAGACAGAGTACTCCTCCCCCTGTGTGTGAGCATTTAGATCTGTGGCTTCACAGTATTAATAGAAGTATGAGAAAAGCCTTGGCTGCTTGTTAATAAATTAACCCTTCAAACAACAAATGTGCTGTTTTTAAAGTCTTTGTACTGAAATGTGTTACTTGCCTTGAGTCACATGTTTCACCCCCTTCCCACAAGTTAACACAGTTCCCATCACATATGGTATGTCATGGCCATGTAATTAAATCCTGGGGGGAACAAATCTTGTGTGTGTGTGTGTGTGGGGGGTCGGGGGTGGGGGGCAGTGGGACAAGCAGGTGCTATTCTGAATAGTACGTCTTTTGCTTTTCATTCGCTACAATTATTGACACTTACATGTGCTTGCTGTTGGTCGCCCTGTGAATGTGTGACTAATTAACTTTCCAGCACTTACAGATGAGCCCATTTTCACCCAATAAAATGCTTATTTTCACTTCATTCAATCACTGATACTATTTGTTTTATTTGGGGTGGAGCTACTCAGATAGGGATGGTATTATTCTTAATGGTATTATTAATGAGCCCACTTGATGTAAGAAGGGAAGCCAATTCGGAACGGCTTTTTGAATCCCACGACAGCCAATGAAACCTTGACTAGGTTGTCTTATTTTTTGGGTTGATATCCACTCCTAATACCCAAAAGTATGTGCACAATAATTAACAAAGTGGGTTTTTCATAATAAGCTCACTTTAAAAACACAAATTATAGGCTTTTTAACTCAACAGAGAGAAGTTCCAAAGGGTGCAGCTGCATAATAGTATAGTAATGCAAAAGTGCCTGAAAGCAAAGGAGAAGATCTAGCAGTTGATAACATTTACTAACTAAATAAACTTTGAGCTCATTATATGCTTAGTGTTTTTTGGCTATCCTGTCAAATTTGCCAGGTTTCACTTCAGACCCTCTGGTTGCAAGTTCTTAACTTGAGAGGACAGGACTATTTATTCATAATCACCATCTTTAGAACCAACCAAAAACCATCCATTTTTTCCCGAATGGACATTATTAATATGAATATTGCAGAGACTGATTTTATTCCAGGTTTCATCTCATTTTTTATGTCTAAATCATTTTTGTTAAAACTAACTCCTTATGTTACTCCCTTATCTCTACTATTAGAATACACTATTAGCCTCAATAAATAAACAAATAAATAAATGCATAAAAAGGTATACAAAGCATTAACTGTTGGGTCATTGAATCCTTATGGAGTTTTATGTGGGTTTTTGTCTTAATAATTATAATCACTTTTGCACTTTTAAACCCCATAAAATAAAAGAGTAAAATAACATCACCGTCATCTGAACAATATTCAGAGCCGTTGTTTACCTTTGCATATGCTATAGCGGTAAACAGGGTTGAAAGTAATTTCACTGTTTTCTAATAGTTGAAGGTAATTTTAACGCTTGGGCTGAGGCTGGTTGCATGCTCACGGTGGCATTATTAGAGCTCAAACCAGGAGCCAAAAGCAGAGAAGACAAACACAAAGAAATACAGCTAAGATCTCAGGTACAAAACACAGAGACTTTGCAAACAGACAGGGCACAGAAAGGGGTATATATGGGAGTGTTAATGTGTCCTAGATTAGCTGCATGTGTGTGAGAGAGGAGGAGAGTGGGTGGAGCCAGGTTGGAGCCAGAAAAGCAAAACAATAGCACATGGTAAAGACCTTTGCGCGAGATAATTGTCTAACAAAAGTACACAGGCTTCTCTGGACTTCTCTATGAGTTTGTCTAAGCCTACTCTGAAACAAGTTGCTGCAGCAGCATTGCAACAGCTACCATACTCAACGGAGCACACAGTGCATTTGGCTTGTTAGAACACTTATCTGGAATGAAGCATAGATTATATTTCTGTTTCTTATCATTCTAAATTAAAATATTACATTGTTCATAACGCTGGCTTTATTGGTTTTTATGGACTTGGTTTTATGGGAATTGTGGAAAATAGTGTGATTTAAGGTGGAATGCGAATTAGAATAAGAAGAGAATTACAGTCTCCTGCTTCTTTTACAGTTGGTAGTTATTGAGCTGTCAGATGTTCAAAATTCTCCCCTACATATAAAAGCCTAAATGTTTTCTTTAATGTTTTAAATGTGCTTTTTTACTGAACTGAATATTTGAATTAGGAGTTTTAGAGTTAGTCAGTATGCGTGCTTATCGAAAACAGGATCATTTTATTTGAAAGTTATGTAATATTACATTTACATTTAGATATTATGACACTGTTATTTAACCACCATCCACAACCTGGATCTCCTTTGGAATTCCTCATTATTCCCAAATGTGCTGCTTGTTGTACCAGTTTGTCTCTTAGTTGTTTTTTATGCAATCATTGGTTTCCCTGATAGTTCCCTGTTAGTAAGTGCCCTGTTAGTAAATGCCCTGTAAGTGCCACGTTAGTTCTTGGAGTTTTTTTTTACCTGACTTTATTTGATTTTGTTTGTTGATTTTTGTCTGCTTTTTTTCTTGTGGTCTTCATTAATTAATTTATGCACTACTTGTTAAATGAAACTTCAGTTCACTTCAAACTTCAGTTCAATTACAGCACACAGTGATAATGTATTATACTGCATTGCTAATCTACACCTTATATAGTAATCTAAGAAAGCAATGTAATTTAATAGTTTGTGCATGTCACTCGGCCGCTTTCTTATTTCTACACTTCTCATAATTTAAGACACATCAACTAAAACTGTAGACGGAATGACTGGACTGTAGGAAGGGATTTGCTATGGAGTGCTGCTCCATAAGTGAGGTGCCCTCTGTAGCTGTGCTGCTGAATTGGCTTTCTGTGTTTGAAAAAGCTAATTTGCTTGCCTATTATACAGCACCATCTAGTGACAGATGCTACATAACAATGGAATCTGAAGCTGAACTTTATGGCATGCCATCACACTGCAAACCATCCATACATACAAATATACGTACATGTCTTGAAGCAGAGATGGATTCCATTTCCATAACAAGTAATATGTGATTTCTCCATTTGCAGACTGACATTATTTAAAGCTAGTTTATCTTGTTATTCTCATAAGTGTCAACCTGGAATATTCATTTATGATTCTGTAGCAATATGCGAGGCTGAATACGGATATGGGAAAATTATGGGGAAAATAAAAATTCTTTATTCACAGAAACGCTATACACAGACAAAGCAACTAGAGAACCTGGCAAAATGGAAAACAGGCCAAAAGATCATTTGGCAGCCCTTAAAGAGTATTGCTGCAACAATGAAGCCATTGATCATATCATTACCAGAGAAGTACACTGTAAAAATTGCAACAATGTTACAAGCAACTGAAAAGTTTTAATCAACTCTTTGATTGAAAACTTTGATTGAAATAATTGTTCATTCACAGTCCTTTTTTTATGATGATTAAACATAATTCATTTGTTTTTTAACAAATTGATGTAGTGGATAAACGAAACACTTTTTTTTTCACTTTTTAAATGATGCATGAATCTTCCCTTTTATTACGTGGTCCTGTACAAAATATCAATTTGAACTGCAACTTATGTTTTACCACTATCATTTATTACTGAATCGTTTCAGAAGTCTAAAAACAATTTAACTTGGCTTAAAAGCCAAACCATGAGCCCTCTGATCAGTCCACTACTGAGCTTGGTGACATGAGTAAAAGAGAATTTTAATAATTAGACGTTCCAGAATCATCAGCTTTACTGACCGCATTACAGATACAATGTAACTACAATGTAGAATATGATTTTGAAAAAGGAGCTTTATTATTTGGTGTGTTATAGAATAAATGCAGTCAGTGATGAGCTACATCTACACGAGAATCATGAGTAGAAGCTGGCAAGTATCAATACTGCAGGTTTTCAATATATCAGCTTTCTTTCTACTATGTGCAGGCAGTTCATCTTAGAGTGAGATGTTTGTTTGAAGTCTGTACCACTGAAACAGGCCAGTGATTATGCATCTTCTCAAGTGAACAGATTTCAGCCCACACACTTAATATAGCCATTTAGTCCCAAATAATACCCAAATAATACCCTTCTCTATGGTGGTCCTGTGGGGGTCCTGACCATTGAAGAACAGGGTAAAAGGGGGCTAAGAAAGTATGCAGAGAATCAGATGGACTACAGTCTGTAATTATGGAACTACAAAGTGCAGCTGTATGGCAAATGGAGCTGATAAAATGGACAATAAGTGTAAATACAAGGAGGTGTACCTAACGAAGTGGCTGGTTGGTGTATAATTCATATAATGGTATGTAATAACATATAATTTGGTAATAGATAAAGGTAAATGGTAATAGATATTTAACTGTGACTTCTTTTCTTCCTTGTTATTTCCTACCATCCTGCTGCCTTTCAGTCATTAACACACTGACAGTCCCTTTCATCAGCTGAAGCTGAAGATGCTACTGAGTGATTCTTGTGCTTGTCCTCTTCTAGCTGTGTGTAACTTTTATTGCTGGTTTGTGTGAGTGTTGCAGCACGACTGTTCAGTTCAGTTTAACCAAATTTGTTGCTCACAAGAAGATGAGACCGCACATGTAAAGAGGACCTCCTGTGAGTGACCTTTTGAAAGGCAGTGAAGCTTCTTAACCTGATGTTGGTGACCAGACTTCATCATGGTGGTCCGTGGGGTTCTTGTAAGAGAAGGGCTCCTGTTAGCCTGCTTCCTCTTTCCCTCTGTGTACGGACAAACCTCAGAACCGTGAGTAATCCCAAAAGATATCTAATGATGTCAGATTATATAGTCATGCTTTATGTGGTAGTGTAGCATCTGCGTACACAGGGTATTCACTAAGCATACAGCATTATATGTATTGCATACAGGCCCCATATTTTGTGAGGGCCTTTGAAACTTGTATAATCAACCAATTCCAAACCCTGCCTTGTTTTTCCTAACTGTTGCTACCCTCCAGTATCCTGCTAAACCTTTAGCCCTTTAGCAGAGCACTGCCAATTTATGTAAATGTATTTAAATGTGATATTGTCAGATGTCTGTAAAGACTTACCAGGCAGAAGCGTCCTTCTACAGGAGAGAGTGGAGGAAGAATTTCACAGCTGCTCTCAATTTAAGGTCACTATTTTTCAGCTATTATAATATATTATCTTTGAAAATGGAAAATAGCTTAACATGTGATCTCTACAGGCTCCAGCTGAATGATAAAGTTTGGGTGCTCATAGTTACATGATTCTCTAATTGAAAATAAACACATCCTTCACAGAGAACACACATCTGCACATTTTAATCCAGAATTACTGCTGAATTTAACATATTGGGGGAAAATAAACCATGAAATATGGCCTATACAATGTGCTGGCATATTTAAAATTTTATGTTTTAGATTTGTTTCCACAATATATTAATCTCAGCAAGAAATACAAAACATATCATATTTAAGTTCCCCGTAGAGGATGTGTTTATAAAAAATATGTGACTAATGTCAATGAAAAAAAAAACTGAAAAACTGAAAAAGAACTGTTCAACTCATTAACTGATTGTAATAAAGAAGACTCAGAGAGTTGGGATGGATCCATTTGCAGGTTTAATGAAGCAGGGCAGTCCCAGGCTAAGAGTCAAAAGCCACAAAAACAATCCAAAAACATTCTGCAAACTGCTACAAGAGGCCAAAAGCAGTCCAAAGAGTCCAAAAACAGTCAAAGGTCAGAGAAAACATAGGCATGGCAAAAACCATGCATGGCAAATGGTGATAACCTTTGATATGCAACCACATTGGTTAAGGCAATACTTTGCACAGAGGCTCTGTGGTGGTGGGGTTTATATGTTATGGTTATATGATATGGAACTAATAAGATGCAGGTGGTGAGGTGGCTCTAGAACTCAGAAGAGGGAGCCCTCAGGTGGTCAGGTCTGGAATTGCCGTCACCGATAGAGCACCCCAAAAGCTTGTAATTCATTGTAATTCATGTCAACAGGCTTTTAACTGGCAGAATAATCAAATTACTGTCTGGTAACTGACTGTAAATTACAGATGGAACAGAACTGAGTTCCGTTCCAAATAGAGGCTGGGTTGAAAAATGTTCCTTTAACGGTAAAGTCATTTTTACGCAATGTACAGTCCAACCTCCATACCTACATATTAATTTACCATTTACAGTGAGTTTCAGAGTTGTCACTATGGATACTAGTTTTGTCCCACTTAAACAAGAGATAAGAGATAAGTATTTCTGTGAGTTCTAATTAAATCTAACAATAAAGTCTAAACAGCTGATGATGTGCTTCATGTTGGATAAATCCTGTTTTTGTCATGCTTCCGGGTTTCCCCGGCTCCTCCGCTCCTCCGGACTCCACTTCCCAGAGTACATCATCCGATGACATCACACCCACATGTCCCCAGCCATCCAATCAGCACCGCTCTAGGTCACCTGAGTTTTAGCCCAGCTGTATCCACTTAGCCTCAGTGTATATACACTTCCTCATTGCGAAGTTTTGCCAGATCTGGTTTGCCTTTCTGAGCTTTTCTCATCTGTTTATTCTGACTCTGGCTTTCTTGACTCCCTTTGGCTTTGACCTCTTCTTTTTGCTTATCCCTTGTTGGCTTTCTCTTTTGATCTATTCTCTGGCTATTGACCTTTCTCTTGTTACCTTGACCATTCTCTTACCTAGCCCTTCCACCTTTGCCTCGCTGCTTGCCTGCTCTGGTTTTGACCTCTGCATGTTCTCTGACTTTGACCTTGTCTCTCCCTCTATGTTTGTCCGTGTATTGTTGCTGTGCTTGTTCACTCATGTGCTTAATAAAGCCCATCTGACTTTTAGCTCTGCACGCGTCGGTCCTGGTTCTTTGTCCCTGACAGTTTTCAAACCTGATGTTCAGTCTTACTCTCCTCTTACTCTCTTACTTGAGGTAAGATAAATCTGCACATTTCCTGAACCTGATTTTTGCTTTCTTAAAGCTGTTATTACAATGAATTAAATTTTCATATATTTTATGAACCAAACAGGATAATAAAGGTAACAGGATTGGTCAGTGGACGAATGTGTCCTCAGGCCTGATAGTGCAGCTTTCCCACAAGCTGAATCCTGAGGCTCCTGAAGGCATCTATAGCCTGATGTGTAATATTGGGGATAGGTCAGTCAGACATCACTTTAAAATGGAGAAGTACGATAAGTGGCCACAATTGTGCATTAGCTTTTCTTCTGATAATGAGGTCACTAGTGTGATTTACTGCAATAACAAGTCAATGTTGACTTTTAGTTTTACCCAGATTTGAGATTACAGTGAAAGCACCAAAAAGCCAGAGTGTTGGTGAGGGGGAACTGAAGATCGAGGTTTGTGGAAAGTGAGTGATTGTTTCAACAGTGAATCAGTAGCATAACACAGAAAAGAAGATTTTTTTTGTCTTTTAACGAATCTCTTCAGACTGAAGATTGGTAAGAGATGTGGGCATATTATGAAACTGCCACCAACAAAAGTTTTCTACAATGTAACGCCAATTTAACTGAATCTGCTATTAACCAGCAACATAACACACAGGAAGCTAAGCAAACTTTTTAACAAGGCAGAAACTGTTACAAACAGCCAGCAGAGCATGTTGTTAGAATAACCACTATTACAACCTCAATACTAAACTACTTTTGCAGCTGAGATTAGCAGACATCTTAGCTCAGTATCGGCTGCTTATTGACCAATGTTTATTGACCGACATGTTAATATATCATGAACATTTTCCTTAAACATGTTAAAAAAATATCAGTTGAGTAGGTTAGATAACCAGATGAATGCCACCCAGGTTCAAATTACAAAGAGAACCATCTCTGAAAGAACACATGAATGTTGTAAGGCAACTGCAGAATTGCTGATTCAGCTTGAAACACTACATGAAGTCTGATTAAAACTTGTATATAGGCTGTCACTGTGCATGTAAATCAGCCACCAGGAACCAAACTGTCTGCTCAGAGTGGTTTAATAAATCATGTGATTCTGTAAATAAGACCAATACAGGAGATTAAAGAGCCTTAGGGCAGTGTACCATACAAAGAAATCCTGCACAGTGAGCAGATATGAACTACACCATATAGAAACTACAGCATTGTTCACAGTATTTCCCATTAATAAAATATCTCTTTACAAACCCATTGAGGGTTTTCTCGATTGTGTTCACGTTCCTAACACACCATTTGTTATAGTTCAGACTTGGTGGCAGTACTGTGGCTATCAGTTGACTGCACTTAAATAAAATGTGTTCACCAGACATTTCATAACCCTAACTTTAGAACAGAGTAAAACAACTATACACAGTTTCCCTGTGAAAATCGTTACGAGATCTTAGACATATGAGCTAGAACACCCAGAATTTCACTCACGGAGCCAGGTTCCAGTGCGTTCTGGCCAAGGTCAACCTCTGTTTGAAATTGGAAGTACTGTTGTGAAGGACATTAAGCTGTTAATAGCATGATTTACTCTGCACACAACACAATGCAAAGGTCTGGCACTTCTCTGCACCTCTGATTACTTTCACAATTCTAAGATAAGCACATAAACTTCAGTGATCTGTGTCTCGCTCAGTTGATGAGTGGAGTGCAGGAGTGGAAGAGCTATTCTGACGTATGTATCCAGGGAATACCTATGTAACTGCATGGCCAGATGACAGAAGGAAACTAAAAGATTAATGTGATTACCGTAGTGCATGCCACAGTTTGGGAACCACTGATTTAAAGTAATGCAGGATGATTTTAGAACATTTGTTAAATGATCGTCTATATGAATGTAAATGGACCATTCTGCTGAAGTAGTTCAAAGGAATGCAGTCATACAGGAAAGAGAATACAGTTAAGTATATTAAGTACAGGTCTGAAGATAAGAAATAAAAGATGAACTCGCTTTAAAGGTTCAGTTTTAGAGTGGAATAGCTGAGGGTTGCTAACAGCTAGGCTAAACTTATTTCAGGTGAACTGAGCAGCGTTAGCGGTGGATACAGTAATAACAGCTCTGAGGTAAATATGTAGTAAGTGGTCACATGACTGTATTAGTACGCTACACTGTAGGTCAAGACATGTAGTACGTCAAGACTTGTGCCAGGCTAGCAGTTTGTTGTAGTAGCATTGGCACTAACACAGCACATTAGTGTTTGGGTGTTCTGATTGGTCTGAAGCTGGTTTGGAACTTTCATGCAACTAGTTATTGTTATTGTTAGTCACCTGCAACTTGGCAGCTACACAAAGTAATATGTTGTTGAGTATATTACTAAGCCTTTGTAAATCAATGATTAAGTAGCTGTTACAATTATAGCCTACTTGATGCCCGGCTCATCCTGTCCTAAAAGCACAAGTTCATTGTAGTCCACCTCTACGGATCTCCCCCCTTGGATTCCAAATGAATCTGAACAGTCAATTTAGGTGGCATCGTTTTCAACCACCCAGTAAACCCTCTGCTGACTTATGTTCTGGTCCATTGTTCTGGTGAAATCCATCACTTGAATGTTTGCCGGTTGACATGATCACGTGATGTGTTATTGTTGATTTGTTCGACTGTGCAATGAAGTTGAGATACTTGCAACAGTTGCATCTGAGTTTCATGTGAGTTGCAGGGTGCATTGCATTCAAGGAATTGAATTTTATTTTTGTGTGGGCACCAACATAATAATAATTGCACTTGAATGGCATAGCAATAACCATATGGAAGCTCTCTTGGAACTCAGACACAAGAACCTGAAAAGTAGTTTCTCATTTTGTCAGTAGCCAAAACAAAAAAATAGCTAATTGTGATCTGCATAGCTTGTTTATTTTTCTCTACTCTTAAAGTCACCTAATGTTATATAGAGCTCAGATGCATTTGGGACCCAAAAGATGAAATTTATCACAGAAGGGGAAAGAGGGATGCACCCCCCCGATGAACATGCTGTGCTTCTAGAACAGAATGAAGCATCAAGAACAGGCCTCGATACAATTTTATGAGTGTATATTTTTAGTACCTCTGGATATCGAGTCTGATACCATAACAAATGACCTGTTGATAATGAAGATAATAAATAAATAAATCATTATTATTAAGCTGGTTTAAAATACATGGATTAGCTAGTTGTGCTACAATAGTTAACTTGAACTGAGTAGCGCTGCAGTGGAGAAAAGCTGGTTTTGCTTCAGCCTTGCTGTTTCAAACAAAACAACACGCTGCACACCAAGTACTGAGCAAACATATGAAGCTCCAGCAGCTTGTCTAACACGGTGCACTGAAATGCACATGGTAGGACAGTACAGTTGCCACACTGTGTTTATATGGTTTAGTTATAGAAAGAGAAAGGAGAAATTTTATTACTAATTCCGTTACTTTACGATTCTTTCCTGTCAAACAGAGTAAAGTTGCATACACAGACTTTGGTTGGAAGTGTTGACTTCTTGTCTTCATTATGAAGCTCCATTGGGAAGGAAGATAAAGATTACCAAGAACAATAAATGATGAAAATGGGCAATATTTATTGAGCTACACATATACAACATGTCAAATGTAGAGTACCCTAATGGTGCCCTGTGATAATCCATCCCATGTAGCTTCAATATTCTCACACAGTTCCTGGAGATTTTGAGCTAGGGGTGGAGGTAGAGTGACACCAAGCCTTCTGGACATGTGACGCAACACAACAAGACATTTATCTTGGTGCCTCCACACACAGAATCGGCAGACAAAAGCGGGACTCGGCACTGAAGATGACCCACTGCCGTTCTGAGTTACTCCATGACAGTCTGGCACCACTGCATTCTTTGGTGACGTTGACATGGTATTAAGGGCAGTCTTTGTAACGACATGTGTGCATGTAGTCCTGCATCGTGCAGCCGTCTGCCAATGGTGCTGGCACTAAGAGGATGGACTCATGGAGGGCATCACTGCTCGCTGTAGACCATCCCGCTTCCCAGAACTGCTTTCTAACTCTTCTCCCGAGTTATACTTTGCTTGCAAAGGATGCTACCAACACATCCTTTCAAGTACTTTTACTATAATTAAACTATGATTAGAAAGAAAATGAACTGAAAAAAAAAACTTATTTAAGATTTCTTTAGATGATCAAAGTGTTACTGCTGGTTTTCCACAGGGATTCTGGATCAGCACAGATTCCTGACACTATCACCACTTGGGAGACTGGAGGCTTTCTGCCTGTCCCCCACAGGTCTGGGAATTGCTCCTCCTGCTCAGCTTCGTGTCTTCCAGCCCTTCTTCCTGGAGCTCTCGCTGCCCTACTCCATCATCCGGGGAGAGGAGTTTGAGCTGAAGGCCACTGTCTTCAACTATCTCTCCAAGTGCATTATGGTACTGTAAGATCAACATTTCCTGTCTTCACCAGTGTCTCA
>CM067488.1:12641312-12694357 GCA_034552555.1 Semaprochilodus insignis
ACAACCTCCTTCCCTCAGTAAGAGCATTGAAGATGGGTTGTGACTGGGTCTTCCAGCATGACAATGACCCAAAACACACAGCCAGGGCAACTAAGGAGTGGCTCCGTAAGAAGCATTTCAAGGTCCTGGAGTGGCCTAGCCAGTCTCCAGACCGGAACCCAATAGAAAATCTTTGGAGGGAGCTGAAACTCAATGTTGCCCAGTGACAGCCCCAAAACCTGAAATATCTGGAGAAGATCTGTATGGAGGAGTGGGCCAAAATCCCTGCTGCAGTGTGTGCAAACGTAGGAAACGTCTAAGAACTACAGGAAACGTCTGACCTCTGTAATTGCAAACAAAGGTTTCTGTGTGAAAATATTAAGTTCTGTTTTTCTATTGTATCAAATACTTATTTCATGCAATAAAATGCAAATTAATTATTTAAAAATCATATAATGTGATTTTCTGGATTTTTTTAGATTCTGTCTATCACAGTTGAAGTGTACGATAAAAATTACAGACCTCTCTATTCTTTGTAGGTGGGAAAACTTGCAAAATCGGCAGTGTATCAAATACTTATTTTCCCCACTGTATGCTATGTTTGACAGCCTATCCCCCCCCAGTCATGTGTCATTTTAGCATCCTGGGCAGGTGACATTGAAACCTTAGTCAACCAAAGTTGGGTGAAATTGAGATATGAATATATCAAATGAATAATCTTGATGAGCTCTTTCTACTGCAAAAATAGCACACATGAATGCTTAATCAACATTCATCTGATTCATAACTGAACACGTGCCTTTTTTTCTAATTTAAAAATGTAGAATAATTTTTTAAAAACATGAACAAAATATTGTTCATTAAGTACACTGTCAGCCATAACATTTTATCATTTAAGATTGAAATCAGTACACACAAAGTCACAAAACTAAATTATGCATGAAATTATAACTGAATTAATGGTAACATATTACTATGTGTATATATACATATACTTTATATTATGGCTATTAAAAATTACATATTAGAATTTGTATTGCTTGCCATTTTAGGCTAAGATTGCTTGCCATATGGGTTTACCTGGTTTATCTCTTCATGCACTTTCTCAAAACTTTCTGGATAAAAGATTTAAACTCACAATTTTCTTCACTGGCCAAATGGTGATACTTCTGAATAATTCCTAATGGTGATTATGAGCAAATTACAACTACACGACAAATAAAACAAACTTTTAAATGAACAGACAGCTTAAACTGCCAAACTGAAAAATGTATGACCTAGTCTAGCACTGCTTCTTGAGTTAACCTTTCAATTTCTTTTACACTTTTCACTTTGTCTGAGAACTTCGGAGAACTGCTTTTTTCAACCTAACCGAGACTCTTTCTCTCTCCCAGCTAGCACGGAATGTTCCCAGAACTTTGGCTAACGTAACCTACAAGTTCTAATAAAGCTTTAAAGAAAAGGTTCTTGTCTAATGTTCAAAGAACGTTTTAAAGAAGTCTATCATCAAGGTTACATGTTAAATAAGACAGAATGTTTTAACTGCAACGTTCAGAGGATGTTTTGAGGATGGTGTCAAGGTCACAGATTATATTACATAATAACAAATGAAGAATTAATTCTCAGATCAACATTCGGAAAATCCTTTATGGATGTTACTGAGACCTGAGATGACAGAATGTACTTAGAGAATGTTCTCCTACATTTAGAAAGAACATTCTGGGAACCATGTTCTCAGAACGATTTTAGAACAAATCATTTCTAGCTGGGTTGAGGCCTGTATCTAAGGCCCACCTGGAGTGGAGATGAGGTATGGATTCAGCATATAAGGTTCCAAGATTATCCAGTTTATAAGATGCTAATTGGCAGATTCTATATTGAAGGCTTTCAAATCAGTTCTTACCAGAGATATTACTAACCTCCAGTTTCTACTGAAACACAGTATAGCACTGTAACAGATCCATCATTTTGTTTCCTAGTGAGCAAAGACGTGACTTTTCGATTAATTCTCCATAGGCTTTACTTTTATGACATGGAGTGTTGTGTATTGTTCGTGAATGCCATTTAATTTGAAAATATATGCACAAAAGCATAACCTGTCTGAATGAATAACTAATATTATTGTGCGGTTTTGTAGGAGACATACTGGGCCGTGCACTAAAGAATATTGATGGACTATTGAAAATGCCGTATGGCTGTGGAGAACAGAACATTGCTCTTCTTGCCCCCAACATCTACATTCTTCAGTACCTCGAGAACACGGAACAGCTCACTGCAGCCATCCGTGAGAGAGCTACAGGTTTCCTGAGGAGCGGTGAGAGAACTTATCTTCATGAAGAACCTTAGTCATCGTGAGTAGAACTGTGCACTGCTGAACTGACCAGAAAATCAAATGTCTTTACACAGGATACCAGAGGCAACTGAACTACCAACATGTTGATGGTGCATACAGCACATTTGGCAAAGGAGACGGGAACACATGGTGAGAAAACTGATACACGCAGCAGAAAGAACTGGAAGATAATTTAATATATATAAAGATATATTGTATATTAATACAAATCTCTCTCTTCCACCAGGTTAACTGCTTTTGTGATGAGGACCTTTGGTAAAGCACAGCGTTACGTCTTTATTGATCCACAAAACATTGACAGTGCAAAGCAATGGCTGATAAATAAACAGAGAGCAGATGGCTGTTTTATAACACAGGGGAAACTCTTCAACAACAGAATGAAGGTGTGCTTTTAGAAAACCAGGTTTTTAAGGTAAGTAAATGTAACAAACTGGTTTCTGTTTTTAATAATCTTCTAATGTCTTATAGGGTGGTGTAAACGACGATGTGACCATGACTGCTTACATCACTGCATCGTTGCTTGAACTGGGAGATACAGTGAAGGTGAGGACACTGAACAGCCCGTGTAAATTTAGTCCTTACACAAACAGGATTTATTTCCATATGAAGGACACTCAAATAACATCATAATTTTTAGACACAGTGTTCAATATGATTCTTTCCTTAGCCTCTTATATCTTTACACCATGTCAGCAAGCTAGTGACAATGACTAAACCAAAATACTCCCATTATAATCAATAAACTATTTAGGCCAGCCCTACATGCCAGAACACAATGTGGCACCATTTTTGACAGCCACTCTAATTCTATTTTATTCGTGTCAGTTTGCCACTCCATCTGGAAATCTTTACATCAAGAAAAGGGAATATGTCCTGACCATTGTATTTTCTTCTACACTGTAATTTGCATTTTGATTGTAGGATCCTGTTGTGAGTAAAGGGCTATCATGTCTAAAGTCCTCTATTGGCAGCCTGACAAACACCTACGCCACTGCCCTGCTGGCCTACACTTTCAGTCTGGCTGGAGAGAAGGACACTCGAGCACAGCTGCTGAAGATGTTGGATAATGTTGCCATTTCAGGAGGTACGGAATAATTGGACTTGCGTGATTGAGTATGTTCACATGTATTTAATAATCTGATACCTTCAAAAAGTCAGATTTTCTCCGTAATTCATGTTTACATGCACTTGTGCAATTGGATAGTAGGACAATTCTAGGTCCATATGATTCGGACAAGAACCGGACTTCTGTTTTGCAAGCCAGTAATCAACTTACAAATAGTGGTGCTTTAACCTTGGACCCGTGGACTTCAGGTTGCAGCGGTTGCATTGCAGCAATAGGGGGACTGATAAAAGGCAAAGTTTTGAGGAAAGCGTTTGATTGGCCATAACACAGTGACAACACTCACAGAAAGAAAGCTAATCAATTTTCATAACCAATTTGGCTAATTAAAATATTACTTTTACATTCTATTGGATAGGCATGTGGTCAGTGTGGGTAGGCCCAGGTCATGGAGGAGGAAAAGAAAACGGTCAAATCAGGTGCCTTGATTATTTAGGCCCTGGCTTTAGCCTGGGTAAGCCTGTGCATTAAATCGCCCCTGCTCACGGACAGAGTTGTAGTATGCCAGTCTAGTTTCAAGACCGTAAACTAACAACCTCGGCACAAACTATTTTACTAGTGATAGAACAAAAATCACAGACGTGTCTCTGGGTACCGTGGACTCTGGGCAAGGTGGAAATTGTCTCCGTGTAAGGCAACTAGAAACTATACTCTTTATTATTAAAAAATAATACTGTCATGATTATCCCCTTTTCAATCCAATAGGTTTAAATACATATTTCCTGTGTTTATTCTCCAAGTGATGATGTAAAGTATTAGATTTCATAGCTGCATTCTAAAAAACCTTAGCAAACTCAACAGAGTCGTAGTTACTAATATTCACTAAGGTACATCAAGAGTATATTTAGTATATCACGATATTTAATTTTTCAGACATCTCATCAGTTGGAACTGTTAAGTGTGAGCCTAGAGATGTCTAAGTTAATGGAAAAACATCCATTTAGTTGGGTCTGTGTAAACCTTTGACTTTTATTGTGCTTCAAGCATGATTCTCCAGACCCTTAGTTTCAGGATCGCTCCAAAAGTGATTTGTTGCCACTTCTTTGGTCTGTGTTAATCCTGCTTGCTGTTGCTGTTTACATGTGTAGAATAGGAAAAAGGAACGAAATCAGAGAAAGGCTATACATGCACTGGAAAAAAACAGATTACTGATAAAAAAAAGTTGGTAAGGTAACAGGCTAAATCTGCCACAAGAAGTCAAAGTATTCTGTTACATTTCCACTTGAATAATCCATTAACTCTCAAACTTGTTAATGACCAGATAATATGTGTGCATTATTGTCACTGGTACAGTCTAGGGTTACGGTTTATCTGTTATAATCTCTAGAGTAAGTTTACATATTTGGCTTGGATATATCTCTTATGTCCTTATACAGATGATCGCCTTCACTGGTCTCAGTCTGCATCAGATGACTCTGACTCCTTGGCAGTGGAGATCAGCTCCTACGTGTTACTAGCTGTTCTCACTACCAGTGAAGTCACTGCTGCTGATTTGGGCTATGCTAACAGGATTGTCAGCTGGCTGGCGAGGCAGCAGAATCCCTATGGAGGCTTCTCCTCCACCCAGGTACTGAAATGAATTTCAACCCTATGTCAATACAAACACAGAATTGTGAATGTATAACTGAATTCTGTTTGTGTGTTTGGATCAGGACACAGTGGTGGCCCTCCAGGCTCTGGCTCTGTACTCCACCAAAGTGTTCAGCTCAGACGGCTCCAGCACAGTAACTGTACAGTCAGCAGATGGAGACAGTCACAGTTTTGATCTAAATGTGGACAAGAGGTTACTGTACCAGGAGAAACCACTGAGGGATGTTCCTGGGAAATACAGTATCACAGTGAAGGGTTCCTCCTGCGTGTCTGTGCAGGTCAGTGTGTCTTGTGTGCAGTTCATTGTAACTGCTTACAGTTTCTTGATTTAACAGCTATGTCTGGTATGGTTCAGCCTGGAGAGGGGTCATTCTGGCTAAGGCACACACAGACATACCAGAATGGGTGCGACAAGAAACTCTTTATTTACACATCCATGAGCAAAACATACACCAACTTACACATTCACATCTCTGATGGTATCTACTGTATCTAAGGGCCAGGGTCTCTCTCCAGCCATGGAATTCTCTCTCCATACCGGAGACAGCTAGTCTTTAAAGTGTCCGTTCTCATCTCCCTGGTTTGCCTAACCTACACTGAACAGTACATTGTGTTGCTGTTCAATAGATAAAGTGATTCTATATGTTGCTGAGAACTTCTTCACATACAGTTTTCTGACACTCATGTTGCTGTCTGCGTTTAATTTGATAACTCTTTGATAACAGCAGAAACTAATGGTCATAGAATAGCTCTGTGACATTTGATAGTTAATGTACATTAATTTACAACACAAATAAGCGACTGCACTACATTCTAGCTTTCATTTCCTATAGTTCTTAGTCTTAGGAATTCAGTTTACACGTAAAGATTTAAATTCCATCAGGGGCAAATCTCCAGGTTGGCATTCTCCGCATGCCATCGCAATTCTGTAGCTCGTAAATCTGATGCAAAATTGTACAGTGTATTATGTTAAATTCAACTTGTCTACATTCCAAAAACTCATAAAAACATTAAAACAGATAATAATATTGTAATATTATTGTTTATTATTGTAATAATACTGTACTCATTATCAATAAAATTGTTGCACCCAGAAGGAATGAAGTTCAGTAAATATTTCCCATAAATTTATCATCATTTATTGTTACTGGTAACCTTCCAATAGCATTGCAATCTGACACTTCCTTCTGGGTGCAACTATTCTTATGATGGTGAGTGTATTTTTTTATTTACACAAGGAACTCATTGGTCTTGAGAAACCATAAGACAAGCCCCTCCACCCGATGGGCCATATTAACATCACTAACTGCGAAAAAGTCTTTTGATTATTAAAAATAATTTTATATTTAAAATAATGTCATTTTCACAATTGAATTCCTTTCTAAAATCCAATCTAAATACAAATAGGACTAATTACAAATATCAAAGCCAGAGTACATCATCCAGCTTTAGCGTATTTACTGTTGCTGTTTTTGTCGTTCAGATGGCACTTTTCTACAATATCCCCACACCTGCTGAAACCAACACTTTGAGCATTGAAGCTAAAACTGATGGAAAGTGTACGAAATCGCCTGGAAACACTCTGTCCATCAACTTCACAGTCAGGTAAGAGTGTATTTTTGATTAAAAGACAAACATGATTTATGTTCAATAGGAACCTACGGATAACTTTAGATGATAAATAGTCGAAGAAAAAAAATACCTATATTAAAAAGTCTACAAGGTGGCTCCAATCTCCAGTACCAAATGCAGCAGTGCAGGCTTTTTGATCATTGACTAAATATGCTCTTATGGCTTTTTATATGATCTATTAACTGTCAGTTTAATATCTGGTACTAACTTACACTGATACCAACGTATTGGTATTATCATTTATTTACAGATATAATGGGAAATTAAACAGCACTAACATGGTGATAGTGGATATGAAAATCTTATCAGGATTCACAGCAGATCCCAGCATTGTAAGTAGAACTGAAAAATTAACGCATACACAGTAAATGGTCATTTAGATCTGCCATCTAAACTGTGCTTTTGAGGGGTTTAGTCATTACAGAGAAGTAATTCTCTTGTTTCTTCAGCTAAGAGACAGACCACTTGTGGAACGGGTCGATACCAAAGATGACCATGTTATCATGTATATAAAAGAGGTGAGAAACAAACACACAGCTACATACTCCTCAGTTATTGTGATCATTCATACATAGTAATCAGCAGTTAATCACTACATTCATTCAGTAGTTTCTTATTTTATTATTCTGGAGCCATATTACAGAAACTTCCTATCTATGAAATCTTATTTTTTAGTCACCAACACAAAAACAGGAGCTATCACAGAATAAAAGTTCCTGTTTGTATTTTACTTCCAAATAAGAGAACAGTATAACAGAAGCTAACAAGACTAACTAGACCATGTTTCCCAAACACTGTGCTAACTTAGCATAAACCCCAGTGGTGTCCTAACGTCAGTTTTAAACTTCTGTTTCGATTGTTTTAACATGTTCACTATACTATAAATAGAATATTGATATTACATTTACTTATATTTAACACAGGGTTTTCATCTGAGTTGTTTTGCAGTTTAAAAATTCAGGACATGTTCTCCACTATTCTCTCTTAGCTCGGTATGTTGATGTTCATGAAACATCATTAAATAAAATATTACAGCAATTGTGGTAAATATTGAGGAGAGTTGACAGGGTGGCTATTTATTAGTGGAAATAACGTTATTGCACCTTGAACACCTGCTGAAAATGGAATTGCAGTGTAGTGATGCTCCATTAAACAGCACAGACACAACATTATCTTCCAGTTTGTCAGATGTGTATCTACTGTGATCATGTCTTTAAGGCTAACATGTATCAGTGGCAACATGTTTTATGAGTTTTGTTTACAATTTCTTTAACATTGAAAATGGTAGCTGTCTAGCTGATAACGTGTTAACGTTGCTTTGACTGCGTTTAAGTTTCCACTCTGCACAGAAGAGAGAAGAAAAGAATGGGGAATGCAAGGCTTGGCTAACAGCAGGATTTCAAAGCATATCCACGGGTTAAGCTTTTCGGGTGGTGGCAGATGACATGTTTAATTATGGGGAAGGATGTTGAAGTTAGATCAGGAAACACAAGTGAATACATGTAAAAATATACATGGACATGTACATGTTTTATGTTTTAATATAGTCTACATATTAATTATCAGGCATCACCAGAGGCTCATGGATAGGAAAGTTAAGCCTGTACTGGGGGGTTGGGTGGCATGATGCCCCAGGAGAATTTTTTTTTGTTGGACCTAAAATGTTTCTAATGAACTTTTAGAGTAGGAAGCAGCCAGACAATGTAGAAAAATGTCTATTTGGTCAAATCGGCACACAGTAGATCTGCCTCTTTGTAATTAAGCACAAAGCTAGTATGACAATATAACCATCCACTTACAACAGACACAGATCAAGCAAAGCTACTGAAGTCAAGTATGCTACCTTCTATCTTAGAATTTCTTGATTCTAATACCAATTATTTTTAAGTTCATTTAAATTCAGTATTAATTTTAACTGAAAGCTTAATTCTTTATTGATCTTTATTTATTTTTTATACATTTCTATTTACATCTGGTAAAAATCTTCTCATCAAACTGAAATTTGGCAGAGCTGCCACCACTTAATTTTCTATCTACAGGTTGAACTGCGTTATGATCAACACTAATTGACACTTGACATTAACTTGCTGTCAAAAACAATGTATGACAAATACTGGCATCTGAATTCTGAAGAGAAATATGTAAATAAAGGATATAAAGAGCAGTGAGTGATGTATTTCTCTTGTACTTGTTCACTCTCCCACTGTAAAGCTAAACTAGTTGACTTGTCTGCTACCTACCTAATGATTGAGTTACATGAGAAAACAAATAGGGGTTAGTCTAACACAAAGTTAACCAGCTAACAAGCAGCTGAGTTAAAACCTGATAGCAGCTATACTGACCATACTTTACCACAAATCCATATTGTATGTAATTGCTCACTGTTTCACTCTGTATCTTTTAGATTTTGAATCATGTCAAATGATTACTGTAGTGAACTTTTAGTCGATAGCACCCCACTCCCAACACTGGCATAGCAATGTCCATGTTAGTCATAAAAATGTGTATAAATGTGAAATATTTATTATTGTTATCATACATTTAGCACTTTTGGGATAAAACATATATTGTTGTTTATTGTCATCTTGTAATACTATAAGCAGATCAGATACTGGGAAAATGCTGAAAGACGCCACAACACATTTATTAAAATCTCTATATCTAACAAATCTTAAATAAACTCATATCAGTGAATATTCTTATTGTCCTTGAAAAACAGTCTTTAATTAATAGTTGTCAGAATCTCCTGACAGAGATTTTTTGTGATCTTACATGTTTGTATGCCCTTCGGTTTAAGGTTAAGATGCTACCAAATAATATGCGCTCTTCTGCTTCTTCTCTTAACATATGTGACTGTGTGACTATAGAGCTGCCAACTATACAACAAGGATCAATAAACATTCATAAAATGATTCAATTTCATTTTCACCTTTTTCTGCAACCATAGTACATTTAGAAAGGAGCTGATACGAAACACACATCCCGCAACTAGCATGTGCAATTTCTGGCTGTCGAGTTTTTCATCTGAATCAGGCCGAGGGACATTCTAATGGACCAAACCAAAAGTAAATGATGTTTTTCACAGAACATTGTGGATAATTTGGTGAAGCTGAGATTTAGGATAAGTGGGGTAAACTGCATTTAGGATGGATTCATCTCGGCTATATCCCTTTATTAACTGCTTAATGGCTGTCTTAAGTAAGTGGAGTTAAGGAGTCGATTTCATCTATTGCAGTGGCATGAGTCGTGATCCCAGAAAACCCGGAGTCATGCATCACAAATTCATTAAATTATTTGCTTCTGTAATATGATTTTCTGAAATATGTGATCTTGACTTTGTCAGAGCTCACCTTAGGACTAAAAAAGTACGTAGTATGGCCCATTCTAGGCTTAAAGAATGTACGTGATAATAATCATTTATTCACAGCAAGCTGGACATAAACAGCCCAAACGAGAACAGATATGAAGCAGCATTATTACAGGTGATCTGGTTTGTGTTCAACAGGTGCCGAGGGATAGACCTATGAATTATCAGCTACATCTTAAACAAGTGCTTCCAGTCAAGAACCTCAAACCAGCTGTGATCAAAGTTTATGATTACTACCAAACCAGTAAGAGTTTACTAGTCTACATGATTCTCACTGTTACTGTGATTGTATTGCTTTTATTTACTGAATATAAACTCCTCTTTCATTCAGGTGACCAGTCTGAGACCGAGTACTCCTCCCCCTGTGTGTGAGCATTCAGATCTGCAGCACCTGGCACACCACTAGAAAGACTCAGTCACCTGTTTCATCCTGCTTTAATTCATCTTTAATCATGCCTGTTTGTTTTCTTCATCATTCAAATAAAGATGAACTTCAAACATATTTGCTGAATGACCATATGAGGAACAATCCAAAAATGTGCATGGTTAAATCTGCGATAATTTATTGTTCTAATAAAACACTTTATATATATATATATATATATATATATATATATATATATATCACATACTCACCTAACACTAGTTACTCTAGTTACTTGTATTATATTAATTAAACAGTAGGACAGTCCTGGACATATTTGGAACCTGACTACACTATTCTTTCTGTAATGGATAACACACATCATCTTCATGCTGTTTTCTCTTGGCAACTTTCACCAACTACCAAACAAAATAAAAATAACTTGCAACAGCTATAGACAGAGCCACTTTAACATGACCATAGGCTCTGGGGTTCTAGGTGGTCGTGGGCCCATCTACTTACACACCAAAAACTTCAAACCTGTGCTTTCAATGAAGGTACACACACCTCCGCTGCCAGTCAGTTACTGTTTGCAGTGACTCTATTTCTGTGTGAACATAAACCAAGAACCAAACCTTTAAACCCATAGTCGGTTGCACTGAGAAGGCAGTCCATTCCCAAACAAAGCTGAAGTTTGCTTTAAGAAGTTCTCTTTCGAAATTCACGTTTCACCTTAAGTTGTGCCACATTCTAGTGCTTAAATTCTTCCTTCTGCTGGAGTTATGGCAAATGCCAGAGTGAGATGTTTGTTTGATGTTTGTGAAACAGGTCAGTGACCCTGCATATTCTGTAAGTAAACAGTCTAAGACAGAGATTTCCCGTAAACGATGTTATTTAAAGGGCAAGTGTCACAAATGTTAGCCCACACAGTTAACATGGTCATTGGGTCCATATGAATCCTGTTTTTCAGCAGATGTTTAGACCTAATCCCTGTAGAATATGGCATTCTAGCACAAGATTTGTCTTATCAGTCAAACATAGTACTCCTAGCACACATTTCAGGCCTTTTTAAATGTGTAGTTTGTGGAACGTTGCCTAAGTTTAGCTTCCTCTGTAAGGAGACTTGCTCTTCAGCTCCAGCAAATTCCTCACACAGTTGATGAATAGTGTCTGGGAAGAGCAGAAGCATGCCATTCCTGATACCACCACTCACTGACCACTGTGCTTGTACACACAGAGGAATCTGATCTCTGCATTCAACTCATCTGTGTAGTGAAACACACACATACACACACACAGCCCTATCCACGGCACCCAGGGAGCAGTTATATAGAAATACAGTATTACAGCCGACACAGAAGCAGCCACAGAGGTGGTCGATAGCTTGTGGAAGCACAAACACTATGGGCGTAAGGGCCATGGGGTGTAGCCGTTCCAGCCAAAACCTCCGGACCCTCCTGCCATCGAACTTCAGTATCCAGTCTGACCTATCTGAGGTTACAGTATAGTGCTTTAATTCTATGAAATCCTATTGACTCCTCTTCAGTTACAATTCATAGTCTAAGGGTGCTTTCAGGCCTACCTTGTTTTGGTAGAGACTTTTATTTTTTTTTAGATGTGCAGACTCCATCTCTACTCTATAGATCCATCCTGAACCATCTTGGTCGGCTTAAACTCTGATTCAGTATCGCTGCTGGTAGGAACACATTTTTATGCTGGCTTGCAGCAAACGATGGAATTCAATACCGGAGCACCCCTTTATCTTCCTCAAGCAGAGCATCAGCATCGTACTATCTGCAAAATCTGCCTGTTTTAACGTCTGTTTTAACGTCTATTGACATACACTGATATCATTCCTGCAGTACTAGCTGCTGCTAATGATGGCAGATGAGCAATAAAATAATGGTGAAGATGTGTGTCTGATTTGGCTTTTTGTGTGATGCATGTAGATGTTAAGCGTCACTATTTTATATTTTTCTGTTTTCATGGTGGCAAATGTGAGAGTTACAGAGCTCTTGTAAAATTTCTGACCCTCACACAGAGATGGATCATGATCTGGGCACCAGCATCTTAGAAGGGCACCAGCATCTTAGACGTGCCCGCAAACTCTAACAATAATTAAAGGCATGAATAAATAAATACTGCCAAGTAGAATGGAGCAGTAATTTGTGTTCTTGTGTGTGTTCACTAAAGTAGATATTAACGATGCACTGTTTATTTCATTAATCAGGTTCTCTTATTAATATGCTATATTCTACATTGTGTCTACATTGTATCAGGTTTTCCTTTTATGTTCCTACATACACTGAAAAATCAAAACAAACAAAACAAAACAAAACCAAAGGAAAAATAAAACCTGAGGAGCCTGAGAACTGAAACACCCAATGAGCTACTGTGATATAAGTTAAGTAAAGGATCACATTGCATTTTTACAGAGATCATTTGTGGCAATTCATAATTTTTCATTTCCATTATTTCCTACGTTCCCTATGCAGGCTTTGGACAATTTTTTCATGTCTGTTCAATGTAACCAAAAACATTAGTCAAAAAGGTTAATTATTGATGAGACAATGAGTACAAACATGTACAGAGCACCTCCTTTGGGCTGAACTACTTTTAAAAAGGCAGTGAAGCTTTTTAACCCGGTGTTGGTGACCAGACTTCATCATGGTGGTCCGAGGGTTCTTTGTACGGGAAGGGCTCCTGTTAGCCTGCTTCCTCTTTCTCTCTGTGTATGGACAAACTTCAGCACCGTAAGTAATCCAAAACGTCTGTGAAAAATAGTAGCCTATTATGTGACATGTTGTAATATGTTTATGTAGTAATTATGTAGATATGACTTGTGTGGTTGAGCTCTCACAGCATCTTGGAATGCACTTGAATCCAGAACATATATATGATATATATGACGGTCCTGGGAGACTTTTAAATGACACTTAATGGCCTGAAAGCTTTCTACTCATTTCTTAAGCGAAAAACAAATCATAAATAACATCAAGGCACCATCTTGATATGATGTTTACACTATCATGGTATGTCAGCAGCCTGTGACCTTAGTGTTTTATAATAATGTAAACTAATTGTATGGAAAAGATAGTAAAGATGACGCGACATAAATGAACATTTGACTAAACTGTAGCTGCTTTAAATGTTATTGGGCCACAATGCCAGTTCTTTTTCTCTAAAACATATTGAAGTCTGATTACAAAATGCTCTTTGCACTGGTGTGCACAGTGAGCAGGGAGCACAGATAAATCTTACGTAAAACCACGACTGATTGTCGGTGACCTTAGATCTCTCTGGCAGCACTGCTTTAAAAACCAGCAGGTTTCTGTGATGGATGCCACAGTTGTCATAAAAACACTTTTCAACACTGCAGCAACAAATGCAAGTTGAGACTGTACTATGCAGAATGGAAGCTACATTTTAACAAAATCCAGACACACCATCCTCCTCTCTGGCTCAAACTCATCTAAAATGGACTGATGCACAGTGGAAACATGTATTGTGGCCTTATGAGTCAACCTTTCAGATTGTTTATCCAAATAGTGGACGTCATGTTTTAAAACCTCTTGACACTACCCAGGAGAAAAAAAAATACACTGAAGTATACTTAATTTAAGTTAACTTTACTATTTTGAGACACCTCTTAGATTCATTTAGAGATACTTAAGTACATATTAAAATACATTTCTAATACATTAGAATGTACTTATATATACTTACTTCTATTTGTACTTACTACTTGTATACTTCTATTAAGTACTAAATTACTAAATTAAAGTACTACTGAGGTTAAATGTACTTGCAATTATTACACTTGTTTTATTATATATATATATATATATATATATATATATATATATATATATATTGCACTTGTATAAGTAAGTGAACCCTTTAGAATTGCATGAACACGAAAGTACAAGTGTTTATGTGTCATCTTTTTGTTGGGCTGATGGTGACACAGAGGTGTGGAGGCTCACCATGAGGACTGTTCACACTAGAGCCCATACTAGTGGTCAGGCTACCGGGTGACACGAAGGTGACATACAAACACTTATACTTTCATTGTACACTTGTATTGCAGTTATCCCCTCACAAAGACATTTCCTGAGTGTGTAGTGTTTTTTTCCTACTTCAACAATATCAACTTGATCTTTGACATGTCTGTGGCTTGGTAACAAAACCTCTGCTGGATTACTACTGACTTTCATAAAGCTTCAAAGGACTAAGGAAAGCCTGCATGACTGACCCTTTGCTTTCTTTAATCAGTTTGGAGGCTGGTTTGGTACAGAAACTGAGATGCTGAAAATGTATATATACTATCTTGGTGCAGGATTGGTGCAGGATGTGGATAAATGCTATACTTAAATAATAACAAAAATATATTGTTTGGGCTTTCTATTTATGGCTATTGCAATTGCAAACTTTCCCCTTGTTAAAGGTTCTGTGTAACCTCGGAGTAGACAGTTATGTAGTGGTGGCCCATACAGGGAACTGTATGTCATCATGTGTGTCATGAAGTGTGTCATCGGGCCTAGACAATAGCTGAGTGGTAAGACAATTAGCTTATTGTTCTTTGTGAATTGCTTCAGATATCAGGACATATCAAGGAATATAATCGTGGATTGAAATGGCTTCTGGTGGTCAGGAGTCCACAGGCGTGACCTCCCCAGATTTCACGGCTAAAGATACATACTTTGATTCAACTTGACATAGATTTAGAGGAAGATGAAGATGATGCTGGTAATCAGTAACAGAAAAAGGAAGGTGTTGTTAAATCTGATAGTGATCAACGTAAAGGAGATCTTCCACCCGCTACTCCTCTGGCAGATGACCGTGTTTCAAGTGGAACGTTGGGGTACGGAATGTAGAGAACTCAGAGTGTAACTGAATTAAAGGAATAGCTTTCCCTACTGGGGAATGAACAATGTTGGGTTTTGAGACAAGACATGGGGCTAAAAGTTTACAGGAATTTAGGAATTAATTGGCACAGAAAGAAAAGGCTCTTGAAGACAGGATGAATGAGTGTCTCAAAGGTCAAATAGAAAGGAAGTTCCAAGACAAAGTCATAGTGGCCTCAACTCCACTGACAAGAGCATCAGGCACAGAAAACCATCTTGTAAAGCGTTTCTTCTCCAACCTCATTGGCATCCCAAACAAACCACCAATCAATGCTGTTTACTGACTAAAAGTGGATGTGGATGAGATTTTTCCAGCCCTTATATCTGCTCTTTCTGGCACAGCCAAAAACTGGAAGAGCAGCAAAAGGTACTGTAAAGAAATGGGCAAGTGCTTTTCTGGGCATTTTTAACAGAATACTACAAAACTGAAGCTGATGTCATTTGAAACCAGACCACAACTGCCCTGTTGGAGTACTTTTTCAGAACAATAGTGCAGAATAAGATTAACATGCAATGTGCATATAGTTTGCGTAGTGTTTGTATTTATGGGCGCTATAGGTCTGACCAGTTCAACTGCTTGAGGGTAGAAACACTTTCGAACTTGGTGGTTCTGGCTTGATTGTTCTGATATCTCTTCCCAGATGGCAATGGACGGAACAGGAAGTGGCTGGGGTGTGTTGTGTCTGAGGTGACACTGCTGGCTTCAGACATCTTTTATTCTAAATGTCCTCTGTGAGTAGGAGGACGGCTACACTGACAACTGTTCAAGATGCTCCCTACTGTAGACCTGTGGAAATTACAGAGGAACTGATGTGGCAGATTAACTCTCCTCAGCCTCCTGAGGAAATGAAGACACTGTTGGACCTTTTGATGAAGTGCAACATATAGAATTACAAAATAGGATCCTCAGCTATATGAACGTCACTGAGTTTAAAACTAAGCGTTTTGCTGAAAAAATGAATTATTAAGCATTTTTAGGGCAAACTGCAGGAGCAGTAGGAAACATTTCTGGACACAGCCCTTGTCTCCTGCATTTCCTTTCACTTCCATTGGCCACTTAAAAATCCATTCTTTGTTAATGTGTTTGTAGTAGTGTTAAACAGCTTCTGGTCATATTGTAAACAATTACTTCCTGGAATAAATGCTGCATACCAGAGTTTCAACTTGATCAAGTTTAAAGATGTTCAACTTCAGCTAAAAGGTTCTGCTGGTCATGTGTCACATTTAACAAGGTAAATAAACCGAGTAAAACCTAACCAGAGCGTGTCGTGGGGCTGATCAGTGAGACAGAATATATGTACTGCATATTCGTGATTAACAGTGTTCGGTTTGAAGATAAATCTTTATTCACGTCCGTATGTCCAATCCTGGAAATCACTAAAATTTGCTAAAATTAGACTGCCTGTCCCTATAGTTCCATCAATGATAATATTACTCCATAACCTCTATGTCAGTCAAAGTTAAGTTTTTAATAAAAGGTATGTTTTTGCCAGATTAAGATGGAAACATTTCTTGGAGCTGTAAATGGAATAATAGGTCTGGCTAATCCATTTTAAGACTAGAGAATATCAGATTTTAATCTATTAAGGTGGTTCTTTTAACTGGAGAGCTAATTCCTCCTATATTCCTATATATATATAAAAAATTGGACTATACAGCGCGGCATGCATATCAATGCAAAAGACAGCATGGAATGTGTAACACTTCATTTACACAAGGTAAACATACAGACAAGACACATCTTTTGTTTAAAGTGCTCGAATTTGACAGCAATGAGTCTGGGTTGGTTTTGTGTGCGAGCTCGGCATCTTTGTACTGTATGGAAGGTTCTGTTTTTCACTACGTCTGCTGGTAGCTTCAGCTTGGATTGTATGAAGTCTTTTATTAATGTTTCTGGAGCGTCTGTACCGTGAACATACATATTAAGGATGGTTTATTTCTTTGTTTTTCTTTTGAATAAACTCAATTGAATAAACTGAGGTTGACTCGAGAACACTGACCTGTTTTACAGTACTGTTTAAGTCATCTGTGTCTATGGATGAATCCACTTTCTTACATTTAGCTAGGTTGTGAGGTTCTTCTTTGGGACTCGATTTTCACTTCCATCCCACAGTAGAAGTAATGATTGGGAAAATCCTCAAGATCTTTCACTTTAAAGGTGTATGCATTTCCACAAAACTATGTGAATATCCAGACCCTGGTCAGTTGTTTACTTCTAACAGCAGCGCACTGCCATGTTGAATTGACCTGGAAGAAGTTCTAATTTTACTTTTTGTACAAAGGTTTTGTCACACAACTCTGTTTTAGTAGTTTCATCTTATATCTCTTAATTATAGTTACTGCTTTTGGTCTTTAGGTATTTCATGGTGACGTTTCCAGCAGTGATTGAGTCTGGATCTGAGGCAACACTGTGTACGGGTCTTCTGAAGCCTAATGAGAGTCTGCAACTGACCATTTACCTGGTTCACAACAACAACAGAAGAACACTTCTACAGGAGAGAGTGGGGGAGGAATTTCACCACTGCTCTCAGTTTAAGGTCACTATTTGTTCAGCTATTATACGTGTTTAATATGTCTAAACCTGAAAATAACTTTACACATAATGTGATCTCTACAGGCTCCACAGGTCAAAGGTCAGTCAGTGCAGGAGATCAGAGTTGAAGTCAAAGGTGAAAGTTTTCATATGACAGAGAAAAGAAAAGTTATGTTTAAATCCTACAATCCACTGACGTTCATTCAGACCGATAAACCAATCTACAACCCCGGCCAAACAGGTACTCCATCACTCCTGCCACCTCCCCAATCTGCATCCCCTGCCTTATTTGCACTGCACATGCACACCACTATCACGTATACACAGAGCACAGTTCTTTTATTGGCACTACCCAAACTGCACCACAAATATGAAAGAATTATATAACGGTTTAAAACTGTAGTTGAGTCAAAACAAAATGAACATATACTTTGGTACTAGCTACATCTGTACTGTGCACTGTATTTGTTTAAAACAAGTATAAGCAGTGAAAAGTTTTACTTTCTGTGATATAATATTTTTAGCCTATAGCATGAACAAAACTGGGCAAAACACAGGTTAAACCTCAAATATCTTCCTCTTCCCAATGTAGTTTGCACTGTGTGGATCTTTATATTATGACTTCCTATATAACATCCAATCTAACATTTAGTGACTTATTGAGGTGCAGGAGCCATCATTTCATGACCTATGCTGCACATTATTTAGGACTAGTATTAGTAGGGACCGTCAGTCATACAGTCATGCCAGAATCAGAATCAGATATATTGGACACACAAGAAATATGGTTTTGTTTTGTATCTCTCTAGTATTATATCCAGTATACAGACAATTTACACATCATTTACAGACAGTCCACAATATACAGAATAAATACAGTGAGTATACAATATACAATACACACAGTATGCACAGTATACAAGCGATAGGCAAGACAAAGTAATGTACATATTATCTACAGACAATACACATCTGGGGTAATCTGCTACAGCCTAGCAGATGATATTACCAATCAACTATTCATGAGTGTGATGGCATGAAGAAAGAAACTGTTCCTGTGTCTGGTAGACAACAGGGCTTTAACGCACCTACCAGAGGGAGGGAGTTGAAGAAGTCCAGCGTCTAAGGAATCTGTGATGATTTAGCCTGTTTCCTGGAGGCTGGGCAGGACAGGACAAAGAATTTTATCATCTGTCTTTACTGTTCGTTTCAGTCTATTCCTGTCCTGTTTTGTAGCTGCTCCTAACTAGACTCTGATAGACACATGACGGATTCAATAACTGTGCTATAGAACTAGCGCAACAGCTCCGGTGGCAGACCCAGCATTCTCAATTGCCAAAGAAAGTACATCCTCTCCTGAGCCAGTTTGAGGTTGGAGTTGAAGTTGGTCTCTCTCTTCAGATCTTGTGAAATGATAGTTCACAGAAACTTGAAGGTGTCCACAGTCGACACAGGTCTGTTGGATATTGTTGGGGATAGCAGTGTTGAGGGAAATCAAACGTACACAGTTACCGCCACCTCACCTCTAGAGCACCAGCCATTCAACCTCCCTTCGATATGCAGATTCGCCTCAATCTTGGAGGAGCCCAATGGCGTTAGCACCCTCTCCCTCTGCAGTTTGGCAGAGTTTAACAGATGGTTCCTTAGAATATGTTGTCGCTGGTGTAGAGAGTGAAGAGCAGTGAAGAACACATCCTTGAGACGCACCAGTGCTGACAGTCCGTATACCAGAAGTGACTTCTGCTAGATGCATCTGCTGTTTCCTGCCTGTCAAGAAGCTGGTGGAGAGGATTTCTGGGATGAAGGTTTTGAACACAGAGCCTAAGTCCACAAACAGGATCCTTTCACATATCCCAGGGTAGTTACGTTGTGGGAGTATGTAGTGCTGTCCCATGTTCACTGCATCATCCAATGACCTGTTTGCTTGGTAGGCAGACTGCAGGGGGTCCAGCAGGTGTCCTGTGATGTTCTTCATGTTGGTCAACACCAGTTGTGCAAATGACTTTATGACCATAAGGGAGACTGATTGAGGGTTTCCTGGGGACCATGATGAAGGTGGAGCGTTTGAAGCAGGACTTCTGTTGTGCAGCACAAGTTTTAAGACAGGCGGTAAAAAAACCCATCTGAATCTGGTGCTTTCCTGGTCTTCTGTCTGGAAGAGCCTGCTCACATCCACTTCACATATCTTAAATGCAGCCAGAGTGTCTGGGGAGAGGGTAGAGGAGTTGCCAGAGGTGTCATTGTTTCTCCCATCCTACAAATGTTCAGTCATTCAGGTCGTCAGCCAAAATCACTCCAATCAGTGTTTTTATATCAGTCTTGCAGTTCTTATTTTGATTTTATGGTCACTTTCTTCATGGTTTGATATACAGACGTTGCTACAGGCTTTTAGTTTGTGTTTAGTTTAGTTTACTACTGACTTTAGTTTATGCCTATAGGTGGGAATAAAATGAACCACACAGTGATCAGAGCGCCAGTAAAAGCTCTTCCAAAACCACTACACTAACATCATATTGGCACAAATCCTTCCTTCTGGAAAATGAAACTAATCTCTGAAAAAGCCAACTGTACAGATTTACAGATAGCATTATTGAAAGAGTAACCCTTTATGGATACAGTAGACAGTACAAGACACACTGAAACGATTGTTTATGGTAACTGACTGATCGTTACAGATGCAGCAGAACTGAGGGCTGGAACTGCCCAGAGTAACACAGAAACACAAGAGTATTACTTGAATGGATAAGTATGTGTTATGGAATGTATGGTTTAAAAACTGATATTTCTTTACCATTTACAGTGAATTTCAGAGTTGCCACTATGGACGCTAATTTTGTCCCACTTGAACAAGAGGTAAGGGAAGTATTTCTCTGACTTTCAATGAAATCAAACAATACATTCAGTGTTGTTATTTGGATGAATCCTGTCTTATATATTTCAATTTATTTGTTGTACTATATAATCCATTTTAAGTGTTCTATCATTTTATATTATCATAAACCCTTAGTAAATAATTGCTCACTGATTTGTATTAAATACATTCTGCTTGTTTTAATGTGCTTAATGACCTTAAAGGTGTTTTAATTGTCTCTTAAGCAAAATGACCAAATAAATAAATAAATAAAAGAAATAAATAACATTCAGTTTTCCTCTACTTTACAGTACAGCATACTGACACTTGAGGTAAGATGGATCCACATATTGTATTACACATTTCCTGAACCTGATATTTAACATCTAAACCATGTTAATTTCTTCCCTAATACTGTCATTACAATTACATCAATTCTTTATGGAAACAGGATAATAAAGGTAACAGGATCGGTCAGTGGACAAATGTGTTCTCAGGCCTGATAGTGCAGCTTTCGCACAAACTGAATCCTGAAGCTTCTGAAGGCATGTATAAACTGAAGGCTAATACTGGGGATAGGTCAATATCCCATGATTTTAAAGTGAAGAAGTACGGTAAGTGGCCACAGTGGTGCATTAGCTTTTCTACTTGTGTATTTTTTCTGCAAAACCAAGTCATTTTCCATTTTTAGTTTTACCCAGGTTTGAGATTACAGTGAAAGCACCAAAAAGCCACAGTGTTGGTGAAGAGGAACTGAAGATCACGGTTTGTGCGAAGTGAGTGATGGTGACAAGACTAATTCACAAGCATAAAACACACTAGAGAAAACTTGACGTCCTTTATTTTAATCTTTCCAGATTGGTGATCTGTTTTAGTGAAGCAGTTTGCTTCAAAGCAGCAATTACCAAACTTTTTATTTCACTTTTTTTTCTTTTCTTTATGTTTTTTTTTTTCGTTGCTCACTGCTTCACTACTGCCAGCCACACACATGCAATGACTAAACAAGTCTTTGTCCCACATGGACTCAGAAGTGCTGCAGCCATCCTGATCTAGCTCTGAATCTCCTAAGCAATATCCTTCTCTGTTTCCCTTTGGGAAGATTTTGTTGTAAGGTACTGCTCAAATGTTCAGATGAACTAGCCAGAACTTCTGGGTGTGCACTATGATGCCGAAGTCAGCTTCTTATTCACTAACTTCTGGTTTGGATTTTCGTGTTCCATGTTTTGACCTTGCTTACATTCCAAAGACTAATTTATATAAAGGCTTTGAAAAAAATCTGCAGTGTTACCTTTAAAGGTATACTTGTGAAGTGATTAAATAAATCACATATAGAATTAAAGACAGAGATGTTTTTGGCTACATGCAATTAATCAGAGTAATGACACATGATCATTTATAATGATCAGATATGCCTGTAACTACCATGCCACTTTTGAGTTCGGGAAAAACAACCCACACACTAAAACTGAGACAAAACAGAGCAGGGAAGTTTAATTTTATGTTTAAAAGAAAAAATGGCAAGAGGAAAAAAAGACAAACAAAGAAAGAGCCAGCAACTTGGAAAACCTTGTCTGGGCCTGGAGCGACCATCTGACTTCAGCAGCGAGTGGATGAGGCCAACTTAGCGGCTTGTGTGGAGTGGGTATTTGGGCCATGATCGACGACCATGAGCTACAGCCTGCCCACTGCCTCCCTGCCCTCACAGACGCTGGTGTTCTCCCCCTGGTGCTCCCTTTAGCTCAGTTTTGGCTGATACCTGGGCCCTGGCAGGTGTCCCTGAAGGCACTCCAGACCCATCACTCTGCTTGACAGTGCCACTTGGTGTTCCAATGGGCACTACAGAGCCCTTACTCCGGAAAGCACCCCAGAGCTACCCACAACACTGGCATCACCTGGTGTTTCAGAGAGAACCCCAGAGCCATCGCCAATAACATCAGCACTGACACGTATCTGGGAGGATGCCAAGAAAACACAGCTGGCATTGACAGCAACTCTCGCCCTGCCTCCTTGACTTGGACACAGTCAGACATTGCCTCAACTTTGACCCTGGTGACTGTGCTCTTAGGGGGGATGTGGTGGGTGAGATGGTGAGAGTCACCATCTTTCCCTCCTAAGCAGGTCACATGCTTCCTTGTTGATCACGCACACATTGTTGATGGCTCTTGATGAAGGAGGCTTGACTGAAGTAGCCATATTTAAGATTTATTTTGGTAATAATGTGTAGATAAAGATACTCTGGTTCACTTCTGCTGGATGTTTGTGTGTGTGTGTGAGTCTTTCAGCCCCACTGAAGTTTCCCAGTCAGTGTGCTTGGCGCCTCCCCCATCTCGACCACAACAGAATTCAGAGAACGATAAACGATTGTTTCCAAAAATGCAGTCTATTCCCCTTTTAAATACAGTACCCTGAGATATGGTAGTCTTAGACTACGGCCGGATAACAGAATGAAATTAAATCAGGATTAGTTTGAGAACCTGCATTTGTGTCACAGTTTGGGAACCACTGCAGAACACTGCAGGTCAATATTTACTGAGCTACACATACGGAAGTAGTATCTCTCAGTATGGCGTCGGGCCACCATGTTTGCTAATGGAACATGCCAGACATCTTGCCATGGAGATCGTCTCCACCAGGACAAAAGTGGGACTCGTCACTGAGGATGACCCGCTGCCATTCTGAGTCACTCCATGACAGTCTGGCACAACACCATTGTATTCTTTGGTGACATTGACGTGGCGTTAAGGGCAGTTGTCTTAATGAACTGTAGAGGTCGTCCTGTGTCTTGCAGCCATTTGCTAATGGTGGTGACACTAACAGGATGGCTCATGGAGGGCACTCGCTGCTAGCTGAATGTCAGCAATTGTGGCTGTTGGGTCAGTCAGGTACATCGATAAGGTCTGTCCTTGCTTACATCACATGCATGGCCAAGCGTGAAACTTGAATCATTCGCATGTCTCATGATGTCTAACCTACCCACCAAGCTTCAATCCTGTCGGTTCATTCTTTCTGGGTGCAACTATTTTTTGATGAGAAGTGTATATTGCCTGTATTGTCAAATGTGTGCATTTTTGTAGGTACACATATGGACAGCCAGTACCTGGTAAAGCCCTGCTGGAAGTGTGCCGGAAATTTCAACTCTATTTTCTTCGGGATGATCTGATCTCACCATGCCTGACTGAAACTGTGGAGGTGTGTATATATCTAATACTATTAGTTTTACTTACTAATGAAACAATTCTCACAATTCCTTTTTCTCCCTCTGTAGATAGAAGAGAACGGGTGCGCCTCTCCTGTATTTAACATGTCTCTTTTCACTGGTTTTGAATTTGAGCGAAGTTTAGAAGATTCTCTTGATGTTACTGTTACAGTCACAGAGGAAGGAACAGGTGAGTGTGTTACTACTGTAGAAAAGGTACACTTAAGGGAGAATGCACTCGTAGTAGCCAACTATATATAATTATAAGTTAAGGTTAAAGTTTGTTTTTATTCTAGACATTTCCATGGAAAAAAATGAATCTATTGCGATTACTTATCAAATTGGTAAAGCTGAGTTTCTGGATCTACCCAAACATTTTGAACAGAGCACAGTTATAGAGGGAAAGGTAAGTTTTTTACATGCAGTCTTTTCTTTAATACCTTAATTTCTTGTGCCTGTGTGAGTCCGACTGGAACTGACAGGTTGATAACAAATATTCTTCACTGATCAACAGATCAAAGTCTCAACGTTCAGTGGAAAACCAATTCCCAACAAGAAGGTGTATCTTTTTGAAGATTACTGGTCATCTCCAAAGCTACTTCAAAATCTAACTACAGATATTAATGGACTGACTTTCTTCTCACTTAATACATCTGGTTGCTCTAAATCTTACATTTCAGTGCAGGTATGATTTGATGACCAAATATCTTTCTGTACATATTTTGTAAACTTTTTACTAATTTACTAACTTTTTACTAAGTAATTTCCTGTTTTATTGTGTCCAGGCAAGTGTCTATCGAGATAACAAGTACCGAGGATTTAAAAAACCTTTCTTCGTAGTTGGTGAAGCAAACATAGAAGCCCTCAGACCTGCTACACCTCACAGTCCAGTGTTCAGTGAATTAACAATAGAGAGCTTAGAAGAACCACTTCAATGTGGTGCTGAAATTTCCATTAATGTTACATACTATATTGTTGGAGAAACCACTGAGAATTACAGCACTGATGTTGTATACCTGGTAAGGACATATAGTTATTTTGTAAAGTGAACATTGAGAGTTCCTCTAAAGCTTTAAATATATACAGTTGGCTGTTTGTCAGTGTCATGTTGGTTCTTTGGTGCAGGTCCTATCTAAAGGAGCCATAGTCCATCATGGATATGAGAAAGTTGAAGTGAAAGATTCTAAAAAGCTCATAGAGGGAAAAGTCTCCTTCAAACTGTCTGTTGATGCTGAGCTGGCTCCTGTAGTCCAGGTTCTGGTGTACTGTGTACTACCTAGTGAGACTGTTATCGCTGCTAGCAGAAATTTTAATGTGGAGAAATGTTTCAGAGACAAGGTAATATAACACAGTTGGTTCTTTATGTATTTATATTCATATTTAAGGATAATTGGTGGCCTGCAATCAGTCATCAATACTGTCAAAACAGTCTAAACTTGTTTCCATCATGATCTTCAGGTCTCACTGCAGTTCTCTCCCTCTGAGGCAGTTCCTGGTGAGGAGAACTCTCTCCAGCTCTCAGCTCTGCCTGGTTCACTGTGTGGTCTCAGTGCTGTAGATCAGAGTGTCTTCATCTTAGAGGAAGGAAAACGCCTGAATGCTGACGAGGTGAAGTTCAATTTTTTTTGACCATTTAATGCACATACATACTTTTAAATATTATAGACTGTATTCATGTTTGAGTTAAATACTGTTAGAGACACTGCACATGTTGGTGTTTAGACTTGTCAGTATATGAGGCATGTTTCAGTTATACATCATTCAGACTGTTAACGTAAATGCTTTTGTGATGCTCAGTGTCCACCAATAGCACTGTTTGACGGTCTGCTGTAACCACAGTAGTCCCCAAAATATCATGATCTGCTTGTGGAAGATACATGCTCCAGTTACACACAATCAAAAACAATCAATAATTGTTGTCTTTTGTCATCCTTGGGGTAGAACGGATATGTTCAATGTCAGCCAGGTTAAATTAAATGATCCAATTTCCTTAAAGAACCTAGACCGATTTAGATTCACCCAGTGCTTGCACTCATTATGAAAACATGGTTGCATAAGTGGTGAACCAGCTAGTAATATCTAAATACATTTTTCCATACGTAGACAATTTTTGAGTTTGTAAACAGAGTTTGAGTTTGTAAACTGTTTTGTGAGTGGAACTTAACTGGTGGCAGAAAATTACAGTTAGCATAGCACTGTCAGTTCTAGGAATGTGGGAATATGGATCACATGGATGCCTTGTCCAGTTATTTTAATGGTTTACCAGTATACAGTAATATGCTAGCACTTAGCAATGTGGTGAAGTTTCCTGACCTGTACTCACTGTCGGGTAAGTGGTTCAAGGATCCAACTAAATGGCCAAAGGCCGATGGCCAGACATCTTGGTACTTTGTAGAAAAACCCAGCATCTGTGGAAACACAAAAAAATGTCTTGATCTTAAACCAGATTTATAGCTCACGGTCATGTCCAGCACCTTCAATACTGAGATTTGTTAGTTCATTTTTGTCTCATGTTATGAACTGATGTGCTGTCTAGGGAGCCTACAGTGCTTACATAGGCGATGACTGGGAAACTTGTAGGAGGTGATTGGCAAGAATGGTCTGCCCGATCCAAATCAGTATGATGTGTTATTATTGGACTTCTGTGCTAGTCATGTATTGTCCATAATAAACACCATGTTTACGACACAAAGATGTTCATAAGTGTTCTTTGTACCAAAGTGCCTTGGGTCAAAGGTCAACGACTTGGGTCAAAGGTCAACAACTGACAAACAGTGAGAGTGTGCTGAGAATGGCTGGCGAAGGCCTCTGTCCAGAAAGAACTTTTCTAATTCTCTGGGTGAGGTAGGAGACATGGAGTCCGAATGGACACTGTTCATGACCTCCATTGTGGAAACTGCCAGGCACGGCTGTGGCCAAAAGCTTATTGGTGCTTGTCACCCAAGAACCTGCTGGTGGACACCGATGGTGGGGTAGGGGGGGCCAAGTTGAAGAAGCCCTTTAGGGACTGGCTAAAAAAGGCAACAGCAGTGGTAGTGGCAGAAGCAAAATCCAGAACATGGGAGGACTTTAGAGGGGCTATGGAAAAAGGTTTTTGTTTGGCTTCAAAGAGGTTCTGGACAACCATCCGGGGCCAGTTTTTCACCCATGCCCAAATTGTTGAGTGGGCATGGGAGCTTACCAATCCAGTCTGCCTGGTTTGTGGCCTTGGAGAAAGCTTTTCTCTGAGACATTCTGCGGGAATCTCAGGGAGTATGAGGTGCCAGGGCCACTACTACAGGCCATTTATTATGCCAGGAGTTTGAGCTTTGTCCGTATACTTGGCATTAAGACAGCCTATTCAGTGTGGGTTTTAGACTCTTGCAAGGCTGTGCCCTATCTCCTCTCCTGTTCAAGACAGGGACAGGGTGTCAAGGTGCAGCTGAGGTCAGGAGGGCAATGTACGTGAGGGCTTCCCATCAACTGACACACAGGTATGTGTCCTCTTCTCTGTCCTGGCTCCCAGATGGTGGAATGAACTCCCACTGAGTCTCTCGCAGTCTTCAAGCGCAGGCTGAAGACCCATCTCTTTGTAAAGCACTTAAATGAGTGAGCACTAGTAGATGCGTATGCTGAAATACTTTGTTTTTGCACTTATAGTTGTGTATGTTGAAATACTTTGTTTTGCACTTATACTCACCATAACCTTTCTTCTCTCTAGGATGAGCACTGGGTTGGGTTGCCAGGTAGTGCACTTATGCTATATATGTCTGTGTATTATTCTCTCTAGGTAGCAGAACTGGCCCTTGTTTGGGCAGTGTCTGAACTCAGGGTGAGTTTTAGACTCCTAACCTACTTACACTAGCTGGGAAACATTATCCGACGGAACACTAAGCACGGTTGTTAGTCGCTCTGGATAAGAGCGTCTGCTAAATGCCGTAAATGTAAATGTAAATGTAAATGGCTGTCTCTGCGTTTTGCAGGTGATATCCTTTTGACTTCATCACATGGAAGCCTCCAGTGTACACTGATGGCTCTCGGGACAAAGGATCTCATGAGTCTGTCTGTAGAGCAGCTTTGTGACAGTAACCTGCCACTGAACTTGCTCCTTTTGTCCATGATGATGGTGTGCACTGGGTGTCCATCATCATCATCCATAATGGACAGCAATTTGTGCAGTGTCCTTCTCTCTGCCACCTTAACCACAGAGTCCAGTTTTGCACCAACAACTGACCCTGCTCGCCTGACCAGCTTGTCCAATCGCATCTCGTCCCTTTTTTTAATGCTTTCTCCCCAGCACACCACAGGATAAAAATGACAGCTGGACACCACAGTCTGATACAACATCTGCAGTAGCTTCCTACAGATGTTAAAGGACCCAGCCTCCTCAGAAAGTAGATCCGGCTCTGCCCCTTTCTGTACAGGATGATTGCTGTACTGGACTGTAGAAGGGGAGAAGGAGTTAAGCCATGAGGCAAAGCTCTCTGTTTACTTGTCGGTCTACATTACCATCCTCACCAATTGGTCATGAGCTTTGGGTAATGACCGAAGAATGAACTCACAGATACAAACAACAGAAATGAGCTTGAGTTGGACCACACTGTGCTTGATAGGGTTAGAAGTTTAGTCATCTGGGAGGAGGTCAAAGTAGAGCTGCTACTCCTTCACACTGATAGAAGCCAGTTAAGGTGGTTAGGGCTTCTGATTAGGATGGCCCTGGCCACCTCCCATTGTAGGTTTACCAGGCATGGCTGACTGGGACCTAGAGTTCCCCCAGGACCTGCTGGAGGGTTTATATCTCAAAGCTGGTCTGGGAATGACTATGACCAGAAATTTGCAGGGCTGTTTTGGCTTCCTACTGCAAAAGCAACATTAGCTGGTATAAGAAGATGGATGCATGAATGGATGGAATATTATCTAGGTCTACTATTTACATTAAGTTCATCCTGTAATGTAGGCTAATCATTATAGGTTAGGGTCATGCTGCAACCATGCAGCTGCACTGTTTTTTAAGGCAACCATTAAACGTCTATGTTTTGCCTTAACTTTGTCTTCAACAATCCATTCGTATTCTGGCGTATAACAGCACAACAAGACATGTTTTGGTTATTCCATGGCTCTTGCCCATTTTGTTCTGGTTCTTTCTGCTGTTTTTCTGCCACCACAATATGTGTGCAATTGCCAGTGACATTACTGTGATGTCCACTCCCAACTAGTCTACTGGGAGTTACCTGTTGGACTCCTCCCTAGTGCCTTATGTGGGACTTCTTCCACCTGCTCTTTATTTCATAATCCTCCAGTCGTTCTTGTATCCCTTGAACAGAAATGTTCCCATTTCAGTTAGATTCTTTCTTGGGCATTGCCCTTTGTTTCAGGTTAGTCGGTTTCTTCAATTCCGCCATATTGTTTTCTGTTGCTTAACTTTTCATGGATGCCATGCCCATCACCTTGTCTACATGTTCCTTTTCTTCACTGCCATTTAATAAAGCACATTACCCGTATTTACCTCCTGCCTGCTTGTGTCCCTGATCTACTGAGAAATACTTTACATTACCACGTTGGCCCCCACTTTGTTGCTATAACAGCCTTGACTCTGGCAGGATTCTTAATATACCACCTAGCTGCTGCATTATAACAAATTCTACACTGACTGTAATTTTTTAGCCCCACAGGAAATTACAGGGATAGACCACTCGGTATGACACAGGAGTGGCAATACTTCGTAAGGAGTGTGTGGAAACCAGGGATATATATAAACAAACAGACATAATTACAAACAGGTGTGTGTGATCAGTATTCCAGGGAAAACGGGACATGATTGGTTGATGGCAGACATGTGACAGTGATGTCATCAGGTGATGGGTTCTGGGAGATGGAGTTCGGGAGATTGGAGGTAGAGGGTAAACCCAGAAGCTTGACAGCATACTTTGTTAGCTCCTTTTCACCCTGTTCTTCAAAGGTCAGGACCTTCACAGAACCACCACAGAGCAGGCATCCTTAGGGTGATGGATTTCATGGATGGATGACAGATTTCATTGTGGGAAATAATCTACTTTCTCACAAGGGATGAACTTTAGAGTTGGAGTAAAACATGGAACATACTGACATTATTGTAGTCTATAAGGTTTGGGGAGATTTTTTAATAACCCAACCCTTAACCTAACCCTAACCCTAACCCTAACCTTAACCTAACCCTAACCCTAACCTTAACCTAACCCTAACCTTAACCTTAACCTTAACCTTAACCTTAACTTAACCCTAACCTTAACCTTATTAACCTTAACCTTACACTAACCTTAAAATACAGTATAATGATTTATGGGAGGTCCTCACATGGTGTCTCCACAAAATGGCACATACGCGAGTCACATACAAATACACAAACATTTTTTCAGTGAGTTTGCTTTTACATTCTTGTACTTATTTACATGAGGGTGGGGGCATCAAGAGTGGGCCATTTGCCAATAACCCAGAAAATCCTATCCTAATGTTTAATGGCATGTATGTACAAGCCCACATTAACACAGAGCAAACATAAACACAGGTAAAAATACAGTTGGAGAAACAGTGTTCAAACTCAGTGATTGTAACCTCTTGCTCTCACACTCATACTGCTAGGTTTGTCATCTTTTAAGGATGACAGTCATAGCAACGCACAGTGCTTGAACAGCTGGAGTTCAGGGTTGAACTCTGGATGATTGGAAGGGTCAAACTAAGAAAATGCAATCCAGTAACTCAGTGTAGATCCATTTTCTATCAGTTTATAGTGATACTATGTTTGGATGGTGTTTGTGGTGTCTGTAAGTAACATTGTAGCTTTACATTGAATATAACAGAAGTGAAGACGGGAAACATATGAAGCCAGCAGCTTGGAGATACTAAGATGTGAAAGTGCTACTGTTAAGAATTATACCAGTACACTTACAACAACCTAGAGGTGTTTTACATATTCTTATTCCTTCAGGTGAATTTAACACAGCTTTCTGAGAAATAGTGTGACTATATCATGTAAATATAAATGATTCTATATAAATGGAGATTAATCAGGTCCAATGCTGTTTGCCACAGGTCTTTAATTTGTTGCCAGTGACATCAGTATCAGTTTACAGCTCTGAAGTTGATGACCATGAGTGTGGACACTATGAGAGGGCACAGGAACACCCTGTTCACCATACCTTAAAGGTAAAAATGACTTTCAAAATTATTATTTACATCGTTATTTTTTTCAAGACAAAAAATTCAAATAAAATTCATATTTCATAACTTATCTATAACTAATACATTCATTTGAAAATTAATCAGTACAGCATGAAACTGTCATACACATTTTTTTTGCATTCTTTACTGAACAATTATGTTTAACTATCTGACAGGCTGTGGGTCTGAAGATGGCAACTAACTTGGCTATAAAAGATACTAAATGTGAACTTATTTTTTATTATGACTACGGTATGTCCAGACTTCTTTTTTCAACTTATTAAAACAATATTACTTAATTAATTGTTACATTAATAAGTAACACCACTTTATGGATTTTTGGAGTTATGGAGATAAACAAAACCTTTAAAAAATGAGAGTTGATTTAAGTGCAAGCATATAATGTATTTAGAATAAGACAAAACACTGGAGAAGCAAACAACGAGCTATAAAAAACAATGAACTAGACTTATAACAGCAAATAACAGAAAGCATAAGAGCATAAGAGGGCTCTACAAGTGACTATGGAGGTAAATAGACTTGTGAAGTAACCACACAAGGCCTGATGCACACAAAGAAACACAGGGGCTACTTAGGCACAAGAGCCTAACAAAACACGGAATAAGCGATAAGCATGATTTACAAGGCGGGAGTAGGGAGGAGACCGAGTGGAGTGGTGACATAACAGGTGTGGTGACTGGAAAGGGAGGAACCTGGCCAGAAAAACAGTGAGAATAAACAAAGAGAACTGTTGAGATCTGTAGGATACATTTTCACATGCATACTGCACATTTTTAATTTCATTTAGAGAAATGATGGCCTGCTGTATAAAGTGCACTAATATTTATGTTTTTGCTGCTCTTCACTTTAATGTGTAGTAGATTTTTATAGTATATCCGAGGACAGTGCGACCTCTGCAAATGGTTTCCCAGAGACCACAGAGACAGTTCGCAAGTTCTTTCCAGAAACTTGGTTGTGGCAGCTTGTAAAAGTGGGGTTAGTGACATAACATTTTACTTCATGTTTACTTTTTGTGTACTGTGATTACATGTGACATAAAGAAGTTAACTCCTTAAACTTGAAAGATCTGTATGTAGGTTCCTACTTTAATTCAAAGCTCTCTTTGAGATATAGGCTACAGTTAAATGTATGCAATATACACCATATGCTTAAGTGGTCATAATTACGTGACTCGACTGTGTAAATGTTTAATGTATTGACCCTCCATTTGTGTGATACTGTGCCTGCAAAGAGACATAACATAATTAATGGGAGCCTAAATGAACTATCCTGACTAGATGATTTTCCATTGGGCATTTTGTTTTCAGGCAAAGCTTGAAGTAAAATGAAATAAAATAAGAGTCATGCATATTATTTATTTTCTATTTTCCTAGAACTGTATGTCCAAATCAAGTACTATTTAGGAACCTTTATTTGTAGGAGTGACATTATGTGATATTAGGTGTGCCACATTTGACTTACAGCAAACTTTGCTGTCATATGTTGAATGCTGTATACTGTATGTTGATAATGCCTTTTTTTGTGCATAAAAGATAAAGCAAGTCACTGCTGGTTTTCCACAGGGATTCTGGATCAGCACAGATTCCTGCCACTGTTCCTGACACCATCACCACTTGGGAGACGGAGGCTTTCTGTCTGTCCCCTAGAGGTCTGGGTCTGGCTCCTCCTGCTCAGCTTCGTGTCTTCCAGCCCTTCTTCCTGGAGCTCTCTCTGCCCTACTCCATCATCCGGGGAGAGGAGTTTGAGCTGAAGGCCACTGTCTTCAACTATCTCTCCAAGTGCATTATGGTACTGTAAGATCAACGCTTCACCAGTCTCTCACCATTGAACACCCACAGTAAGCTGATCTCCTGTGCTTCACTGACAGGTTAAAGTGACTCCAGCTCCTTCCCCACACTACACTCTAACAGCCTCCTCTGATGGGGAGTATTCATCCTGTCTGTGTGCAAATGGTAGGAAGACCTTCAAATGGACTCTTGTTCCCTCTGTGCTTGGTGAGTTCTGAAACTATCAGGTTAAGACTCAGTCTCACATTTCTGCTGAATTGTCTTCAGTGCTGATAAACTCCTCTCTGTGTGTTTGATGTGTTTTAGGGGTCTTGAATGTGACAGTCAGTGCTGAGGCAGATCAGTCACAGGCTGTGTGTGATAATGAGATCGTGAGTGTGCCTGAGAGAGGCCGCATTGACACAGTCACACGAAGCCTGCTTGTACAGGTAGGACTTTTGATAACAGCCTTGGAATACACATTGATACATTTGTGGCATATTATTACTCTGACTTAATCATACAGTTTTCTCATGTAGGCTGAAGGAAGTGAAAAGGCCAAGAGCCAGAGTTGGTTGCTGTGTCCACAGGGTTAGTCATGTGCATATTACCTGATTTACAGCTTACTCCTCACATTGACAAATAAGTACATATGTACTCAGTAAAGATGACGCTGCCCGTTTGATTCACAGGAAGCAGTGTTTCAGAGGAGCTGGAGCTGCTTCTTCCTGAAGATGTGATAGAGGGATCAGTAAGAGCTTCTGTTTCAGTGCTTGGTAAGATAGGAAATGAGGAAATAAAAAAATGTGGGGTTTAGCTAATAGAGTATGTGCTCTGTGAGAACCTGGTCACAGGTGAAATCTATTCATGATTTATGATCTATATAGATAAACTGTCTTCTGTCTTCTTTTATTTGCCAATTAGTATACCCTAAGCAGTTGCTTGCCCTGCCTGCTGGCTAGCGGAGCTTCTTGATGTGAATTATCGTAGTTCATATTGTAGTTCAAGGATGGATAGTGGAATGCCTCAACTGACCTCATCTTGAGCAAATGTGCAGGCCATGCTATTCATTGGAACTCCTTCAACCAATTCTGGACAACTTGGGCCTCATGACATGGTGCTTAATCCTGCTGGAATAACCCCCATCCCTGTGGGGATACATGAAGTCCATGCAGGGCTGCAAATGGTCACCCATCAGTGAAACATTTTCTGCTCCCATATCCCACAGAAGCTAAAGAAGGCTGAACTGGCTTAGCTTATGTGAGTGGCCTCCTATATTTAATGTGGATATGATTTCGGCCAGAGTCGTTTGTCTGTTCACACGGACAGTTCTAGCCAGACACCACTAGTCACGATCATTAAGCACCCGTGGGCGATCACTGTGTTGTCCACTGTGAGTGATAAAGTTCTATAACGTACTCCAGGTACCATAAGAAGCCAAAGATACAAAAGCCCTGGGCATCTCAGGAAGCAGCACCTGTATAAAACAATTACAAAATATTTACTGGAAAAACAATTCAAAAATAATTGCCAGTTGATTACTTCAAAGAGCTCATTAAGTAAAACATCATGAGCAGATGTTATCAAAATAAAAGAGGAGGAATTAAAATAAAAATACCTCCTCCCCTCCACAAAAAAGTTATATGTTTTATTATTCCAAATAATCAACATTATATGTATTAAATATATATATTAAAATACTTCTAAAGAATTTTTGCATTTAAAAAAAGCTATACCCACAGTGGTCCTCTGGGGGGAGCAGCCACAGGTTGAAACTGGTATATTTATTTAAATAAAATCAGTTGGTTGAGGATCTAGGTCTTTCCAGCATGTCTTAACTGAGTAGTATTTGTTTGTTGATCCTTCCAAAGTTCAAATGCATCCAAAAGTCACCTGAGAGCAGATTGGAATGTAATATTACTATATTAACATTACTACATACTTTATTAGTATATTTATTATTGATTTCATTTAGGTTCAAATAATTAGTTGCAGTTTTACAAGATATATCGATTTGGTCTGCTATGGTTGTAATATTGCTAAAGCATAGATAAGTATATTATTGTGCTCTTTTGTAGGAGACATACTGGGTCGTGCACTGAAGAATCTTGATGGACTGCTGGCGATGCCGTATGGCTGTGGAGAACAAAACGTTGCTATCCTTTCCCCCAACATCTACATTCTTCAGTACCTCGAGAACACGGAACGGCTCACTGCAGCCATCCGTGAGAGAGCTACTGGTTTTCTGAGGAGCGGTGAGACAACTTATCTTCATGAAGAATCTTTTAATAGTGACATCATAATTTTTAGCATCACCCTCTGCTGAACAAACCAGTATAACATTTGTTTTCCTGTACCCAGGATATCAGAGGCAACTGAACTATAAGCATGACAATGGTGCATACAGCACATTTGGTAAAGGAAAAGGAAATACATGGTGAGAACTCTGGAAATCAGGACACACTCTATACAAGCTACTATACAAGATACTATGACAACCCTATTTCCAAAGAATTTGGGACTTCATGCAAAATGTAAATAAAAACAGAATGCAATGATGTGCAAATGATTTAACCCCATATCTAAGTGAGAATAGTACAAGGACAATGTATAAAATATTAAAAATGAAATTTTGTGTTCATGTTTACCACTATGTTACATCACCGCTTCTTTTAACAGCACTCTGTGTGTGTTTGGGAACTGAGGATTGAAATGTTTTCTCATTCATGCTTGATATTGGATTTCAGCTGCTCAACAGTTCAGAGTCTCAGTGTCGTGTTCTCAGTGGATGACAGGCATGCCGGCCAGTTAAACAGCCAGACTCATTTACTATGAAGCCATGCTGTTATAACTCTTACAGAATGTGGTTTGGTATTGTCTTGTTGAAATAACAAAAAGACCCCTTATTTTGTGTACTACATCTGATATGTTGACTCTGTACTATTTTCAATTACACATCTTTGCATTCTGAATTTATTTGTAATTTGCATGCGTCCCAATGTTTTAGGAAATGTTAGATGTTAAAGTGTGTTAGAGTTTCAGGTGCTGCAATAATGTATATTACAATACTGTATAATAATTTTACACGTACAAATCATCTATCACCACCAGGTTAACTGCTTTTGTACTAAGGACCTTTGGTAAAGCACAGCGTTACATCTTTATTGATCCACGAAACATTGACAGTGCAAAGCAATGGCTGATAAAAAACCAGAGACCGGACGGCTGTTTTATGAGCCAGGGAAGGCTGTTTAACAACAGAATGAAGGTGTGTTATTATGTACTACAGCAATTCATATTACAGAATATATTTCTAATTGTAAATTTTAAGTAACATTATGTCTCATAGGGTGGTGTGAATGATGATGTGACCATGACTGCGTACATCACTGCATCGCTGCTTGAACTGGGAAATACAGCCAAGGTGAATACATTGATGATCCACTGTAAATAAGAGCTTTATATATATATCAAGTGACATTTCTTAAGGGAAGTTGAGAAAAGCAGGACTTAAGTTCTGCAATGGTTGTAGTGTAGTGATTGGGGGACTGATAGAAGGCGGAGTTTAACAGAAAGTATTTTTTCTGCTCTCACATCTTAACCAATTCGGCTAATTAAAATTTTCTTTCTCTATTCTTTTGGATAAGCCTGTGGTCGGTCTGGGTAGGTCCAGGTCATAGAGGGAGGCAAAAACTTAAATAAATTAATTCAGTCAATCAATCGCCCCTGTCCCTGATCCCATCTGAGAAAAAAAAAATAGTTATTTACATACTTTGTTGCATGCATGCATTATGTGTTATGTCAAAAAGTGTAAAGTAAGAAGTCAGATGTACTTAATTTCAGTTATGTGAGGTTCACAGTGTTTGAAAGCAATTCATTGTCAATCCACCAGCTTGACTGTTTGGCTGTTGTGTGTCTTGTGAATAAAAAATACTTTTGTGAATTATCAAAAAAAACGTTTTCTAATAATGTAGTGTTATGTAGTGTTATGATACTGGCAAAGGTATGGTTATGTGACTAATACTATGAGCACCATGTAAAATGTGAACCTGTAGGGCTGCGTAAGTGAAGTAATACAGTTTAGTGAGCACACTGCGGACATGCTGAAAGTCTGCCCCTGCCTTTTCAGTATATACCAAACATGAGACACAAAATATGACAAATATAGCATAGTGTTAAGAGGTGAAGTTGCTCTTTGTATGCAGGCTTAAGGCAACTGCCTGTTGAATTTTGATTTTATGATGTCACCATGTAACATAAGCTGAGCTGAAGGGAAAGCTTTAATTTTCATCTATTTTCTTCTACCCATATTTCATATTTTTATAGGATCCTGTTATGAGTAAAGGGTTATCTTGTTTAAGGTCCTCTATTGACAACTTAACAAACACCTATGCTGCTGCCCTGCTGGCCTACACTTTCAGTCTGGCTGGAGAGAAGGACACTCGAGTGCAGCTGCTGAACAAGTTGGATGGTGTTGCCATTACAGAAGGTATGAGATAATGTGAATGACTATGGCTGTTTTGTGCTGCTTTAGTGTTGTATAAGGTTGTTTCTTATCTCTACATTCAACTTTTTAATTACTACTAAAACTTTTAGCTCTCCTTAATTACAGATAGTCGCCTTCACTGGTCTCAGTCTGCATCAGATGACTCTGACTCCTTGGCAGTGGAGATCAGCTCCTACGTGTTACTAGCTGTTCTCACTACCAGTGAAGTCACTGCTGCTGATTTGGGCTATGCTAACAGGATTGTCAGCTGGCTGGTGAGGCAGCAGAATCCCTATGGAGGCTTCTCCTCCACCCAGGTACTGAAATGAGTTTCAGTCCTTTTTCTAACTCTTTCTTTTCTGGTAACTTTACACTTACATGTAGAAATCAGTGCTGTGTTGTAAATGTATAATTCTGTTTGTGTGTTTGGACCAGGACACAGTGGTGGCCCTTCAGGCTCTGGCTCTGTACTCCACCAAAGTGTTCAGCTCAGACGGCTCCAGCACAGTAACTGTGAAGTTAGATAAAGAGAGTCACAGCTTTGATGTGAACCAGGATAACAAGTTACTGTACCAGGAGAAAACACTGAAGGATGTTCCTGGCAAATACAGTGTTTCAGTGGAGGGCTCCACCTGTGTGTCTGTGCAGGTCAGTGTGTCTAGCTCTTCATGCTCGAACATTCACACAGTTTGTATGCATTTTGTCAGACTATCTCTCTAAAGTTGCATGTGGCTAGTAGTATTTACGTTACTGTTGTTCAGTATGACCATCTAAGCTCAGTAGATATTTTATACTAACAAAGCCAAACAGTGACAAGATGTGGCTTCGCCAGTAATACATTACATTTGCAAAGCTTACAGCATGTGCCAGCATGTCCCTTCTTTGGTAAACAATCTAATGATATGGATTGAACATGCTCATTATAATTCATAATATTTTAACTTTAACTCCCCCTTTGTAATTAGGTTCCATAGTATATTCATTTTTATCACGGCATGTAAAATGTTTGCCATGATGTAGTTTTGTATGTAATTTTGAAAACAAAAGTAAAATAAATGTATGACTTCATTTATATAATTGATAGTGAAACATTCAAGATATGCACCCTTATGGAAAAGTAAATCTAATTAAATGTATATTACATATACTCATCCGCAAAAATATAGTTGCAACCAGAAGGAAGTGTCAGTTGCGACGCTATTGCGAAGGTAGATAAAGGTTACCAGGAACAATAAATGATGATAAATTTAGACTGATATGGGCAATATTTACTGAGCTACACATACAGAAGTAGTGTCTCTCACTATGGCGCCAGGTGGGCATGTTTGCTAACGTAACATGCCAGACGTCTCTGCATAAAGTTGTAGAGGTTCCTAATGGTGTCCTGAGATAATCCATCACATGCGGCTTGAATATCCTCACACGGTTCCTGCAGATATTGCAGTAGGGGTTTAATTGGAGTAGCACCAGGCCTTCTGGACATGTGACGCATGACAACAAACGGCTGACCATGGTGCCTCCACACACAGATTTGTTAGCCGTCTCCACCAAGACTTGTCACTGAAGATGACCCGCTGCCATTCTGAGTCACTTCCAGACAGTCTGCCATGACACCATTGCAGTCTCTGGTTGTTTCTAATGTTGACGTGGTTTTAAGGGCAGTGGTTGTAATGATCTGTGTGCATGTAGTCCTGTGTCGTGCAGTCGTCTGCCAATGGTGCTGGTGCTAACAGGATGACTCATGGAGGACATTGCTGCTTTTTTTGATGATGAGTGTATATTAGTTCAGATTTTGCATACTAACTCTCTCCTACTGTAGTAAATAACCATCCTACTAAGTGTGTGTGTGTGTGTGTGTGTGTGCGTGTGTGTGTGCGTGTGTGTGTGTGTGTGTGTGTGTGTGTGCGCGTGTGTGTGTGTGTGTGCGCAGACCTGTTTGAACATGCTGGTACAATCTTTAATTTATTTACCTATCAGTTGTCCAGTATGTATGTAGTAGTAATAAGAGTTTCCCCTATCTAAATTTAATACAACAATAAAGTAATGGCAACATCTGATACAGTTATGATTACAGATAGCTTTTTGTCCTGTTCATTATTTCTTTTCTGAACAAAGTAGTGCATAAACAAAAAGTTTACAGCAAGTTTCTCAAGCTCCTATCTGGCACATAATATACCTGTCTCATGTTTATTTTTCATGAAGCAACATTTGTTTGCATTCCAGTTTACTTGTTCACAGATCTCTCCAGGTGAAGGACTGTAGTGTGTGGGTCTCCACAGTTGGGTAGTGTCCACTATGTATAAGAAATTCTTAATTTTTTTAAGCTGTTTTTGTTGTTCAATCTTTTATCCTCACTTGCAGATGGCTCTTTTCTACAATATCCCCACACCTGCTGCACCCAGTACATTAAGCATCAAGGCTGAAACTGAAGGAGATTGCACAAAGTCATTTGGACAAACTCTGTCCATCAACTTCACAGTCATGTAAGAATGTATTAGTGGTATAAACTGTTATGAGGACACGTATACAGTATATACAACCTCTACATGGCTTGACTGGTTTTTGTTGTGAATGCCGCTGCCTCTAACAGTATGTGGTATCTGTTCTGATGAATTTGATGTACATGTGAATTTTCAGAATCAGAATCACTTTATTTCACGGACTATGTTACATACAAGGAATTTGTTTTAATGAGTCACACATGTATGACATACAATACAATACTAACCAGGCCAGACGAACACACAGACTAGTAACAAACTAACTAAGGGAAAAATATTTTTAAAAACATCAGTGAATTAACTAAATAAAGAATAAGAATACTATAGAGCCACGGAAGGCTCTTTTGACAATACAAAGTTAAGGGTGTGTGTGCGTGTGTGTTCATTTAGAGCATATCTTCTTTTTTCAGGTATAATGGAGCATTACACAACACTAACATGGTCATCGTGGACATAAAAGTCTTATCAGGGTTCACAGCAGATCCCAGTCCTGTACGTAGCAGTGAAATCAGCTTGTTTTCATACAATGTTGGGACACTGGGTCATATGTCCCATATGTATGACATATCATATTTTCTCCTCAGGTGACTAACAGACCACTTGTGGAACGGGTTGATTCCCAAGGTGACCATGTTATCATGTATATGGAAAAGGTAAGAAAAAACACAGTTTAACCTCTTAATCTCTGAGGGGTCTGTACGTGGGTCTTCACTTTAGTTCTTCACTCTCAAAACTTAAAAATTACTTTCATTGTAGTTGTGTAGTAGTAGTTGATTAAGGCTTAAGATTAGTAACTAAATAAAATGATTGAACATGACCATTTAAATGGCAGATAAAAAACCTCTCTGAGATATATATAAAGGCTTATTTCTACAGTAAACTGAACGGATTATATGGAGCATGCTTACAATACAGTGTTTGGTATATATGTGTGTGTGCGTGTGTATGTGTGCGTGTGTGTGTGTGTGTATTTAACAGGTGCCGAGGAATTTTCCTGTGAATTATCAGCTACATCTTAAACAGATTCTTCCAGTCAAGAACCTCAAACCAGCTGTGATCAAAGTTTATGATTACTACCAAACAAGTAAGAGTTTACTAGTCTACATGATTCTCACTGTTACTGTGATCGTATTGCTTTTATGTAGTGAATATAAACTCCTCTTTCATTCAGGTGACCAGTCTGAGACAGAGTACTCCTCCCCCTGTGTGTGAGCTTTCAGATCTGCAGCCTCACAGCATGAGACACAGGAAAGACTGTCATTTTCTGTACGCCGATGATGTTTTCTGTACTCAGTCTTAATAAGCCCTTTTGATTAAATAAATTTAAACTTCAAGCAACTCATGTGCTGCCGTTTTGTACTGTAACAAGTAATAATACTTGTTATATAATAATAATAATAATAATAATAATAATAATAATAATAATAATCTTTATTTATAGAGCAGGTTTCATAATGGTGGCAGCTCAAAGTGCTTTATAAACAATTGTCATCAGTAAAAGAAGAATAAGATTTACTAAGGGAAACACAGATCAGATTTATAAGTACAGATGAGTTCTTCCACAGAGGATCTTGTATTTGTGAGGATCCGTGCTGCTGTGATGTGTACAAATTGTAGGGGGTGATTGGTTTCCCCAGTAAGAACAGGAAAACTGTAATCAACTCTGCTTGCAAAAAAATGCATAAACAAGATTCTCTGCATCACTCTGAGATATGAAACTTTATTGATATTTCTCAAAAGATAAAAAGCTACTTTAGTGGCTGTGTTTACATGTGGGATAAAACAGAGTCTAAGATAACAACCAGGTTCCATAATCTAGGTTTCATATTTGTAGGTAAAGAGCCCAGAGTTTTAGTACGAAAAATCAAGATGTATTTTTTAGCTGTAGAAAACTGTGACATCCACTGGAAAATATCTGACACACAGCTTGTAAATCTATGTATTGTATAGATCATCTAAAGGAATGGACATGTACAAAGGTGTGTTATCAGCATAGCTATGAAAAATAGTATTGTGTTTCCTAATGATATCATATATATGATTTAAACCATTCTAAAAGAGGCATAGCATAGACACCTTTAGCATAAACAAACTATTAGACCATTTGGTAACGCATATTTTTTTGGTAACAAAAATTATTTTACTTTTATTAGACTGTTTTTTGTTATATAAAGTTATATAATTATTTTCTTCAAACTTCTGAAATAATAATATGCTGAAAAATATTTATACCTTCGAAAATTCCACTAAAAACAATCCACATGTATGGGGTGATTTACTTGTTGCCTGCTTCCTCTGTGGATGAGAACAGTAAAGGTGTATCTATTGAAAGACTCCGTGACTTCTAGTGGATTTTTTTTAGCCTAACACCGATTGGTAGAGATGGCCAGTTCAACACCTTCTTCATAAAGATATAGTAACTCAAAATCTGACACTGATACCACAAAGCAATTTCTGACGTGTACGCAGGTGGTGCTGACTGTCTGTTTTGTTTTTTCAGTTGATGGATTCCTGGCTCGCAATGGAGTATAAATTTGCTATTACATATTTATTACATTCTGAATTTCTGCACATTTCCCAAAAAGTTTATAGTAAATCAGGAAGCTATTTAGGCAAACGCCATTAGCTACTAAACAGAGTGGCCAATCAAAGGTCTAACTGTTTTCTTCTCTAAGACTGATTACAGGGCCTTTTGTATTTGAGGCTAAATGCCTCCATCCTAAACTCTTCTTTGTACTATTATTTCCATGTGTTTATTCTCAGGGGGTCAACATGCATGTTTAGAGAGATTGAGGCAATGGATCAAATCAGCAATACGCCATCTGAAGTAGGCTCTTATCACCATGGCACTTTTTGATGGAACCATGTCCCTTTTCAAACAATCCCACATCATGCATAGACAACAATACTAAATTAGAGAAAGTTAAATGTGTTTGTAAATGTGTGCTTTGAACTAACCGGTACAAATTAATACCACTATGCAGAGTGTTGCTGTGGGTTTGGTTGTAATAATAGCGAATTATAATATGCTGATCTCAGATTTGTTCCTCTAACATGCTATTTGTAGAGCATGAGTAAAATGTACAATATTTCAAATACTATTTTGTAATATTACTTGAGTAAAATGCCAAAATATGTGTAAATTTCAAAAAGTAGAATATTTCACTGCTAAGTTCCTGACCTGGAGACCAGGTAGGAACCACTGGCCATTTAGTGGGGTTACTGCACCTGCGTTTATATCTGGTTTATATCTGGTTTGTTCTTTGCATGGTACAGTTTAACTAACATTTGTGGATTCAGTGATTAACTCTGGTTTTCAGAAGTGTTCCTGAGCCCATGCAGTGATTTCCACTACAGAATTATGTCTGTTTTTAATCCAGTCCGAGCCAGGACTGGTTTCTGGGTTTGTCCCTTACATACAGAGATTTCTCCAGATTCTCGGAATGTTTTAATGTCATTATATACTGTAGATGATAAAATCTGAAAGTTCTTTGCTATATTACATATGAATTGTTTGCAGTGCAGCTTTTCACAGAATGATGAACCCCTCCCCATCCTTACCTCTGAAAGACTCCTCCTCTCTGCTTTTTTTATACCTAATCATGTTATTGACCTGTTACGTATTAACCTAATTAGAAGTAAGATGTTCCATCAGGTGCTTTTTTTACACCACTTTACCTGTCTTTTGTTGTACCTGTCTTTTTTTAACATGGATGTTTTTTTAGCCTAACAGCCCTCTGCCGATTAGTAGAGATGTCATGTTAAGTTCAACACCTTCTTTATTAAGATATAATAACTCAAAATCTGTTCTACTAAAGACTTGAGAAGAACGTTAATGGCTTAAGAAGGGAAGGTTTGAAATTGGACTAAAGTTATTTAGTATGTTTGGATCCATGTTACTCATCTTTAGTAGAGGCTTGACCAAAGCAGCATTGCTGGCATCAAATTAAGAAAAGGTATTTTTAAAACAAACAAACACTTTTCAGTTTTAACATTTGATATGCTTGATATTACTATTTTCAATTAAATGTAGGGTTTAAATTGCCCATCATTGCATTCTGATTTTATTTCCATTTTGCCCAGCATCTGGAATTTGAGTTATAATAATAGATATAGCTACATAATAGGCATATAATAGAGTGGATTTATTAGTGAGGGGCTCTATATTATATGTGGATGATGTGGATGTATATTAGAAGATGGTTGTGGCTGCTGGGTTCTCAATACACACAATCTAATCCACTCCATGTTTTTAGGAGTCCCTGGATGATGCTGCAGAGTTTGTCTAACAGTAGAATCCGCTCCACATTTTTTATGCCTCTCAGGAAAAGAACTCCAGAAGTTTCCAGCAATGACACTGGGTAGAGAAGGGCTTCTGTTTGTTTCTCCTAGACCGTGACGAGATCCTCTGTGGATGTAACGACGCTCTCTTTAACATTCCAAGGACAAAACAGCTACCGTTTTGTCCACTGCAGTTGCAAAAGTCTGTAATTTGTTAACCTGCTGCTGCTTTGGCATTCAGTCTGGTACACCATACTTTAAAGGCTACTGAGAAGTTGTAGGTGAGATTTTGGTTTGAGTATGCGTGTGAGACTGCTCGAGCCCACCGATCACTGCATTTTTTAGTCTTCCCTGGGAGTCACAGTTAGAGCAGGTATGTCACACAACTTAGCTGGTGTAGACTCCACATACTGTTTCTATTTACTATAAATACACTATGATCATAAATGCATCAAATTAATGAATGTTGTTTCAACAAGGATTAAATATTAGGAAATGCATTAATGCATTAGATGCGTCTGGTTATGTGCCCTTTCTGTACCAGTGTATACTTTTTGAAAGCTGTTTTAGTGTAGCATCAGTAGCACTGATACACATAAAATTGATTGACTTTTCCATATTTCTTCACAAGTAAGAAGTGTTCACAGTGCTAGTGACAGGAACCAGACATTCCTAATGTCTCCAAAAGCTACCTCACAACAAGCTTTTACATGAGACTGAAATTAACACATTGTGATTGTGATTATTTTCCTAATGCACTTGCAGCATGCACTGCGTTATTGAGTTTCTGCTGCACTAGGTGAGCTAGGTTTTGTGTTTCTTGTGCTTTTTTTGCAGCACATATTTATATTGAATATTAGCATCAGAAATATTATGAATACTTTTGTTTATATTGATGTTCTTGTTCAACTATAAATACAGCATATATACTTTAGTAGAAGCATTGCTGTGTACACATTTATTAGTATTGTAAAAAAAAAAAATTCTTTATTGTTATTGCTGATGTATTTGTTGATACTGATTATAATTTTGATAAATGCCAACAAAGCATTTTCCTGGTTGTTCAGATTTTATACTCAAATTCCACTATGGATGAGAAATGCCCACTTTGACCAGACATGATTCATTTTGATAATCAGATTTGATATTTCAGCATATCATATTTCATGTTTCAGCATAAATAAGAGCGACTACCCGATATTTGAGACATTTTTACTTTCAGGTTTTTAAAGGTTTTGACCTCAAAGATACATATTTTTTAATTCAGATATGGCAGAGAAGTATATGGAGGGAGCCATGGGGTCTGAAGTGATCTCGTAATGAGTACATCTGGGGACAACCATTAGACATTTTTGGCAAAATGTGGGGCAGGGCAAACAAACTAAGCGTGAAATGTCTAAAACAATCCATTGCCTTGTGAATCACAGGGCGATGCTCCACCCAACAACACTGTCAGAAGGACAACAAGCCTCTTGTTAGTACATGGGTGTGACATGAGTAAGCATGGCTGAAATTAGCCATCCTTCCAAAAACATCAATTTAAAATGTTTTTTAAGCATTTCGTGTTTGCAGTATTTTGTAAGGGAAAACCGCTCCTCTTCACAAGATCAGCTTTAGAAGACATCACTGGCCTAAGGGTAATAATTTGTAAGAATAAACATGAGGTCATTCCCTAACTTGCATCACTGAATGTACTAAAAAGATGCTAAAAAAAGCATTTGAATATGGGGTGGGTTTTTTGGCATTTGTTAATTGTTTGTTTTAGCACCAATCATTTAACAAGTTGTCCACAGACGTGCATTCTTATTAATAGATCATGACTGGCCTTCAATGACTATGCAGTGACAAAGCATGTCTACATATTTGTCCCACCATGCAATTCTTCCTCAGAAAGAACCTCAGCTGTTTAGGGCACATCTCTTCTCACTTTACCTGTTAGAGTTAAAGATTGCTCTATGTGCAAATCAGGACGCTGATTCTAACATTTGAATGTGTTTTAAGGGCATTTGTTATTTTTGCCTCACTGGGATATGAACACCTGGACTGTTTGTGTGGTGTGAAAGCTGCCGAGAAGGTAAGCCACTGATCATGTATGGATTGATTGCATTTTTTAAAATCTCCATATATGTGCCATTAATTGTGTTACTGGATTATTGCCTGAATCTGTATTACCTGACAAGTATATTATTTTGAGCAAGGATTCATTTCTATATTGCTGACCCTTTTAAAAGTCACAAATTTGAGGTGGCAAAAGTATTGGGATTAAAAACTCTTACATTAAAATTAGCATAAACAATAAATCATGCAATGTGAACAACAATGAAAGGGCTTGGTAAAATCAATGTTATTGATTATCTATAAGAGATTAACTTCATGTATGCACTGAGAGCTTTGTCCTCTCTATTGTATTAGTTACAGACGTTCCCTTTAGTAAAGTTCCTCAGTACTCTCTAGCTTGAGAGTGAAAGGTTTACATGCACCTTCATCTATGTGTATAATACCTCCCACTCTCACATATCAGACTGCAACATTGATTCAGTCTGCGAGAATTGTGTGTTGGAATTTGAACCTGATTTGACCCATTTACTTTCCAACAGCCACTTTAAAGAGCCCACATAATGGAGAACTGAATTTTCCTATTACATGTTTCAACCTATTCAGCCTACAGTAATTTTTAGCTCTGCCCATTTGAAGTATTTCACCCTGGACTGTTTTCAAGAGGTACAATACAGAACAGCAGCCATATATCAGTCTTAAAGGTACAGTAACAAAAAGGGCCTGCTTAATTCTAAGGGTGTAACAAGGGGGGAACACACCAAGAGACCCACCATAGAGGAGAGGCCAAAAACAGGTCTAAAACACTAGACAAATGACTGGATAGTGGAACAGACAGTAGGAGTTGGCAGGAGACTGAGTAAACGACAAGGAATTGGAACAGCAGCCAGTCAGGGTTCTGGCAGGGTGGCCGGGCAAGGAACTGCGAGGGAGGTCGGACAGGGAACTGGAGTAGGACGCTGGGAGGCCAGCACAGGAGTGAGACGCAGGGAGGCTGGCACAGGAGCGGGACACTGGGAGGGTGGCACAGGAGCAGGACCTGGATTTGAATGAGCAGCTGCCATGTCCTGGGCAGCTGGGGGTACAGTGGCCATGTCCTGGGCTGCTATGATGGCTGCAGGACCAGCCATAGCAGCTGAAGGCAACACAAGGTCCAGATGCTTGGCAGTGGTGGTCAGCAGGTCCGATGGCTCAGTGACCGTGGTCTAAGGACCCAGCGGCTTGACAGTGGCAGTGTGAGGGTCCAGAGGCTTGGTGACTGATTTGTTGTCTGGCAGACCAGGAATCTCCAGCCCATGGCTAGGACATGAGACTTGGAGGCCATGGGCAGGAGCTACAAAAGGCCATGGGCAGGAGCAACAGAACTACAAAAGCCACTTTAGCCTCCTCAGATTGAAGTGACTCCTCGAAGTGGGCCAAATAGCTCCTGCACTCACCTATGAAGTGCCTCCATTGCTCTGGATCTCCGTAGAAGAATCTTAGGGATGCAGGAGGTGTGGAGACAGGGTTGTTGGTTGTTGGGAGTTTAAAATCACCATTTATCTGCAAAGTCTTCTGTAGCTGGGGGTTGAGGCAGGTTGCAAGTACAGAGTGGTTTTGTTAGGTGCAGTCCAGTAATCAACATCAGGGTAACAGACAGGCGTCAAAACACGGACAGCCAACATCTTAGATATGTCCAAAAACCAGAATCCAAGAGACAAAGCAAGGTTCAAAACTAACAGGGCAAACACAAGGGTAAAATTCACAAAGGCTGACAAGGAGCACCTGGGAATGGGAAGGAGCCACAAACTAGTGACAGGTGAGAGGCATGACAAGAAGGTGGAGACAGGGAAGAACTATTACTCAAAATAACAGGGAAGGCAGGGAAGAACAAAGGCACATGGAAGTGACAGAAAGAAAAGACAGGCACTCATCAAGATAGGATGTTACAAAGAATTAGAGTTGGAAAATGGTCATGTGAAAATCAATCATGAGTTTTTTATTTGGTTTATAAACCGTCTGTGTGGGAATGAGAGATTTTGAATAAGCAGTATGTTATTCAGAAAAAGCAAAATTGAGTAAGTGTGTTTTATGTATATGTGTTTTATTTATATTTTAGCATATAGAATAGAAAATGAAATATCTATTTAAATCACCAACATCACAGTGTGGATATATTTATCTCTAAATGTTTCACAGATTTTAAGCAAAAAAATAAATAATGTAAATGCAAATAAAATACAGTAACGATTGTAGTGATGTGGAATGCATTTGCAGGGGGGTTTTATTGCGGAAAATCAGAGGGGTAACAACCCAGAGTCAAGAAAACAGATGATATGATTATAATCTAGTAAGTAATCTAGAAGTCAAGTTACACACTACACAGTTTTCTGAAGGAGGGATACTGGGCTGGGGCTGTTTTTCAAGCTTTGGGCTCAGCCCTTTAGTTCCAGTGAAGGGTAATGTTAATGGTACAGCATATAAAGATAACTGAGACAGTTGGATACTTTCAATTTTGTGGCAACAGTTTGGGGAAAGTCATTCTTGCTCCAACATGACCGTGCACCCTGTAACATGGTTTGAAGATTTTGGTGTGGAGGAACTCCAGTGGTCTGCACAGAGTCCTGACATCAAACTCACTAAATGCCTTTGGGATGAAACTGAACATTGATTGTGAGCCAGACCTTCCAGTCCAGTACCAGTGTCAGATCTCACAAATGCTCTTTTGACTAAAAGGGCACAAATCCCCAGAGACGAAATCCTGTGGAAAGCCTCCCCAGAAGAGCGTAGGCAGTTATTGCTATGGGGGGTTGGGGGTGGGGTGGGGGTGGCAACTCCATATTAGTGCCCATGGTTTAGCAATGGGACATCCACATGCTCATGCAGGTGCTGTGGTAAGGTGTCCACCATGTATATTGTACACAGTCTCAGGAAAGAAAAGTGTATGTACTGGAGGAGATGTAGACAAAACAAAGTGAGATGATAAGACAGAACAAAAACAAGAGTGCATGACTTACCCATGTGAGCTATTTCGCAGGGAAAGCAGGAGGAGTAGGTGACAACATGACTATGTAATGATCAGGTTTTTCCATTTATGCCTAGCTGTGGCTACAAATCATGATAGGAGGAGGCTGATAATTAAAGTGAACTCACAATGACATGAAAATGTGATTAGCTAGTTTGACATAACTAGATACATGTAGCATTGTCATTGTACCCTCAATGATTTAGCGGGCCTTGATAGCTCCAACTCCACCTTGCACTTGCAATTTCTGGTCTCATTAGCTCATACATTTACAGTCATTGTCTCTCAGCTGATTGCAAGTCACTGGTTTGCTATCTGGGCTCATGTTCCCTTTTTCTGTTCTGTACATTTTCAGTTACTGACTGTCGCTGTATTCCTGCCTGTGATTAGGGATTTGTCTCCACTGTTTCTGCCTGCCTGTGTACTGAGCTTTTCTTGACCCTTTTTAGATATGGCAGACATCACAAACATGATTTGTAGCACATTCACTCATGTTTAGCAGGCTGTAAATTCTCCACAAGGGGAAGCTCTTAATTAGCTTTGCTGAGCTGTTATGGCTGCTATGGGTGTTAGACCCTAGGAATCATAGTATGTACATAAACAGTGACAGAGACGAAGATGAAAATGATGATGAAATAGTGCTAATAATAATAATAATAATAATAATAATAATAATAATAATAATAATGCATACTTACATGAGTCTACAGGCACTTCCACACCTTTGTTTAATGTGGACAAATTAAACTTTTTCTTTAGTTTGGTTCAGTCAACAGTTCCCCTACACTTGAACCTAACACAAAGGAACCTCTTCCTGGTGAATCTTGTTTCAGTTGGCTGCTAGTGGAAGCCCAGTTTTGCAGTGGTCAGAGGGATTGCAAAATGCATAAAATGTATTTTTTATGTTCTGTCACCCTGTTTTAACATTTAACACATTTTGGTTATATGTTGGCTATTTTGGTTATGTTGGTTATATGAGCTGCTACTAATAAGAGCAGAATAACTAAGCAAATAATCTGACTCATAGGCTGCAAAATATGACTAACGTAGACCCAAGGCTATTAAATACAATTTTATTCCCTTCTCGCAATACATGTAGCATTGTCATTGTACCCCCAGCGATTTAGCAAGTCTTGATAGCTCCAACTCCACCCTACGCGTATTCCTGGACACATTAGCTCACACATTTACTGTCATCGTTTGTGTAAGCTGTGTACTGACCCTTTCTTGACCCTTCACCCCTCTTTATATCATAATAAGTGTTGAAACGTCCTGAATTACGCAACACTGCACTTGTATGCTGCCTTAACCAATTTATAGTGTACAATTTACATTTATGTGCTGAGTTTAAAGGAGCAATCTGTAAGATGACATAACCTGTCAAATTCATACCTCAAAGAATAGGGAGAATATCACCAGCAAATTTAGAGTTGCTGGGAGCAATCAGTTAGCACTCGGTTAGCATTGTTGAACTGTTATGGCTAGGAACATACAGTATAGAACTGCAACCAATAACACACTAAAACAGTAACAGAAACATGAAATAGTATTGGTAGTAATAATAATAACAGTAATAATAATAAAAAATACTTACATCAGATTACATCAGATGCATTCCTATTGCAGCCACTCAGCACTGTACTGTCATGGGCTGCAAAACACGACTAACAATAAGCTCCAGCGGAATTAATACGGTTTAAATTTATTCCCTTCCTTCGATACATGTAGCATTGTCATTGTACCCCAAAAGATTTAGCAAGTCTTGTTAACTCCACCCTGCACTTATTCCTGGATGCATTAGCTCACACATCAACAGTCATTATTTGTGTAAGCTGATTGTAAAGTCTATTGTTTGTTAGCTGGGCTATGAGTCATGGTCCCTTTTGCTGTTCGGTACATTCTCCGTTACTGATCGTCACTTTGTTCCTGTCTGCCTGTTATCCAAATGAGTGTTGGATTGCCCCAAATTAAGCAACTCTGCACTTGTATTCTGCACCAGTCAAATTTTAGTGCACAAGTTATATGTATTTGCTGACTTTATAGGAGCAGTTTATAAGATGACATAACCTGTCAAATTCATAATACAAACATTATGGGGCATGTCCCTCCAAGTAACGTCCCTCCTCCTAACCCTTCAGTTATTACCTGTCTGTAATTTGTACCTGTCTGTAAGAAACACTTTGAGTTCAGCATTAAAATTCATTTCTTTATTTCTCTAGACGTGGAACGCACTGCTGTTGGTAACTTACACTAACTTACCGGGCTAGCTGGTTAGTATGGTAACTTTAGTAGATATCTCTGCAACACAATACATACAGGTCTTTAGCACGCCATCAGAATGGTTATTTCTTCATTTTCTCTTGATCATTTTTAAGCTAAATGTTTTAAGCTAAAAATCTTACACATTGCTCCTTTAATATTTTAGAAAAATTAAAAAATCAAATATAAAATGTGCCATAACTTTTGCATGGCCACATTTTATGTTTTGTTTTTTCCTCAATATGTTAATAGTGTAGAGTGTTCTGTGTAGAGGATGTGTAGAGAATCAACAAAACGTCATCTGATCAGAGGTGCCTAAACGTCTGCATACAGCTGTATGTGAGGGATTGATCAGAATTTTATTCAGTAATAAGCTAAGGGAAGATTTTGTAAAAAGTAGATTATTACTTTTGGCTCCAATACAAGCAAACATTACTTGATAGTGGAATACACTGTATTCCAGCCAAGCTTCTGACCAATCTGTGTGCACCTACCTGCAGCTGCAGAGTTGCACAACTACCTGAACCAAATCAAAAAGATACAATTCCACAGAAACTCAAACTGTCCACAGACTATAGTAAACAAACTAGCTGTGAAACAAGCCTAAGAATCAATATTATGTGTTCAGTTTTCACCGCAGTAACCAGCACTGTGCATTAGCAATCTGTAGAACATGTAATACATGATGCAACCGTGTTTTCACTGGTTTGCCTAAGACTTGGTGATGGGTCTCATCCAGAAAGTGCCAATGTGGCTATGGTTTCATAATACAAACTAAGCAGGAGCTCACCTGATCAGAACAACAATGTAACTACAGGTGATGTATTAACTACAGGAGTAAAAACTGAAATATTGTTTGTGTAACTATATAGTTATTTAAAACACTTATTATAAAGTTAATATAAATTTGCATATGTCTGCACATTTTAAGGCACAATTACTATTGTTTGTTGCCTTTAACATATTGGACAAAAATAAATAATAAATAAATGTGGCCTGTGCAAATGTTATAGGTCATTGTATATTTTCACTTTTATTTATTTATTTATTTATTTATTTAAAGTATACAACACTATATTGACCTAAGGATACTTAAACTAAAGTGGGGATTTATTTTTTTTTCCATTTATAAGATTAAAAATGCATAGTTAAGAGTTAAGAAGCATAGTTAAGACTATTATAATCTGTAGCTGTTCCAGTAAATATGCCCTCAAATTAAAGTGGTATAGAAAAATTTGGAATTTCAAGGCATCAAAATCATTCATAGAACTGTTCTATGGCGTGCTTAAGTAGACCTCTGAATTCAGTTATGTTCAATTACATGAGAATTACATGCTTCATAATGTTACAAAAGGAACAGATGGCTACTTTAGATTTAGGGTCCTCACATCAATGAAATAATGAAATGCTTTTGCATGTGTTATGAAGTCTCTATATTTGTATAATAAAATGAGAACATGTCAGAAATATGTCATAACAAACATATTTTTTACAATCGTTTATGACATTAAAACTAAAATATAATTTATATAATAAATATATAATATAATAAAAAATATAATAGAATAAAATATAATAAAATATATAGCACAGTACAGTAA